>JARQOD010000002.1:4465490-4547246 GCA_033576555.1 Oophaga sylvatica
GCGAGGTAGTGAGTGGTGTTCCCTTGTGAGCCAGCTTCTGAGCCATGCAGTGTGATAGAGTGATTCTGGGGCTCAGCGTCATGAGTTTCAAAAAGCGCAAGGGGGTTTTTATGTTTCTACTGTGGTGATCCCTTCAGCTATTTCGTCTCCCCAAAGCGGGGAAGACGTTTTGCACGCTCAGTTGTCTTGGGTAGTGTTCAGAAAAATTTCTGTTGACGTTACCCTGATTTGCCCCTGTCCACTTTTTCTGCTCGGGATTTTGTTGATTCAGGGCAGCTTTTAAACCGGGATGGTTTTTGAATTTGCCAAACGTTGTGGTTTCCATGTACCCCTGCGGAAGTTATTCCCCCTCCCGGGGCATTGATTTTCCCCCTTTGGCGGAAAAAAAAACCCCATTTTTTTCTACTAGGTGAAAATGAGGGTGAACCAGATCATAAGAGAGTTGAAAATTTCGGGGTGCTGAAAATCTGATGACTTATTGTATATTTTCCCTTGGGTTACGTTCATAATCCTTTTTTTGGTTTGGGGAATCTGTGTCTGTGCCCAATTTGGGGCTGCCAATGTGTTAATGCCGACACTCTGTTTTTTTTGCCTTTTCCCCAAGTCTCGGATTTTCCCCTGATTTTTTGACTGATTTTTGGATGTACCGTATTTTTGGGCTAAAAAGACGCATTTTTCCCCCCAAAAAAAATTGTGAGGAAAATGGGGGGGCGTCTTTACCCGCCGCAGCTACCAGGGGGTTGTGGCAGGGTGGGGCGGTGGAGAGTTGCGGCGTTGAGAGGCGCGGTGGGGGGCGTGGCCCTGGCAGGGTCCCTCCTCAGGGGGTTGAGGTGACGCCGGGGCCCCGAGAGCAGACGGACAGCGAGCCGGGTTTTTCAGTGGGGGCAGACATCTTCCTGGGGGGTGCGTGCGCAGATCAGACTTGCTTCCTTGGTTCGGGAAAAAGGCCACGGTGGCCGCCCCAGCCAATAGAGATCGCCGGCGGCCCTTTTTCCGAAGCCCCAGGAAGCAGGTATCGGCCGCGCTGCCCCAGGAAGTGCCCCCACCCCCGCAAACCCGGCTCTGCTGTCCGTCTGCTCTCCGTGCCGCGGCGTCACCTCACCACCTGAGGAAGGGACCCTGCTCAGGTGCACGCCGCCCCATCGCGCCTCTGCCACCGCCGCATCTCTGCCATCGCTGCACCTCTGCCACGCCACAAACCCAGCTCTGCTCTCCGTGCCGCGGCGTCACACCTGAGGAAGGGACCCTGCTCAGGTGCACGCCGCCACTGCGCCTCTGCCACCGCCGCATCTCTGCCACCGCCGCACCACAGCCACAAACCCAGCTCTGCTCTTCGTGCCGCGGCGTCACCGCACCTGAGGAAGGGACCCTGCTCAGGTGCACGCCGCCCACCGCGCCTCTGCCACCGCCACATCTCTGCCACCGCCACACCTCTGCCACCACCACACCACTGCCACAAACCCGGCTCTGCTCTCCGTGCCACGGCGTCACCACACCTGAGGAAGGGACCCTGCTCAGGTGCACGCCGCCCACTGCGCCTCTGCCACCGCCGCATCTCTGCCACTGCCGCACCTCTGCCACCGCCACACCACAGCCACAAACCGGCTCTGCTCTCCGTGCCGCAGCGTCACCTCACCTGAGGAAGGTGAGTACAGTATCAGCATCACCGCACCTCTGCCACACCACTGCCGCAACCCCTGCTGTACCACCGCCGGCCCACAGGTACCTTAAAATTCAGACAATAAGACGGACCCCCATATAGTAAAAATCTTTTTTTCTGCTATTTTCACCTCAAAATTTGGGGTGCGTCTTATGGTCTGGTGCATCTTATAGTCCGAAAAATACGGTATTTAGTGAAAGTAAATCTGCATCTTTGTCCCCTGACAGGAGCTACGATTGCGCTATTGAATTAGTGCCTGGTGATAAATTTCCTAAAGGTCGCCTTTTTAACTTGTCTGTGCCTGAACACGATGCTATGCGGTCTTATATCAAGGAGTCACTGGAGAAGGGTCATATCAGACCATCCTCTTCACCCTTGGGTGCCGGTTTTTTCTTTGTGGCCAAAAAGGATGGTTCATTGAGGCCGTGTATTGATTATCGTCTCTTGAATAAGATCACTGTGAAGTATCAATATCCGTTACCCTTGATTTCTGACCTGTTTTCCAGGGTGAAAAGTGCTAGTTGGTTTACCAAGCTTGACCTCAGGGGGGCGTATAACCTTATTCGCATTAAGCACGGGGATGAATGGAAGACGGCGTTTAATACCCCAGAGGGGCATTTTGAGTACCTAATGATGCCCTTTGGGCTCACTAATGCTCCTTCCATCTTCCATTCCTTCATGAATATATTTTCCGGAATTTTGCGGATAAATTTCTGATTGTTTATTTGGATGATATCTTGATTTTTTCCAATGACTGGGACTCTCATGTGAAACATGTTCGGACTGTGTTCCAGATTTTGAGAGAGAATGCACTGTATGTGAAGGGATCAAAGTGTCTTTTTGGCGTACAGAAGGTCTAATTTCTGGGATTCATTTTGTCCCCATCTGTTATTGAAATGGACCCGGTCAAGGTTCAAGCCATCTGTGATTGGGTCCAACCTACTTCATTAAAGGCTCTTCAGAGATTCTTGGGTTTTGCCAATTTTTATTGTAAATTTATTGGTAATTTCTCCAGTATTGTTAAACCATTGACTGATTTGACCAAAAAGGGTTCTGATGTGGTGAATTGGCCTCCTGAGGCAGTCTCTGCGTTTCAGGAACTTAAGCAGAGTTTCACTTCTGCTCCTGTTCTACGGAAGCCTAATGTTGCTCTACCGTTTCAGGTTGAGGTTGATGCCTCTGAAATTGGGGCAGGTGCCGTTTTGTCCCAAAGAGATCCAGAGACCTCTAAGAGTAACCCTTGTGCCTTTTTCTCTCGAATATTTTCTCCAACTGAACGTAATTATAACGTGGGTAATCGGGAGTTATTGGCCATGAAGTGAGCCTTTGAAGAGTGGAGACATTGGCTGGAAGGAGCCAAACATCAGGTGGTGGTCCTCACGGACCATAAGAATCTGGTTTATCTCGAATCAGCCAAGCGACTTAATCCTAGACAGGCCAGGTGGGCCTTGTTTTTCACACATTTTAATTTTGTGGTTTCTTTTCTTCCTGGCACTAAGAATGTTAATGCAGATGCCCTCTCGAGGAGTTTCTTTGCGGACTCTCCTGAGTTATCTGATCCTACTGTTATTTTGAAAGAGGGTGTAGTTCTTTCCGCCATCTCACCAAATTTGAAACTGGCCTTGGAAGGGTGTCAGGAGGATAAACCTGAGCGCTGCCCTATTGGGAAATTGTTTGTCCCAGACCAGTGGAAGAAGAGTGTGATGTCTGAGATTCATTGTTCCGCGTTGGCTGGTCATCCCGGGATTTTTGGTACCAGAGACTTGGTGAGTCGGTCCTTTTGGTGGCCTACTTTGTCTCGTGATGTCAGGGAATTTGTGCAGTCCTGTGGGACTTGCTCTCGCTCCAAGCTTTGCTCTCGCTCTAGTGGTTTGTTAATGCCATTACCTGTGCCTAAGAGGCCATGGACCCATATCTCTATGGATTTTATTTCCGACCTCCCTGTTTCTCAGAGAATGACCGTTATCTGGGTAATCTGTGATAGGTTTTCCAAGATGATACATCTTGTGCCATTACCTAAGTTACCTTCCTCCTCCGAATTGGTGCCTTTGTTCCTTCAGCACGTGGTTCGGTTACATGGCATTCCAGAGAACATTGTATCTGACAGAGGAGTCCATTTGTTTCCAGATTTTGGAGGACATTTTGTTCTAAACTTGGTGTTCAATTATCTTTCTCCTCTGCTTTTCATCCTCAGACCAATGGACAAACCAAGAGAACAAACCAGACCTTGGAGACTTATTTGAGATGTTTTGTGTCTGCTGATCAAGATGACTGGGTCTCTTTTTTGCCTTTGGCTGAGTTTGCTCTTAATAATAATAGGGCTAGCTCTGCCACCTTGATGTCTCCATTTTTTTGCAATTTTGGGTTTCACCCTCGATTTTCTTCGGGACAGGCAGAGGCTTCTGTCTGTCCGGGTGTTGACTGTTGTGGAGCGTATGCAGCAGATTTGGGACCAGGTAGTGGAGAGGTTGTCTCTCTCTCAGGAGAAGGCCCAACGGTTTGCCAACCGGCATAGGACTGATGGTCCTCGGTTTAAAGTGGGGGACTTGGTTTGGTTGTCTTCAAGAAATATCCCTATGAGGGTTGCATCTCCAAAGTTTAAGCCTAGGTTCATTGGACCTTATAAGATCATGGAGATTTTAATCCTGTTTCCTTCCGTTTGCTTCTTCCAGGGACATTTAAGATCCATAACGTGTTCCACAAGTCCTTATTGAAGAGGTTTGTCGAGCCAGTGGTTCCTATGGCTGCGCCTCCTGACAATCTGGAGTATATGGTTGAGAAAATATTGGATTCTCGTTTTTCTAGACAGAAACTCCAGTATTTTGTTAAGTGGAAAGGTTATGGTCAATTCTTGGGTGTTTGCTTCAGACATCCATGCTAGGAGACTGATCCGTGCCTATCACCGAGCTCATCCTGATCGGCCTGGTTGCACAGGTGAGGGTTCGGTGACCCCTCCTCAAGGGGGGGGTACTGTTATGAATGTGCTGGAGATGGTTTCTGAGCAGAGGCTCCCTCTGGTGGTTACAGACAGTACTGAACCTTTCAGCGAGGATTGGCAATCAGGGATCACGGACTGGTCTGATATAAGGGAGGTTCCCTCCCATGATGGTTGCCGGTGATCAATTGTTCTTGTCTCAATTGTGGTTCCTGGTTCATTTGGAAGTTTGCTGGAGTCTTGCCTGCAACTCCTGCTTTCAGATAAGATATTTTTTGCTTTTCTTTTTGTGTATGCTTTTTGCATTGTTTTCTGCACGTTTGTGGAGGTCAGCCAGGTCCCCTCCTGGGGCCTGAGCTCCTCACAGTTCATCTGCAGACACTGTTATTGGCTCATTTGCTTTTTCCTGTTTTTTCAGCGGCTGCGGCTTGGTTTTTGTTCACACTGAGATCTGATTTATTGGGTGGCGATATCGTGTGATCTCAGTATTTTTGTAATCAGAATTGTTGGATTTTTGTAGGGTTTTCTGGGTTGCAGAAAGTAATCTCTCCTGTCCTATCCTATTTAGTCAGCTTGTGGCCCCAGCGTTTGCTCAGTCTATTTTCTGCCTGTGTTTGTATTTTCATCTTGTCTAACCGCCATTATATGTTTGGGAGCTTCCTATTTTCTTTGGGGATCTGCTCCGGGGCAGATAGCTTTCATCTTTCTGCCTTTAGGTGTAGTTATCTCTCAGGCTGTGACAAGGCGTCTAGGATCAACGTAGGAACGCTCCACGGCTACCTCTAGTTGTGTCGTTAGTTTAGGAATCTGCAACCCATCAGTTACCAACATCTCAGGTGTTCGGCTGCCCTGCTGTTGTTCCTGTCCTCCTCAGCTACCGAAACATAACACTTCTCTTAGGAAAAGCTTTTCTAGACATTTTCCCATGATGCAGCCAGTACACTTCATTGTCTGGTTACATAGATCAATTGTGATATCATCAGCTAGTTGCTTCTGAACTAACTTTCTTATTGCTTATGGGTCTCTGTGTGCCAGACGCCTATGCCATACATGAATACAGTTATTGTGCTCTTCTTGTTGAGCAGTATACACACACTCTTTACATTTCAGCTGATAAAGTTCATCTGTGATTTTTCCCTCTGCTAGTGTGTGACCCTCTTTTGAGATGATGCAGATATCATGCTTAAATGTAACTTCATTTCCTTGTTTTGTGAGTTTCTTCACAGATAGTAAATTACTCTCAAGACTAGGCACATAGAGCACATTTTTACTGGGATCTTCCTGCTTTGTGTTGGTGAGATTTGACAATTAATATAACCATCTCCTATGCCTTCTGAACTCATGTACTGACCATTAGCCATAATCACTTTCTCTGACTTATTTTGATTAAGCTTAGAAAAGAAGTCTCTGTTATTAGTCATGTGAGTAGTTGCTCCAGAGTCTATAAACCATGCATGCTTTGATGTATTTGCACTGACAGTAAATGCAATTTCAGTATTCACAGAATCATTTTCTCCAGACACAGCACTCTTAAGCCTTTGCTGACTGTTTTGCTTTTTCAGCTGATTCATTCTAACTTTCCAAACTCTGCAGTCGGCTTTCAAATGTCCTGATTTCTTGCAAACAAAACATTCATGTGTTTCTTTTAGGTGCTTTCTGTTATCATATAGACTCTGTGTTTGTAAAGCAGACTCTGTCTTGGTGCTTATAATTCTGCCTTCCATTTATATTCATCTATAAGCTTCCCTCTTACATACTCCAGAGTAAGCTCATCATCTGGGCGTGCATCTAGTGCGGGCACAAGCTGTCATAGCTCTCTGGAAGACCACTAAGCAGTAATGCGGCTACATGAAAGTCCTTCAGATCTTCCCCAATGCCTCTCAAGCGTTCTACAAGCTCTAGAATACTCCTGATATACTCCTGCATATCCTGGCCTTTCTGTAGCTTAGACTGGTACAGTTTTCTCATAAGATACAGTTTATTGCTTAAATTAATCCTCTCATGTACCTTTTGCAGCTGCTCCCACATTTCTCTTGCAGTATCACATTTACACACATGAACAATCTGATCATCATCTATGCTGAGTGATATGGTACTCTGTGCTTTCTCATCCATCTCTATCCACTCCTATGGTACTGGGTCAGGTTTAGGCTCCTGTGTGTATTTCCACGTACCTTCCCTTATCAGCAGCATCTTCACTTTGAATTTCCAGGATTGATAGTTCTGGTTAGTGAGACTTGGTACTGTAAACTTCATGGAGTTGCTGCTGCTGGTGGCCATCTTTGCTGTCTTTCTTTCTTTTCTTTTCTCTGTGTTCTGGGGATCTCTGGGACTCTAGGACTCTGGGCACTCTGGGAACTCTGGGCCCATAACCTGTTAGCAGCGGATTAACCAGCGTAACATCCGGAGTCAGCAACAGAGAATGTAGATTTATTCACATCCAGTATAGACAGCTTACAACACAGCATGAAATGTGATCAGCCTGATATCTGCTATGGCTGCAGCATGAAAAACATTACAACAACACAGGAAGAGAAGGAGGAGGCATCCTGTCTATGAGTGAGGTTGTTTTTTTTTTTACAAAACTTTGTTAACAACCTCACAATATGCACAACATATCAAACAGTACAGTAGTAGTTGTTGCAATACATACAAATCAATATGCATTATTCCAACAGTCTGTCAGTGCTGTGAGTAACAGCTCAGTCACACTATGGATAGCATGGGCATAACATTTAGTAATTATTTAATAAATGCACTTTCATATATCCTTTTTAAATAATATTTTAAATGCTCATAGCACATTGAGATAATTCATCTAAGTAAGCCACATATTCCATGGTATGATGTAGGAAGGTAAATGATTAATGACTAAGTAAAGGTGCAACATTTACAGAGGCTCCATATCTTATGTCACCATGACCTTTGTTTTCATGGTTTCTTCATGTAAAATCTTGGACTATACTGTAGATCAAAACAAAGAATCTTCTAATTATCATAATATGATGTCACCGTTATTTTATGTTATCACATTTTTAATGGGGAATGTATGTTCGATGACATGCTGAATTGTGAATGTCTCTGAGAAAACCACCCCACGTCCCTCCTTATTCTGCAACCTATTGTGGCTTTACTATAAGAATCTGTCTCCAACATAATGGAAACAGTTAAGTCCTATCAATGATCAGAGCTCTTGTAGCTACGATAAACTTTCTTTAACTTATAGAAAGAGATGTTACATCCTCGTTTAGAGCCTAAGAAGTTATTCTGCATCACAAACAAGGAGGGCACCTGAATGCCCCTCCGTATTCATTTTGCTACTAAGCAAAAATCCTAAAATGAATTTAAACTGTCCATCTCACTGTGTGTGTGTGTTATAAAATTTATATATATAATTATTTTTTGCACACTTTATTGAATTCTCCAATGTTGCACCCGTATACGCAACTCAAATGCCAGTGTTGAGGTCACTTGGACATTAATAAGACTGTTTCAACATTAAAGAGGGCAAAAGGCGTTCAATCCAGTCTAAGAGACCTCCATGAGTTACACGCATATTTTCCAGGTAATTAGAGGGTGTCTATTTATGATGTGCGCCATGACCTTCCTGTGCAAATAAAAGCCGAAAGTCAGGACTGGTGGAGGAGTGGAACACAGCGGTCGTAAAGGTGAGTGGTAAGGTGAATATCAAGATTTTGTAACCTTTTGATGGTCCATTACGATTCACATAACTGGTGTCTACTGGCATTATTACAGTCAATGGCCCTATCGGTACAAACATATGCCAAAATCCTTTTTTGCTGAGGATTGTATGTAAACTCCAGCCGAGCCACTGAATTAAGTGACAAATGCTATATGAACCAAACCTTACACTGAATTCTGTATTGTTATAGTAGCAAAAAACAATATTCCAAACATTGACTTACATATTTTCTGTTTATGGATAGTAGACAGTTATTGGTTCACTAAACCTAAACTTTATGGCTATTTAATATTCCTATTTCTACATGTTGCTCTTTAGACTAACAGCAACTTGAATGCTTGTTAGTAAAGTCACTAATGAACTTATTAGTGGCAGTCGGTGTCTGGGGTGCTATTCCACTGGGCAGAAGTTCCTGACGTCTCTCGCTGCTCATCGCTCCTATTTTTTTATTCTGTAGAATTCCCTAACACCAGTACGGATCTATATAAATCCCGTCGGCAGGACCGATACCAACACTGCAGTGTGAATCTGCATGAACCTGAGCTTGCTGTCTTCAAAAATGGTAAATGGGTCAATGGGCTATGACATCCATGAATATGTTCTTCTAGGACTCAAGGAGATGGAACACCTGAAATATTTGTACTCTGTGATTGCCCTTGTATTGTATGTCATCATAATATTCTTATGTACATTAATAGTGTATGTTGTATGGGCAGAAGCATCTCTCCATGAACCTATGTACATCTTCATATGTAACCTGATGTGGAACGATATAATTGGCAGCTCAGCATTCCTCCCTAAGCTGGCCATAGACTTGTCCTCTGGATGGTCCACCATCTCCTTTTCTGGATGCTTGATCCAATCCTTTGGTATTCAGAGCTTTGCTGGTGCAGAGACTATAACTTTTACCCTGATGGCCTTTGATCGATACTTGGCTGTAGGTTTTCCATTGAGATACCAATATCTGATGACCAACAGGAGGGCATTACAGTGTTTGGCTGTCATCTGGTTGGTGGTCTCGAAATTCATCGCAGTATCTGCCATATTGGTGGTCAGGTTAACACTGTGTGGTAACGGCATCAATAGTGTGTATTGTGAAACTATGTCTCTTACCCGATTGTCTTGTTTCAGTACCGTCGTCAATGATGCTTATGGGACATTTGGGGTTTTGCTCTTGCATGGGGGCTCGTTAACAACTGCGACCTATTGCTACATACGGACATTTCTCGTCTGCCAGAAGATCTCAATGGAAGCCTCTCAGAAAGCCATCCATACATTGGTGACCCACATAATCACATTCTATACTTTCATGGTGACTGTTTTATTTGTCAGTTTCAGGTATAGGTTAAATGGTGGCGCCTTATCTACTGTGACACACGTGATAATAGCAATCAGTGGATATTCCGTCTCCATCACCCTAAATCCTCTGATCTATGGGATAAGAACAAAAGCATTAAAGATTAAAATGATCCAGAATTTAAAGAAAATCCTTCACAAGCAGAAATTGGGCAAATAAGTAATATTGTGTATGTATTTCTTGGTCTGTTCTGTTTATGGTGTCATTTCATGCCTAATTACATGACCTCACAAAGTGCCAAACTTGTCGTAGTGTTCAATCATTCCACCAATAAAGAATTTGCATAGCAGAACAAAAAATGTTTTATTTCTTCAAAGGCCATGCATACACAAACAAGAAGATGTTTTTAATCGAGAATATCTTTTTGTTTTATATGTACTGAGCCAAATATTTATCAGAAGTAAGAAGTATACACACCCCTCAGCTCATAACTTAATTATACAAAGTCAGTGGTTGCATCAAGACAGTGTGTGTCCATTCCGATGAGTACACCTTACTGTGTTGGGATGGCTTTTATGCTTTTTTTATCGCAATGTCGTTAACTAACTACCCTATGTTATTTACTTGTACTATTACTATTTACTTACTTGCTGTAGGGTATATGGTCATTTTGTTTTTAATTTTTGTTTTTTTCTTTGGTTTCTGATATTATCACAATGCTTTTGAAATTTGGGATTGTTAGTCTGGATTAATTTTTCTAAAAAATTAAATTAGCAGCCAAATAATTGTCACAATTTTTGGATTCGTGGCAGCTCTGGTTCCACTATAATTTAAACGCAGCTTTTTTCCTTTAAGGTCAGCAAGGGTTAATGTCAGTTTCCTTGCTGGCAGCTACTGTGCTGCTGGCCAGTTGATGTGGGTGGTGACCACTCCCATCATCCGTTAAACAGTCACCAGACGCATCAGCTGACTGTTGGCAATAGAGTTTTTCTCTGAAGACCAGAGTTGGGAGCTTTCTGCTGCCATCTGTGTATCAGCTGCTTGAAGCCCTGGTTCCGTATCCTCTGCTGTGTGGAGCTTGCAGTAGAAGCTTGAAAGCTAAGTTTTCTTATTCCCTGTCTTTGTCTGTCCTGTGCTTGTCACTACCCCCTGTGTTTACACCATCTGTAGATCTCAGGACAAGATCTTGTTGCCGTGATTTGAATGAGAGTATGCGGCGGCCATCTTGCCGGAGGCCCCTGGCGGCCATTCTTCAGCCCGGCATCGCATCGCAGCTGCGGGGGGCTTTCCGGCTAGGACGAAATGCCGGCGGAGCCCCCTACGCAGCCCAGAGCCCTGCTGCTGCCCTGACACCACCACCTCACCGCAGGGAAGCTGCATTGGGACCGCCACCAGATTTGTGAGTATATGGCCACCCCACAGTGCCCAACCACCCCACAGAACACAGCCACCCCACAGAGCACAGCCACCCACAGAGCACCACTACCGCACCAGCCTGGACCACCGAACGACCCCAGTGACCACTCCTCTACCTTTGCTGATCCGTTCGCTGGTAAGCTGAATTCGGACTGTAAGACGGACCTCCATTTGACACATTATTTTTTTTCCCAATTTTCCTTCTGAAAATTTGGAGTGCGTCTTATGGTCTGGTGCGTCTTATAGTCCGAAAAATACGGTATGTGTTTTGGGGGCTAATGTATGCCTTGTTGGTTTTTATACACAGGCAGTACACACCAAAGGGGTTTTGGCTTTTTTGAGGGAGTTGTGAAAAATTATCCCTTTTTAGGGATTATCTATAGCTGTGTTTGCTGAACAAAGAAGGAATAGCTTTTTCACAATCTTTCCAAAATCATCCCTTTATTTAGGGAGGAGGAACAGGATAGTTGTTTTGAAACAGAAAAAGGAATTATTTCTGAACTAGATGTGAAAAAAACGTATCCGTGGAATCCACAACTGGTTTCATATTTGCAAAATGACTAAACAATTTCAATGGCTTTTTATCAAACCGTCTAAAAATAATCCATTTATTTATGGAGGAGGAACAGTAAACAAAACCTTGAAAAAAATGAACCTTATTTTGAGTGCAGTTTTGTGTTTGTGTACTATGAAGAGTGAACACGTCCCAGCAACAGTACAGCAGAGCTATAAAATACACTGGACACGCTCAGGAGTTTTATGCGAGTATCTAGCGATAGTGGTAGAGGAAGTGGCGGAAGCAACAACCACACAGCATAGAATAGGACTGGGCAGTCCAAAAATTATCTGGTATAACCGTGGTCAGCTCAAGAAGGCCTGACAGCAGCAGTGCAGTCAGGAGCTACAAAACATACTGGGCTTCCACAAGATGTATGGTAAACCATGTTAACTAAATACCGTATATTATTTTCATGCACTATGCTGTTTATTTATTTACTGCAGGGTATTTAATCATTATGCTGAAAAAAAGAGAGTGGACAGCACCTCCAAAAATCATACATTGATCTAATACCGCTAGGTAAAAATATATATAACTGAACATGAGGTTCTTAGTTTAACATTCTGATCAGACTGTATGAAGCCCACTGCCACGTCACGGCAAACCTCGTAGTGGATACCTATCGCCCTAATGAAACTCCTTATATTTGGTGTTGGTGTCGTGTGGCGGCCATTGTTGTTGTGGCTTTGTGCTGGTGGGGCAGCGTGGTCTGGAGTCATGTGGACTCTGTCTTGCAGCATGGGTGCTGTGAGACATCAGGCCATCTGCCCTGCCGCTGTGGCGGTGGTCAGCGAGCGGCTCCGCTCCGTGGGGGGCGATGGGGACTCCTTTCATTTGGTGTTGGTGCTGTGTGGCGGCCATTGTTGCTGTGATTTTGTGCTGGTGGGGTGATGCGGTCTGAAGACACCGGGCCGTCTGCCCTGACTGTGCATTGCCGCTGTGGCGGTGGTCAGCGCACTGCTCCACTCCGCAAATCAATAGCTGCTCCGACCAGATGGAAGTACATGGTTTGCAAACGCACAAGAAAATGCAAAAAAATAAAGATCATAAATAAGAATTTATACAACTGGTTTGAGGAATGAACCAAAGAACCCATTCACCCATCTTAGATTTTAACACTTTAAGTTCTTGTACCTTCTTAAAATATACAAAAACTGATTGAAAAGTGCAAGAGGGGTTGTGTGCTACAGTGTTTTATCTCTACAATTATTATTTTAATGACAGTTAACCAATTAGGCTCTGCCACCAGAAAAATCTGATTGGCTGTGGAATATGGCAGACAAACCTCCTTTTGGCATAGTAACCATTGGCATGGCAGTAGGTGCCGATGACCTTACGAAGAGAGTGATCTGTCTTTATCAGGTTCCTCACATGATGCTGTCACAACCAACAGTGGGGTTAAATTGCTGTGATCATCCTGATGTCTGGTCACAGCATTTGCAGAAGGAACTTAGCTGTGTTTAACAGCCTGCTTCTACTATGGACGGCATGGTCACAACTTCTCTGCTCAGACAACTACATCCATTTGCGGGAAGGGTTTATGCACTAGAAAGCGGAAGTAAGGCAGAACAATATTTTTTGCAGAAAAAATAAATCTGAAATCAGTGTGTCAGTCAGAGACTGTGTGCTTGCATGTCACAAGCCAGGGGCAGACACAGATAGAAGAGGGCCCTGGGACAAGAACAATATATACAGTGCAGTAGCTCATCATAGTGCACAATTCCACCTCTTTTGGAGGAGCCATAAAACATTTAGACATTGCCCAGGTTTGTCAGGCAATCCCTGTATATTTTGTGGCTAACAGCCGCAAAACATGTGGCCGAGGGGACTTGAACATGTCACTCGAGCACCCGCGATACTCAGTGCATACCCGAGCAATTTAGGCAAACTTGAATAATGAGCACTTGGGTGATCACTAGTGCTGACTCCTCCCCTCTATTGCCCTCCTTGGCTCTTCATAATTCCTATCTGTGATACAGTACAGCTATCACCTGACATGGTGTCTCTTCTAACTCTTTCCTTCCAGGACCACTTCTGGGCTCTACAGTTCCTGTTGACACAATTCTCTCTATTTTATTTCTTTTATAGCCTTTGGCCAGCAGATGTCCGTTCATGTATTATCTTCACGTTCTTACAAGAAGACCGCTAAATGTTAATCATAGTGCTGTAAAAAATGTATAGTACAGGAAAAAGTGGCAATGGCAATGGAGAGCGTAGTAAAAAATAATGCTATGTCTAAGGACCTGGGAATTTCAAACAACAGCAGAAGAACCAACACTACCACTGGCACCAGGCTTCCGGGCAGTAGTTCTACCAAAAGCAAGCCACAATTGTCATCTTTTGCTTTAAGCAAACGTATTAATATGGAAATGGAAAGCTTTATGGAATATATGTGTAAAGCACTGGTCAGGGGGTGGACTCACCAGCACTATCTGCATTCTTCGCACTGGCGGCTGCTTCATCCCTGAGGTAGTTCTCACCCGTTTCAAAGTATAAATAATCTGATTCAGAGTCCAGAACTACGGTAAACAGTTCATCTTTATTTTACTCCGGACACAGCACATCCAAGACACCATTAGCACGCCTGAAACTGTACCAGCAATACATCTTCCACAACTCCGCTTCACTACTTCTGTTACACCAGAATGGACCACAAAGTAAATTCGGGACGAGGAGCCGTGTGAAAACGGCATTTCAATCTCTTTCCCTGGAGACACTTCAATCCAGTCACGGAAATACACATCTACTAGGTTGTCCATTCCCTTCTGGTTATCCTGCCCGAGTACTCGCTGGTGGCCCACTCGCTTCTGCTACAGCACGCACAATTCTGCTGAGCGTTCCCACAGTGGCTCTACCACTGGCACTACAATTTCATCAGCCCACCAACTACTGGCTGACGGTCCCACGGTGATTCCTTCACCGGCTACACGACTGCTGGTACCTTTATTCACTTCTGTCTTTCTGTCCGTTACACAGCTCAGGACCAGGGACTTCAGAGCAGCAACGAGGTCCACCCCCGACTGACTCTATCTGGGAAGTCCCTCACACTAGTTCCCGACCAACACTTCACCTACTTAACTCTTTGGTGTCCTGACAAGTCTCTACTACACTGGATGTGCTCAATGACCCCACCTAGTGTTTTACCACTGACCTACACTGAACATCTAACAACAACTCTCTAACTGGGTCCACTGATATGCCCCATCTAGTGGCCCTTTGTAATACTACCCTTACCCAATATATGAATACTATACTACAAGTGCCCTCCTCTAATGTTCCCACAGGATGCACTGCCTTACCTAAATCTATATGAAATACCACACGACAAACACTGAAATAAGTCCCTATACAGTATATAGCAATTATATACAAATACATACACAAAGCAGCAAAAGACATTTAAAGGGTTAAACCTTGACCCTCTTTACATACCCCCTTCCTAAAATCATTGCTGTCCCCGGTAATGTAAAGGCATTATTACAGATTTATTAGCAAACGACAAATATACTATGCATTTTAAAACGTAAACATTTTTAATAATAGGTAGCATAACATTATTAAGAAAAAAAAAATGTCCTTCTTCCCCCCTTCCTATGAGGGAAGCACACCATCAAAACTTTCAGAGAAAGAAAGAAGAAAAAAAAAAAAAAACAAGGTGCCGTTTGTCGGAGCTCCCAGAAAAATTTTGCAGGGTTCCCTACCTGGAGGGACGAAGAACAGTCCCATTACTTTTGACCTGCAACGAGCACCAAACAACGTTAAACGTAGTTCATTGGGATTCACAGGGAGTTCAATGGGACGCTTTCCACGCCGTAGCTCTGCTAGAAGATTCCCCCTCGTCTGGGCATGGGATAATGGCCACCGCGAAGTAGCCGCGAGGGCAGTGCTTTTTGAAGAACGAGACCCAGTCTCCCACCTGCAGGGCCCGTCCGTGTTTAATGGAGGAAGCATTCACTTACAGTACAGACCAAAAGTTTGGACACACCTTCTCATTTAAAGATTTTTCTGTATTTTCATGACTATGAAAATTGTAGAATCACACTGAAGGCATCAAAACTATGAATTACACATGTGGAATTATACATTACACTTTACAAAAAAGTGTGAAACAACTGAAAATATGTCTTATATTCTAGGTTCTTCAAAGTAGCCACCTTTTGCTTTGATGACTGCTTTGCACACTCTAGAACCTAGAATATAAGACATATTTTCAGTAGTTTCACACTTTTTTGTAAAGTGTAATGTATAATTCCACATGTGATAATTCATAGTTTTGATGCCTTCAGTGTGAATTTACAATTTTCATAGTCATGAAAATACAGAAAAATCTTTAAATGAGAAGGTGTGTCCAAACTTTTGGTCTGTACTGTATGCCATTTTTGCCACCTCCCTGGGCTGTCCCCCCCCCTCCTCCACCCCCAACTTTTAATATTCTGGTGTGATCAATACTGAGCCTGTGGGAGCCATTGTCTGACTCTGGCAAAATATATGGAGATTTACAATTTCCCCAACCCTGTACAGCTGTCCGCTTGTAATATATTACCCTTTTTCTACTTTTTATATTCTGGTGTGCTCATACTGAGCCTGTGAAGCCTGTGTCTGACTCTGGCAAAATATACAGAGATTTACAATTACCCCAACACTGTATACAGCTGTGCGCTTCTAATACAGTACCCTTTTTCTACTTTTTATATTCTGGTGTAATCCATACTGAGCCTGAGAGCGTCTGTGTCTGCCTCCTGAAATATATACGGAGATTTACAATTATCCCTAGACTGTATACAGCTGAATGCTTCTGATACAGTAACGTATATCTGCTGGTATTTTGGGTACATTTTCACAAAAATGAGGAAGTATGGTGGAAGAGGCCGCGGACGTGGGCGTGGGGGTCCAGCTGGTATTGATGGTGGTGGTGGTGCATCTGCTGGAAGTTCAATAAGCAAAATAGCACCTAAGGCAGGAGGTTCATCCAGGTAGATGCCGCGAGAAGATGCGGAGGTCGGGGAAGATGACGGGACAGGAGTCGGTGCGGGAATTGAGGTGAGAGTAGATGACGCACTCATCGTGACTGCAGTCGGCTGCTATTGTCCTTCTCTGTGGCCGCACAAACTCAGGATCACGGACGCGACGGTCCTTCTCTCCATGACTTCTGGTTTCTCGATCACTTCTTCCTGCTCCGGCTTCTCTGCATCCGCGGTGTTCCAGCTCCTGTGGCACAAGACTGTCTTCGACTGGGTCACGGACTGCTCCCAGTCGTGCCGGCCAATGCGCCCACAGAAGGACATGCTCCTGCACTGCATCTCAGTGGGTAATGGCATCTCTCAGCCGGGCACGCCGTCTTGCTCTTCTGGACGCCACCTGTCAAGGGTGGAGTTACTTCCGGCTGGCCCACTTGTTCCTTGTTCCTTCAGATTCTGCTTCAGGGGCCGGGGCTTCTTCTTTGGCCGCAGCCAACTTGGGCGGTCACCAGTCACTATGCTAGGTGGCCTCGGCTCAGGCCACTGCTTCTTCCATCTTCACCCCCTTTTCTGCTTAGGACGCCCACTAGGGGCGGCATCACTTTCAGCTTTCACGCCACTGACCGCCATCGTCTTGTCAGTTTTCGGTGAAATCTTTAACTCTTTAACGGCTGCCATCTTGGCCGTATTCAAGGCTTCTCCACTCTCTGCACATAAGGCGTTGCAATCCTGCTGACTACACTAATTCTGTAAGGTGGCCAGGGTGGTAGTTGTGGCAATGGGCTGTACTGTTCCCACCCCTGGCACTCCACAGACAAAATACAATGTCCCTTCTGCCGCATGTGCAGTGTGTGCAGCAGTGCACTCGCAGTTACTGTCAGGATCCTCTCAGGTTCTGTCACTCCGGCTCCACGTTTCCAAGTTGCACAAAACATCTCGGAGTCACAGTTCTTTTCCAACAGTTTAACTTTACTATTCAGCAAGACATTCATCACACTGGCATCACAGGTTAAAAACAGAGACATCTTATCTTTCACTGCCTCTATCCTTTCTAGCAACCCTGTCTTCCTTCTCCCGGCAATCCCTGCCGTATCTTTGGACAGTCTGTTTCCCATCCATGCCTTCAGCATCACCAGCTCCCTGTCAGCCCCTCACCTGGTTCCAATTGAGAAAGGTGCCAGGAACGTCATCTGAGCTGCTCCCGCCCTGGTTGTAGACCCCGAAGCCTTCTTGGGGATGGTCCTGTTGAGCTGGTGCCCGACTGCAATATTCTTCACCAAGGGCACCTTACTGCCATAGCAGCTTTATCCCCATGGCTGGCCGTCTGCTTCATCTACTGCTCACACCTTGCCCTGGGCAAGCCTGCCCGGGCTTCTGCTGCCTATACAGGAAGTGTCTCTCCTATATCCCTAAGCCTATGCACAGTACATGACAAATACATTTACATTACAGTACACACACAATAGTAAACAATAAACATTAATGAATGATGAGGTGCCGCATGTAATATGTGAACAGTGTCCAGAGGAGAGGAGGCAAGTGAAGGTCCCCCACCACCTCCTTACACTTGCACAACAATTTTATCTTAAACGATTTTGAATAGAAGGAAAAGTTTGTGGATGGTGTCTGCGCTCTTATGGTCAATTGATGACCCGCGGATATACTGCAGCTGAAATTCCATTAGGGAAAAAAAAAAGGGATTGTTCCAGCTCCTTTAAAAAATGTGAAACCTTTAATTCAAAATGTAAAAATCCTCATAATACGTGGAGGTAAACCCGAGGCATGAGAGGTTCCAGCAACGCGTTTCGATCTATAAGATCTTTGTCACAGCTGATTAACCTTAATTCGTATGTCAGTCTTACAGTTCATATGGACCAATAAATCTTAAGACATACATCACGTGATTCAATCTCTAAGGTCCTAACAGGTTGAATTCATACATATAAGGACAGACAACACACAATTAAAACAGACAGAAAGCAAAAAATTAAATTCAAATTACCTGTGACTCATATTTAGTAGTGAAACATAATCTCGTTTCTTTTGTTCAGACCTTTCGGACATCTAGTTTCTAGACTATAGATCCAAAACGCCTTTCTAGTCAAAAGGCGTCTTTTTAAATCTTCTCCCCTATTAGGATTATTAATTTGTTCAATACCCATAGCTGCCGAAGAGGTTAGATCCCAATTATGATATGTAATAAAATGTTTAGCTGCCATAGAAATATTGCGGTTACTTTCACTACTAACATCCCTAATATGCCCTGCAATTCGAGTTTTGAGTTTACGTACTGTGCAGCCATATATGTTAAACAGCAATTTTTACAATCAATTTTATAAACAATATTTTTGAATTACAGTTGATAAATTTATTTATATTGAATATTTGTGTCTCATCTGAGTTTTTAAATATTTTGCTAACTTGTGCATATTTGCACGTTTTACAATTATTGACACCACATTTATAAAATCCTTTGCAGTCTAACCAGGTTTTCTTTAACATTTTTTTGATTGAAAAAGTCCAGGTGATATTATATTACCGATAGTGGGAGCTCGTCTGGCTACAACATTCATTCCAACATCGAGGATCCTACACAGAGTATCGTCCTCATATAAAATCGGCAGACATTTGTAAATAATGTTTTTTATATCATTAAATTGGGGACTATATTGTAAACACACAAACGATTTTTGGTTATTTTCCCTAATTTTACTATGAGGAGATCGAGACTTGATAAGATCTTTACTTTCCTTTTTTATAACTATATTGCAGGCTCTTTTCAGGGTCCATTCTGGATAATTACGTTTCCTCAATTTATCATCCAAAATGTCAAATTCAGATATCATATGTTTTGTATTCGTACAATTCCTTTTTAATCTACTATATTCACCAATTGGAATAGATTTTATGGTGTATTTCGGGTGGCTACTACTGGCATGTAGCATGGTGTTCCCACTCATAGATTTATGATGCGTTTTACTTTCAATAGTTTGAGTAACTACTCCTTGAAGTTCCAGATCCAAAGAAGACATATGGAATTGATCCCATTTGGACGTAAACCGGATATTATACATATTAAAATTGATATATTCCACAAACTTGGGTATGGCAGATACATCGCCCCCCCAAATAATGAGGGTATCATCGATGTATCTGCCATACCATATAATGTCCTGAAGAAACGGATTCTCAACACTGTATGTAAATTTATTTCCCAATACGTCATAGCAATATTTGACAGCGATGATGAGTATTTAGCTCCCATTGGGACTCCTGTCTTTTTCAAATAGATATCATTGTCAAAAGAAAAAATATTATGTGTCATAATGCGTTTTGGATCTATAGCCTAGAAACTAGATGTCCGAAACGTCTGAACAAAAGAAACGAGATTATGTTTCACTACTGAATATGAGTCATTGGTAATGTTAATTTCATTTTTTGCTTTCTGTTTGTTTTAATTGTGTGTTGTCTGTCCTTATATGTATGAATTCAACCTGTTAGGACCTTAGAGATTGAATCACGTGATGTATGTCTTAAGTTTGATTGGTCCATATGCACTATAAGACTGACATACGAATTAAGGTTAATCAGCTGTGACAAAGATCTTATAGATCGAAACGCGTTGCTGGAACCTCTCATGCCTCAGGGTTACCTCCACGTATTATGAGGATTTTTATATATTACATTTGGAATTAAAGGTTTGAAATATTTTAAAGGAGCTGGAACAATCCCTTTTTTTTCCCTGATAGCTTCACGTCCGGTCAAGACAGTTCCAAGTGCCTGTGGCTGTCGGTGAGCTGGCTAGGGCTATATGGCCCATTATTTTCTTGTTTAAAATTCCATTTGACATGCTTTTTGAATATGTCTAGAAGGTGAGTGTAATCTGATTTTACTGCCTGTCATATCTCTCGGATAAGACCCTATTTTTGCTCTGATCTCTCCTACAGCTCTGTGACAATTTTGAATAGGAAATGTGACCTGTTGCCTGCACACAGATATTAGCCAAAACAATGTTGATTAGGAAACGTGGCCTGGTGCCAAGTTACACCCATTATCATATACAACCAGACCTGGTCGGAGGTTCAGCGGGGAAAGCCACTGATCGGTCTTTTCTTTTATGACCTTCAACAGCTCAGCTGCGTTGTAAGCTTTATCACCTAAACAGATGAGCTTCAGAAAAGCGGGGAATTCAATCTTTCATATGTTGGCAAGGCTTAGTGAGCAGCAGAGAGCAGTGTCTGAATTCCAGCTTCTCAATGCCCATCAGAGTAACACCCAGCCCCCACACATAACAACTGCCGAGTGGGTGTAGATCGCTGACATATGTGAGGTTCTTCAAAACTTTGAGTACTGCACCAAGATGGTGAGCGCTGATGACGGTATTATCAGCGTAACAATCCCACTGCTCTGTCTATTAAAACGTTCACTGCAGAATCTCAAATAGAAAGTTTTGAATGCCGAGGAGGTGGCTATGGAGCAAGATTTTACAGTGGCTGAAACCACATAGCCCAGCCTGACACAATATTCTCAGGCCACATTGGGTGATGACGAGTGTCACGAATAGCACACAGACGGAGGCCCGAGGGATCACATCTTAGGATTCCACCGCTGCCACCAGCGATTTATACTTAGCCCACTTCCCAGTTCCGCTTAGGAACTTGCAGCTCTCCAGCGCCCTCCTTTAACCTAAGGTCAGTCAGGGAACTGCATTAGTCGCCGGACGGGCCGCTTGGATGTGTACTGGCTATTGGGCGCGCTACAGTGAGGGAATTATATCTACTCCTAGCCGCAGCCAGGCAATACACTTATAAGACCTGCTCCGTCACTGCCAACGCTACCCGAAAGCCCAGCACACACACACTCTCTAGCTGCCACCAGCCTCTGGGTCTAGAATGTGGGGCAGAGGCCACCCCAATTTAGTAGTGTAGTATACTTCAGGCACGTGCAAATTCGTTATAGCGCATAGAGAAATGAACTAGTAATTTTATATTTTTACTCCAAAAAAGTTAGGCAGTGTTTATAAAGATTTAAAAAAAGGTTTTACAAAAATGAGACAATTAAAAGAATGTACAATACGGTTACAAAATAAAAGGGGTTAACATAGGAAAGAGATCAACTTACAGATACTTAGATCATTGAAGGCAAACCATGTGGTTGGGGGATGGGCGACACGTCGCAATGCATCACAGATGTGCTCTGCATCTGGTGTCCAGGACCAAACTGAGGCAAAATTACCTGGCCCTGCCTTATAGACCTCTGGCCGTGACATCGTTAAAGGGGCTGAGTTACCAGGGTCCTCCCCTTGCCTGTAAGTTGCAATTTTGGTTCTGAAAACTTATAACGACCATAACTTGGCTTGAGAACCTATCAGAAACTCGGCAGAACCATCATTCACTTTATTCTGAAATTAGTGTTCTAATGAGTTCAAACTCGGATTAGTTATTCCACTCTGCTCCAGAGAAATCCATTTCTCTGGTTCTGTTGGGGCTAGAACTTGGCCAGAACCACTGTAGCGAAGCCTGATAGGAGCATGTTGCAGAACTGTAACTTTCGTGTTTCTATCATAAACTCACAGCGTTTTATGACCGAATGAATGAATTCCCATTATTGTCTATGAGAGAAAAAGCACATGTTTTGGAGACAAAGGGGCCCTCCTGCTGGGAGGCGGGAAACTAAAGACTAGTAGTTCAGGTTACACTGGTGTGAGCTGGAGATAGGCTGCAGGCACAAGGGGGGGAGAAGGGGAAGAGGGGGTGGTTTGGCTCTGTGCTGCTAAACACGATGGGGTAGTAGTTCTCTGTGTGGAAAGTTCTAGAAAAGTATAAGGAATGGAGCTCCCATTCCAGGTTATCGTCACAACGAGGAAGAGGAGGAGGAGGAGGATGAGGCTTAACAGGGGCTTTTGGTCTGCACTACAGAGCGGACTCCCAATCCCAGCTTCATGCCTGTCCAGCATGGATGGTTAGTGTTCTTCCTGGTGAGGGCACTGAACGTTTGACTCTTTGTAGTCTGCCACACATGGCAGAGTTCATGTCCAGATGCCTTTCCCAAGAACTATATGTGAAACACATTTTATCCACCATGAAATACTGACTGTGCACCTTTCTTGACCCACGGTACAAGGAGAAATTTCCTTCTCTCATGTCGAAAGCAGACATGTCATGCCAGAGGGCCATTGTGGAAGACTTGCTAAAAAGATTACCCTCAGACAACACTGGTGGCAGAGGTAAAAGCTCTTTTCACCCACAAGTATTACAGGAGAGGGCCATTCACACCAGGTGCAACTCAAGGGGGAAAATATCCACCATCTGGGCCATTTTCATAAGACTGTCACATCAGTAAGGGCTATCTGTGGGTGTAACTATGACGATGAGGGAGAAGTTGACCAAGATGATAAAGAATTACTTAAGTGACCATATCAGTATATTTCCCGATTCTTCAGTGCCCTTTAACTATTGGTTGTCCAAGCTGCACACTTGGCCCGACCTCTTATTGTCTGCCTTGAGGATACTGCCATGCCCTGCTGTGAGTGTGTTGTCTGAGCGGGTTTTTAGTTTGGCTGGTGCATTCATAACGGATAGGCGCACATGGCTCTCAGCGGAAAATGCATAGTCTGACTCTTCTAAAATTGAACAAGGGCTGGATTTCCTTCAACTTTGTAAGGACTACGGATGACAGCAACATAATGTAAATGCAGCCCAAATGTTATATTTTGGAAGTTGTCTTAACATCCATCCCTTACCATCCAAAACCATTTTGCTCAGGAAATCAACTCCTCCACCTCTTGCTCCTGCAACAAGTACTTAGTGCTCATCTATGTATACCCCACATGGGAATGTTTTGTACTTTTTGACACCTTTGCACATTATGCAATGGTGAAACTTGTACTCCCTATCTCTACCTTTGTAATAACTGCAAAGTGTATTGTGATGTCCCCATCACTGCCTCTTTCAGCTGGTCTGATAGAGACCCCTTGGGTAATTGGTTGATACCTTTGCACATTATACAATGGTGAAACTTGTACTCCCTATCTCTACCTCTTCTAATAACTGCTAAATGTATTATGAGGTTCCCATCACGGCCTCTTTCAGCGTGTATGATACAGACATCTTGGGTTCATTTTTGGAAACCTTTGTACATTGTGCAATGTTGAAACTTGTAGAAAATCTTACCCACACATCCCTTTATAAATTCAACATAATACATCTGTTAGCATACGCCATATACTGCTCATATACGCAGCACCCCTGTAGGTGGGCTAAACGCCTGTGTACAAAATCTGTGTGTGACGGTGAAACCACTGGCCCTTTCCCTGTGTTATGTCCTTCCCACTCTGCTGTCCAGGAAGGAAGCGCTCATCTCTTTCCCTTGAAGAGGCTGCTTCCAAATAAAATGAGGCTTGTACATATTCCTGACATGGGTTTCAGGCCTGACAGACGGAGCACAATACCGGCCCTCGCTTGTTCCACTGGATTCAGAATTTAATTCTAATGCTTTTTTTGTCTGGGAGAATCCAATTTCCTGACATTGATCACACAGCTCCCCCAACTCCTGTGTTATATTTACCTTACAGCGGCTTCACCCGCTATGGCAGTGGTTCCATTGGAATCCAGTGGAAAAAATGAACTGTGGACCCTACAAAATTCAGGTTTCACAGCACCTGGTGGCCCTCTGAAAATGTGAAGTGAGGGCCGCATAATGACATGGCAGTGGACATGGTGGTGGTGACAGGTGATGCCCAAAATTCAAATGGGCATGATTTATCTGGCATTGTAAAGGGATGAGGAATATGTATTCCACTATCTGGTTACTATTTGGCATGAGGGAGGGACCTTCCAAATGTAGGAGTAAGAGCCCTCACAAATGTTAAAGGAAAAACTGAAGCCAAAACGCTACGTGTGAACATATGCTAAAGGAGAGGTATAATTTTTTTTTATTTTTATTTTGCCTATATATATGTAATAATGAAGGAAATAATGTTTCTTAGCATTTTTCCCTTTAAAAAAATTTTGGTTTGGTAGGTCTTTTTAAACATCCATAAAACCGGCACAATAGTCTGACAACATTATTCCCAGATACCATATGTGAGTCAGAAAGGCATGCCGACATCTTCTCCATGCTGTTCCCATTTAGTTTCAGCTTTTTTACCATGCTCCCAGACCTGTTTGTTGGGTCCAGCAGAAAAATATTCGGCTTTCCCAATGACTTGCTTTGGATTCATTATACGGTACGAAAAGATTCGTGCCGATTTTCCTGAATCCAAATATTTCACTATTCGCTCATCGCTATCGGTGACATCTGAAAAAAGTAGAGACCAGTGCAAGATCGGGAGGCGGTAAGTTTATTAACTATAAATATGTATTTTTTTAATGTTACAAGTTCTTCATTATTTTTTGCTGACAGCTACAATATTTCGCAGCATGATACAACCAGGCTCAGGTGTATGGTAGTTGTGGGACATGTCAGTAATTCCCTGTTCGAAACTTGAAATATATAAATAATTTTCTGCGTTCATTAAAATTCAATTATTTCCAGATGTTTTCGACTTCATTCTTTAACAAGCAGGAAATAAAAGCTGATCGCGCGGTAATATCGGAGGCACAGATCAGCTGTCCTGTCACGCGCTCCACAGGTGAGGATTTAGTTTCACTCCAACCTATTGGGGGGTCTGACTTTCCAAAGCCAAAAATCTTATTCTGCTTACATACGAGTCACAGGACTACTAGTTTTGATATGCAGCCATTAGAAATAATAGAAATCCTAAAGAACAATACTATAATAAGAAAAATAACAAAAATATATAAAATATGACACATACAATTTATAGAAAGTGTTCAGAATAATAATTGTAATTATAATTTTAAAAAAAATTTAAAATATAAAATGCAAGGAAATAAATAGAATCAATTACATATTTATTTATTTTAAATTATAATTATTTTTAAAATGTGTTGATTCCTTTTAGATGTAATTTTTTTTTTCCTGAAGGCATTATTTACAGGAAAAATACTTAATATTACGACTTGTCTTTTTAAAACAGTCACAAATAAAAAGTCAAAAGTAAAAAATGAAAAGGTGTTGTATCATTAAGAAAACCCTTTGTATAAAATAACTAACAGTAGTTTCTAAAAATCATTTTATTATTAACTCAATTCATTTGTTTTTTTGGGCTTTTTTTTTAATAAAAAAAATTATATATTTTTTTAAATTACTGTAAAAGACAAGGCAACAAATATCATTAAGACAGAAAAAGATCATTATAATTTAAGAAGTTTAAAAAGTTAAAAGTTTGAAACGTTTGTACGTTTATATTTTTTTACAGTAAAAAAAAAATCATAGAATAAGAAATCTAAATAGCCCACAAAACATTAGGAACAAAATTAGATGCTTTAGCTGTGTGAGTTCCCTCTGCTGTAAACCATGGAAGTTTTCATTTCTGTGGACATCATTCTCGGCCAAGCATCCTGGGCTCCTCTAGACCAAATGACCTTGAAGAGCCCGGTAAACACTCAAACCTCAGGTTCTCTGAAGTGCAAATCAGAGATGCCGGTACACATAGGGCATCACTAATATAAGGAATTAGAGGAGAAAACTAGAAAGTGGCACTGCTCACCTGATGGTATCGTACTAGGTGCAGAACAACCATAGTAGCATGCCCATATGGTAATGGGTTGTAACAACCTATGAGTACATCAAAATCCAATCTTTCGATGTTGTCCAACTCCGAGACGCATTGCAGTAACTTCATTAAAGGAATCATTTCCGTGGACGCCGCTGCCTGTGATTCTCTACTTTTTGGGAAAGTAGCACCAAGCAAGGGTGTCATTTTTGCATTCACATGCTCTCCAGTAAACACCAGAGTCATTAATGATGTTGGGATGAAGGTGCCAGTTGTAGAAGTGAAGACTGCCCTGGTACAGTTGCCATGAAGTTAAGGGATCAACTCCATTAGGGGGTCAACTGAGCCAAACCTAACCTATAGAGGGCTGGAATGACTTACACCCATGCTCCCTGCATTCAGTAAAAACATCCCTATAATTGTAATTTCCTTAAGCACTATGGGAGAGAAATATAGAACAGAATCATAGCTTGTTATGAGGATCCTAAATCCTACACTTTTACCTGCCGGAGTTTAAGGTTGTGCTTAGCTTCACACTATGGATTGCACAAAGCAACATATATTGTAAAGAAGCTTTGGGGGATCAAACCTACATCATTTTGAAACAAATACCTAAAGTTTTATAATTGCCCTGATACACCAGACGAGCTAATCTTACTTATTTATTTGGCATACGTGTCCACTACAGAGTGGTACTTCATCAGTGACCCCAAAGTTTAGGCTTTCTGTTCTTAATCAGTCAAATTTTCATAGACCATGTCAACAATTTACAGAATCTGATCACTAAAGTGCACCATATTTCACAGACCACTTGAGGCCTCAGACTACAATGGCATGTTAAAGTTTGGGCAGTCCTGGTTACAATTACTGTTATTGTGAACAGTTCAGCAAGTTGAAGATGAAATGATCTCCAAAAGGCCTAAAGTTAAAGGTGGCACATTTCATTTGTATTTTAGGCCAACAAATATATATTTTCAGATTTTATATTTTAAAAATTACAAAAAGGATAACATTTCACAGGTAGAGGGGAGAATGGATTCAATGAAATTTCAACAAATTCTTGATGCAAACATAACACTATCTGTAAAAAAGCTGAAAGTGAAGAAAGGAAGAGGATGGCTTCTACAAACGGATAATAATCCTAAACACAAGTCACAATCCGCAATAGATGACCTCAAAAGGCGCAAACTGAAGGTTTTACAATGGCCCTCACAGTCCCCTGATCTGAACATCATTGAAAATCTGTAGCTAGACCTCAAAATAGCAGAGGATGGAAGACGGCCCAGGAATCTCACAGAATCAGAAGAATTTTCCAAGGAAGAATGGAGGAAAATCCCTCAAACAAGAATTGAAAGACTTGTCTTGTTTGTAAAAAGCATTTACAAGCTGTGATACTTTCAAAATGGGGTGCTACTAGGTACTAACCATGCAGGGTGCTCAAACTTTTGCATCAACCCATTTTCCTTTTAGTAATTTCAAAAGTGTCATTTATAACTTTAGCCTTTTTAGAGATCATTTCATCATCAACTTGCATAACTGTTCACAATAACAGTAATTTTGACCAGGGGTGCCCAAACTTTTAACATGCCACTGTAGATGTAATGATACACACTTATCATCCCTGCTCTCCATTCCTGGCATTATGGCAGACAACATACTGAAGCCAGAGCCAGACTTTCCGATAACAGGGAATGAAGAGGAGTGTGACCAGTTTTCCATGACTCAACATCTTCTTGATTGTTTTTTTTAAATTTCAGGCTAGTTACCAAAAAGAAACTGGATAAGTGACTACATCCTTTTTTTTTTCCATCCGTTTGTGTGCATATAGCCTGTATGTAATGACATCTCTATGTGACATGTGAAATGTTTGCTTGGAACTTTTGCTGTATTATTTCAGATTAATTTAATCAATTTCTTTGCATTGTTTTCCTTTTCTTTTACGCTGTACATTTATATAATAGCACTTGTAAGCTTAGTGTAATAGAAGCACAATGGTTTTACTTGTATTACAGAAAATCCTTAGTAATTTGCAGCCTGGGCCAGGAAAGTGATGTACTGAGACCAAAGTATTCCAACTTATGCTCCGGCTCATTTATTTGGTTTTGCTGTAGTTTTGTGTACTTTTGTGCAAACAATGGCAGAGATAGCTCCCTCTTTTTAAGCTAAGCATTTCATCTATATAGCTTCCTATGGGCAGATGTCTAAACAGACGGCTTGTGTTCTGCTCTGCTCCCATCCACATTTAGGTCGGCTGAGACAAGGCGATGGTTTTAAAACTATAAGACAGGATTTTTCCAATCAGATACACCTTGCCGTGGTGGTATGGATTTTAAACTTTTTGATCAAATAGCCAAATTAACTAAGTGCCCTGTGTAATTTACATGCAATATTACTATTTACCGTATATACTCATGTATAAGCCGTCCCGTGTTTAAGCGACCCCCTAATTTTGCCACAAAAAATGGGAAAACTTATTGACTCGCGTATAAGCCTAGGGTGAAAAATGATTATGCCCCATATGCTCCATAGATTAGGCCCCCATAAACTGCACAGATTATGCCCCCGTATGATCCACAGATTATGCCCCCATATTCTGCACAGATTATGCCCCCATATGCTCCCCTGATTATGCCCCCGTATGCTCCACAGATTATGCCCCATATGCTCCACAGATTATGCCCCATATGCTGCACAGATTATGCCCCATATGCTCCAGATTATGCCCCCATATGCTGCACAGTTTATGCCCCCATATGCTGCAGATTATGTCCCATATGCTCCACAGATTATGCCCCCATATGCTCCACAGATTATGCCCCCATATGCTCCACAGATTATGCCCCCATATGCTCCAGATTATGCCCCATATGCTGCACAGATTATGCCCCCATATGCTCCACAGATTATGCCCCATAGCTCCAGATTATGCCCCCATATGCTCCAGATTATGCCCCCATATGCTGCACAGATTATGCCCCCATATGCTCCACAGATTATGCCCCATATGCTCCAGATTAGGCCCCCATATGCTGCACAAATTATGCCCCCGTATGATCCACAGATTATGCCCATATGCTCCAGATTATGCCCCCATAGTATACATCCCTTATGCTGCCGCGCTGCTGCTGCAAAAAAAATGACATACTCACCTCTCGTCACTGGGGGCCAGGTGCTGGTGTCCTGAGCAGGCGGTGACACTGGTGTGCTATGGGGGACAGGTGCCGGTGTCACCGCTCGCTCAAGACCCCGGCACCTGAGATATTTACCTGTCACCGGACCGCTCCACCGCTGCGCACTGCTCCCTCTTCCGGGTCCTCGGCAGTGAATGATAAGGCAGAGGGCGGGGCGCGCACTAACGACGTCATCGCGCCCTCTGCCTGAACATTCACAGCCAGAGGAGTCGGACGAGGGAGCAGCACGCAGCGGTGGTCCGGGGACAGGTAAATATCGCTATACTCACCCCTCCGCCAGCGCGTCACTCTCTACAGCGTCTCCTCTTCTCCCGGCGGTCTCCGCAGCGCTTCCGTCCTACAGCGGTCACGTGGTAACGCTCATTAAAGTCATGAATATGTGCATATTCATGACTTTAATGAGCGGTACCATGTGACCGCTGCAGAAGGAGCCGGAGATCGTGGGAGAAGCAGGGGGGCTGCAGAGACCGCGCCGGCGGAGGGGTGAGTATGATCCGACACCCCCGTTCCCCCTCCCCCGCCCGTATATGACCCGCGTATAAACCGAGAGGGGGACTTTCAGCCCTAAAAAATGGGCTGAAAATCTCGGCTTATACTCGAGTATATACGTACTTACAATTTACTTACTACAGGGTATATGCTCATTTTGTTTCTATCTTGGGTTTTGTCTGTTGAGTGACCACAGTGTGATCGTGCTCCAACACATTGCACTTCCTACCAACTTATGTTCCAGCTCATTTCTTTGGTTTTGCTATTTATTCATTGAATCAAATATCAATGGAGAAAATAGAGCAAAAGAAGAACTTAGGTATACTGTTTATCAGCTGAATAAATAACAATACTCAATGCCAAGCTGCAGCTGCTAAAGCCTTATAAATACTGAATTGATTGTAAGACCACATATGATTTATAACAAGGCAGTTTGGGACTTCACATTGTAAAAAAAAGAAAATGCAAGAAAGATGGAAAGCATTTTACAGGGGCTAATATTCTTAATTGGAACCATGAAGTGAACATTTCAGAAAAAAACTCTATTTGGAGTTCATTTCCTTCTGCACTTGGATTAATATTTCATTGCTAGAAAAAATGTTAATAATTCACCTAATTACGGTACTTCTCTCTTCTGAAGGTTCATTTTTCTGATTTTATGCACCATGGAGAACTATACATATCTTCAACCTTCAGTGTTGATTCTTGGCTTCAGGGATGTGACATCTGTAAGATATATCAACAGCTTCGTAGCTTTCCTGGTTTACAATATGGTCATCTTTTTCAATATTTTGATCATCATGACAGTATTGATGCACAGAATCTTACAGGAACCCGTGTACATCTTTGTCTCCATGTGGTGTCTTGATGGGATCTATGGCAGCACCACCTTCTTGCCCTTTCTTGTATACAATCAAATGAGAGGTCTGAAGACCATCAATTATGTTGGCTGCTTGATGCAAGTGTTTTGTGTCCACACCTATGTGGGATGTGAGATGACTATACTTACTGTTATGGCCTTTGACCACTATGTGGACATCTGCAACCCCCTGAGATACAACTGACTTTGACCACCATCTTCAAAATGGTTTTCTCAGCTTGGTTGTTTATAATAATCCTGGCTGGTGTCCATCTGGCATTGACTATTACTTTCTGCTTTGTGATACCACAATACTGAAAGTCTACTGTGATAACTGGTCAGTGGTCAGGCTCTCTTGGATGGATATTACTATCAATAACGTCTATGGACTCTTCATCACCTCCACCGTTACACAATTTATGCCAACTCTGATTGTAATCTCCTGCATTCAGAGTTTTGAGGGTTTGTATAAAGTCCACTAAAGCCTTCAGAGCAAAAGCTTTGCAGACTTGCACGACTCACTTAATAGACAAATTATGTTTCTAACTTATTCTTTGAACTTTTCGTCTATCACTTTATCCCTGAGAATTTTAATTATGAAGTTAGAACCATCATGTCGGTGCAAGTCATAGTGGTTTCTCCACTCTTAAATCCTCTCATCAATGGATTAAAAGTGAAAGTGATGAGAAAAAGCATCTTTTACACCTTTGATCTGAAGACAAGCAAATTCAATATTCTGTTGGCTCTATCCAAGCAGTTCTAAAACTCTAAGTAACCTATTTTTTTCCATTGGCTGCAGGATGTGCATTCAATCTGTTTGACCAGGCTAAGTGCCAGGTTATGGCACCAGCTGCTTTTTTACTAAATTTTTAGTTGATATATAATGATCTTTCTTTATCTATCAAACTTGCTAAACATAACATTGTCCCTAGTGATTAGGGGGCGAGTGTATTTGATCGATCATCCTGGTGCCCAAGATACTCGATTCTCAATCGAGAATCTGGGTACTCATATGCCAAGCTCGAATCCCTGGCCTACACTTTTGGCAGCTGATTTTCAGCCACTAAACATGTGAGGATTGCCTGCCAATCATGGTAATGCTGTAGTCATGTTGACTACTGCCATTATTGTGATTGACTGGCTGCATTGCGTCATCGGGTCTATATAAGACCCGGTAACACCATGATGGATGCATTGAACCCAGATGTAGTGTAGGGAGAGTCACTGCTGCAGAAGAGATAGGGTGTATAGTGTTCTAGTACCTGATGGTGCAACATTAAACCAACAGCCCTTTTCAGGGCTAATTCAAATAGATTCTATTCCATAACACCGCTCTTAGCTGAAATTAGAGCAAGAGTAGCTGCTGGAGTAGAAATAGTATATTAGAGGCACTTTGGTAGGAATTGATTGCATTACAGTCCTTGATGCTGCTACATTAATTCAACAGCAATTTTCAGGGCTAATTCAAATAGATTCTATATTCTAATAATACTGCTCTTACTTGCAATTTGTGTAGGGTTAGCTGGCGGAGTAGGGATAGCATATTATAGTCATTTAGGCAGGGTTTATTGCTGCCACATACAAACAAAAGTCCTTTCAGGGCCAATTTAAAAAGATTTTATATAATACCGCTTTTATCTGTGAAGATAATTTAAAATGTTCAAGGCATGCAGTAAGGGACAGGGCAGTGGACATGCTGCTTATGGTGTATGCAGAGGGAGCATAAATAACACGCTCTTCTACCAGATCTAGCTTCCTGTCCCACTTTTCAGGGAGATGCGAGACACCACTGTTGAAGCAAGAAAAGTGCAATCATGTTGCGGGTTAAGATGGCAGATAATGTTTCCAGTCTGTTTCCCAGCACCACCCTCTCTTCCACACGGTCCAGTCTCACTATCCAAGAGTCTGGACCACATAATCTTCAGCCCCAGGAGATTGTGTATGTTGATGGCTAAATATTTGAGCAGCCACAGTCAGAAGAAGCTGATGGGATGGTGGTGAACGGGAATTACTGTCTCAAGAGGTGGATGATGATGAGACACAGTTGCCAACAAGTCATGTTGTTAAGTCAACAAGTCAGGAGGAGGACCAGATTAAGGAATTGGAAGACAAGGTGGTGGATGATGAATTCACTGACCCAATCGGACAAGGTGACATGCAGAGGGAGCACAGCAATGCAAAGGTGGAGGGATCTGCAGCACCGCAACAGACAGGAAAAGGCAGTGGGGCTGATAGAGCGAGAAGGTGGTCAACTGTTCCCCAGATCATCCACAGTTGGCCAGATCCCAGGCCAAGGATTAAGTATTGTTCACTCTGGTGCTTTTTTGCAGAAAGGGCAGAAGACAAGAAATTGTCATTTGCAATCTTTGCTGTATCAAGCTCAGCAGAGGCCAAACCACTTCCATCCTGATCCCGACCAGCATGCTCAGACACGTCACCCAAGCACCTGACTAGGTGGGCCTAACGCTTGGGTCCAAAACCAGTGTCTATGGCTGTCCGTCGCTACTTGGTTCTCAGCAACTATTTCTCCCGGCAAGTCATCTCATCCTTTCACTAGCACGTGTCCCATAACATAACCCATGCCCTGACTAATGCAGTTGCTGGGAAGGTCCACTTCACCACCGACATGTGGATAGGTGCTTTTGGCCAGGGATACATTTACCTGAAGGCACAATGGGTGAAGCTTGTGGAGGCCGAGTCCGAGTTGGACCCTGAGATGGCACACCTGTTACCGATGCCTAGAATTGCAGACCCAAGTTCCATCAGGGTTTTCTCCTTGTACAACACTAGTTGCTGCATCCCCTTCTCCTCCTCCTCCATCTCACAATTATCATCCATATCAGTCACAAGCTGGAAGCATTGCCTCGGAAAAGCAGCAACAGCCTCTGCGTAAACTAACATATTTTGGTGACAAATAGTACACCGACGCAGAGTTGTTGAAAGGTCTAACAGACCAGACTGATCTGTGGCTCTCATTGCTGAACCTAGCACCAGGCATGGCCGTGTATGAGAATGGCCGTAACCTGGTGGAGGCTGTAGCTTGGCAACTTCGCACACGTACTATGCTTGGCCCACGTGCTCAACTCAGGGAATCAGCAGTTTCTGAAAACCTATTCTGATTTGACTGCAATACTTGTGAAGGTATGCCGTGTGTGTGCCCATTTCTGCAAGTCACCTATAGCGACAGTCGGTCTGGCGGTGCTGCAACTGCCCTTGCAATTGGACACTTCACCGACTGGTTTATTACTTGCCCACAAGCTGGAACTCAACATTACATATGTCGGCAAGGCTTTGAGAACAGCAGAAGGCAGTAGTTGAATACCAGCTACAACATGCCCATCGATGTTCCGTTCAGCCTCCGCACATAACAACCAATGAGTGGCCATGTATGCCTAACATCTGTGTGGTTCTCCAAAACTTTGAGGAATCAACCAATATAGTTACCGACGATGACGACAGAATCATCGTAACTATCCCGCTTCCGTGTCTACTGAAATGCTCGATCACAATTAAAGAGGAAGCTTTGCATGTTGACCAGGTGATGATGGAGGAAGAAAGTAGACAGGGTGATACTACCCAGACCTGCCTTATCTCATCTTCTCAGTGAGGACAGGGTGATAATGATAAGGAGGCTGAGGAGGAACAGGAGATGGTTACCTGTGCTAGAGAGGATACTACCAACACCAGCTTCTCATCTGTTCAGCAAGGATGAAGAAGACAAACAGGAGGAGGAGATGGAGGAGGAGAAGATGGAGAGTTATCCTCCTGGTAGGAAAGAGAAATCTGGCCTGTTGGGAGTCTGGCATACATGGCTAACTTTATTTACCGATGCCTTTTACGTGACTGTCTCATTATATGCATTTAGGCCACCACCGATCACTGGTTGTTCACCCTTCTGGACCCATGCTACAAGGAGAACTTTCCATCTCTCCCTCCTGCGGAAGAGAGGACTTCTAAAATGGAGCAATATCAGAAGGCCATAGTTGAAGAATTGATCAAAAAATTCCTATCTGACAACACTGTCTGCAGAAGTCAGAGTTCCTTACACAAACAAGAAGTAGAGAGGAGGGAGACACAAACCAGGTCCAACAAAAGCAATATCAAAGGTCTGGGACAGATTAATTGGACCCTCCCATTGCTCAGGCCCTGATTTTCAGGGTACTCTAACAAGGAGGGAAACATTTTGGAAAACGGTGATGGAGTATCTATCCAACTGGCCTCTGTGATTCCTCTGTGCCGTACATATATTGGGTGTCCAAGCTGTAACAGTTTCTCTATAAGGGCTAGTTTAGCACTAGTGACATACAGGCACAAGCTCCTGGAACACTCTCTTGCTGGCGTGATAGCGAGTTGCTCGGGTCCAACTGTTTTTTCTGGTCCACTGGTCTTCTTCCTTTAAGACATTCCTTCCCAAGGTGACGATGTGCCCCTCTCCCCCGGGACCTTTAACCAGTATGATTCCTTTCCTGTCCCGCTCTTTCCAGCACACTCATACAGACATCCACACCACTCCAGCCAATTGGATAGGCAATTGGTTGGCGACCACCAGTCACAGTCGAACGGTTGGTTCTTCTCTGGAACAGGCAACATCTGGAAAGTGAATAAGAAAGTACTCTTACGCCATAGTGGTCACTTGGGACCCCATGTCAATTGAGCAGCGAAACTCCATGTCAATTGAGTATTAAACTCAGCCCTGGTAATAGGTCTCTCAGAAACAATATCCTCAAGTGTTCAGCCTCTTTTTCTAGAGTGTGGGATCTCCTGGTATGCTCCTTGACTGTGAGGTATGTTAGTTTAATGGACACCCCCTCCTCCTACTTTGACAGTTTTGACAATCCCATGAGATGTGTCTCTTTATGCTGCATGTCCAGTATTCCACTACACGTTCTTTTAATGGGCAACGGTGTGAGGTGGTGGAGTATGAGATAGGTTGCATTCACGCTTGGACTTTTCTTCATATCTGGTAGCAGGGCCAGGTGGGGTGATGTTAGTGGGGGTTCCCTTAATCCTATGCAATTCACTGCTAATGTCCCACATCTATTGGCATAGCTCCTGGGTCCAATCGGGCTCCTCATTTGTGTTTCAGAGGAGAACACTTCATGGCTCCGCACCATACCTGTCAATACAGGGGCTTCTGGTTCCAGGAGTCGGGCTATTGTTTTGACCTACAGAAAGCTCAATTTGTGGTTAGGCGCACTTTTAAAGGCTGATGTAGTTAAGGATCTCTCAGTCCAGCCACCAGTTGATCTTGCTGCACCTCATGCAGTGTGCCAGCCCCTTGTATCCATCTTGGGTCTTCTTGGTGATATGTGCTGTCACTTCTTGCAAAGAATTTAGGTACTGGGCCACAATCTTGCCCTCCACTTGGACCCGGTGAAATAACCCCATATGTAATTTGCCTAAGTCCGTGCTGTCAGCATGAATATCCTCTAAATTTTGAATTACTTTCTCTACGATGTCTCTGTCCCTTGGCTGTCGGCACATGACCGTCTGTCATGCCTCTCCATCCAGGATTAGCGGGACAATGACACCTGTATGGCGGGGGTCAGACACATCCTGTTTAACTAATGAAGAAGGGACTCTGAAACTCATGAAGCCTATGCGGACAATGCAAGAACTGCCAAAATTTAGAAGGAAGAGTGACTCCAATACACCCTGTATTAGACATAAAGGAGGACCACAAATTCATTCTGTTAAAAATGTTAGGTAGAGGGATTCTTAAACTCACACAGCCTATGCACTAGTGCAAGGGATGCCAAAAATTAGAAGGAGGGACTGCAATACACCCTGGAAGACACTTAGAAGAGGGCCTCAGAAAACAATTTTTCCCATTTTTAAGGAGTGGGACTCCTAGACTGGTAAAGCCTATGTAATAATTAGTGTTGAGCGATACGATACTGCAAATATCGGGTATCGGCCGATATTAGCTGTATGGGCTTTCGATTCCGAGTACCGATATTTTCGTCATATCGGATACCGGAATCGGATTTGTCACTGTCACTGTGAGTGTCCGTCGGTCGGGTCTGTCAGGAGTCAGCGGCACTTACCCGGCAGAAGATCTCCGGCGGTCACGTCCTGGACTGCTTGATGGCCGCCATTATCTTCTCCCTGGCGGTCACATGCAGTTTTTCGCGATAACTGCAGTGACTGCAGGGTAATCCCGGCCGTAAACCAGTCCGATGACGTCACCGCCGGGGAAGCAGGTAATCAGCTGTGCTGCGCCGGGATGACAGGCTCTGCCTGCCTGCCTGCCTCTGATGTCATTCTGATGTAGCAGAGCTGGATCGTCGTGGGACACTCGTTACTATGGACTGCGTCGGACAGGTGGTATACTGCTGTTTTTTTTTTTTCATTTTTTTACAGGAGATCGATGGCGTCGCAGGATGAGACTGTAATAAAAGTAATGAAAACTGTGTTGTTTTTTTTATTAAATTAAAAAACTTTTTTATGAACATTCACCTGTCCGGGTACATCAACAATTTAACTATTTACATACAGGGACCCTGTCCGGGTTATTTATAATTCTTTGGCAGGGGTGTTCCAGGTACCACCTGGTACTCTTCTGATGCTTGCCAAACATCCGAGACACCAAGGACCACCAGGACCTGATGACGTCATGTGGCCTGTACAGTCAAGTCGTGACCCGCTATCTGTGTCTGTGTGGCCACCTCTTTCATCTCCCTCCGGGTCTGGAGCCCTATGTCCCGGACTGAACGAACCTCAGGGGGCCTAACAGGCGCCGGGTACGGGCCAGCTATCATTATCATGTCCATAGCTGGGGCTGCTGAGGAGACCACTGAGGGAGGCTGGGGAGATTTACGGCGTGGGGTGGGCACTTGTGCAGAGGCCTGGATGTGGGAGGCTGAAGGCTCCGAGGGTCTCACAGGTTCCTGACACTCTGGGGACCAGGGGTCGCACCTGGTGACATTTAGGGCATACCATCCATTGTAACCCCAGTGTCGGGTGTAACTTACCAAGTCTCCTGGCAACAGGTCCCTCCCCGGGTGTCCTTCTGGGAGGTGAGCCTCCACGTCCCGCCGAGTCACAAACACTTCTAAATAAAGTCCAGGCTCCTGGATGAAGCCCCAACCAGCTTTCAATTTAAAGCTCCGTACTGCACCCTTACGCCGCGGCTCCCTCAGGGTTCCTTTATCTTTTCTCATCCGGTCCTTATCTGCCCGGTCCTTCTCGATGTGACGTTGGCGAAGCTTCTGGGATTCGCGCTGCTCCCTTTGTCGCTCTGCTTCTCTCTCCCGACGTCTCCACTCTTCCTCCTGACGCCGGTTGTAATTCTCCTCCACCAGCATCTCCATGTCTCCACCATCAAACTGCAGCTTACGATGTCCGGTTTGCGGCAGCTCTCCTGGCGCCCGACAGTCCTGGCGGCGCTCACCTGCGGAGGAAGCAGCCGGCTCTGGAACAGATGACAGTCGGGGCTCCGGTACAGACAGGTAGACCTCTGGTGCCTGTGCGGCCTCCTCCATGAGGACGGGTGTCGCTTCTTCTGTCTCAGCGACGGGGGCAGACAGCGGGATCTGGGGTGCTGCCGGTGCAGAGTTTTTTGCAGGAACGGGTGTCTCCACTGCGACAACGTCAACCGGATCACATTGCAAGGGCTGGGATGCCCGCACGGACTCCTCTACTAGAACGGGTGCCTCACCTTCCGGTACAGACACTTCAGGTAAGAGGGATTGGCGCCGCTCCAAGTTTAGTTTTAGGGCACGCCAGCTGGCTTCCATCCTGGCGACCTCCTCCCGGTGCCGGGCCAGGCCTCTTAGGGTATCCTCCGCTTCTTGCAGCGTAGGAGGGTTTCCAGGCCGGGTGCCCAACGGTGGTTCCGTGGCGATCGGGTCGCTTCCGTGGGGGAGAGCTCTGACTGCTCCATCCCTTCACACTTCTACTCGTGTCCATTAGCCATCTCTGCCAAGTCACATGTGTCATTAGCATCTGGAGAGGGCCCCTCTTTTGTAGTGAGGCGGGACCTTCGTGTTAGTTTCCGCACACTGAGGAGGATGAGGAGGCGGAACTCAAGAGTTGTGGGGCACGATCTTACATTGCAGTACCATTTAGAGTGGTCGGCCATCGTTTTCGCGCCACTGAGTGAGTGTACACCCACGAAGAGCACGCCCTTCTTCTTCACCAGTGCCTCGTCGTGACGCAGATATGGCGGAAAAATGGCAAATACATTCTCTGATGATTTTAGCAATTCTCAAGCACAAAACCAGTTCAATTCAGGCACACAGGACTCGCTTATAGCGAGCTACAGAATCCTGTTGTGACGCCCAAGTTGAGTCGCACAGAGCCAGAGGTTTTGGGGGTACTCGGCACCGAGCCCGTCGACTTCTATGGGGTATGTCACGGCTTTACCCGGCAATTGAATCAGAGTCTATTTTACTATGTAGAAGTGTATAAACTATAAATATATGTATATATATATGTCACAATGACATGTATATATATATATATATGTATTCTATGTGTGTATATTTTGTGTTTACAACGAAATAAAGGGTTTTTTTAGTTGCGATATTTTGTTCCCATAGACTTACATGGGACTTCCGGTATCGGAATCGGATATCGACGATATTTAGTGATATCGGCGATACCATTCCGATCCGATATTTTTAGATATTGAGCAGTATCGCTCAACACTAGTAATAATTGAAAGGCCTGAAAAGCCTTTACCCCTTTTGGGCATACTTATACTGTATATAATGTATGCATCTATGTAAGAGAATTGTAGAGGTAGGCCTCATACACATCCTGCAAAAATTGTGAACGAGGGCATCATATACACACACTGGAAAAATTAAGAGCGAGGCTCGCATGATTACTCTCTAAAAATTATGCGTGAGGGATGTCTGATGACCCTCTAAACATTATAAGGGGATACAATATATGTCTGGTATTAATAGGGAAAAGAAAATTTGTAGCCCTAAAAAAGAGTTTTGTTTTTAGGTTCACGCAGTATACCTTTACAAAGACTGTAAGGCAATAACCCCTGCCTATATGCCTCTAATCCAAAACTATCCCTCCTCCATCAACTATCCCTACACTTAATGCAGGTAACAGCAGCTTTATTAGAGAAAGAACAATATTTAGCCCTGAAAAAGGACTTTCATTTTAATGGTGCAGCAGTGGTATATGAGGACTGCAATAGCAATGAAACACAGTTCTATATGTCTGCTCTAATCTAAGCTTTCACTCCCAGATGAACTCTCCCTGAACTGCTACCAGAGGAGAGTGTGCCGAGCATCGCGTCACCGGTCTTATATAAAACCAATGACGAAACGGCCAATCACAGTAATGCCAGTAAGTTACCAACATGGCTACGGCATTACCTTGTACAATAGGCAATCACCGCATGTTTACTGTCTGTCTAATGGCCACGAAACCTGTAGTGTGGGAACTTGAGCATGGAGCTCAAACACCCGCAATACTTGATCAAGTAACGACTCGAGCATACTCGAACACCCCGTTGCTCGATCAAGTATCAAGTAGCGGCGAACATGCTCTCTCATCACTTTTGCTTACCCATCTGCATATAGTTTCCCCTAGTCCTTGCTTCTGGAGCTTCAATATAAGGCTGTCATGTGGTACAGTATAAAATACCTTTGCAAAGTCCACATATCTCCTCATAGAAGCCCAACAGATTGGTTAGACACAACTTGTCTTTCATGAATTCTTGTTGGTTGTCAGCTATTTTATGTTCTGCAATATATTTTGGCAAGTCATCTCTTATGATGTCCTCAAAAACTTTTGCACACTACTGATTTCATACTTACCGGACGGTAGTTGCCTGGATCCACCTTCTTAATGTGTAGCCCTGGTATTTAAGGTACACAATACCAGGAGGATGAGTGGAGAGGTAACGGTTAAGGGCTCTACATGACATCACATATACTTCGGACACACCCAGCAGGGGTGTAGAGGGGTGTGGTTTTGAGCACAAGAGAGTCTTGTAGTGTCTCCTGAGGTGAAGGGAGAGAGAAGGAGTGCCTGTCTGGAGCACCAAGATTCCTGTCGATTCAGAGAGACAGTACAGTAGTGGAGGCTAGTACAGGTGAGCCAGTTCACCTTAGCCTAGTCAGTGCTGAGATTGAGAGTTTGAGCAAGTCGAAAGGCACAGTGGAAGGAAATCAGAAGTGCTTTAGGATTGAAGTATCCTGCACATTGTCACCGGTCACTGGGGACCGAAGCATCACTATAGCTCCACGCATAGTGGTAAAAAACCAGAGGCTTACTGGACCTTAGGTAACAGAAAGCAGCCCTTGAAGTGTCAGTACGTAACAGGGGTCAGGTGGAATAGGAACTTTGAGCTAGGCCAAGCATAGAAGAACCTAGTTTCATCACTGGAAGGCTCCACCACAAAACTGACCGGGCAGTACAGCTTTGAAATAGCTGAAGTTTCAGGAGTGAACTACGCTTTATGCTGGTTGGACTCATCATCATTGGAAAGTAAAGGAGGCCCCTGCCTTGCTCAGCCGTTGCCTCAAAACTCATCCTCCATCAACCCCATCAGCCTCCCTGGGACCTGCCTTACCATCTTACAAGTAAAAGGTATGGAAAGACGCTGACGGTGTGAGACTGAGTTATTTAATTGCATGCCTGCACAACCCCACCATAACCATCGACCTGAGGGAAGAGTCCCACCTGTAGGGGACCCGACATCTAGCTGCCTCACCATCCCCTCAGAGATCTACAGCAGCGCTGGTACAAATTACCAGAGACTACAGGTGGCGTCACGAACTGTAAATATATCTATCCCCTGTAAATATTCCCCCAACATACGCCAGACCGCCAGGGCCACAGACCGAGCCACCGCTACCTGTGACAACCCCATAGACTTCCATGGGCTCAGCTCTGAGTACCCCATTGCCCTGGTAACCCACAATTGTGGTGGCGGGTCGACACAAAACTTTGGCGTCACGAACAGGATACGAAACTTGCAGCATTGCGAGCCCTGTGTGCCTGTGGAGTGTTTTGGTGAAAAAGACTGTTGCTATTGTTTGGCGCCAAATACCGCCATATTTGCCGCCAGATTCGCGCCCTAAGGCGCTGGAGAAGAAGGTGGGCGTACCTGAAAGAGCGCGCAAAGTCTTGGACACGCCCCCGGCTCTGACTCAGCGGCAGGTCCTGCAACAGGAAGTGAACGCTCTGACATCAGAGCGCCTGCGACGAAGGTCCTGTTCCCACTGCTGTGCCTGTGAAGTAGCAGCATCTGAAACCGGTAGGCTCCGTTTAACCAAGGGGGCGCTAAGATGTCACAACAACCGGCCGACAGTGCAGCCCCAGCCAGAGGCCCCAATCCCGCACCGCCTGGTATTGTAGCGCCAGATGGGGGTGCAGGTCCAGCACCCAGTCCGGTAGTCCCGATCATGCCACTAACGCTCCCATATATGCCTGGGGCGAAATGGCTTCCCCAGTACAGCGGTGAGCCAGGCACATTAGCAGGCTTCAAGCGGAAGTTATGCAGCATCCTAGAAATGTACTCCATGCCTGAGAGACAAAAAGCTGCTGTGCTAATAGGGCAGCTAACTGGCGCTGCTGAAAGGGAAGTGGAGACTTGGGATACCGTTGATCAGGAGTCGGTACCTGCGATCTTCCTTAAACTACATGCCATATTTGAAGACCGCACAGAAACGGATCTCCGGATGGCCTTCTACCACTGTTCACAGCAACCAGGTGACAGCATCAGGGACTACGCGTGCGACTACAAGGAGCCCTGAGAGCCCTTAAGCAGATTAATAATTTAAATGCTATCGATGAGAATAAAATGCTGAAAGAACAATTTATACAGGGATTGAGATCCCAAGAGGAACGCAGAACTGTAAACTGGTGGTCCTTAGATCATCCGGATGCTACCTTTGATGCCCTAAAAGACATGGCAATAAAAGGGCTGCGGCCCTGGGCAAACCTGAGGTGGCGACCCAACATCATCAGGGTGAAGTCACTCTGGAACCGGCAGTAACCCCCTGTTCCCCGTTAGTGGCCGAAACCAAAACGCAGGTGACACCTCCCAGTGAATTGGATTGTCTGCGCTCAGAGGTGCGCCAGCTGACTAAAAATCTGGCTGCTGTAATGAGTGCCCTGCAGCTGCGGAAAGAGGAGGAAGGGAAGATCTTGTTAGCTGACTGCCCAGAAGACGTCCCGTGGATGCACCGGAGAAGAAAGAAGACGTCGCCCCCCCGGAGGAGGACAACGCCACCCCCAGGAGCGACCTCTGATCAACACCCTCCTCGTCGAGAGATCATCTGTTATCGATGCAACCGGAAAGGTCATATGTCTCCACAGTGTCCTTTAAACGGGCAGAACCTGGGTCCAAGGGCCAACACCCAGGAGAATACCCGTCAGGCCCCTTAGACTGGAACCGCAGGTATGTGGGTGGGCGACCCTACCTGTCCATCATCTTAGATGGTATTGCAGTTCCGGCATTGTTAGACACTGGGTCCCAAGTGACCCTAATACCTGATGCCCTATATACTAAGTACTGGTCAATGGACAGTCTTAATCCCCCGAGCCCTGACTTTACCGTATATGCTTCTAATGGTCTTCCTGTAGAAGTACTCGGGACAAAATGTGTAGATGTAAAGGTGGGCAGAGAGGAGTTGAAAGACCAGGGGCTTCTGGTAGTAAAGACTGCAAATGAGGAGAACGGTTTAAATATAATTTTGGGCACTAACATTATCGGTAATTGTTTGGGAGAAGTTGTGTTCTTGCTCCAACAGCTCGCTGAGATTGCCCGACCAAGGCAGAAAGGAGTAATCCAAAGAGAGATCCGGGCCCTGGTGTGTCAGCAGCAAGCGAAGCTTACAGACGGCGAAATTGGTAATGTACGGGTCACTGACTCGGATCCTATTGTGATACCCCCAATGAGTGAAATGATTATCTGGTGCAGGGCAGCCATAGGTCTGAGAGGACAGAATTACCAAGCTGTAGTAGAACCCCACCATTCAGAACATAGACCTACACTTATGACTGCTAGGGGAGTAGTAGAAGTGGTGAATGGAAGAGTACCGGTACGGCTTCTCAATTGGGGAGATGATGAGGTAAACTTACCCCGTTATGCAACCATTGCTAAACTACATGCTGTCGACAATAATTCTATTCTTCCGGCTGAGTCCTTAGACTCCTGTCAAATAGCGGAGGACAATGACCCAGCAACTCAGGTGGCGGAATGGTGTCAGCAACTCCATGTTGGGACGGACACCACTCCCGCTCACCAGAAGCAAGGGGTATTACGGGTGGTGCAAGAGCATGCCCAAGTGTTTAGCAAGCACCCACTTGATTTTGGGGTAATTAAGGGAGTCCAACATCATATCCCTACAGGCAGTCATCCTCCCATCAAGGAGCGGTATAGGCCTATACCCCCAGCCCATTATCAGAAGGCTAAAGAAATGTTGCATGATATGAAGAAGGCCGGGGTGATAAGGGATAGTTGTAGCCCCTGGGCAGCCCCTCTAGTTCTGGTTAAAAAGAAAGATGGTAGTATGAGAATGTGTGTGGATTACAGGCAGGTGAACTGCATAACACACAAGGATGCATACCGTTACCACGCATAGAGGAATCATTAGCTGCTCTGAAAACGGCTAACTACTTTTCTACCCTTGATCTGACTAGTGGTTACTGGCAAGTGGCTGTGGCTGAGGAGGATCGTGAGAAAACGGCTTTCACCACCCCAATGGGGCTCTGTGAGTTCGACAGAATGCCGTTTGGGCTCAGTAGTGCCCCAGGAACATTTCAGAGAGTGATGGAGAACTGCCTGGGACATCTCAATTTTGAAACCGTGCTGCTATACCTAGACGACGTCATCGTGTATTCCAAGACTTATGAGGATCATTTGAAGCACCTGGCAGAAGTATTCGAGTCCCTGTCCAGGTACGGGATGAAATTAAAACCCTCAAAATGCCATCTACTCAAACAGAAGGTACAATACTTGGGGCACATCGTCAGTTCGGAAGGAGTAGCGCCGGACCCAGAGAAAGTCACTGCCATCCAGAAGTGGCCGGAGCCGAAGAACCTTAAGGAAGTGCGACAGTTCCTGGGACTAACGGGTTACTACAGGAGATTCGTGAAAGATTACACGAAGAAGGCAGCTCCTTTACAGGACCTCCTAGTAGGACAATCCCTAAAGAGCAGAAACCCTCCCTTTAATTGGGGTAAGGAACAGGCTGAAGCATTCCAAAAGATGAAAGAGATCCTTACAGGTGATGAGATCTTAACCTATCCTGATTACAGCCAACCGTTCCTGTTGTACACCGACGCCAGTAATGAAGGGTTGGGAGCAGTTCTCAGTCAGAAGCAGAATGGCCAAGAAAAAGTCATCGCATATGCCAGCAGAAAACTCAGGCCAACTGAAAGGAATCCGGAAAATTATAGCAGCTTCAAGCTGGAGTTTCTGGCGCTGGTCTGGGCCATTACTGAAAGATTTAAGCATTATCTGGCCTCCAATCGGTTCACTGCGTTTACAGATAACAACCCCTTAACGCACCTGGAAACCGCCAAGCTGGGTGCCATGGAGCAGCGATGGATGGCTCGGTTGTCCAATTACCAGTTTACTATCAAGTACCGGGCAGGTCGAAAGAATGCTAATGCTGACGCATTGTCTCGAATGCCGCATGACTCTGATACGGAAGAAGAATCGGACGACCTGGAAGAAATTGAGCTACCTGCGTTCCATCGAAATGGGGTAGTCCACGAGCATCGAGTCAACAGAAAGCAGTATGGTGCAACATTAAATCCTTTACCCCATCACAGCTGGAAAGAGACTCAGGACAGTGATCCAGTGGTCAGCCGCATCAAGGAGTTGTTAAGACAGGAAGGCTCCTCTTTGGAAAAGGATGCACCTATGTCAGCCAAGCTCTTGTGGAACGAGAAAAGCAGGTTGTTCCTATACCGTGAGAAGTTGTGCAGGAGATACGTCAACCCCAGAACCCATGAGATGGTCTGGCAAATCGTGGTCCCCAAGGCAGACGTCCCAATGGTGTTGGAAGCATACCACGATCAAGCAGGACACTTTGGCTGGAGAAAGCTGGAGACCCTGTTAAGATGCCGGTTCTACTGGGTAGGGATGCGCAGCTCCATTGAGAGGTGGTGTCGGAACTGTGGACCCTGTGCTCTCAGAAGGAAGGACTACGGTAGTCAGAAGGCACCCCTGCAACCTATCCGGACGACTCGCCCCCTGGAGATTGTGGCCCTGGACCACGTCAAACTGTCGCCAAGTAGATCTGGATACTCATACGCCCTGACCATGGTGGACCATTACTCCAGATTTCTGGTGGTTGTTCCAGTTAAGGATCAGACCGCAGTGACGGCCGCGAAAACCTTTCAAGCAAGCTTCTGCAGACCGCATGGGTATCCGGAGCAAGTATTAACCGATCAAGGACCTGCTTTCGAAGCTGATTTATTCAAGGAATTCTGTCACATGTACGGGTGCAAGAAAATTAGAACAACGCCATACCACCCTCAAACCAACGGTCTTTGCGAAAAAATGAACCATATTGTCCTTGACTTGTTGAGATCCATACCGTTGGAAGACAGAAATCGATGGCCGGACTTACTACCTGATTTGGTTGACTTGTATAACCATATACCTGTAAGTTCTACTAACTGCACTCCAGCCTATCTTATGAGAGCAAGGCCCGGAAGACTACCAATGGATTTAGAACTTGGAGTGGTAGAACCGGAGGCAGACGACACCATTGAAAACTGGGACATCAATCGGCAAGAGCAGTACAGACGAGTGCAAACCTGTGTAGAAGAAAGTCTCAACAAGGCACGGGAGAAACAGGAAGATATTTACAACAGAATTGCTCCTGCCAAGCCTTTGATGCCTGGAGAAGTGGTATTAAAAAGGAAAAGGAAAATGCACAAATTGGATAACCAGTGGGAACAAGAACCCTACGTTGTACAAGATTCTAAATATGACAACAGAAAAGTTTGTATCATCAGTAAGGACGGAGGAAGAACAATAACCACTGTGTCCAGAGACCATTTGAAATTGTGTCCAGAACCCTTAAAGCTTTGTGAAAAGAACCCTGTCATCAATCAAGAGGAAGGAAAGGAAGAGGTCATACACACGGATCTGGGAGATTTTCCTGCGGATTGGCCCCGACTGGGAGATGCTGTAATAGTTCCGGTGTTGCAGTTTTATCAGCCACAAGAGGAAGTTCTACCTCCAGTTGTGTCCGTGGTGCCAGTTGAGTCCGTTCAGGAGTTACCCATTCCAGCAACACCTCAACCTACGGAATCTCAAGAAGGATCATCAGAAGCAGCGCCCCATACTATGGGATCCCCTGGTGAAGCTGACTCACACGCCCAGCCATCAGTACGCTTGCCAGATCCATAGAAAGATTGAGGCAGTTCTATAGTTTGCCGTTACGCAGTGCAGACAGATCACAACTTAATATACCTGAAGCTACTCCACGTAGATCAGAGCGAATCACAAAAGGGAAGATACCCATTCGATACCAGCAGTAATTATAACAAATTAATGTGAATATTGTAAAAAGTATATATACATATGTGTCTTTTCCTTATGGTGTCTTATAATGGACTGAGAGGCTGAGGACTGTGCCAGCCCAGAACTTATCTTGTAAATAGTTGCACTAAGGTGCCTTATAATGGTTTCACACGAAGCCTTGACTTACCTCTGAACATAAAACCCGTGTGGTGTGGCACTGAGTGAGGTCTGCATTCATATGTCCTGCAGCCCACCCAGGACCCACGTTGAAGGTTTGGTGCGGGTCCTTCACAAGAATCTTGCCGTTTATTATATGAACATGTCTATTTAATATTTTGTATTTTTCTATATTTAATGTTTTGTTTGCAACGTTCAAGAAATCCTTACCTCCCGGATGGGACGAGTTAATGTTAATGTTTAATGCATAAACAAAATTGTCTCTTTGTATTTCACAGCCCGGGAGTGCTGTCGTTTACCATGGGGGAATGTGTAGCCCTGGTATTTAAGGTACACAATACCAGGAGGATGAGTGGAGAGGTAACGGTTAAGGGCTCTACATGACATCACATATACTTCGGACACACCCAGCAGGGGTGTAGAGGGGTGTGGTTTTTAGCACAAGAGAGTCTGGTAGTGTCTCCTGAGGTGAAGGGAGAGAGAAGGAGTGCCTGTCTGGAGCACCAAGATTCCTGTCGATTCAGAGAGACAGTACAGTAGTGGAGGCTAGTACAGGTGAGCCAGTTCACCTTAGCCTAGTCAGTGCTGAGATTGAGAGTTTGAGCAAGTCGAAAGGCACAGTGGAAGGAAATCAGAAGTGCTTTAGGATTGAAGTATCCTGCACATTGTCACCGGTCACTGGGGACCGAAGCATCACTATAGCTCCACGCATAGTGGTAAAAGAACCAGAGGCTTACTGGACCTTAGGTAACAGAAAGCAGCCCTTGAAGTGTCAGTACGTAACAGGGGTCAGGTGGAATAGGAACTTTGAGCTAGGCCAAGCATAGAAGAACCTAGTTTCATCACTGGAAGGCTCCACCACAAAACTGACCGGGCAGTACAGCTTTGAAATAGCTGAAGTTTCAGGAGTGAACTACGCTTTATGCTGGTTGGACTCATCATCATTGGAAAGTAAAGGAGGCCCCTGCCTTGCTCAGCCGTTGCCTCAAAACTCATCCTCCATCAACCCCATCAGCCTCCCTGGGACCTGCATTACCATCTTACAAGTAAAAGGTATGGAAAGATGCTGACGGTGTGAGACTGAGTTATTTAATTGCATGCCTGCACAACCCCACCATAACCATCGACCTGAGGGAAGAGTCCCACCTGTAGGGGACCCGACATCTAGCTGCCTCACCATCCCCTCAGAGATCTACAGCAGCGCTGGTACAAATTACCAGAGACTACAGGTGGCGTCACGAACTGTAAATATATCTATCCCCTGTAAATATTCCCCCAACATACGCCAGACCGCCAGGGCCACAGACCGAGCCACCGCTACCTGTGACAACCCCATAGACTTCCATGGGCTCGGCTCTGAGTACCCCATTGCCCTGGTAACCCACAATTGTGGTGGCGGGTCGACACATTAACTTTCTTAAATATCAGTACCACTACAGTTATCTTCCAATCCTGTGGCACCACCCCTGTTACCAGCAGGAGAAGGAGATGTATGGACACGGAAACATCAGCCAGGGGCACCAACTGATCAAGAAAAATTCCTTTCTCATGTTTTTGCAACAAACTACCAACTTTACCAGGTAGATGATCAAATGAAGCCATCAAAAACCCTGGTATACAACTCATTTTAATTGGAAGTGATTCTTTTCACAGCTCAAAGACTGACTATTACGTTTGAATTTGCTCTGTAATTGTTCCGTGACCATAGCCTTTGCACTAGCGAAAATCCGCTGAACCCTACGTTCTACCCATTTTCAGTTTAGACCTTTAAAGATGCTGTTAATATTGTGGGGCAATAAAAATTTGCGTTCTAAAAGAGGATGTTTTCTTTTTGCCCTGGTATGTTAATTTAGCCATTTCTTTAATCCTCCTACTGTCTCCTGGACGGGTGTTTGGCGCTGCGCCAGCGCACAGCGCCAAACACGCAGCGTTTCCTGACCGTGGAAACTCACCCTAATTGTTGTACCTGTACTTTGCACTAGCAAAAATCAGGTGACCATAGCTACCATTGTCTTCTAGTTACTTTTAAGATGTGTAAAGTTGGGGCAATAAAATATTTTCTTCAGCTAAGTTTTCTTATTGACTCCTGTATGTTAATTTATGCCATTCTTTTAATTGTCCTACCTGTCTCCCTGTGACTAGGGATGAGCGGACCTGTGAATGTTCGGGTTCGTCAGGTTCAGCCGAACTCCAAACTGTAGATCAAAGTTCAGTTCAGCATCCAAACTTGACCTCGCACTTTTATTATTATTTATTTATATAGCACCATTAATTACATGGTGCTGCACATGAGAAGGGGTTACATGCAAATTACAGATATCACTTACAGTAAACAAACAATCACAGACTGATACAGAGGGGAGAGGACCCTGCCCTTGTGGGTTTACATTCTACAGGATTATGAGAAGGAGACAGTAGGTCAGGGGTTGCAGTATCTCCGATGGTGTTGAGGTGACCGCGTGGTCATTACAGAACTTGTAAGCTTTTTTGAAGAAATGGATTTTCAGGTTCCATCTGAAGGATCCAAATGTAGTGGATAACCGGATGTGTTGGGGCACAGACACCAACAGATAGGGGGCGAGATGAGGTAGTGTGGGAGTAGTGGGAGTAGGAAACGCTAAATGTGCAGTTGGTAAGGTATGAGGATGTGTGGCCCAGCTGCGCTTGGTACACATGTTCCCTGGAGAATGCACAAAAATGTAATTACAAAACCTGATATTCATTCACACTCACACTTCCCAGGAGGCACCAGAGGGAGCCCTTTAGATTCAGGTATTTAGGGGTGTGGAGAAATGCAGCAGTAGGCATTCTAGCTAGACAGTCATGCTAGTTGTTGGTTGTACCTCAGACAGATGAGATCTCCTCAGGACACCAGAGGGAGAGGATTCCTGTCAGAGTTGAGTCTTGGTGTGATTCAGGAGTGAGTCATACTAGCCAGACAGATGGAGATTTCCTGTCAGATGAGACAGAGGACGAAAGATTGCAAGCTGTTATCTCAGAACAGATTGACTGCTAGTACCCTATGCATGTGGAAAGTGACTCTCGGAGCGAGCATGAAATCAGTTTGACGGAAGGTCCTGATAGCCACTCTGGACAGAGTCTTTGAAGGAAAAGAAGGAAGGGGACTACAGTTGTCAGAACATCGAGTTAACTGAGAAACGGTCAGTGAGCTGTGGAAGGAAGGAAGCTGACGACTACAACTACTGCTACCCGTGCTTATGTTAAGGGTGAGAGTAGGGCGACGGGCGAGTGGTGAAAAGAAGACGAGAGAGTGACATAGGTGACATAGAACCTCCACTCTGCTATCCGGACGCCGAGTCCGAAGCCTTGCTAGAACCTTCACGGCTAGTAGGAGAAATACCGGAATCCCTGCTGGACTTCAAGTCGCAGAGGGGCCCTATAGTGCTGATACGTAACCGGGGTCAGGGAGAACAGGAGTCAGGCCTGATCAGCTATAGACTTAGTTCTTGCCAAAAGAAGGCTCCACCACAATGTCGGCCGGGCATAGCTGTTATACACAGAGTTGAACTTAGCTTTATGCAGGTTGGAAACTCACACATTAAAGAGAAAGGAGGCCTTAAACCTACTCAGTGATTACCTGGATGTGCATCCTCCACCCTGAGCAGCTTCCCGGGACATACCTGCAACCATCACCAGTAAAGGTATGGAAAGAGACTGATTTGTGTGTGACTGACTTATTGCCTGCACCCTGCACCGCCATATACTTTGAGGGATCTAGTCTTACCTGTGGAAGACTTAACATCTTGCTGCCCAGTAACATCCCCTCAGAAGATTAACCCTGCAGCGCTGGTCTACCTGATCAGAAACCACAGGTGGCGTCACGAACAATTCCTAAAATCCCCTGTAAATATCCCCCTTTGTGTGAGCACCCAGGGCAACGGACCAAGCTGTGCTACTTGTGACATTCCCCATAGACTTCAATGGGCTCGGTGCCGAGTACCCCATAAGCCCTGGTACTGTACGTGCGACTCATCTAATTTGGCGTCACGAACAGGATACGAAGCTTACTGGATGTGAGTCCTGTGTGCCTAGAATTGGACTGTTTTGAGAAAAAAGACTGTGTTGCTGTTGTTTGATTTTTGGCGCCATTTTCCGCCATTTTGCCGCCATATTCGCGCCCTGAGGCGCTGGTGAAGAAGGAGGGCGTGCCTTCGTGGGCGTACCCCCCCTGTGGCGCTAAAGAGATGTCCGCCTACCCTAAATGTGACTGCCTCAACTGGACACGCCCCTCAGCAAGGGAAGTCCGCCTCCTAATCCCAAAGGGAGTGAAGAGGAGGAAAAGGAAACCCCGCCCCTGTACCAAAGAACGGGACTCCCCGGATGAAGAAGGGACGGGTGATTCGAAAAAGATGGCTGCCGGTGGTGAGCTGTCACGGGAGGGAATGAAGGAGCTCACCCTCCCCAGCGATGAAGTGGAGCAAAGCTGTCGGGCTGTAAAGCTGCGGCTGCAGCAGAGCCAACCGCTCCCTGCCCAGAGCACGCGACTGACACCCGCGCCATCACCTGAGCTAGTGGCTGATCCTGGAAGAGCTGTACCTGACCCCGCCGAGGACGCGGCGGGAGGAGAGGAGGATCCCGACATCGGAGCTGCCACCACAGCGGAGGCACCCGGCTCCACGGAGGAGCCCACAGTGGAACGTCTTCTCACGCCGCCTGCACAAGATCCGTGCCTGCCACCAGCATTGCCGGAGGAGGACAGGCCCTGCGGCCTGGAGAACCGGGACGAGCCGGCTCCCGCACCTGGATGTGCTGAGCGCTGCCTGTCCCAGCAGCGGATGCAGCAGAAGAGAGGTACTGTCAGTATTCCGGGTTTTCTAGGTAACTTTGTCAATGATTTTGCCCTTTGTTAAAATGGAGTTTGCTGTTTTGTGTGCCCTACTTCCTGTTCGTTTGTTTAAAACCTGGCTCAGGTGTTGGCTTCACTGCTGGAGTATTCTACTTCTGTTCCCCTGCAACCCAGCTGCTTTGTTCCTCACAGATCTTTTGTGTATTTACCAGGAAAGTGCATAACCTTATCTTCAGGTGTTTCTCAGCCACAGCAGTTTCTACCCATGGCTCTGGACATTCTCTGCATATGTAAGTTGCACAAAGTACTGTGTTATCACTAAACTGTTGACTTGGGAATTTAACCCTTGGTTCACTCCATCTGATAAGAACTGTGTTTCTGAACTGTTGCTGTTTAACCCTTTGTGCATTACCTCTGGTGAGAGCTGTTGGAACTGTTACTGGAACCTTACTGACATATGAACTTGTTGTTGGACTTCACTGAATTAAGCCACAACTGAGATTAACTTGTTCCTGGACCTCCCTGTGTTTTCTGCATACCTGGATCTGACTCTTCACACACCAGCAGTGTGTAAATCCAGCCACGTTACCTCTGCATCAGACTTACCTTGTGGTCACATTTGTGTGAGGACTCCGTCGTAAGAACTTTACCACCCTCGCTATAGAGGTTCAAAGACTTATATATCCGGATTCATATAACTGGACTTGTGTATATATATATATGGACTCATTGCATGTCACTACGGGTTGTTTGAATATTGTTTTTGGGTGTTTTGCTGTTTCACAAATACATTATTTGCATTCAAAGAAACCCGTCTCTGATTGTTCATTGCCCCACGCTATCAGAATCCTCGAGTTCCTACAATAGTATTACAGGATACTCCAGCCTAAAAAAGAGGATTCTGCTGGGGCAATGACGGAGACACGGGCAGACAAATTGTTCACCATAGTTAACTCCTTGCAGCAGGAGGTGGCGGCTGCACTCAATCAGATTAGAGACTTGGAGTCTTGGGTTAACCACAATGCACAGGGGTTTGGTCAGGCTCTCCAAGATCTACGTGCTAGGTTAGGAGTCCTGGAGGCCTTACCTACTGAGCCTACCTCATCCACCAGTATGCCCAAATTGCCTCCATTCCGTTTTAATGGTGACCGAAGTCAATTCCGTGGGTTTGTTAATCAATGTATATTATTTTTTGATGTACATGCCTCCTACTACCGGTCTGATAGATCTAAGGTTCTATGTATTATTATGTTGTTGACATCACGTGCACTGGCTTGGGCAAATCCTATGGTTGAAAGTCATGATACCCGTCTAAATAATTTGGATAATTTTCTGGCAGCCATGGCGCAAATGTTCGACGATCCCAACCGCCGTGCTACCGCTGAATCTGCCTTGCTTTCCTTACGCCAGGGGAAACAGTCAGTCATAGAATATGTTACTGAATTTAAAAGGTTAGTGGTGGACACCCAGTGGGAAAACAATGCTTTATTACCAATCTTTAGAAAAGGTTTGTCAAATGCAATCAAGGATGAGCTAGCTCGTTCAGAGTCTCCACAGGAGTTTGAATTGTTTATACAGCACTGTGTACGTATTGATATCCGTTTAACTGAACGCAGACAAGAAAAATGGGCCGCTGTAAATCGCATTACTAATTACTCTCTTCCGTCCAGGAAACCACAGGCAAAAACCCGCGAGAGGCTGAGGAGGTGCCTATGCAGGTGGACTCACTGCAGAGACGTGAGAATAATGAACGCCGCGAACACCGTCTCCGTGAGCGCTTATGTTTCTATTGTGGTCAATCGGACCATTTCCTCATCAATTGTCCTAAATGTCCTAGGCGACCCAACAAGGTGTTGGCGGTAGTAGGGGATTATGATAACACAGACGCTGAGTCTGAAGTTTCGGAAACCAGTCTACATCTAGATGCGGTTTTTCCCCCAATACTGATGCCGACTTCCCCTAAAGATCAAGGGGAGAAATATTCACATTGTTCTCTTCCTATACAGATCCAGTGGGAGGAACAGTGGATATCAAGTTCTGCCATGATAGACTCTGGAGCAGGTGGGAATTTCATGGATTCTTCTTTTGCAAAGGAACATGGTATAAAGACACAACTAAGAGCTTCACCAATCACTATGGAAACGGTGGATGGTTCCCCATTAGTTTCTGGACCAGTAGATCGGGAGACAGTGCCTCTGGAGTGTAAGATGGAACCAGACCATCAAGAAACACTTTCATTCATGTTAATATCTTCTCCTCATTTTCCTGTAATTTTAGGAATTCCCTGGTTACGGTCACAAAATCCAATCATCAATTGGGAAACCAAGGAGATAACCTTTCTCCCGAAGTGCAGTTCTACCATCAGTCCAACTGTAGCGGCTCCAGTTACCCAGAACTTGGAAGAGGTGATACAGGTACCTACTCTCCCTCTGATATATCAGGAATTCTCAGACATTTGTGATAAAAGGAAGGCAGATCAACTTCCCCCACATAGACCGTATGACTGCCCCATAGAATTGCTTCCTGGAGCAGCGATTCCTTTCGGCCATGTTTACCCGTTGGCGGCTCCGGAATTAAAATCTTTACGAGAGTATATAGATGAGAATTTAGCCAAGGGGTTTATCCGACCATCTTCTTCACCAGCGGGAGCTCCAATATTCTTTGTAAAGAAGAAGGATGGTACTCTAAGACCCTGCATTGACTACCGGGAGTTAAATAAGGTAACCATTCGTAACAGGTACCCGTTGCCCCTAATTCCAGAATTGTTGGAAAGAGTTCGCCAGGCCAAAGTATTTACCAAATTAGATCTTCGTGGGGCATATAATTTACTCCGTATACGGCCCGGAGACGAATGGAAGACAGCTTTTAGATGCCGGTATGGACATTTTGAATATTTGGTGATGCCATTCGGACTCTGTAACGCTCCTGCTGCTTTTCAACATTTAGCCAACGACATTTTCAGGGATTTATTGGACCAATATGTGGTAATTTACCTTGATGACATCTTAATCTTTTCTGACTCCTCACAGGAACATCAGGAACATGTCAAGACCGTACTTAGACGTTTGAGAGATAATCATTTGTACATCAAACTCGAAAAGTGTGAGTTCCATTGTTCTGAAATTCAATTTTTAGGCTATGTTATCTCGCCTCAGGGATTGAATATGGAGTCCAGCAAGATCCAGGCAATCTTGGACTGGCCGGTACCAGGAAACATTAAGGAGGTACAACGATTCATTGGCTTTGCTAACTTTTATAGACGGTTTATCCGAAATTTTTCAGAAATTGTCCGTCCCATCACTCTCCTCACCAAGAAGGGGAAGAAGTTTGAATGGTCTTCGCAAGCTCAGGAAGCCTTTGATCGCCTGAAGGGTTGTTTTACCACGGCTCCAATATTGATGCATCCGGATCCTGCACAGCCTTTTATCGTGGAGGTGGACGCGTCTGACTGTGCATTGGGAGCTATCCTCTCACAACGTACCGGAGACAAAGGTTTGCTGCACCCGTGTGCCTTCTTCTCTCGTAGGTTATCTTCTGCAGAACTGAACTATGATGTGGCAGATAAGGAACTTTTGGCAATTATTTCTGCCTTTAAGGAATGGAGACACCATTTGCAGGGGGCAACTCAGCAGGTAGTAGTACTCACGGATCATCGCAATTTGGAATTCCTTAAGTCTGCCAGGTGTCTTTCTCCTCGACAAGCTAGGTGGAGTTTGTTCTTGAACCAGTTTAATTTTATTATTTCGTACCGCCCAGGTTCACGTAATGGGAAAGCTGACGCATTATCCCGAATTCATACCGTGGATTCCGTGCCTGGGACCCCGTCGAAGACCATCTTGTCGGAGGCCAATTTCGTTGGAGTGCTCCGGAACCGGGACTTGTGGCAGGAGATCAAGCTGGCCTATGACGGTGACGTATTTCTTGCAGCTCCACCTGACAATGTGAATCTTGTCCTTCGGAATGGTGTGTGGCTTAGAGATCGATGTATTTATGTCCCAGAGGCTGTAAGACTTCGAGTTCTCAAATTGGTCCACGACTCTAAATTGGCTGGTCATAGGGGGGTACAGAAGACGCAGGAATTATTAACTCGTTTTTTTTGGTGGCCTACCTGCTTGAAGGATGTGAATGACTATGTCCGCTCTTGTGAAGTTTGTGCCCGGTACAAGGTTCCTCGCGTTTCACCTACTGGTCTTCTTAAACCGCTACCTGTACCGTCTCGCCCTTGGGGGTCTATTTCGATGGACTTTATTGTGGAGTTACCCACCTCTGGTGGTAAAAATACTATTTTGGTGGTAGTAGATCGTTTAACGAAAGCTGCTCATTTCATTCCGTGTGCTGGTCTTCCCTCAGCTACAGAGACAGTAGATCTAGTTATCCAGAACATTTTCCGGCTGCATGGGGTACCAGATGACATCATTTCTGACCGGGGAATACAATTTACCTCTAGATTTTGGAAAGGATTTTGTTCTGCGCTCCACATTAATGTTTGCTTGTCTTCTGCATACCATCCTCAGACCAACGGGCAGACCGAACGGACAAATCAAACCTTGGAGCAATATCTACGCTGTTACGTCAGTCATTTGCAGGACGATTGGCTGAAGCTACTTCCTCTAGCGGAATTTTCGTACAACAACTCCCAAAGCAGTTCCACGAAGGTAACGCCTTTTTTTGCCAACCTGGGTTATCATCCAAGTATTTTGCCTAGGTCTCCGGTTACGATTTCGGTACCAGCGGTTGAAGACAGAGTGACTGCGTTGCAACGTAATCTTGAAGTTTTGAAGGACTCCCTGACCACAGCACAGGAGCGTTACAAGAAGTCGGCCGATAGATTCCGGAAACCAGCACCTATGTATAAGGTAGGAGACTCAGTTTGGTTGTCCACCAAGAATCTAAAATTGGGTGTTCCTTCGCAGAAACTGGGACAGAAATTCATCGGTCCATTCAAGATCACTGGGATTGTGAGCTCTGTTGCCTGTCGGTTGAAGCTACCACGGACTTTAAAGGTACACCCAGTATTTCATGTTTCCTTATTAAAACCAGTCTCTCCTAACACGTTTCAGGGACGTATCGTACCTCCCCCTCCACCAGTGTTGGTTGATGGCGAAGAACAATTCGTGGTACAGGATATTGTTAATTCGAGACTTCATAGAAACCGGCTTCAGTATCTAGTTAGATGGCAAGGTTACTCTCCTGAAAATGATTCTTGGGAACCAGTAAGTAACATCAATGCGCCTCTGAAGATTGCTCAGTTTCATCGGAGATACCCGGACAGGCCTGGTCCAGGACCGTCCGGAGGCCGTCTTTAGGGGGGGAGTAATGTCAGTATTCCGGGTTTTCTAGGTAACTTTGTCAATGATTTTGCCCTTTGTTAAAATGGAGTTTGCTGTTTTGTGTGCCCTACTTCCTGTTCGTTTGTTTAAAACCTGGCTCAGGTGTTGGCTTCACTGCTGGAGTATTCTGCTTCTGTTCCCCTGCAACCCAGCTGCTTTGTTCCTCACAGATCTTTTGTGTATTTACCAGGAAAGTGCATAACCTTATCTTCAGGTGTTTCTCAGCCACAGCAGTTTCTACCCATGGCTCTGGACATTCTCTGCATATGTAAGTTGCACAAAGTACTGTGTTATCACTAAACTGTTGACTTGGGAATTTAACCCTTGGTTCACTCCATCTGATAAGAACTGTGTTTCTGAACTGTTGCTGTTTAACCCTTTGTGCATTACCTCTGGTGAGAGCTGTTGGAACTGTTACTGGAACCTTACTGACATATGAACTTGTTGTTGGACTTCACTGAATTAAGCCACAACTGAGATTAACTTGTTCCTGGACCTCCCTGTGTTTTCTGCATACCTGGATCTGACTCTTCACACACCAGCAGTGTGTAAATCCAGCCACGTTACCTGTGCATCAGACTTACCTTGTGGTCACATTTGTGTGAGGACTCCGTCGTAAGAACTTTACCACCCTCGCTATAGAGGTTCAAAGACTTATATATCCGGATTCATATAACTGGACTTGTGTATATATATATATGGACTCATTGCATGTCACTACGGGTTGTTTGAATATTGTTTTTGGGTGTTTTGCTGTTTCACAAATACATTATTTGCATTCAAAGAAACCCGTCTCTGATTGTTCATTGCCCCACGCTATCAGAATCCTCGAGTTCCTACAATAGTATTACAGGTACTGTGCAGGGGCAGCGGCGGCTGGGGGCTAGACATGATCTTCTAGTGATGCATTCCAGAGCGCACCGCATACTTCCAGCCCCAGGTATGGAAGAAGTAATCGCAATTTACAAAGAAGAACAGTAGGACCCAGGCAGGGTTTACTGCATCTGTACAAAGTTAAAGAAGATTTGCACTTTATTGAAATGTTGATAATATGTGATGATGTTTGCATAGTATGCATAATGTGAAGTATTTATGTGAAGTATATTGTGTGAAATGTTCTTATGCAAAGGACTGCGTGCTGAGGACTCTTGCAGCACAGAACTTTAGTTGTAAATAGTTAGCACTTCGGTGCCCCATCTTGGTTTTACGTAAAAACCATCTACCTCAGAAAAAAAACCCGTATGGTGTGGCCTTGAGTGAGGTCTGCAGCAGAGAAGTCCTGCAGCCCACCCAGGACCCACTTGGGAGGTTTTTGGTGCGGGTCCTCCACAAGAATATTGTATTTATTTATTGTGAAAAGTATTTTGATATTTTTCTATTTCGCAACTTGTACACAATGTAACGTTAAAGTGTCCTTACCTCCCGCAAGGGATGAGTTATGTTGTTAATGTTATTATAAAAATTGTTTTTTCTATTTCAGCCCGGGAGTGCTGACGATAACTAGGGGGGGATGTGTGGCCCAGCTGCGCTTGGTACACATGTTCCCTGGAGAAAGCACAAAAGGTAATTACAAAACCTGATATTCATTCACACTCACACTTCCCAGGAGCCACCAGAGGGAGCCCTTTAGATTCAGGTATTTAGGGGTGTGGAGAAATGCAGCAGTAGGCATTCTAGCTAGACAGTCATGCTAGTTGTTGGTTGTACCTCAGACAGATGAGATCTCCTCAGGACACCAGAGGGAGAGGATTCCTGTCAGAGTTGAGTCTTGGTGTGATTCAGGAGTGAGTCATACTAGCCGGACAGACGGAGATTTCCTGTCAGATGAGACAGAGGACGAAAGATTGCAAGCTGTTATCTCAGAACAGATTGACTGCTAGTACCCTATGCATGTGGAAAGTGACTCTCGGAGCGAGCATGAAATCAGTTTGACGGAAGGTCCTGATAGCCACTCTGGACAGAGTCTTTGAAGGAAAAGAAGGAAGGGGACTACAGTTGTCAGAACATCGAGTTAACTGAGAAACGGTCAGTGAGCTGTGGAAGGAAGGAAGCTGACGACTACACCTACTGCTACCCGTGCTTATGTTAAGGGTGAGAGTAGGGCGACGGGCGAGTGGTGAAAAGAAGATGAGAGAGTGATATAGGTGACATAGAACCTCCACTTTGCTATCCGGACGCCGGGTCCGAAGCCTTGCTAGAACCTTCACGGCTAGTAGGAGAAATACCGGAATCCCTACTGGACTTCAAGTCGCAGAGGGGCCCTATAGTGCTGATACGTAACCGGGGTCAGGGAGAACAGGAGTCAGGCCTGATCAGCTATAGACTTAGTTCTTGCCAAAAGAAGGCTCCACCACAATGTCGGCCGGGCGTAGCTGTTATACACAGAGTTGAACTTAGCTTTATGCAGGTTGGAAACTCACACATTAAAGAGAAAGGAGGCCTTAAACCTACTCAGTGATTACCTGGATGTGCATCCTCCACCCTGAGCAGCTTCCCGGGACATACCTGCAACCATCACCAGTAAAGGTATGGAAAGAGACTGATTTGTGTGTGACTGACTTATTGCCTGCACCCTGCACCGCCATATACTTTGAGGGATCTAGTCTTACCTGTGGAAGACTTAACATCTTGCTGCCCAGTAACATCCCCTCAGAAGATTAACCCTGCAGCGCTGGTCTACCTGATCAGAAACACACAGGTGGCGTCACAAACAATTCCTAAAATCCCCTGTAAATATCCCCCTTTGTATGAGCGCCCAGGGCAACGGACCGAGCTGTGCTACTTGTGACATTCCCCATAGACTTCAATGGGCTCGGTGCCGAGTACCCCATAAGCCCTGGTACTGTACGTGCGACTCAAGGAGATCCAGGATAGGGCAAGATCTTTGACACCAAAGGAAGAGAGGATCTATAGTAGGAGGCAGTGGTCAACTGTGTCAAAGGCAGAGGACAGGTTTAGAAGGAGGAGTATCAATAATTGTCTGTTAGATTTGGCTGTAAGTAGGTCGTTAGTAAGTTTGGTCAGGGTAGTCTCAGTGGACTGGTGGGACCGAAGACAGATTGTAGGTTGTCGAAGAGCGATTTAGATGCAAAGTGAGAGGAAAGTTCAGCATGGACGTGCTGCTCAAGGAGTTTGGAAGCAAATGGGAGCAAAGATATGGGGCGATAGCTGGACATAGCGCTCTGGTCATAGGATGGCTTTTTGAGGATAGGTGTGATTGTGACATGTTTGAAACCAGAGGGGAAGGTACCAGAAATTAGTGATAGGTTGAAGAGATGGGTTAGGGATGGGATTAGTGTAGTGGTGAGGTTGGGGAGGAGGTCGATGGGGTCAAGTGCACAAGTGGTGAGGTGTGATTTGGAGAGAAGATGAGCAAGCTCTCCTTCAGTGAATTTTGAGAGGGATGATATGGGGTTAGGGCATTGGTTTGGCATACAAAGGGATTGTGGCGGTCGGACACCAAAGACTTGCCTTGTTTGGTCTATCTTATTTTTGAATGCATGGCAAAGTCCTCAGCAGAGATTAGCGAAGTGAGAGGGGGCAGTGGTGGGCGGATGAGGGAGTTAAAAGTGCTGAACAACTGTTTGGGGTTGTGGGATAAGGAAGATACAAGGGATGTAAAGTAGGCCTGTTTAGCAGAGGTGAGAGCTGATTTGAATGCGGGTGTTGCTTATTTGAATGAGGTGAAGTCATCTTGCGAGTGCGTTTTCTTTCAATGCCGCTCTGCAATTCTGGATACTTGCCAAAGCTTTTTAGTAATGTTATTGTGCTAGGGTTTTCTATTATTTCGTCGCACTCTGCTATGCATGACAGGGGCGACCGAATCGATGGCTGATGGCTGATGCAAGTGGCATTGTAGAAACTAGTGGCAGTGTCTGTATCGTGGAGTGAAGATATGGAGGACAATGGTAGAATATAGTCAGAGATGCGCGAGTGTCTAGATGTGCGAGGTTTCTGCGTGGGTGCGCATGTTGCTGGACATGGGTGACAGGTGAGGAGGACAGGGATGAGAAAGTGAGTAGATGGTGGTCAGATAGAGGGAGATCGGAGGTTGTGAAGTTAGGGAGCAGAGACGGGTGAAGACCAGGTCTAATATGTGTCAGTCTGTGTTGGTAGCTGGGGAGGACCACTAAGTAAGTCCAAATGATGAAGTGAGCGACAGGAGTTTGGAGGCTGCTGACTGGTGGGTGTCAATGGGGATGTTGAAGTCACCCATGATGATGATGGGAATGTCAGCCGAGAGAAAGTAGAGAAGCCAGGTGAAGAACTGGTCAATAAAGGCAGTGGTCGGGCCCGGAAGTCGGTATACGACATCCACTTGGAGATTGGAGGGAGACTAGATGCGGACAGAGTGGACTTCAAAAGAGGGGTGGATAAAGGAGGGTAGAGGTGGAATTGACTTAAAGGTACAGTTGGAGATATGTCGCCAGCAGTGAGGAGAAGCAGAGAAAGGGAGAGCAGGTGGGAGAAGGAGAGCGGGCGGCTTGTTTTATGTTTTAGTAGGAGAGATGTGATATTGAAGAGAAGGTCAGCAGAGGAGGTCAGGTGGGGAGGCAAGAGGGAAGGAGAGATTATTACTTGGTTAGATGGTGCTGGGGTTTGCGCATAGCAAAGGAGAGTGAGGAGTAATGGAGCCAAAACTGTTAGAGCATATCGCAGCATGGTGATAGAAAGTGTGGAGGAAGGAGAAATAAATTTAGTACATTTTATAATAGTGGTTCGTTGTACCTTCTGTTCACTTCTGATCTTTTCTGGCATATTTCTGCTGTATCCTTATAGAGCCATCCTTATGGAGACAGACCAAGGTCAGACAGACCTGAGATTCGGAATTTATAACAAGCTAAAAGCGCATGAAATAGGCCAGGTGTGATCAGGAGGCAGAGGCAGCTGGGAGACTGATCACAGACACAGGAGGAAATTAATTGGAAGTCCGAAGGGAAAATGCAAAAGGAAATAGACAGATCCAAATGGACAGATAAAGCCAACTGTGTGTTAGCATCAAGGAATTAAGGTGAGAATTAATGCAGGGGAGAGAAAAAAACAGTAATGGCAGACAGATAAAGGGTGAGTGGGGTCAGGAAAGATGGGTGATGATATTGCAGCCAGTGAACCCTGAATCCAGTAAAGTCAATAGGGACCCAAACTTTGGTGCTTTAAAATGGTTAAATGGCTGTAGGATGGCCATAGTAAAGGCTAGGGTTTACAAAAGGAAGCAAAACGGGGGTTAAGAGCAGGATAATTGCCCTGCAAAAAAATGTAGATAGGGAAATGGCTTAAAATAACATATAATAAAAAGTGGTCCAAGTGGAGAAGGTGGTGAAGGAGTAGACGTGGCAATGTATATGCAAGAGGCAGGGGAAGAGGTATCCAATACTGTTTTTGTTTTATTTTTATTTATTTCTTTAAATCTTTTTTGTTTTTTTTTTAGAACTAGCTGAAAAGAACATAGAATAAAAAAAATAACAATCTAGAACCAGGAGGCAGATGATTAAGTGGAGGAGAGGGAGTAGGTGGAGGTGGTCAAGGTAGGGAAGGAGGCACCCAACACCATTTTTGTTATTTTTTGCTTTTTTTTTTTAGGGATTTGACTTAAAAGAACATAGAATTAAAATAAAAAAATAACAATCTAGAACCAGGAGGTGGAGGTCCAGATGGAGGAGGTGGAGGTTGATGTGGCGGTCTAGGTGGAAGGGGGAGGTATGAAAAACTGTTTTTTGTGGGGTTTATTTTTTTGAGGAGAAACTTACTTAAAAGAACATGAATTAAAAAAAAAATAAGAATCTAGAACCTGAAGGTCCAAGTGGAAGGGGTGGAGGGAGGTGTAGGAGAACGAGGCAAAGATACAGAGAAGGAGGTAGCCGATAATCTTATATTTTGTTTTATTTATTTGGCGAGGCCCCAAAATTAAACGAATAGTAAATAGAGCTGAACAGTGGCTGTGTGCTACTGGCATAGTTGTCTAGTCAGCCAAAGGCATGGACAAGTCCTGTTGTGGGATCCAAGCCAGGTTCACTTTAATGAATGTTGGCTTCCCCATGTTGGCTGTGAACAGGTGGATGCACATGTCTGTGATCACACCCCCTGTCATGCTAAACATGCGTTCGCTTGCCGCAGGGTGGGCCAGCACCTTCAAGGCATAAAGGGCAATCTCAAGCCACGTCTCCATTAAGGAGACCCAGAAGTTAATGGGAAAGCCTTAGTACTTAGTACCCGGATACTTGCTCCAGGTATCCGGGTTCCAGATGTAGCTTCTCCAGTAAGCAATATAGCTTGCTGAATAAGGAAGGAGCCATGGTAACCCTGCCTTCTGTGGTGATGGCATTGCCCCAGCGACTTCTTCCTCTACTGCCTTGTTTTTCCACTGAGCCCCTGCTGTCAGGTGGGAACACCATCAGTAGTGCCTCTAATAGTGTGTGCTTGTATTTATGCATTTTGTGATCCCGCTCCAGTGACGGAAGTAAGGATGACATGTTGTCTTTGTAGTGGGAATGCCACAAGGTGGCCACACAGTAATCAGCACTGGTAAGAATCCAGGCAACTCAGCGGCCGTTGCACCGGCACAGCAGCATGTATTGGCTCATGTGTGCCAGGCTGGCCAGAGGCGACAACAAGCTGTCCTCAGTGAGAGGTGTATCATCTGTGTCCTCTGTATCCCCCAGCCACGCTCCAGTGATGACCGTGAGCTGCTCTGAGTGCCACCCTGCTCTGAACACAGTTACTCCTTCTCCTCCAAAAATGCCCCCTGGCTGGACAGTTGTGTACCTGGTGGCTGTTGGTATAGGAGCACACCATCCAAGCATGTGTGGATGACCGGCCTGATAATGGTGTGAATGGTCACTGTTCCTCCTGCTCCTCTTCATCCTGTGCCACCCCCTCATCCATCATTGCCTGAAGTGTTTTCTTCTGCAGGCATATTAGTGGAATAGCAACGTTCATGATGGCTTCATGAGAGCTGGCAATATTGGTGGAGTATTTCGAGGCAGCGCAACACGGCACACACGTTTCGCATGAAGGCCCGCTCATTGGTGGTGAAGTTATGATCTGCAGAGTGACTCGTTCACACAGTCTCTCCAGCATATGCGAGGTGGAGTCCCACCTTGTTTGTACGTCACATATGAGGCAATGAGCTGGAAAGCAGAAGTGATGCTGCAGCGCAGACAAGCAAGCAGCAGCAGCAGGGTGAGAACGGCAAAAGTGCGCACACACCGCCCTCAGATTCAGCTGCAGCTCTAACATACAGTACAGACCAAAAGTTTGGACACACCTTCTCATTCAAAGATTCTTCTGTATTTTCATGACTATGAAAATTGTAGAATCACACTGAAAGCATCAAAACTATGAATTAACACATTTGGAATTATACATTACACTTTACAAAAAAGTGTGAAACAACTGAAAATATGTCTTATATTTCTAGGTTCTTCAAAGTAGCCACCTTTTGCTTTGATTACTGCTTTGCACGCAGAAAAGGTGAACAGATGGACTCTACATGCCTGGTTCCCACCATGAAGCATGGAGGAGGTGGTGTGATGGTGTGGGGGGGCTTTGCTGGTGACACTGTTGGGGATTTATTCAAAATTGAAGCGGTGAGCGGTCCAGCTCACCCCAAACCATCTCGATTGGGTTCAGGTCTGGTGACTGTGGAGGCCAGGTCATCTGGCATAGCACCCCAACACTCTCCTTCTTGGTCAAATAGCCCTTACACAGCCTGGAGGAGTGTTTGGGGTCATTGTCCTGTTGAAAAATAAATGATGGTCCAACTAAACGCAAACGGATGGAATAGCATGCTGCTGCAAGATGCTGTGGTAGCCATGCTGGTTCACTATGCCTTCAATTTTGAATAAAACCCCAACAGTGTCACCAGCAAAGCACCCCCACACCATCACACCTCCTCCTCCATGCTTCACGGTGGGAACCAGGCATGTAGAGTCCATCCGTTCACCTTTTCTGCGTGCAAAGCAGTAATCAAAGCAAAAGGTGGCTACTTTGAAGAACCTAGAATATAAGACATATTTTCAGTTGTTTCACACTTTTTTGTAAAGTGTAATGTATAATTCCACATGTGTTAATTCATAATTTTGATGCCTTCAGTGTGATTCTACAATTTTCATAGCCATGAAAATACAGAAAAATCATTGAATGAGAAGGTGTGTCCAAACTTTTGGTCTGTACTGTATGTGGATAGTTTTTAAGCATGCTCTGCACCACTAAACTGAGCACATGCACAAGACAAGGGATGTGTGTTAAACCAGGTAGGCCCAGAGCTGCTATGAGATTTTGCCCATGATCGCACACCACCAGGCTGGGCTTGAAGTACACAGGCACCAACCACTCATCTGTTTGTTGTTTGATCCCAGTCCACAACTCTTGCGCATTGTGGGATTTGTTCACTAAACAGATCAGTTTCAGATCATCCTGCTGTCATTTCCCCCTGGCTGTGCTGAAGTTGGTGGTGCAGTTCTTACTGTGACCAGATGAGGAGGTGGAGGAGGAAGCAGAGTAGAAAGAGGAGGCAACCTGGACAGAGAAACATCCATCAATCTTTGGATGTGGTAGGACATGTTCTAAAATTACTTCCGCCTCTGTCCCAGCAGTTAGGGAGATGTATCGTTCATGGCCTGGCCATGCTTTCTAGTCTATGAATTGGTGGTTATGTGGACTTTTCCATTAATGACATTGCGCACTGCATACAGGCCCGGATTGATAATCTGCCCAACCGGGCATTCTCCCACTGGGCCACGATGTTTCCATTCATAGTGGGCCGCGGGTCGGTGATGCCCGCTGATCAGGCCAAGGCCCATTTTTCCGGCCGCTGGCCCTTTAAATCTGCTGGTAAGGCAGTTCTAGAAAGGCTGCGTCTAGATCGGAGTTGATTTTTTGTGATCCTCATTTTAGCCACTCCAATCTAGACGGCTCTAGGCCTCGCCCCTTCCGGTGACATCATTACCTCAAAAAATCAACTCTGTTCTAGTCGCTACCATCCTGGAAGAGGAGCTGCTGCTGCCAGAGAGATCTCTATACCGGCAGCTCTGTGCCTGTCTGCTGGTGATCTGTGCCCCTCAGCTATGTGCCCCTCAGCTATGTGTCTCCCGCGTGAGCTCTGTGGCCCCAGCTATGTGCCCCCCCTGTGTTTTCTGTGGCCCCAGCTATGTGCCCCAATATGATCTCTGTGCCCCATGTGATCTGTGCCCCAACTATATGCCCCCCTGTGATCTGTGCCTCCCAGCTATGTGCCCCCCTGTGATCTCTGTGGCCCCAGCTATGTGCCCCAATATGATCTCTGTGTACTAATGTGATCTGTGCCCCTCCAACTATATGCCCTCCTGTGATCTGTGCCTCCTAGCTATGTTACTATGTATCTCTGTAGCTCCAGCTTTCTGCCCCCTGTGATCTATATGCACCTTGCTAGGTACCCCCCTGTGATATTTGTGCTCCTATGTGATCTCTGTGCCCCCTGTGATCTCTGTCCCCTCCAGATATGTGCCCCTCGGTGATCTCTGTGCCCTACAGCTATGTGCCTTCCTGTGATTTGTGTGTCCCCCTGTGATCTTCGTGTCATGATACATAATTTGCCCTGTCCTGCATTTCTGTATAACTTTGTTCCTTAATCATTGTGAGGAACTAAGCCGACCGCCACATGGTAGCCTGGGTATCACAGCTTCTGATACCACCGCCGCTACCAAATGTGACGGACGATCCCCTTTCCTCCCACGTCACCAATGGGACGTAACTCCACAGGTACAGCTCTCCGGCGCCCCCTTTGTCTCTCAGGTCAGTAAGGGAACTGCACCTAGAGCAAATGGCCGCCGGGGAGGTTGTCCTGTTACCCACTGGGTATTCTAAGATTCGTGATCAGAGTAAAAGCATCAGCCCAAGATTAATTTTATGGTTTAATTGCCTTAAGGGCGCACTAGATAATTACAGAAATATACAGTAAAGCTATACAACGTAATTACAATGGATTTGCAGTCAGAGAAAAAATACAACGATAATGTACAAGGCTTAAAGGTATAACTATAGATCAATATTACCGGGTAGTATGGTCATGGGAAGGCAGGGGGCTCTGCCGTCCCCAGGTACAGTCTTCAGTTGCTGGATAGTCCCCAAAGCATGTGTTGCTGCACCCTTGGCAAGGTCTTGTGTTTCTGGCTGCTGTGAGAAAATGGAATGCACCTGCCTGTTCATGGCTACAGTTCTTAAAACTGCTAGGTCCTTCCCCTTTGCTTTGAAGCACGCATATTAACTGGCCTGCAATTCATATGGAGCAGTAAACACTGGCCTGAGTCTGAGCCATTCAACATACCAATGACCATCCCATTCAGACACTGGCCTAAACCAATTAGCATGTTAAAGCCCTATTGATTCATAGTGAACATCAAAACTGGTCGTACTGAATATGCTAATAGGCCCTGTGTAGTTAGAAGTTTGTGGCTCTGTGAACTGACAAAATGGAGGCTGGTACAGGCCCTATCTAAGATGGTGGCGGTCCCGACCTCACACCTCCCTGCTTTTGAGGGCGCTAGGTGGTATCACATTCCTGTGTTCCCCCGTGCGCCCTACCGCACCCTCTCCTTGCCGGGACAACCCATCAGCGTTACCATGTACCCTGCCTCTTTTGTGGCGAATGGTGAAGTGGTACTGTTGGAGAGCGAGGCTCCAGCGTAGCAACCTCCCATTCGACCCAGAGACCGTGTGTAACCAGCTGAGGGGGTTGTGGTCTGTTTCCACGGTGAATTGGCGTCCGTACAAGTATGGCTGCAGACGCTGCAGGGCCCACACAATTGCCAGACATTCCTTCTCCATCGTGGAATAGGCCACTTCCCTCGGCAGGAGCTTCCTGCTCATGATGGGCCTTCATCATGTTCACATGGAAGGCCTTCCTCCTTCCACGGGCGTGGTCCAGGGTGACCAGGTAAGTGACGGCGTTGAGCTGCTCGTGCACGAGGTATGGACCCTCCCAGGCCGCCTGAAGCTTGTTTTGTGGTACGGGGACCAGTACCCACACCTTTTGACCCACCTGGTAGGTCCGCTCACAAGCATTCTGGTCTTCCATCGCTTCTGGTCAGCCTGAGCTTGGGCCATATTGTCATGCACCAGCCGCGTCAAGGCCATCATTCGGTCCCGGAAGCGCATGACATACTCAATGACCGACACTCCAGGTGTGGCTAAATCCCCTTCCCATGCTTCCTTCACCAGAGCAAGGGGCCCCCGTACACGTCGCCCATACAGGAGCTCAAAGGGGGAGAACCCCGTTGAGGCCTGTGGGACCTTCCGGTAGGCAAACAGCAGGTGTGGGAGATACCGCTCCCAGTCTCTCCCGTGGGAGTCGACCAACATCTTCAGCATCTGCTTTAAGGTGCCATTGAACCGCTCACACAAGCCATTGGTCTGTGGGTGATACGGGCTGGCCACCAGATGTTGCACCTGTACCTGCTTACAGAGAGACTCCATCAGCTGCGACATGAACTGGGTCCCTAGGTCGGTGAGCATTTCCTTGGGAAACCCCACTCTGGAGAAAATCTCCAGTAAGGCAGTGGCCACTTTGTCGGCCCGAATGGACGACAAAGCTACCGCCTCCGGGTACCGGGTGGCATAGTCCACTACCGTTAGTATGAAGCATTTCCCGGAGCGGCTGGGAGTGGACAGAGGTCCAATAAGATCCACAGCCACCCTCGAGAAAGGCTCTTCGATGATGGGCAGAGTTACCAGTGGGGCTTTAGGGCGCCGCCCCGCCTTCCCCACCCTCTGACAGGTGTCACACGAACGGCAGTAGGCTATCACCTCGGTCCTCATTCCGGGCCAGTAGAAATGCTGAGCTAGCCTGGCCCTGGTTTTAGTGATCCCTAGGTGTCCGGCCATTGGAATCTCGTGTGCGATCCGCAACAATTCCGCCCTGAACGGATGGGGTACCACTAACTGTCGGTCCCTGGGCCACGCCTCCGGTGAACCCTGCTGGACCGTTACCCGGTACAGCCGTCCCTGGTCCCAGACCACTCGCTCGCGGTCGGACTCCAGGGGAGGCTGTGCCGCCTGCTCCTTGAGAGTCTTCAGGCTAGGGTCAGCTTCCAACGCTGCCTGAAATCCCTGACTTGATGTGGCAAGAATTGATGAAACTGCCATGTCCTCTGTCAGTTCCCCGGGATCTGTCTCCTGGCTACTGTCTGACTCGGCAGCCACTTGGTCGGAGAGGGGAAACCGTCGGACCTCCGCGAGGCTCCTTGGGCTTCAGCGCTCCCACTCCTGGTAACAGCGGCCATGACCGCTGAGACCACGGGTAGCGCCTGCTTTCCCTCGTCCCCTGACCAAGTCGCCGGGTCAGGCAGACTTCCCTGACTTCCTGACATCCCGGATGTCCTCCTCCTCCTGCCCTGGGGTCTTACCTGGTGGCTCCTCTCCCGGGACGCCCCCTCCCCCCATGGCCTGTTCCTCTTCCTGCAGGGGCCCTAGACTCAACAGGCTGGGTTCACTTAGGGGCCCTACACTGCCCATAGCAGCCCCTCCCCCCACCTCTGAGCTCTCCCGTGCAGCCTCTTCACCTGTCCTCACTGTGAGCCCTGTGTGTGTAGTGTCAGTGCATGGCTTACCATCAGGTTTCACTCCCTCCTCCACTGTTGGAGGCACATTCAATACATTAACATTAGCATTCACAGTAGAGTCATGACATTCTTGGGGAGCCGAACTTGGGGGTTCAGTGACCACATACTGGGACACTAGCTGCCCCAAATCGGTCCCAAACAACACATTTGCAGGAATATTCGGCGTTACTCCCACCTCCCGCATCCCTCTCCCGGCGCTCCAGTCCAAATACACCTTGGCAACGGGCAGCGCCGGTTCAACGCCTCCAATTCCGGAGACGGAAAGGGTTTTCCCAGGTACCAAGTCTTGAGGGGACACCACCTCAGGACGTACCAGGGTTCGTTCAGCGCCTGTGTCCCGCAGTCCCATGACCGCTGAGCGGCCGATGGTGACGGGTTGGTAATTGTCTAGGGACCTCCCACCACCCCCCCACACACAAAACAGTGGTCGGTTTCTGGGACAGGGATGGGGCCTTCTGGCGCTGGGGACACGCAGCCTTAAAGTGTCCTGGCTGATTGCAATTATGACAACGTCTGGGTTCTGTTCCTGGCCTGGAGAGGGCAGCCGGGGGATACACCCCTAGCACTCTGGGGGCTGGATATGGGGCTGGGGCAGGATTGGGCTTACCCCCTCTCCAGGTGCTGCTGGCAGGCTTCTTTGGTTTCGGCGCCCTGTTGTTGGCATACTCGTCTGCCAGGGCGGCTGTAGCAGAAGCCCCCTTTGGTTTCCGGTCACGGAGGAACTGCTGAAGGTCCTCTGGGCAGTTCCACAAGAATTGCTCCATGACAAACAGTTCCTGGACCTCCTGGGGGGTAGTGAGCTCTAGACCCGAGGTCCAGTGCTCCGCAGCTCTCAGCAGGGCCCGCATGTGGTCGGTCCAGGTGTCCTTTGAACCCCGCTGCAGGCTCCTGAACTTCCTGCGGTACGACTCCGGGGTGAGGTTGTAGTGCTGGATCAGGGCCCGCTTGATGCTGTTGTAGTCCTGCTCCTCCCCGGCAGGTAAGTCCCCCAAAACTTCCAGGGACTTACCCCTCAAACGGGGGGTCAGGTACCTTGCCCAATGATCCAGGCCAGATGATGTTGGAGGCAGGTCCTCTCAAAAGCCAGCAGAAAGGAATCCAGGTCTCCATCCTTTTCAAGCAAGGGAAAGTCCTCCGCCCGGACCTTGGAAGCCCTTGTGTGTGGCCCAGCTGCGCGTGGCACACATGTCTCCTGGAAAATGCACAGGAAAGGTAATTGTGAAGCCTGATATTCATTCACATCACACATTTCTCAACACTGCCACTAGAGGGCAACTTAGATTATTTAAGTAGTGTGACGTAGCAGTCAGAGTCAGTCAAGCCTAGGGAGGCTCAGGAGTGAGTCATCCCATCCATCTTGAGTGAGATTCGTCGTTCTAGTCTTGGAGGGAGAGGAGATAAGACTGAGATCTGAAGGAGCTCCTGTAGCTCACCTCATACAGAAGTGGAGGCTAGTACGAGTGGACAAGTGAGGCACTCTAGACTGCTCAGAGCTGCAGCTGAAGCAAATGAAACAGTTACCTCAGAATAAGCTGTCTGTGTTCTCTAGAACGTGGAAAGTGACTCTCGGAGCTACAGCGTGTATACAGTCTGACGAAACGTCCTGTGAGCTGCTCTGGACAGAGTCTTGGAAGGAAAGAAAGTAGGGAACTACTGCAGTTATAACAACGAGGCAACTGAGAACAGGTCAGTGAGCTCTGGAAGGAAAGCTTACGACTACAACCACTGCTACCTGTGCTTATGTTAAGGGCAAGAGCAGGGCGACAGGCGAGTGGAGAAAGAAGGACAAGTGACCTAGGTGACAGATCACCTTCACTTAGTAAACCGGACACCGGGGTCCGAAGCGTTGCTAGTGCTTCACGCCTAGTAATAAGAAACACCGGAGGCCTTGCTGGACTTCAAGTCACAGAAGGTAGCCCCAAGTGCTGATACGTAACTGGAGTCAGGGAGAACAGGAGTCTGGCCTGATCAGTCACGTAGGCTTAGTTCTATCCAACAAGAAGACTTCCACCACAATGTTGGCCGGGCGTAGCTGCTACAGAAGGAGTTAAACTTGACTTTATGCAAGTTAGGACTCACATACACATTAAGGAAAGGAGGCCTTAAACCTGCTCAGCAATTCCCTGAATGTGCATTCTCCAACCTGACCAGCTTCCCGGGACATACCTGCCAACAACATCAGTAAAGGTATGGAAAGAGACTGCATTGTGTGTGACTGACTTCTTATCCCACCCTGCACCACCATAGACTTTGAGGGACCAGTCCCACCTGTGGGGGACTTAACATCTAGCTGCCATAACATCCCCTCAGAGATCTACCCTGCAGCGCTGGTCAATCAGATCAGAAACAACAGGTGGCGTCACGAACTATTACTAATTTTCCCCTGTAAATATCCCCCTTTGAATGAGCGCCCAGGGCAACGGACCGAGCTCTGCTGCCAGTGACATCCCCATAGACTTCCATGGGCTCGGTGCCGAGTACCCCATATCCCTGGTACCCACACCACTTGGTGTGTGCGACTCATCTTTGGCGTCACGAACAGGATCCGAAGCTTACTGGATGTGAGTCCTGTGTGCCTATTGAACTGTTTTGTGCAAAAAGACTGTGTGCAGTTTTTGTGATTTTTGGCGCCATTTTCCGCATTTTGCCGCCATATTCGTGCCCTGAGGCGCTGGTGAAGAAGGTGGGCGTGCATTCGTGGGCGTGTACCCCCCCTGTGGCGCGAAAGTGATGGGCACCTTATCAAAATACTATTACAATACCAGAGCCTGCCCTACAGCAAGAGAGATCCGCCTCCTCTTCATTCTCTATGCTAAGAAGAGGAAGCGCAAATCCCGCCTCCACGGAGGAGACCAGATTGTTCCAGATGGAAAGCACAGTCTGGCCTGGAGTGAGATGGCGGAAGGACAGGAGACGCTGTGTGGAGGAGCGGTGGCGCGCAGGCCCCGTTCCCCAGGAAAGCTACTGCCTGTACCGGAGCCGTCCCCAGCTCGTGACGCAGACCAAACTATGAAAGAAGTGAAGAAGGTGGAAGCGGTGCTGGAGGATGTGACCCGCCACCGTAAAGAAGTGGAAGAGATGGAGAAAAGCTGGCGTGCCCTGAAACAGCGGCTGCTGTGGGACGCAATGCTCTCTCCCCCAGGAACGCAGCCAGTACCTGTGCTCCCTGTGCCACCACAGCCAGCGGCTGATGAGGAACCGGATGCCGGCCCCGAAAGAGCTGTACCTGACTCCACCGATGAAGCGGCGGGAGAGAAGGAGGCTGAGGAGGCCCTGCCCGTTCCGGGGTGCCAGCCAGGCCTGGAGGCCGCAGCGGAATGCAGTCCCCCGGTAGGGACACCGGAGGGAAGCCAGCCGTCCATGATGGAGGTCGACTGGGACGATAAGAAGTACCTGGATGACATAGAATATGCCGCCCAGATGGAGAACGAAATGCGACGCCGGGAGCACGAGCAGCGACAGCAGCAGGAGCAGAGAGAGTTGCAGCAGTTTCGCCAGAGGTACCAGGAAGAGACTCTCGCTGAAAAGGAAAACATCAGGCGAGACAAAGGTACCTTCGGGAACCGCGGCGCCAGGGGACGGTGTGCGCCTCTAAGGCCCGAGGAGTTTGGGGTTACATATGTGAGCCCGGGTTCTCTCCAAAGATCTATGCTCACTGCTGCGATGCGGGGTTCCACCTGTTAAAAGGGGATGTTGTCACCTACACACGACACTGTAGTTGTCAGGGGTGGTTTGCCTTGAACGTCTCCCGTGTCTCAGTGTCGCAAGCCCCAGCAGCGTCATCTTTAGCGTCAGCACCAGGCCGTGCACCAGCATCGCAACCCGCGATCGCTTCAGCACCGCAGTCTGCCGCGTATTCTGTCTTATACCCTGCGACCCATTCTGCATCGCTACCGGATGGTGCGTCTTCAGTTGGATCGCAGCACAAGCCTGCATCTTTAATGAAAAATTTATGCTTGCATGAGACACCCGTTGCGCCCCTAGTGGTTCGCACAAGGACTGTGTTTACGCAAACGCTGATTGCAGGCCATGACTTGTTTGTTATGCGTTCAAAAGAACACCGCGTCGTTCCAGCCCCAGGAGTGGAAGACGTTATCGAAGTTTGCAAGAAAGAAGAAAATCAGTAGGACCCAGACAGGGTTTACTGCCACTGTATAAAGTTTGAAGAAGTTTTATGAAAAATTTGCACTTTATTGAAAAATGTTTAATAATGTTATTTGCTAAATGTGATGATGTTTGCATAGTATGCATAGAATACCCCAGTTGGGTAATGAGAGTGAAAGTGAAGAGTTAATTGCAAGATGATCTTACTTGAAATGTGTTTTTATATGCAAAGACTGCGTGGTGTGGACTTTGCCAGCCCAAAAACTTTCATTGTAAATAGTTCGCACTTCGGTGCCCCATCTTGGTTTTACACAAAGCCTTTACTACCTCTGAAGAAAAACCCGTATGGTGTGGCCTAGAGTGAGGTCTGCAGCAATGAAGTCCTGCAGCCCACCCAGGACCCACGTGGGAGGTTTTTGGTGCGGGTCCTCCACAAGAATCTTGTCTTATACTGTGTATATTTATTGAAAAGTATTTTGATAATTTTCTACTGACCTATGTACAAATTGTAACGTTAAAGAGTCCTTACCTCCCGCAAGGGATGAGTTTAAAATGTTTATGTTATATGCAAAACAAAAATGTTTTTCTTTTCTATTTCAGCCCGGGAGTGCTGAGTTTAACTAGGGGGGATGTGTGGCCCAGCTGCGTGTGGCACACATGTCTCCTGGAAAATGCACAGGAAAGGTAATTGTGAAGCCTGATATTCATTCACATCACACATTTCTCAACACTGCCACCAGAGGGCAACTTAGATTATTTAAGTAGTGTGACGTAGCAGTCAGAGTCAGTCAAGCCTAGGGAGGCTCAGGAGTGAGTCATCCCATCCATCTTGAGTGAGATTCGTCGTTCTAGTCTTGGAGGGAGAGGAGATAAGACTGAGATCTGAAGGAGCTCCTGTAGCTCACCTCATACAGAAGTGGAGGCTAGTACGAGTGGACAAGTGAGGCACTCTAGCTGTCAGAGCTGCAGCGGAAGCAAATGAAACAGTTACCTCAGAATAAGCTGTCTGTGTTCTCTAGAACGTGGAAAGTGACTCTCGGAGCTACAGCGTGTATACAGTCTGACGAAACGTCCTGTGAGCTGCTCTGGACAGAGTCTTGGAAGGAAAGAAAGTAGGGAACTACTGCAGTTATAACAACGAGGCAACTGAGAACAGGTCAGTGAGCTCTGGAAGGAAAGCTTACGACTACAACCACTGCTACCTGTGCTTATGTTAAGGGCAAGAGCAGGGCGACAGGCGAGTGGAGAAAGAAGGACAAGTGACCTAGGTGACAGATCACCTTCACTTAGTAAACCGGACACCGGGGTCCGAAGCGTTGCTAGTGCTTCACGCCTAGTAATAAGAAACACCGGAGGCCTTGCTGGACTTCAAGTCACAGAAGGTAGCCCCAAGTGCTGATACGTAACTGGAGTCAGGGAGAACAGGAGTCTGGCCTGATCAGCCACGTAGGCTTAGTTCTATCCAACAAGAAGACTTCCACCACAATGTTGGCCGGGCGTAGCTGCTACAGAAGGAGTTAAACTTGACTTTATGCAAGTTAGGACTCACATACACATTAAGGAGAAAGGAGGCCTTAAACCTGCTCAGCAATTCCCTGAATGTGCATTCTCCAACCTGACCAGCTTCCCGGGACATACCTGCCAACAAATTCAGTAAAGGTATGGAAAGAGACTGCATTGTGTGTGACTGACTTCTTATCCGCACCCTGCACCACCATAGACTTTGAGGGACCAGTCCCACCTGTGGGGGACTTAACATCTAGCTGCCATAACATCCCCTCAGAGATCTACCCGGCAGCGCTGGTCAGTCAGATCAGAAACCACAGGTGGCGTCACGAACTATTACTAATTTTCCCCTGTAAATATCCCCCTTTGAATGAGCGCCCAGGGCAACGGACCGAGCTCTGCTGCCAGTGACATCCCCATAGACTTCCATGGGCTCAGTGCCGAGTACCCCATAGCCCTGGTACCCACACCACTTGGTGTGTGCGACTCACTTGTCTCCGGTGGGCCTGGTGCGTCCAGCGGGGGCCCGTGCTGAGCCATCTCCAGTCGGTGCCGGCGCTCCGCAGCTTCACGGCGTTCTGTATGCTCACGCTCCGCTGCTCTCTCTGCCGCTGCTTGCTCCCGCTCTGCTGCTTGCTCACGCTCTGCTGCTTTCTCTGCCGCCACCAGGAGTCTGTCATAGGCGGCGTCATTACCAGCCTCGAGCTGTGCCATAGCCGCTTGGAAGAGGGCCTCCGATCTGTACACACTGGGACGGGCAGGTGGTGGACAGTCCACTGCGGGACTGAGCACGGGGATCTGGCTCCTTGGGGAGCCCTGACTGAGCTCCCCCTCATCGGTGTCGAACTCCTCATAGACCATAGCATTGGCCTCCCCCTTTGCCCTACTCCTGGTGCCTTCCGCCATTTTGGGAACCTTTGGTTACTGACACAGCTGCAACCCTGACCTTGCACACAACTTATTATATTTGCACTCTGACCGTCTAGTGCTGGGCTGACCTTAAGACCCCAGCAGTGAAAGTACCGCTGGTAGTCTCTAGTGTCTGGGAGTAGGGGTCCCACGCACACTATTACTCTGATCCCACTGCTGCCACCAATTGTGAGGAACTAAGCCGACCGCCACACGGTAGCCCGGGTATCACAGCTTCTGATCCCGCCGCCGCTACCAAATGTGAGGGACGACCCCCTTCCTCCCACGTCACCAATGGGACGTAACTCCACAGGTACAGCTCTCCGGGGGCCCCTTTGTCTCTCAGGTCACTAAGGGAACTGCACCTAGAGCAAATGGCCGCCGGGGAGGGTGTCCTGTTACCCAATGGGTATTCTAAGATTCGTGATCAGAGTAAAAGCATCAGCCCAAGATTAATTTTATGGTTTAATCGCCTTAAGGGCGCACTAGATAATTACAGAAATATACAGTAAAGCTATACAACGCAATTACAATGGAATTGCAGTCAGAGTAAAAATACAAGGATAATGTACAAGGCTTAAAGGTATAAGCTATAGATCAATATTACCGGGTAGTATGGTCATGGGAAGGCAGGGGCTCTGCCGTACTCAGGTACAGTCTTCAGTTGCTGGATAGTCCCCAAAGCATGTGTTGCTGCACCCTTGGCAAGGTCTGTCCCTTGTGTTTCTGGCTGCTGTGAGAAAATGGAATGCACCCGCCTGTTCATGGCTACAGTTCTTAAAACTGCTAGGTCCTTCCCCTTTGCTTTGAAGCACGCATATTAACTGGCCTGCAATTCATATGGAGCAGGAAACACTGGCCTGAGTCCGAGCCATTCAACATACCAATGACCATCCCATTCAGACACTGGCCTAAACCAATTAGCATGTTAAAGCCCTATTGATTCATAGTGAACATCAAAACTGGTCGTACTGAATATGCTAATAGGCCCTGTGTAGTTAGAAGTTTGTGGCTCTGTGAACTGACAAAATGGAGGCTGGTACAGACCCTATCTAAGATGGTGGCGGTCCCGACCTCACAATCATCATTTAACTTAGGCTTATGTCAACACAGCTAAAGGAACTCCCCATTGTTCTCCTAAGCCGGGGGAGAACTCACAATACACATTCATATAGACATCTCGGAGCCATGCAATGGACCAAACCATTGACTAGGAGGTGGGAACCTCTCCTCCCCTACCCTTGGGCTGTTCCCAGTAGCCCATGACAAGGGACTTATGCGTGACCAGTGTTGTGTTGGGAGATCTCTAGAGAAAAAGGGTGAGGGCTCTTAGCTGCGGCAAGACCTCACGTCGGTCTGTGATTTTGGACTTATTATGGACATCAGGAATAACATGGATATTTGATTTGATATGCTGCCTGCCTCAATAAATCCCATTGGATTGTTCTTAGCCCAGTGGTCTCTTCTTGCTCTGCCGCATACCCCGTCACAAACTGGTTGGCAGTGGTGGGATCAGAGCAGAACGAATGGAGGATAACGGCCCATCAACTTCTGGAACCAGAGCCTCAGAGTACAAGAACTGGACTGTGGGGAGCTTACAAACAAAGGCCCGTGAACTGGGGGTCAGCTACAAGGGACTCTCCAAGGAGCAGCTAACTGAGGCTTTGGAAGGAGTTCGCCTGAAAGAGGACACAGAGGAAGCACCTCCACGGCAAATGGAGGAAAGGCGACAGGCAGAGGAAAATACCCAAAAAAGTCAGTGGGCTGTGTGGTACGAGGAGGATATGGCAATGATGGGAGAGGAGGTCTCCATAGACTATAAGATGGAGGTCATGCGAGGAGCTAAGGAGATGGCATTGCTGGAGAGGCAGATAGCTTTGGAAGCAGCTAGAAGCTCCAGACAGACTGTAACCCAGCACCCACCATGAGGGAACTCCCCAGAGTGTCCCGCAAAGATTTCAAGCTGTTCCAGGAGGCTGCAGGTGACATTGAGGGCTTCTTCCAGGACTTTGAGCATCAGTGTCGATTAATGGAAGTCCCAGAAAGAGAGCGAGTACGACATCTGGTGGGGCTCTTAGAGGGTGGAGCTGCCGCAGCCTATAGAGCTATGGACCCTCGGGGGGACTGTGAGTATGCAGACATTAAACGGACTGTTCTAGAACACTATGCTGTGACCCCAGACACGTATAGGACCCAGTTTCGTACTTTGGCCTGTGATGAGGAGGTGTCCTTCAAGATGTATGCCCACAGACTCAAACAAATATGTCATCGCTGGCTGGAGCGAGAGGAGGCCTTAACTTGGGGGGCTTTCCTCCAGGTCATCTTGAAAGAGCAGTTTTACTTCAAGTGCCCCGCTGAGATCCGAGAATGGGTGCGTGAAAGGAGACCAGCCACTGTGGAGGAAGCTGCAGCTCTAGCGGATGAGGCTCTCACCATCAAGCCTCAATGGAAAAAACTACTACTCAGTGAGAAAAGAACTACCAGCCCCCCGACGATGGCGGCCCCTGGTCCTTCGGCCTCCCATATTCACCATCCCAATAGACCATCAACTCATGGTGACCTTCGTGTGACTGGGCCTCACATTACTACTGCTCCACCTTCAGGACTACAACGTGGGGGAAGAGTCCCAGAGCGCAGATGTTATAGATGTGGGCAGCCTGGACAACTGCAATTTCAAGTCCAGGTGTTCGGAGACAGGACGGCTACAGACCGCCTTTGCCGGTTCGTTATCTACAGACACTCTCACCAGGAGAAGAGCTGGATTCAGTCCCTGATGACTTGCCAAGTGACTCCGATACCTTGGCTCCCATACCAGGAGTCTATGGGGTGCGAGCCCCAGCCACCTGTTCTACTGACCTTCAGCACCAACATCTACAGGAGGTCGTGCTGGATGGCCAAAAAGTTGTTGGCTTCCGTGACACTGGGGCTTTTCTCACCATAGCCGATCCCCGAGTACTTCAGCCAGAAGCAATTCAAAAGGGACCAGGAATTGCCATTGTATTGGCTGGAGGCACCCAGAGATATATTCCAAGAGTGAGGGTGACCCTGGATTATGGCTTTGGGGCCAAACAATGCGTGGTCGGTGTGATGAGCGGCCTCCCTGCAGACGTTCTTTTAGGAAATGATGTGGGACATCTGCATTGCCACTTTGTCGGTGCGGTAACCAGAAGTCAAGCCAAGAGAGCAGCAAATGGGGACGCCTACAACTCATCCATGGAAATGAGGCCACCAGAACCGCCGACACAGCCGGTGTGAGTGATTCTTCTTGTGGGGACAATGTGAGTGATACCTGGGATAGAGTTCAGTTTCGACAAGAGGTAGATACTGACCCCACCCTAGCTAGTTTTAGAGCACGAGCTGAGATAGGGCAGTTAGGGGAGAACGGGGAAAGAATTATCCGAGAAAATGGAGTTTTGTATAGGGTTACCAATGCTGCCTCCCCAGATAAGCCCTGGACTTGTAACAAACAGATGATTGTTCCTCAGAAATACAGAATTCCCCTATTACACCTTGCTCATGATATTCCTACTGCTGGCCATCAAGGCAAAACCCGCACCGAGAGACGATTGACTCAAACCTTCTATTGGCCAGGGATTTCTCAGGCAGTGGTGCATTTCTGCCGAACTTGCGATATATGTCAGCGTAGAGGGCGACCCGGAGATCACCCAAAGGCACCTCTGCAACCACTCCCTATCTGTCATGGTTTGCTGAGTTTGTGGGAAAAGGTAGGTTAAGGGTTAATTTGGATGCCCTCACTCTGGGATTCTGGGAGGCTTCTTATAGCCTCATTGTGGGGCCATTCCTTGTCGCTTATACTTTGACCCTTGGCCGAGTGTGTGTGACCCTGTGTTTTGTGCTTGTGATTCTTTATGCTTGCTTGGTTTTGACTTGGTTCTGTTCCCGTTACGAGTTCTGCCTGCCCCTCTTGTACTACGTTGCTATCTCGTGTATGACCCCTTGCCTTTGTCCTGACAATTCTCTGCTTATCCCTCCTGTACTGCGTTGCTATCTCGTGTATGACTCCTGGCTTATGTTCTGACTATTCTCTGCTCGCCCCTTCTATACTGCGCCGTCCTCTCCGTGTATGAACCCCGTTTGTCTGACCTGAGTTTCCCTATTCACTAATCCAGGATCCCTGGAGAGTCCTGCACTCACCTCCAGTAGAGGAACGCTAATCCCCGCCCCCTGTGGTCACTTGATCGCAGGTCCTTTTGCTTACTGCTACTCTCACCACACTGCTCTGGTCCCGTCTGCCTGAGCCTCTCCTGAGGCATCTGACCCCGGGCCCTTCCACAGTGTGGGTGAGTCACCCTGTTCAGCTGTGGCAGTTCGCTGGCGCTGACAGGGTCGTTACACTATCATAGAAGAACCATTTCAAAGAGTAGCTGTCAATATCGTTGGGCCTCTGGCTAAACCAAGTAGTAGATCAGGAAAGCAGTACATTCTCACTGTTGTGGACTATGCCTCCCGATATCCGGAAGCTGTGGCCTTGTCAAGTATTTCTGCAGCCAAGGTGGCCGAGGCCCTGGTTACCATTTTCACCAGAGTAGGATTTCCCAGTGAGATCTTGTCGGACCAAGGCTCCCAGTTCATGTCAGAACTAGTCCAGTGTCTGTGGTGCACCTGTGGAGTACGAGCGATTCGAACGACACCATATCATCCACAAACAAATGGACTTTGTGAACGATTTAACGGCACTCTGAAGAATATGCTGAGGGCCTTCACTGACAGAGATTCAGACTGGGAGAAGTACCTACCCCATCTCTTGTTTGCCTATCGGGAAGTTCCTCAGGAGTCCACCGGGTTTTCCCCCTTTGAACTCCTCTATGGGAGAAAGGTCCGAGGACCCTTAACTCTGCTCAACGAATACTGGGCGGGGCAAGTTGAAGATACAGGAGCCCCTGTTGTCTCTTATGTCCTAAAGCTGCGAGAAACCCTGGCTCAACGTGCTAGTTTAGCCCAGAGTCATGTGCGTATGGCTCAAACCCGACAGAAGACCTGGTATGACCGTAAGGCACGCTATCGGGAGTTTGTAGAAGGACAACAGGTCTTAATGATTATTCCCCATCCACAAAATAAACTGCAGACCACGTGGGAGAGTCCCTTCCGGGTTCTCAAGAAACTAAATGATACCAATTACGTTCTTGCTTTAGATGATCAGGGACTAAGACAAAAGACT
>JARQOD010000002.1:4547346-4549846 GCA_033576555.1 Oophaga sylvatica
TGTATCTGGATACTAGGACTGCAGTACATCTACTAATTATTGTATAAAAGACCTGTGTTATCTGTGGTTTTGAGAGCAGGTAACTAACATTATCGTACTCAGAGATTCACTGTGTTATCTGTGGTGTTAACATAGGATGCAGGTGACATCTACTACATTATCTGTACTCAGAGAGTTATCACTGTGTTATGTGTGTTACATAGACTGCAGGTGACATCTACTACTTATCTGTACTCAGGATTATCACTGTGTTTCTGGGGTTACATAGGACTGCAGGTGACATCTACTACATTATCTTACTAGAGATTATCTATGTGTTACTGGGTGTTACATAGGACTGGGTGAACATTATACTTATCTGTATGAGAGATAACTGTGTCTTAATCTGTGTTATCATAGACTGCAGGTGACATCTACTCATTATCATGTACTCAGTGTTATCACTGTGTACTTGGTGTTACATGGACTCAGGTGATCTAGACTCATATCTGTACTAGAGGTTATCACTGTGTATCTGTGGTTACATAGATGCAGGTGACATTCTACTATTATCTGTACTCAGAGAGATATCACTTGTGTTATCTGGTTACATAGGACTCAGGTGCATTACTATATTCAGTACTAGATAATTGTTTATCTGGTGGTTACATAGGACTGAGGTGATCACTCATTATCTGTACTCAGAGAGTATCACTGTGTTATCGTGGTGTTACATAGGACTGGGTGACATTTACATTTCTGTATAGAAGTTATCACTGTGTTATCTGTGGTGTTACATGAGCTGCAGTACATCTACATTACTGTTTCGGGTTACTGGACTGGGTGTTATAGATAGGAATCAATTATCGTACAGAGATCATTACTGGTCAGATCGGACTTCATATATCGTTCACTTCTGTGGTCTGGATGGACTAACTACTACCATACTTCTGTTACTGACTAGTCAACTCTACTATATATATTACTGTCTGGATAGGTGACATCTATTTTGATAAGATATCACTGTATCGTGGTACATGACAGGTGACTCACATTTTCAAGTACCTGTTCTTGTGTTACATAAGCAGTGAACTAAATTATCTACAAGTCACTGTTTGGTGTACAAGCTAGCATTATATTACAGAGTAAGGTTCTGGTGTACAAGACCAGGTACATATTAAGTATCTTACTGTCGCGTATCTTATGTCGGAGTCCTTTGGTTCTGGCTTGTTAACATTCTTAAAGTTAGTTATCTTTTCTAGAATAATACTAGATCTTATGGTTTAGCTGTGATTTACATTGACTCAGGAATTACTTTATCTGTGTTAATGACTCAGGTGATCTTATTTCTTATAGAATTACACTTTTATCTGTTAAGAGCATGTTACTTTACTAGACAGAGTACACTTTATTGTTAAAGTATGGTACTGTTACATTACTGTAGTACATTATACTTTACTGTTAATAACTGTGATCTTTTATTGACTCAGGATTACTAATTTTTCTCGGTTATGACTGATGTTTACATAGATCAGAGATACACTTTTATTGGGTTACAGTGGTGTTACATAGACTGCAGGATTATCACTGTTACTGGGTTCATTACTGGGTGTACATACTCATGATCTACTCAAGAGTTATCACTGGTTATCTTGGTGTTACTAGGACTGCAGGTGACATCTACTACATTATCTGTACTCAGAGAGTATCACTGTGTTATCTGTGGTGTTACATAGGACTGCAGGTGACATCTACTACATTATCTGTACTCAGAGAGTTATCACTGTGTTATCTGTGGTGTTACATAGGACTGCAGGTGACATCTACTACATTATCTGTACTCAGAGAGTATCACTGTGTTATCTGTGGTGTTACATAGGACTGCAGGTGACATCTACTACATTTCTGTACTCAGAGAGTTATCACTGTGTTATCTGTGGTGTTACATAGGACTGCAGGTGACATCTACTAATTATCTGTTCAGAGTTATCACTGTGTTATTGTGGTGTTACATGGACTGCAGGTGACATCTACTACATTATCTGTACTCAGAGGTTATCACTGTGTTATCTGTGGTGTACATAGACTGCAGGTGACTTACTACATTATCTTATCAGAGTATCACTGTGTTTACTGTGGGTTTACATAGACTGCAGGTGACATCTACTACATTTCTGTACTCAGAGAGTTATCACTGGTTATCTGTGTGTTACATAGGATGCAGGTGACATCTACTACATTATCTGTACTCAAGGTTATCACTGTGTTATCTTGTGTTACATAGGACTGCAGGTGATTACTAATTTCTGTACTCAGAGAGTTATCACTTGTACTGTGGTGTTACATAGGACTGCAGGTGAATCTACTACATTATCTGTACTCAGAGATTATCACTGTGTTATCTGTCGGTTACATAGGACTGCAGGTGACATCTACTACATTATCGTACTCAGAGAGTTATCACTGTGTTATCTGTGGTGTTACATAGGACTGCAGGTGACATCTTACTATATTATCTGTA
>JARQOD010000002.1:4554846-4649757 GCA_033576555.1 Oophaga sylvatica
GTCACCCATTTCTTTTGGCTGTTCCCCTCCATCCTCATCAAAACTTTCATATTGTGAGGCATCTGAGAGATCAGCCACTTCCTCATTCTCCATCTGACTGATCTCATTCACCGCTTCCACCCCCGGGGCCTCAGTGACATGGGCAGTCGCCTCGGAGGAGGGGGCAGCCATTACCCCAGTTTCCTGAGGCTCCTCCTGCCCCCTGCCCTCCTGACGCCTTGCCTGCCTCCGCTGGTAAGAGGGACCCCTAGCCCTGCCATTCCTCATCGGCCCCTCAGCTCCTCCCCTGCCGCCACCGCCACCCCTGCAGAAGTTGCACCGCCAAGAACTTCCTCGCGGCTCCCCTCCGCCCGGCTGGCCATGGCATTAGAGAAGGAACGAGGGCAGCGGCTGAACGGGTGACCTAGATCACCACACAGGTGACATCAAATGACATCACAGGACGCGACGAGGTGACCCACCTCGCCACACAAGGCACATTTCTGCACCTTGCAGCCCGCGCTGAAGTGGCGAGGATCACCGCACCTGTGGCAGACCTTCGGCTGCCCCTGGTAGAAGACCAGAATACGATCCCTTCCCAGGAAAGCCGAGGAAGGGATGTGGGTGACAGTGCCCCCTGAACGCTTCAACTTTACCATGAAGGTCCAGCCTCCTGACCAGATGCCAAAATCGTCCCGATTCTTCTTAGGGACCTCCACAACCTCGCCGTACCGGCTCAACCAGGTCATTATGTCAACGCCAGAAAGGGACTTATTACATGTTATAACGGTCACTTTCTTTGGCCCACTTTGGCGAGAAATTGCCTCCACAGCAAACCCTCGCCAGCCAGGCTCCTCTTTTACCAGCTCATAATTTGACCAAAAGAGCTCTAAGCCCTCTGGCCGAACAAAGCTGATATCAAAGGTGGAGGTCCCAAAAGGATGTATCAGAGCAAAGATGTCAATAGCCCTGATGTGTCGACCCGCCACCACAATTGTGGGTTACCAGGGCAATGGGGTACTCAGAGCCGAGCCCGTAGAAGTCTATGGGGATTGTTGTCACAGGTAGCTGTGGCTCGGTCTGTGGCCCTGGCGGTCTGGCGTATGTTGTTGGGGAATATTTACAGGGGATAACTATATACAGTTCGTGACGCCACCTGTAGTATTCTGGTAATTAGTACCAGCGCTGCTGTAGATCTCTGAGGGGATGGTGAGGCAGCTAGATGTCGGGTCCCCTACAGGTGGGACTCTTCCCTCAAAGTCTGTTAATATGGTGAAGTCGGGTGCCGGTAAATAACACAGTCTCACACAGTCAGCGTCTTTCCATACCTTTACTTGCAGAATGCTAAGGCAGGTCCCAGGGAGGCTGATCCAAGGAGAGTGTATCTTGAGACGGCAGCTGGACAAGTTAGGGGCCTCCTTTAACTCCAATAAACGAGTACAACCAGCCTGAAGCGTAGTTCCCTCTATGATTCCAGCAAATCTTAGCTGTTCCTGCCCAGTCAGCTTAGTGTTAGGGGTCCTCCTGTGAAGGAGCTGAATACTTATGTTTGTCCTGCAGAACTCCAAAGTCTTCACTCCCCCTGACCCCAGCTACGTACCGACTATAAGGGGCTTGTCTGCCGCGACCTAGGGTCCGGTAGATTCCTGGTTGTCCTGTCACTGTGCCTGAAGCAACAGTGACTCTTCGGTCCCCAGTGACCGGTAACAAGGCGCTGGACTTCTGCAATCCTGTAGCGCCAATTCTCTAATCCACTTGCCTTTCGCCTTGTCCACGCTGGTAACATAAACACTCTTACTAGCCAGGGGTCGAGCAGTCACTTCCAATCTTTTTCCTTCCAATGAAGCTAACCACAGATGCTCAGTTATCACAGGCAGGAGCACGTCTCTGTACCTGATACTGTCCTTTAGACAGGAATGCTGAAGACTTTCTGGGTTACAACTTGTTCTTTCCTTCAATGTATGCTGAGGAGATGACACAGCTCTGACCAACTAAGGTGTATTCCAACACCTATACCAGACTCCACTTTCCAAGCTGATGAGATAGCAATCTAGACTCCTTCCTCCCTCCAGATGCAGACTCTCTCACTGTAGTCTAGACGCAGACTCTCCACGTCCTTACTGCCCGAAGACAGGAACTACACTCTACTGACTAAAATCACGCCTACACATACCTTCTTGACCACTCCCTAGAGTATACTTCACTACCCCAAGGGTGTGTCTAGTGTGTGTAGAATGAATGCATATTGAGCTTTAAGCCGCCGTCTCGCCATACACTCCCCAGGGTACTGCGTGTGCCTACCACCAGGGCTACACATTCCCCCATGGTAAACGACAGCACTCCCGGGCTGTGAAATACAAAAGACAGAAAAATTTTGTTTATGCAATAACATTTGGAACAATAACATCTTCCCATCCGGGAGGTAAGAATACTTTGAACGTTACAAACTTTAATACAAATAGTATCAAATAGCATTTTCAATAAATAGATATACAAGATACTTGTGAAGGACCCGCACCAAACCTTCAACGTGGGTCCTGGGTGGGCTGCAGGACATCCAAGTGCAGACCTCACTCAGTGCCACACCACACGGGTTTTGTTTTTCAGAGGTAGATATGGATGGTTTATGTAAAACCAAGATAGGGCACCAAAGTGCAACTATGTACAAGAGAGTTCTGGGTAAGCATAGTCCTTTACCTCGAAAAGTCCATTTATAAAGAAAGACATAATAAATCACCTTGTAAAAGCGCAACTGTTTATCATATATTAATTATCAATTACCAATTACCAATTATCAATTATCAATTACCAATTACCAATTATCAATTATCAATTACCCAGCCGGGCATTCTATAATTAGGAATATATATTTACTATATATAATATCTGTGCAAACTTTTTCAAAAACATTTTAAACTTTCTGCTTTCTACTTGTGGTAGATCCGATAGGGATCTCACCAACTCTTTACCATTTATTCATCAGCTACTAAGACATTTTCCACCACATCTTCCACCCCGGGGGCTGGAACAACGCAATGGGCCCTTGATCCCAGGACCAGCAAATCATGTGCTGCGATCAGGGTCTGGGTTGCGACAGTTCTGGTTTGAACCTCCAGGGGCGCAACGGGTACACTTTCTTCGCATGACACCGATTGCGTCTCCATTACAGTCAACGATATAGACCGCGTCAGGGTTTGCGATCTAGACTGGGTCGCATTTGGCGATATGGAAGTGGCTTTTACTTGCGATAGACCTTGGGTCGCATGTTGCGATGACTTTGACGGGGCGATGCTGGGGCACGGCCGGATGCTGCTGAAGCTGGACACGGGGACGCTGCGGCAATGGTGACGATACCTGCGTCTGGGACGGGGTCGCGGACGATGGCGACGTTCAGGGCATACCACCCCTTCATTCCCCAATGCCGCGTATAGGTGACTATGTCGCCGTTTACTAAGTCCCTCCCGGAATGGCCTTGTGGCAGGTGAGATTCCACGTCACGCCTGCTGACGAAGACCGCTGGGTAGAGGCCCGGTTCACGAATAAAGCCCCAGCCCTTCCGGAGCTGGAACTCAGTCACACACCCCTGCCGCCGCGGTTCCCGTAAGGTACCTTTGTCGCGACGGACAGTCTCCTTGTCAGCAATCAGCTCAGCAAACTGTCGCTGGCGGTTCTTCTTGATTTCCCGCGCTTCCTCCTGCTGGCGCCTCTTCGTCTCCTCACGACTCTGCCATTCTTGTTCCCACTGGGCGGTGTAGGCGACGTCATCCAGGCGCGCCATCTCGTCCCAGTCCACATCTGGTAGTGACGGACAGGACCCCTCCGGTGTCCCTGCCGGGGACCGATAATCTGCTGCGGCCTCTTGGCCGGGCGGGCGTTCCGGGATTGGCTGTACCTCCTCAACCTCCTCCGCATCCACCGCTTCACCAGTGGGATCGGGAACGGTAATTTCGGGGGCAGCCTCCGGTTGCTCCTTCGCCTTGGGCAGCAGACTCTTCGGTACTTTGAATCGTGGGGGTTCGTTGAGGGGAGGGGACGCCGTGTTCGTCATTTGCCACTTCAGCAGATTACAGCGGCGCCTCTCAATCTCCTCTAGTCCAGGTTGGAACAACTTCTTTAGGCGTGAGTTCTCCTCCCGAACCTCTAACAACGCCTGTTGCAGGTGCAGGATCGCATAGGCCTCGGATGCCGATGGCAGCTTGGCGGGGGCACGGGGCCTGCCTTCCTCCGCTGCCCCGCTCGGCTCCACACGTCCTGCCTCCATCACGCTCCAGAAGATTCCCCTTTCTTTCTGCGGAGACATCCGGTCTCTTCCGTGGAGGTGGGGTTTGCGTCTCCTCCTCCTCGCAGGGAAGGTGAAGAGGAGGCGGACCTCCTTTGCTGTTGGGCAGGACCGCATGTTATAGTAGCACTTTGAGAGGGCAGGCATTTTCTTCGCGCCAATGGGAGGTAGACGCCCACGAAGGTACGCCCACCTTCTTCTCCAGCGCCTGAGGGCGCGAATATGGCGACAAAAATGGCGATTTTGGCGCCAAAAGTGCAAACAGTCCTTTTTACAAAAAACAAGTCCTTAGGCACGCAGGGCTCGCAATTTCGCGAGTTTGGTATCCTGTTCGTGACGCCAAGTTTAGTTGTGTCGACCCGCCACCACAATTGTGGGTTACCAGGGCAATGGGGTACTCAGAGCCGAGCCCGTAGAAGTCTATGGGGATTGTTGTCACAGGTAGCTGTGGCTCGGTCTGTGGCCCTGGCGGTCTGGCGTATGTTGTTGGGGAATATTTACAGGGATAACTATATACAGTTCGTGACGCCACCTGTAGTATTCTGGTAATTAGTACCAGCGCTGCTGTAGATCTCTGAGGGGATGGTGAGGCAGCTAGATGTCGGGTCCCCTACAGGTGGGACTCTTCCCTCAAAGTCTGTTAATATGGTGAAGTCGGGTGCCGGTAAATAACACAGTCTCACACAGTCAGCGTCTTTCCATACCTTTACTTGCAGAATGCTAAGGCAGGTCCCAGGGAGGCTGATCCAAGGAGAGTGTATCTTGAGACGGCAGCTGGACAAGTTAGGGGCCTCCTTTAACTCCAATAAACGAGTACAACCAGCCTGAAGCGTAGTTCCCTCTATGATTCCAGCAAATCTTAGCTGTTCCTGCCCAGTCAGCTTAGTGTTAGGGGTCCTCCTGTGAAGGAGCTGAATACTTATGTTTGTCCTGCAGAACTCCAAAGTCTTCACTCCCCCTGACCCCAGCTACGTACCGACTATAAGGGGCTTGTCTGCCGCGACCTAGGGTCCGGTAGATTCCTGGTTGTCCTGTCACTGTGCCTGAAGCAACAGTGACTCTTCGGTCCCCAGTGACCGGTAACAAGGCGCTGGACTTCTGCAATCCTGTAGCGCCAATTCTCTAATCCACTTGCCTTTCGCCTTGTCCACGCTGGTAACATAAACACTCTTACTAGCCAGGGTCGAGCAGTCACTTCCAATCTTTTTCCTTCCAATGAAGCTAACCACAGATGCTCAGTTATCACAGGCAGGAGCACGTCTCTGTACCTGATACTGTCCTTTAGACAGGAATGCTGAAGACTTTCTGGGTTACAACTTGTTCTTTCCTTCAATGTATGCTGAGGAGATGACACAGCTCTGACCAGACTAAGGTGTATTCCAACACCTATACCAGACTCCACTTTCCAAGCTGATGAGATAGCAATCTAGACTCCTTCCTCCCTCCAGATGCAGACTCTCTCACTGTAGTCTAGACGCAGACTCTCCACGTCCTTACTGCCCGAAGACAGGAACTACACTCTACTGACTAAAATCACGCCTACACATACCTTCTTGACCACTCCCTAGAGTATACTTCACTACCCCAAGGGTGTGTCTTAGTGTGTGTAGAATGAATGCATATTGAGCTTTAAGCCGCCGTCTCGCCATACACTCCCCAGGGTACTGCGTGTGCCTACCACCAGGCTACACACTGAAGTCCATCTTCATGAGGAGCTTCACCACATTTGTCCTAGATGGACAGGCCTCATCGCCCCTCCAGCGAAGACGAACAACATTTCTCCTGGAGACCCCCTGCCCGGCTGTCGGGAGGGACCACACGGTCTCCACTCCCCTTTTCTCTTGGAAGGCAGCTAGACCAAACTTATCTAGCCAGTAGGACAACTCCACCTCTCTTCCCTCTACATTGATCGTCCGCTCCCCTTTTTTGAGGGCCTCCAGGAAGCGGCAGCGAAAAGCATCAGTCCCTGGGTCAGGAGATGAGGAAGACCCCCGCAGAACCCCACAGGCAGCAGCCGCATAACTTATGGTGCCTGCAGGTGAGGTGGACGATGGACCAGCCCCTATATTCTCTGAACCCTCAACTTCACAGTCAACCATCTCCACCTCACATACCTCAGCCACACCATTTTTACTAATAGAACTTTTATTTTTTCCTTTCCCACACTGGCACCATTCACACCAACCATACCTCCAGCAGAAACCACCCCTCCAACACCTGACCCTTCACCATTGTCACAGACACTATTCACACCACTTGCACCACTTCCATTATTATTTACATTTCCATTTGTGTTTTTTTCACTGCTTTCTGCTGGGGGGGTTGCTATTTGCAGTGCTACTGCCCCTTTAAGAGTGGTATTGCAGGGTTTAATTACCACACCCTGCTTTTCAGCAGAGCATGTGCTGCTTGCAGACTGTTGCTCCAGCCTCTCCTGCAGACCATCTCCACACTCCTGTGTGCACTTCACCACCAGGTTTCCCGCAGATACAGGTGACACACATGCAGAGGACCCCGGTGGTGCGATCCGGGCCGGCATTACCGCAGCCATTACAGCTGCACCTGAGATGATAATCGGTGCCGGGGCCCCTGACTTTGACCCAGCATCGGATCTGCATGTGGGGGACCCCGACACCACAGCACACGCTGCCGATGATGAGGCCCCGGCTGACAGTGCACCACCAACACTGCGGGGTGCGGTGACCACCGGCAAGGTACCCACAGCCTCCACCCCCCGAGCGTCAGCGGGTGCAGCAGGCGCCAGGCCGTCCCCGGTTTTCACAGAGGATCGGGCCTGGACACCTCCACAGATCTTATTACCGCCCGCCACAGGGCCACACTCCAGACCATGCACACTGTCCGGCTCTGCAGCCGCATGCCCACTCTCGCCCCCTCTGCTACTGCCAGCAGAGACGGCGACCGGCGCCATATGACTTGTACTCTCCCCGCTCCCTCGCACCAGAACCACTGCAGGTCCCGGGCCGGGGTGGGTAGCGGGTTCCACACAGCGGGACTGGGGGTCCCAGGAAGGGGCACAAACACCAACCTCTCCTCCGATGTCTTCTTCCTTCTTTTCCGTTTCTTTTTCCCCCTCCTGGTTGCCTCGTCCCCGCAGACCTCATCCCCAAACTTCAGGTGGGCATAATTTACTGGGGACTCCAGCTGACGGATCTGCTGCAGGACGAGGCGACCCCCACTACTGCTGTTATCGCTGCCGCTATCATCCGCATCACCCCCATCATCCTCTGAAATACTATTGTCTGATGGGAGTGGGACCTGCACTGGATCTATCCCGCTGTGTGTGGCCTGGAGATCACTTACCAAGCCCCCAGGTGGGTACGATGCCTCCTCCATCTCCACATGGTCCACCTCCTCCACCTGGGTCGGACGCCGAGACCCCTCTGGCTCCTTCACAGCAGCCATGTTATGGAATCGGTCCTCATTGTCCAGTTTTTCCCGGAAAGGCCCGCTGTTATTCAGTATAGCCGCTCTCCGGGCTTCCATGCCCTCAATGCCGATCCTCAGGCTGGATATCCTGGCTGTTAGGGCAGACTTCTCTGTACGGGAGGCTCTGTCTGCAGCCTGCCTCGCCTCCTTCATCTCCTCCCGGAGCCTCCTCAGGGTCTTCCCAGCCTCCTCATACTCGCAGAGGTACACATGGATGCGGGAGCCATAGCTGGTAACCGGCTCCCCTGCGGCCCTAGTGCCCCATCTTTCTGCATCGCCGCCGCTGCACCTCTGCGAGTACTCCGCTCACCTCCGGGAGGAGACACCGCAGTGGCCCTCGCCTCAGCCTTAGGAGCTCTGCAGCCCTCCTGGGTCTTCCTGGGCTCCTCCATGTTTCGGGCCTTGCTGGATCTGGTGACCCTCTTTGCCGGTAGCAATGAGCTCCCACCCCCCGCCGGCTTAGACCGAGGGGTGGGAGACGGGGACTGAGCCCCACAGTTCATCCACTACACCCCTCTCTTTCCTGGGTCAGAGAGGGGGGATTACTGGGTGTAAAAAAAAAAAAACTGGTCTCTCTCCTGGAGCAAACAAAACGGCACACCTTCCTCCACAGACTACAGGCTCCTAGTGGTGGCTGTACAAATCTGTATACAGGGAGCTCCCCCTAGTGGTGGCTGTATAAATCTGTATGTAGTGAGCGCCCTCTAGTGGTGGCTGTATAAATCTGTATGAAGTGAGCTCCCCCTAGTGGTGGCTGTATAAATCTGTATGTAGTGAGCGCCCTCTAGTGGTGGCTGTATAAATCTATATGAAGTGAGCTCCCCCTAGTGGTTTTCTGTATAATCTGTATGTAGTGATCGCCATCTAGTGGTGGCTGCAGATAGGATCTTATAATGTATCTCTGTATACAGGGAGCTCCCCCTAGTGGTGGCTGCAGACAAAATCTTATGTATCTCTGTATACAGGGAGCTCCCCCTAGTGGTGGCTACAGACAGAATCTTATCATGTATCTCTGTATACAGGGAGCTCCCCCTAGTGGTGGCTGCAGATATAATCTTATCATGTATCTCTGTATTCAGGGAGCTCCTCCTAGTGGTGGCTGCAGATAGGATCTATAATGTATCTCTGTATACAGGGAGCTCCCCCTAGTGGTGGCTGCAGACAAAATCTATATGTATCTCTGTACACAGTGAGCTCCCCCTAGTGGTGACTGCAGACAGGATCTTATCATGTATCTCTGTATACAGTGAGCTCCCCCTAGTGGTGACTGCAGACAGGATCTTATCATGTATCTCTGTATACAGTGAGCTCCCCCTAGTGGTGGCTGCAGACAGATCTTATCATGTATCTCTGTATACAGTGAGCTCCTCCTAGTGGTGACTGCAGACAAGATCTTACCATGTATCTCTGTATACAGGGAGCTCCCCCTAGTGGTGGCTGCAGAGTGAATCTTATCACTATCTCTGTATAGTGAGCTCCCCCTAGTGGTGACTGTAGACAGAATGTTATCATGTATCTCTGTATACAGTGAGCTCCCCCTAGTGGTGGCTGCAGACAGAATCTTATCATGTATCTCTGTATACAGTGAGCTCCCCCTAGTGGTGACTGCAGACAGGATCTTATCATGTATCTCTGTATACAGGGAGCTCCCACTAGTGGTGGCTGCAGACAGAATTTTATCATGCATCTCTGTATACAGGAGCTCCCCCTAGTGGTGCTGCAGACAGGATCTTATCATGTATCTCTGTATACAGGGAGCTCCCCCTAGTGGTGGCTGCAGACAGGATCTTATCATGTATTCTGTATACAGGGAGCTCCCCTAGTGGTGGCTGCTGACAGAATCTTATCATGATCTTTGTATACAGGGAGCTCCCCCTTGTGGGGGCTGCAGACAGAATCTTATCATGTATCTCTGTATACAGGGAGCTCCCCCTAGTGGTGGCTGCAGACAAGATCTTATCATGTATCTCTGTATACAGGGAGCTCCCCTAGTGGTGACTGCAGACAGATCTTATCATGTATCTCTTGTATACGGGAGGCTCCCCCTAGTGGTGGCTGCAGACATGACTTATCATGTATCTCTGTATACAGGGAGCTCCCCCTAGTGATGACTGCAGACAGATCTTATCATGTATCTCTGTATACGGGGAGCTCCCCCTAGTGGTGACTGCAGACAGGATCTTATCATGTATCTCTGTATACGGGGAGGTCCCCCTAGTGGTGGCTGCAGACATGAGCTTATCATGTATCTCTGTATACAGGGAGCTCCCCCTAGTGATGACTGCAGACAGGATCTTATCATGTATCTCTGTATACGGGGAGCTCCCCTAGTGGTGACTGCAGACAGAATCTTATCATGTATCTCTGTATACAGGGAGCTCCCCCTAGTGGTGATTGCAGACAGATCTTATCATGTATCTCTGTTTACAGGGAGCTCCCCCTAGTGGTGACTGCAGACAGGATCTTATCATGTATTTCTGTATACAGGGAGCTCCCCCTAGTGGTGGCTGCAGACAGGATCTTATCATTTATCTCTGTATACAGGGAGCTACCCCTAGTGGTGACTGCAGACAGAATCTTATCATGTATCTCTGTATACAGGGAGCTCCCCCTAGTGGTGACTGCAGACAGGATCTTATCATGTATCTCTGTATACAGGGAACTCCCCCTAGTGGTGACTGCAGACAGAATCTTATCATGTATTTCTGTATACAGGGAGCTCCCCCTAGTGGTGGCTGCAGACAGGATCTTATCATTTATCTCTGTATACAGGGAGCTCCCCCTAGTGGTGACTGCAGACAGGATCTTATCATGTATCTCTGTATACACTGAGCTCCCCCTAGTGGTGGCTGCAGACAGAACCTTATCATGTATCTCTGTATACAGGGAGCTCCCCCTAGTGGTGACTGCAGACAGAATCTTATTGTCATGTATAGTGTACAGTTCCTATAGCGTCTTGTGCTTGGGTGCGAGGAAAACACAGGAGACATAGGTTGAAATGAAATGACTTGTATTACTTCATACAAGCATGCTGAAAAGTTCACACAGTTTGCAGGAACAGCGACAGGAGACACAGCAGGCCAGAGTAACTTCAAGCACTACAATAAATCTCCAAAGCAGGTTCAGGATCTCTTCTCTGTACCGTAATTCCTCTGCAAACATGGATTCATCAAACAGCAGGTTTCCAGAGTCCAAAAGTGTTCCAAGGTTCCTCAGTAGGGAATAGCTGGAGTACAAGTCCAAGGCTTCCAGGAGTCAGGTCACAGACTGACTGAGGCTTGATTCAGGAGCACTGATTGTTCAGCTGAGGCTGCTTAAGAAGCAAGAGGGAAGAATCAGGGCGGGAACATGGAAACTGGAAACTCCATATTAACTGAGGGCAAGAGCTGCAGAAAGACAGAAAGCAAAATGGCCGACGGAAAACTGAGTTTCAAGGAACATGTCAACAGAGACAAAGAACCTTACATTACTCCCCCCTTAGGGACATCCTCCGGTTGACCTCAGACCAGGCTTGTCAGGGTACCTCTGATGAAACTGGCGGAGCAGGCGAGGAGCATTTACATTATTGACTGGTTCCCATGAGTTGTCCTCCACTGGGTAGCCCTGCCATTTAATCAAATATTGCAACTGATTTCTGTACAACCTGGAATCTAGAATCCTTTCCACCATAAATTCTTCCTGACCATCGACCAGCACTGGGTCAGGGCAAGGAGAAGAACGTCCAGGAAACGTATTGGGTGTTGCAGCCTTTAGTAGGGATACATGAAAGACAGGGTGGATTCTCATAGTTCTGGGCAGTTGAAGACGACAAGCAACGCACTTATAATCTTATGATTTTATAAGGTCCAATGTACTTATGTCCCAATTTAGACGATGGAATCTTTAATTTAAGATTTCTGGTTGACAGCCAGACCAAATCTCCTACCTTGAAAGCTGGTGCAGGTTTACGAAATGTATCTGCTGCTTTCTTGTACCTTTCCTGAGCCAATTCTAGATTTTCCTTTAGAAGATCCATATTCTTTTGTAAAGAAGTGATTCTTTCAGCCACTGCCGGCAAGGGCGTATCTATGGGAAATCGAGGAAGAATGTTAGGATGATAACCTAGATTGGAGTAAAAAGGAGACTGCTTAGTGGAGGCGCTCTGAGAGTTATTATAAGAGAACTCAGCCAGTGGAAGTAGATCCACCCAATCATCCTGTAGGTGGCAGATAAAACAGCGGAGATACTGCTCCAGGGTCTGATTGGTTCGTTCTGTCTGTCCATTAGTCTGGGGATGAAAAGCAGAAGAAAGGTTTACTTTAATGTCCAATGCTGCACAGAAATTTTGCCAATGAAAATATAAGACCGGCACTCTAATTCGATATGCTTGCAAAAATTTATTGTGAATAATCCAATAGTTATATGACGTTTCGGTCAATAACTTTGACCTTCTTCAGACAGGTAATGGTATTCTCCTGGCTACTGCACCTAGCGATTAGCCCTATCCTATAGCGCCAGTACATTTACTGATAGAGTGACTTTCTCCACGATCTCTATAGATCGTTTTCCTATCTCTTACTTTGCACACCATTACCTGTCTGAAGAAGGTCAAAGTTATTGACCGAAACGTCATATAACTATTGGATTATTCACAATAAATTTTTGCAAGCATATCGAATTAGAGTGCCGGTCTTATATTTTCATTGATTTAGGGATTGGCATCCCAAGTCTGGGCACCATTATTTTGAACAAGGAGTGCCGTACTGATCCGTTTTCAGAAATTTTGCCAAAACCTTGAAGTGAATTGCACCCCTCGATCCGAAATGACCCATCCGGTACTCCATGTAAGCGAAACACATTCTTAATCATCAAGTCTGATGTCTGTTTTGCAGTGGGTAAGCCGACACAAGGGATAAAATGAGCTGCCTTTGTTAGACGATCAACCACCACTAGAATGGTGTTCTTCCCTTGAGAGGTTGGTAACTCCACAATGAAGTCCATAGAAATGTATCCCCAGGGCGGGACGGGGTGGGAAGAGGTTGTAACAGACCAGTTGGTGAGGAGCGAGGTGTTTTGCATCTTGCACAGACTTCACATGAAGTGACATAGTTTAAGACATCTTTCCTGTAAGTGGGCCACCAAAAGAAACGAGAAAGAAATTCTTGTGTCTTTAGAATTCCCCTATGCCCGGCTATCTTGGAATCGTGGATGAGTTGCAATACTCTCAATCTGACTGTTTCAGGTATATACAGACGTTGTCCCTGAATCCACACACCATTCTTAAAGACAAGACTTACGTCCCTTGGGGGTTGAGCCAACAAAGAATCCGCATGGTATGCTTCCTTGATGTCCTTAAGTAGGTCTTGATTATGAATCACTCCCAGGAATCTAGAGTCAGGAAGAATAGTCTTAGGAGGAGTAAGTGGACGTGTCTCTGCTGAATGAATCCTAGAGAGTGCATCAGCCTTTCCATTGCGCGATCCTGGTCTATAAGAAATGACAAAATTAAATTGGTTTAGGAAAAGATTCCAGCGAGCCTGGCGAGGAGTCAGGCACTTAGCCGACCTGATAAATTCAAGGTTACGATGGTCTGTCAGGACGACTATTTGCTGTGCAGCTCCCTGAAGAAGGTGTCTCCATTCCTTGAAGGCGGCAATAATGGCCAACAATTCTCTATTGCCCACATCGTAGTTCCTCTCAGCCGAAGACAACTGCTGGGAAAAGAAGGCACAGGGATGCAAGACATTCTTCTCACCTGTTCTCTGAGAGAGTATAGCTCCAACGGCACAGTCTGAAGCATCCACCTCTATTATGAAGGCAAGCTCGGGGTTGGGATGTACTAAGATAGGTGCGGTGGTAAATTTATCCTTTAAACAGGAAAATGCTTCCTGAGCTTGCGGGGTCCAGGAGAACCTAGACTGTTTCCGGGTAAGTTGGGTGATAGGTGACACTACCTCAGAAAAATTCTTAATGAAACGTCTATAGAAGTTGGCAAACCCGATGAAACTCTGCACCTCCTTCACATTTCTAGGAATTGGCCAATCCTTGATGGCTTGGGTCTTGCTTCCATCCATACTAATCCCTTGCGTAGATAGTACATACCCAGAAATTGAATTTCGGTCCTATGGAATTCACATTTTTCAAGCTTGATGTAGAGATGGTTTTGTCTTAGGCGTTCTAAGACCATTCTCACATGTCCATGATGTTCCTCTGTGGAGTTAGAAAAAATTAGAATATCATCCAGATAAATCACCACAAATGTATCTAGGAGATCCCTGAAGATATCATTCACGAAGTGTTGGAAAGTGGCTGGGGCGGTACTCAGACCAAAAGGCATAACTAGATATTCAAAGTGTCCATAGCGTGACCTGAAAGCAGTCTTCCATTCATCCTCAGGTCTAATACGGACCAAGTTATAGGCCCCACGGAGATCCAGTTTAGAGAAAATTTTGGCATGCCGCACTCTCTCCAACAACTCAGGGATTAAAGGCAATGGATAACGGTTTCTAATAGTAACCTTATTGAGTTCCCTATAGTCTATGCAGGGTCTCAGAGATCCATCTTTCTTCTTCACAAAGAAGATGGGTGCACCTGCGGGAGATGAAGAGGGGCGTATGAAGCCCTTGGCTAAATTTTCGTCTATATAATCCTTCAAAGCTTTTAGCTCGGGCCCCGCTAGGGGGTAGATCTTACCAAAAGGTATCTCGGCTCCGGGCAATAATTCAATTGGACAATCATATGGACGGTGAGGAGGAAGCTGATCAGCGTTCTTCTTGTCACATAAATCCACATAGTCCTGGTATACAGCTGGTAGTTCAGGGACTGACATGGTTCCTTTAGGAACAGAGCAAGCTGAAACTCCTTGACTCATCTGTTTCTCCGGAAAGTGTAATTCCTTGGTCTCCCAGTTAATCGTAGGATTCTGCGCCTGCAGCCATGGTAGCCCTAGAATGATGGGAAAGTGGGGAGAAGAGATAAGCAAAAAAGACATTTTCTCCTGATGATCTTTACCCATAAGGACCCTCAAAGGCTCTGTTTCTTGATCCACTGGTCCAGAAGTCAGTAGAGAGCCATCCACAGTCTCCATCTGTACTGGAGTAGCCTTCTTCACTGAACGTATCCCCTGTTTCAGAGCAAAGGAGATATCCATAAAATTTCCACTTGCTCCTGAGTCGATCATAGCAGAGCTAGACACCCAGACTGAGTCAACCCAGAGTTTGATGGAGAGGAAGCAATGAGAATTGTTTCTTTTACAACTCAGCTGGGACACCGCTGAGGAAACTTGAAAAATTGCAGCGTTTATACCGTCATCGTCCCCAGAACTAACAGAGTTTAAGTCCGAGAAATCAAGATCTCTTGCAGCAGATCTCTCTGGAGCCTGAGGCTCGGACATGACAGAGCTCCTCTCGCAACACTCACAGTGAATGACTGTTGCAGTAGTCTTACGAGAACGGCTGGGGCAGTTTATAATGAAGTGCCCTGACTTACCACAGTAGAAACATAGATTTTCCTTTATACGATGTTCTTTGCGTGCATCACTAACCCGTCTTTGTAAAGAGTCCACCTGCATGGGTTCAGGTTCTGGTTCCCTTGTGATCCTACTCAAAGGTTCCTTAGTGAGGAGGGAGGTAGTGAAAGGTTAGTGCGATTATTTTCGAACCATCTCTCTTGTCTGCGTTCAGTCAGACGAGCATCAATACGGATACAATAGTTAATAAAGTCACCTAACGCAGTGGGAGGGTCGGCACGAGCAAGTTCATCCTTAATCAGTGGAGACAACCCTTTCCGAAAAATAGATTTTTTAGCGGAAGTGTCCCAAGTGGTATCAAGAGCCCATCTCCTGAAATCCAGGGCATATTCGGCTACTGAACGCTTACCTTGGCGCAAAGTTAACATGGCTGCTTCAGCTGTTGCACCTCGATTGGGGTCACCAAACATCCTGCCCCATGGCTGAAATGAAAGCATCAAGATGATCCAAACAATCATCCTCAGTCTCAATCAGAGGGTTTGCCCACATCAAAGCCTTATTGGTAAGCAACATGATTATAGTAAGCACTTTGGATCGTTCAGTGGGAAATTGTGAAGCATGTGCAGAGAAAAATAAATTGCATTGATTAATAAATCCCCTGAATTTCTCACGTTCACCGCCAAAACGAAAAGGAGGTAATTTGGGGATCCCAGAACTCGGGGTTATGGCAGGAGCCTGGACTCGTTCCTCTAGAACCTCAACCCTGGCTCGTAAATCCTGGGTAGTTTGTCCAAACACTTGCAAATTATGATTAGTGAGGTCCTGTAGGCTTGCAAAACGGGTTTTTAAAGTCTGTACATCTGAAAGGATTGTATCAGTCACTCCGCAAAGTTCCTTTATGCGAGCCTCCATCTGTCATGTGTGCATCGCCACGAAGATCGTCGCGGTTGCACATTCTGACTTCTCACAGCTGAGTTGCTGTTTCTTTGTGTTTGGCAGTTAGGGAGTTAATTCTGTCTGTGCTCAGTTCTGGGACTGGGTGAAGTTTCTCCCGGCTGCAATTAATTATTTGTTGATTGGTTTCCTTTAAATCTCTGGTTGTCTGTTTGGGAGTTGCCAGTGAAATTCTTCATGCAGACCACAGATAGGATTGTATCTGTATAGACTTAAGTTAAAGAGCTCCTTAGTTGTTTTAAGCTCACCTTGCTTAGAGTTTAATATCCCAGATCATTTATGTTCCTTCTGTGTTTGAGTGTGTATTCAAGTCTGTGTTTTCTCCAGTCTGTCTTATATTTCTAATCTGTGTATTTAGCAGAGATCAGCCCATATCCCTTTGGTGGTAATCAGAATCCTTCTTAGGACTGATTACAGGGTTCAGGGACTGATAGGAGACAGGGTTAGGCTGGAGACTTGGACCTCTGAACCATTATCAGTACCTCCAAGGTGAGGGATTAGTTAGGACCCCAGCTTAGGGTCAGGTTAGACCCCCGGTCCTCTTCTTTCCTGTGACAGTGTATCAAGTCCTCAAGATTTATCCTGAGTTCAACGGATATCGTGTCAGGTAAATCTATTCTTTATTTACATGCTGATGTTGCTAATCTATATGTTGTATAGAGTGTTGTTCTTTTAAGAATAGTTTACTGACATCGTACACATATCATTAGACAGCGTGACATTTCACTGGCCAATAAAATTATTCCCAGTTGCCATGGATCCAGTAGCCCAGCTGGCTCTGCAGTTGCAGGGATTATCCATGGAGCTGACGGACATTAAGTCCAAAGTTTTGTCTCCCTCGGAGCAAACCAGATTTGAACCTAAAGTAGCTCTCCCGGACAGGTTCACTGGTGGGCGAGACAAATTTTTTACCTTCAGGGAAGCATGTAAATTGTATTTTCGGCTTCGGCCTCGATCATCAGGGAGTGAAGAGCAGAGAGTGGGAATTGTTATCTCGCTCCTACAAGGGGACCCTCAATCCTGGGCATTTTCCCTTCCTCCGGGATCCCCGGCTCTACAGTCAGTAGATCGATTTTTTACTGCCCTGGGTTTGGTATATGATGACCCAGATCGGGTCTCTCTTGCTGAGACAAAATTACGTAAGATACAGCAGGGAGATCGTCCGGCGGAGGAATTTGCTTCTGAGTTCCGTAGATGGGCTACAGATACTCAGTGGAATGACCCAGCTCTTAGGAGCCAGTTTTGTCATGGGCTTTCTGACAAATTAAAGGACGTTTTGGCTCAGTATGATTCTCCTCCATCACTGGAGGCTGCTATGGCCCTGGCTATCCGTACTGATAGACGGCTCCGGGAGAGGTGCGAGGTAACTCCGCCCCCTGTTGTTACTCCACCTACTACTAAAGTCCCTTATGTTGAGGTTCCCCTTGTCTGTTCGGAGGAGCCTATGCAGTTGGGAGGGACATCATTTCGTAGGAGGGGATTGGCGGTACACCGCAGGACTAGAAGGTGTTTCTTCTGCGGGAAAGAGGGACATTTTGTTGGGGGATGTCCGTCCCGTGCCTTGTTGAACAAGAAGTCGCCGGAAAACTGTTAATCCCAGGTTGTGTGGTGGACGACAATCTGGGAGTATGTATTTCGTCCGCTAGTTCTTCTCAGTTCCTTGTACCAGTGGAGGTGGTGGTTGGTACGAGAGTGGAGAGATTTTCTGTTCTTCTTGATAGTGGGTCCGGGGCTAATCTGGTTGACGCTCAGTTTGCTCAGGCTCAAGGTATGCATCTGAGTGTATTGGTCAAACCGATCCCTATATTCTCCATTGACGCCAGGCCTCTCGGCCAAGGTAGCTTTGTTCATGAGGTTCATAACATTGACCTTCGGGTAGGGGCAATACATAGGGAACTATTATCTTGTTATGTGTTGGAGGGTCTACCTACTCCTATTGTGTTGGGACTTCCTTGGTTGGTTAAACATAACCCTGTGATTAATTGGCAGTCCAGAGATATAAGCCAATGGGGTGAGTTTTCCAAAAGTAACTGCATGAACACAGTCATCAGTGCGGTCGTGCCTAGTACTTTGCCTCCTTTTTTGGAGGACTTTGGGGATGTGTTCTCTGAGGGGGGGTGTCAGGAGTTGCCTCCTCATCGCGTGTATGACTGCTCTATTAATTTACTTCCTGATGCTAAGTTACCTAAAGCTAGGTTATATAACCTTTCTGGTCCTGAGAGGCAGGCTATGAAAGATTATATTTCGGAAAGTCTGGCCAAAGGGCATATTAGACCTTCATCTTCCCCAGTGGCCGCGGGGTTCTTCTTTGTGAAGAAAAAAGATGGAGGCCTACGCCCTTGCTTGGATTTCCGCGAACTTAATCGGATTACTGTTCGAGATCCGTATCCACTCCCTCTGATTCCTGATCTCTTCAATCAAATTGTTGGCGCCAAATGGTTCTCTAAATTGGATCTCAGGGGGGCGTATAATCTGATTAGGATAAAAGAGGGGGATGAGTGGAAAACGGCGTTTAACACGCCGGAGGGACATTATGAGAACCTTGTCATGCCTTTTGGTCTGACTACTGCACCAGCAGTATTCCAACATTTTGTTAATGACATTTTTCGTCATCTGGTGGGGCTGTTTGTGGTCGTATATTTGGATGACATTTTAATTTACTCGCCAGATCTTGTGTCTCACCAGGAGCATGTGAGACAGGTGTTGCAGATCTTGCGAGACAATAAACTATACGCCAAACTGGAAAAGTGTGTATTCGCCGTACAGGAACTTCAGTTTTTGGGTTTCTTGGTGTCAGCCTCCGGTTTCCGTATGGACCCTGAAAAGGTGAGAGCAGTGCTTGAATGGGATCAGCCAGAGGATCTTAAGGCTCTGCAGCGTTTTCTGGGGTTTGCTAACTACTACCGGAAATTTATTTGTAATTTCTCATCTGTTGTCAAACCTCTCACTGACATGACAAGAAAAGGGACGGATTTTTCTAAATGGTCGGACAAAGCTTGCCAAGCCTTTTCCTCTTTGAAAAAATGTTTTGCTTCGGCACCCGTTCTCATCCAACCAGATGCATCACAGCCGTTCGTTGTGGAGGTGGACGCGTCTGACGTAGGGGTGGGTGCAATATTGTCCCAGGGTCCGTCCCCTGGTAAATGGCATCCGTGCGCTTTCTTTTCTAAGAAATTGTCGTCCGCCGAAAGGAATTATGATATTGGCAATAGGGAACTTTTGGCCATTAAGTTGGCTTTTGAAGAATGGCGTCACTTTTTGGAGGGGGCAGTCCACCCGGTCACCGTCATTACTGATCACAAGAACCTGCTGTATTTGGAATCTGCTAAGCGTCTGAATTCCAGACAAGCTCGATGGTCGTTGTTTTTTACCAGGTTTAATTTTGTCGTCACTTATCGCCCGGGGTCTAAGAATGTAAAGGCTGATGCCTTGTCTCGCAGTTTCCCAGGGGCCGGGAAAACGGATGACCCGATTCCTATCCTTCAGGAGGGGGTGGTAGTGTCGGCTGTATGTTCTGAGCTTGAGGAGGAGGTGTTAGAGGCTCAGGGGGACGCCCCTGCAGGACCTCCAGGGAGACTGTCCCAAATCAGTTGAGACAAAAGGTTATTGAGGCACATCATAATTCTGCTTTAGCAGGACATCCAGGGAGTAAGGCTACTTTAGATCTCCTTTCTCGCCGGTTTTGGTGGCCTAACGTTAATAAAGATGTTTTAACTTTTGTCGCGTCCTGTGGGGTTTGTGCTCGCTCTAAGACCCCTCATACCCGTCCGTCTGGGACCCTCTTACCCTTGAAACTTCCGGAGCGTCCATGGACTCATTTGTCTATGGACTTCATCACGGACCTTCCTCAGTCGTCAGGGAAGACTGTCATACTGGTGGTTGTTGACAGGTTCAGTAAGATGGCACATTTCATTGCTCTTCCTGCCCTCCCTAATGCTAAAACTCTGGCGCAGGTGTTCATTGGGGAGATTGTGAGACTTCATGGGTTGCCTTCTGATGTGGTGTCAGATAGGGGGTCTCAGTTTGTGTCCAAGTTTTAGAGGGCATTTTGTTTACGTCGGGGGATGCAATTGTCATTTTCCTCGGCTTTTCATCCGCAGACCAATGGTCAGACAGAGCGTCTGAATCAAAGCCTAGAGACTTATCTTCGGTGTTTTGTCTCAGAGAACCAGGAGGACTGGTCTTCTTTCTTGCCTCTGGCAGAGTTCCTCTTAACAACAGGCGGAGCGAGTCCACTGGTAAATCCCCGTTTTTTGGGGCATATGGTTTTCATCCCCAGTTTTGTACTTTCAATGGGGGGGCCCTTCTGGGGTTCCTGAGGAGGAGCGTTTCTCGTCGTCACTTGCTTCAGTGTGGAGAGGTGTATTGAATAATCTGAGTGCTATGGGGAACCGTTATAAACGTATGGCTGATAGGAGGAGAGTTTCTGGTCCAGATCTTAATGTGAACGATCTGGTATGGTTGTCTACCAGGAATATAAAACTTAAAGTTCCCTCCTGGAAGCTGGGCCCCAGATTCATCGGGCCGTACAGGATCAGTTCCATAATTAATCCTGTGGCATTTCGTCTGGACCTCCCTCCTACGTTTAAAATTCATAATGTGTTCCACAAGTCATTACTTAAGAGGTACGTGGCACCAGTCATACCATCACCTCTACCTCCTCCTCCAGTGGTGGTCAATGGTAACTTGGAGTTTCAAGTGTCAAAGATCATTGACTCACGTCTGAATCGCCGGTCCCTTCAGTACTTGGTGCATTGGAAGGGGTATGGTCCAGAGGAGAGGACGTGGGTTCCTGCGTCTGACATTAACCAGATCGTTTGGTGCGGACCTTCCACAGAACTCACCCGGGCAAACCTGGCCCTGAGGGTCCGGAGGCCCCTCGTAGAAGGGGGGGTACTGTCATGTGTGCATCGCCACGAAGATCGTCGCGGTTGCACATTCTGACTTCTCACAGCTGAGTTGCTGTTTCTTTGTGTTTGGCAGTTAGGGAGTTAATTCTGTCTGTGCTCAGTTCTGGGACTGGGTGCAGTTTCTCCCGGCTGCAATTAATTATTTGTTGATTGGTTTCCTTTAAATCTCTGGTTGTCTGTTTGGGAGTTGCCAGTGAAATTCTTCATGCAGACCACAGATAGGATTGTATCTGTATAGACTTAAGTTAAAGAGCTCCTTAGTTGTTTTAAGCTCACCTTGCTTAGAGTTTAATATCCCAGATCATTTATGTTCCTTCTGTGTTTGAGTGTGTATGCAAGTCTGTGTTTTCTCCAGTCTGTCTTATATTTCTAATCTGTGTATTTAGCAGAGATCAGCCCATATCCCTTTGGTGGTAATCAGAATCCTTCTTAGGACTGATTACAGGGTTCAGGGACTGATAGGAGACAGGGTTAGGCTGGAGACTTGGACCTCTGAACCATTATCAGTACCTCCAAGGTGAGGGATTAGTTAGGACCCCAGCTTAGGGTCAGGTTAGACCCCGGTCCTCTTCTTTCCTGTGACAGTGTATCAAGTCCTCAAGATTTATCCTGAGTTCAACGGATATCGTGTCAGGTAAATCTATTCTATATTTACATGCTGATGTTGCTAATCTATATGTTGTATAGAGTGTTGTTCTTTAAGAATAGTTTACTGACATCGTACACATATCATTAGACAGCGTGACACCATCTTCCAGATCTTTTAAGGCAGAGGTGCTGGAAGGAGAAGAGGAAAGGAAAAAAAAAAAAACAATAGTGTTTACCTGTGGTAACACTCCAGAGTAAAATTTTAAGGGAATGCGCTCACCTGGAATGGTTGTGAGAAGTCACAACCACTGTCATCACATAAGGTATTAAACGGACATCTGATATCCACAGTCACAGCAGACACGGCTTTCCCAGACCCAGCAGACACTAAACATTGGCTCCTGAATCTTGTCATGTATAGTGTACAGTTCCTATAGCGTCTTGTGCTTGGGTGCGAGGAAAACACATGAGACATAGGTTGATATGAAATGACTTGTATTACTTCATACAAGCATGCTGAAAAGTTCACACAGTTTGCAGGAACAGAGACAGGAGAACACAGCAGGCCAGAGTAACTTCAAGCACTACAATAACTCTCCAAAGCAGGTTCAGGATCTCTTCTCTGTACCGTAATTCCTCTGCAAACATGGATTCACCAAACAGCAGGTTTCCAGAGTCCAAAAGTGTTCCAAGGTTCCTCAGTAGGGAATAGCTGGAGTACAAGTCCAAGGCTTCCAGGAGTCAGGTCACAGACTGACTGAGGCTTGATTCAGGAGCACTGATTGTTCAGCTGAGGCTGCTTAAGAAGCAAGAGGGAAGAATCAGGGCGGGAACATGAAAACTGGAAACTCCATATTAACTGAGTGCAAGAGCTGCAGAAAGACAGAAAGCAAAATGGCCGACGGAAAACTGAGTTTCAAGGAACATGTCAACAGAGACAAAGAACCTTACACTTATCATGTATCTCTGTATACAGGGAGCTCCCCTTAGTGGTGGCTGCAGACAGGATCTTATCATGTATCTCTGTATACTGGGAGCTCCCCCTAGTGGTGGCTGCAGACAGGATCTTATCATGTATCTCTGTATACAGGGAGCTCCCCCTAGTGGTGGCTGCAGACAGGATCTTATCATGTATCTCTGTATACAGGGAGCTCCCCCTAGTGGTGGCTTCAGACAGGATATTATCATGTATCTCTGTATACAGGGAGTCCCCCTAGTGGTGGCTGCAGACAGGATCTTATCATGTATCTCTGTATACAGGGAGCTCCCCCTAGTGGTGGCTGCAGACAGGATCTTATCATGTATCTCTGTATACATGGAGCTCCCCTAGTGGTGACTGCAGACAGGATATTATCATGTATCTCTGTATACAGGGAGCTCCCCCTAGTGGTGGCTGCAGACAGGATATTATCATGTATCTCTATATACTGGGAGCTCCTCCTAGTGGTGACTGCAGACAGAATCTTATGTACTCTGGGGGAAATAAGTATTTGATCCCTTGCTCATTTTGTAAGTTTTCCCACTGACAAAGACATGAGCAGTCTATAATTTTAAGGGTAGGTTAATTTTAACATTGAGAGATAGAATATCAAAAATAAAATCCAGAAAATCAGATTGTATAAATTATATAAATTTTCTTGCATTTTGCAGTGAGAAATAAGTATTTGATCCCCTACCAACCATTAAGCGTTCTGGCTCCTACAGACCAGTTAGACTCCTAATCATCTCGTTCCCCGCATTACAGACTGTTTTTACATAGTCACCTTTACAAAAAACTCCTGTCCGCAGACTCATTTGATCAGTCAGACTCTAACCTCTACAACACGGGCAAAACCAAAGAGCTTTATAAGGATGTCAGAGACAAGATCATAGACCTGCACAAAGCTGGAATGGGCTACAAAACCATAAGACGCTGGGTGAGAAGGAGACAACTGTTGGTGCAATAGTGAGAAAATCGAAGAATTACAAAATGACTGTCAATCGACATCGATCTGGGGCACCATGCAAAATATTACCTCGTGGGGTGTCCTTGATCATGAGGAAGGTGAGAGATCAGCCTAAGGGCTCATACTCACTGGCGACGAAAACGGATGATATTCAGCCGATAAAAAATCGGATTAAAATTTGACCAATGTTATTCAATAGGTGACATCTCATTAGCGATTTTTTTTCTCAGCCGAAATCGGTGTGAGAAAAAAATCGCAACATGCTGCGATTTGATGCGATTTTGGCATGACAATCGCTAATGCAAGTCAATGGGTGCGAGAAATCATCGCACAGCACTCGCACCATGCGAGTGCTGTCCGATTTATACGCACCAGTCTCCTTTGAAAAGCCGGCAATTCATCCCCGGCTACTGTAAAATCACACTGACAGCTCACAAAACACTAGATACATACACATAGAATACATATATATTATATATATATATATACATGTCATTGTGACACATACATATATATATATTTATAGTTCATACACTTCTACATACTGTAATAGCCGTTTATTCAATTGCCGGCTTTTGTGAAATCACAGAAGCCGACATGAAATGATACATTGTTTAGACACAGTTAACCATGTCATTTCATGTAGTTTGATATGTGGTTTTAACTTACAATTACATAAGTGTATGTGTGCAAAATTGCAGACATGTAGGGGTTAATTAAAGGTGTAAATTCGTTGAAAAATAATGCGTGGGCTCCCGCTGTATTTTCTCCACCAGACAGGCAAAGAAAGCGAGTGGGGGCAGATATTAATAGCCTAGGGAGGGTACATTTATTTTGTGCCCCCCCTGGCTACTAACAGCTGCCCCCAGACACCCCAGAAAAGGCAAATCTATAATTAGATTCGCCCTTTCTGGCACTTTGCCCGTCTATTCCCATTGCCCTGTAGCAGTGGCGAATGGGTTAATAATGGGTTAAAGCCACCTTGCTATTGGAAGGTGACTTTAAGCCAGGTTAATAATTGAGAGCTGTCAATTAGACAACTATCAATTATTAATCCTATTGTATGAAAGAAAAATCAAACACACACACTTTAATAAAAAATAATTTTAATGAAATAATTAAACAGTTTTTGACCATCTTTTATTTTGCTGCTAAAATCATTTCCTGTAATAAAAATAAAATAAAAAAGCAACATTATTCTTACCTATCCGATGCACAGTCAGGTCTCATGCTGTAATCCATCAGAAAGGGTTAACAGTTTACAGCTAGCAGACAGCTAATGCTGCCTGCTGAGCTGTTACCCCCTGAATGAATCAGTTCCTCTCCCGGCGAAAGGAGAGGAAGTGATTATTGTGTTTAGCTTAACCCCTCTCTGCTATCAGATGTACTATTCCGTCCATGTGACCCTGGACCTTATTCCCATGGACGGAATAGTACGTCATGGGCGATCAGCTGCGCTCCCGGGGGGAGCGCAGCTGATCGCCGCCGGGTGTCAGCTGATTATCACAGCTGACACCCGTGACTGTGTGTCAGGAGCGGTCACGGACCGCTCCCGGCACATTAACCCCTGGCACACCGCGATCAAACATGATCGCGGTGTACCCGGAGCACAGGGGAGGATCGCGCAGGCAGGGGGCTCCCTGCACACTCCCCTGAGACCCTCAGAGCAGCGCGATGTGATCGCGCTGTTCTGAAGGCTTCCTCCCTCCCAGGACCCGGATCCAAGATGGCGCCGGGGTCCTGCAGGGAGGCGGCTTCCTCAGTGCCTGCTGAGAGCAGGCGCTGGGGAAGCCTGCAGCAGTGCCAGAGCGATTGCTGGTGTGACAGAGTGCTGTGCACACTGTCACACCAGCGATCTGCTAAAATACAGTGATGTCCCACCCTGGGACAAAGTATAAAAGTAAAAAAAATAAAAATAAAAAGTGGTAAAAAAAAATCATAAAAAAAAAAAAAAATATTCCCCAATAAATTCCTTCTTTCCTGTAAAAAAAAAACCAAAACAATAAAAGTACACATATTTGGTATCACCGCGTCCGTAACGACCCCCCCTATAAAACTGTCCCACTAGTTAACCCCTTTAATGAACCCCTTAAAAAAAAAAAAAAAAAACCGAAGCAATAAAATCAATGCTTTATCATCATACCGCTGAACAAAAAGTGGAATAACATGCGATCAAAAAGACCGAGATAAATAACCATGGTACCGCTGAAAACGTCATCTTGTCCCGCAAAAAACGAGCCATCATACAGCATCATCAGCGAAAAAATAAAAAAGTTATAGCTCGCAGAATAAAGCGATGCAAAAATAATAATTTTTTATATAAAATTGTTTTCATGCTATAAAAGCACCAAAACATAAAAAAATGATATAAATAAGGTATCGCCGTAATCGTACTGACCCGAAGAATAAAACTGCTTTATCAATTTTACCACACGCGGAACGGTACAAACGCCTCCCCAAAGAAATTCATGAATTGCTGATTTTTGTTCATTCTAACCTCCCAAAAATCGAAATAAAAAGCGATCAAAAAAATGTCACGTGCTCAAAAATGGTACCAATAAAAACGTCACCTCGTCCCGCAAAAAATAAGACCTCACATGACTCTGTGGGCCAAAATATGCAAAAAATTATAGCTCTCAAAATGTGGTGATGCAAAAACTATTTTTGCAATAAAAAGCGTCTTTTAGCGTGACAGCTGCCAATCATAAAAACCCGCTATAAATAGTAAATCAGACCCCCCTTTATCACCCCCTTAGTTAGGGAGAAATAATAAAATTAAAAAAATGTATTTATTTCCATTTTCCCGTTAGGGTTAGGGTTGCGCTAAAGTTAGGGTTAGGGTTGGCGCTAACGTTAGTATTAGGGTTATGGTTGGGATTAGGGTTAGGGGTGTGTTAGGGTTAGGTTTGTGGTTAGGGTTGGGACTTGGGTTAGGGGTGTGTTGGGTTAGGGTTGGAGTTAGAATTGGGGGGTTTCCGCTGTTTAGGCACATCAGGGGCTCTCCAAATGTGACATGGCGTCTGATCTCAATTCCAGCAAATTCTGCGTTGAAAAATCAAACGGTGCTCCTTCACTTCTGAGCTCTGCATGCGCCAAACAGTAGTTTACTCCCGCATATGGGGTATCAGCGTACTCTGGACCCCAAGAGTTATTGTGCAATTTGTCCTATTTCTTCTGTTACCCTTGGGAAAATAAAAAACTGGGGGCGAAAATATCATTTTTGTAAAAAAAAAATGATTTTTTGTGTTTTACGACTGTATGTTATAAAACTTCTGTGAAGCACTTGGAGCTTCATAGCGCTCACCACACTTCTAGATAAGTTCCTTGTGGGGTCTATGTTCCAAAATGGGGCCACTTGTGGGGGTTTCCACTGTTTAGGCGCATCAGGGGCTCTCCAAATGCGACATGACGCGACCATTCCAGCAAATTCTGCGTTGAAAAAGTCAACGTTCCCTTCACCTCGTGGCCTACATGACGCCCAACATATTGGGTACTCCCGCTTATAGGGACAGTATTGGACCCAAAGTTATTTGTTTGTCCTATTTCTCTGTTACCCTTGTGAAAATAAAATATTGGGGGCGAAAATCATTTTTGTAAAAAAAAAAGGATTTTTTTTTTTACGACTGTATGTTATAAACTTCTGTGAAGCACTTGGGCTTCATAGTGCTCACCACACTCTAGATAAGTTCCTTGTGGGGTCTATTTCCAAAATGGGGCACTTGTGGGGGGTTTCCACTGTTTAGGCATCATCAGGGGCTCTCCAAATGCGACATGACCCCAGACCCCCAGACCATTCCATCAAAGTCTGCAATCCAAAACGTCACTACTTCCCTTCCGACCCCGACGTGCGCCCATACAGTAGTTTACTCCCACATATTGGGTATCAGCGTACTCAGGACAAATTGGACAACAACTTTTGGGTCCAATTTCTCCTGTTACCCTTGTGAAAATAAAATATTGGGGCGAAAAAATCATTTTTGTAAAAAAAAAAAGGATTTTTTATTTTTACGGCTGTAACGTTATAAACTTCTGTGAAGCACTTCGGGTTCAAAGTGCTCACCACACATCTAGATAAGTTCCTTGTGGGGTCTATTTTCCAAAATGGGTCACTTGTGGGGGGTTTCCACTGTTTAGATTCATCAGGGCTCTCCAAATGCGACATGACTCCCCCAGACCATTCCATCAAAGTCTGCAATCCAAAACGTCACTACTTCCCTTCGAGCCCCGACGTGCGCCCATACAGTAGTTTACTCCCACATATTGGGTATCAGCGTACTCAGGACAAATTGGACAACAACTTTTGGGGTCCAATTTCTCCTGTTACCCTTGTGAAAATAAAATATTGGGGGCGAAAAAATCATTTTTGTAAAAAAAAAAAGGATTTTTTATTTTACGGCTGTACGTTATAAACTTCTGTGAAGCACTTCGGGGTTCAAAGTGCTCACCACACATCTAGATAAGTTCCTTGTGGGGTCTATTTTCCAAAATGGGGTCACTTGTGGGGGGTTTCCACTGTTTAGACGCATCAGGGGCTCTCCAAATGCGACATGACTCCCCAGACCATTCCATCAAAGTCTGCAATCCAAAACGTCACTACTTCCCTTCCGAGCCCCGACGTGCGCCCATACAGTAGTTTACTCCCACATATTGGGTATCAGCGTACTCAGGACAAATTGGACAACAACTTTTGGGTCCAATTTCTCCTGTTACCCTTGTGAAAATAAAATATTGAGGGCGAAAAAATCATTTTTGTAAAAAAAAAAAAGGATTTTTTATTTTACGGCTGTAAGTTATAAACTTCTGTGAAGCACTTTGGGGTTCAAAGTGCTCACCACACATCTAGATAAGTTCCTTGAGGGGTCTAGTTTCCAAAATGGTGTCATTTGTGGGGGGTTTCCACTGTTTAGGCATATCAGGAGCTCTCCAAACACGACATGGCATCCAGCCAATTCTGCGTTGAAAAAGTCAAACGGCGCTCCTTCCCTTCCAAACTCTGCCATGCACCCAAACAGTGGTTTACTCCCACATATGGGGTATCAGCGCACTCAGGACAAATTGCACAATAACTTTTGGAGTCTTGTTACCCTTGGGAAAATAAAAATTGGGGTGAAAAAATCAATTTTGTGGAAAAAATATGATGTTTTAATTTTACGGCTCTACGTTATAAACTTGTGTGAAGCACTTGGGGTTCAAATTGCTCACCAAAGATCTAGATAAGTTCCTTAGGGGGTCTAGTTTCCCAAATGGGGGCACTTGTGGGGGTTTCCACTGTTTAGGCACAGCAGGGGCTCTCCAAATGCAACATGGCGTCCAATCTCAATTCCAGCCAATTTTGGTTGGAAAAAGTCAAATGGTGCTCCTTCCATTCCGAGCTCTGCCATGCGCCCAAACAGTGGTTCCCCCCACATATGGGGTATCAGCGTACTCAGGACAAATTGGACAACAAATTTTGTGGTCCAATTTCTCCTGTTACCCTTGGGAAAATAAAAAATTGTGACTAAGAAATCATTTTTGTGGGAAAAAAATAGGATTTTTTATTTTCATGCTCGGGCATTATAAACTTGTGTGAAGCACTTGGGGGTTCAAAGTGCTCACCAAAGATCTAGATAAGTTCCTTAGGGGGTCTAGCTTCCAAAATGGGGTCACTTGTGGGGGGTTTCCACTGTTTAGGCTCATCTGGGGCACTACAAATGGAACATGACCCCCATCAATGTTTGCATTCCAAAACGTTACTGCTTCCTTTCCAAGCCCTGCCGTGCGCCCAAACAGTTTCCCCCCCCCCACATATGGGGTATCAGCGTACTCAGGACAAATTGGAAAACAACTTTTGGGTCCAATTTCCTTGGGAAAAATCAAAAATTTGGGACTAAAAAATCATTTTTGTGGAAAATTTTTTTTTTTTTTTCACACCCAGGCATTATAAACTTTTGTGAAACACTTTGGGGTTCAAAGTGCTCACAACAGATCTAGATAAGTTCCTTAGGGGGTCTAGTTTCCAAAATGGTGTCACTTGTGGGGGGTTTCCACTGTTTAGGCATATCAGGGGCTCTCCAAACACGACATGGCGTCCAATCTCAATTCCAGCCAATTTTAGTTTGAAAAAGTCAAACGGCGCTCCTTCCCTTACGAGCTCTGCCGTGTGCCCAAACAGTGGTTTTCCCCCACATATGGGGTATTGGCGTACTCAGGAGAAATTGCACAACAACTTTATCTGCCCATTTTCTCCTTTTACCCTTGTGAAAATAAAAAAACGTTTGTAAAAGTTCATTTTTGTGGCTAAAAAGTTAAATATTAATTTTTTCCTTCCACATTGCTTCAGCTCCTGTGAAGCACCTGAAGGGTTATTAACCTTCTTGAATGTGGTTTTGAGTACCTTGAGGGTGCAGTTTTTAGAATGGTGTCACTTTTGGGTATTTTCTGCCATATAGACCCCTCAAAGTGACTTCAAATGTGAGGTGGTCCCTAAAAAAATGGCTTTGTAAATTTTGTTGTAAAAATGAGAAATCACTGGTCAACTTTTAACCCTTATAATTTCCTAACAAAAAAAAATTTTGGTTCCAAAATTGTGCTGATGTAAAGTAGACATGTGGGAAATGTTATTTATTAACTATTTTGTGTGACATATCTCTCTGTTTTAAGGGAAAAAAAATTCAAAGTTTGAAAATTGCAAAATTTTCAAAATTTTCGCCATATTTGCGTTTTTTTCAAAAATAAACGCAAGGTATATCGAAGAAATTTTACTTCTAACGTGAAGTACAATATGTCACGAGAAAACAATCTCAGAATCGCGAAGATCCGTTGAAGCGTTCCAGAGTTATAACCTCATAAAGAGACAGTGGTCAGAATTGTAAAAATTGGCCCGGTCATTAACGTGCAAACCACCCTTGGGGGTGAAGGGGTTAATTGATTTATTCCCACTTTCACTTCAGGTCAGGTCACCCTGACCTGACCTGAAGTGAAAGTGGGAAGCAATCAATTAAGCTTCACACACTAATCACTCCCTCTCCTGAGGACGGGAGAGGAACTGATTCATTCAGGGGATTACAGCTGAGCAATAAAATATGGTCCAAAACTGTGTCTTTATTTCATTAAAAGGATTAATAATTAATGTGTGTGTGTTTTTTTTCCTTTCATACAATAGGATTAATAATTGACAGTTGTCAAATTGACAGCTCTCAATTATTAACCTGGCTTAAAGTCACCTTTCAATTGCAAGGTGGCTTTAACCCCTTATTAACCCATTCGCCACTGCTACAGGGCAATGGGAATAGACGGGCAAAGTGCCAGAAAGGGCTAATCTAATTACAGATTTGCCTTTCCTGGGGTGTCTGGGGGCAGATGTTAGTAGCCAGGGGCGGGGTGGTGGGCACAAAATAAATGCACCCTCCCTGGGCTATTATTATTTGCCCCCACTCACTTGCTTTGTCTGTCTGGTGGAGAAAATACAGCGGGAGCCCACGCATTTTTTTTCAACGAATTTACACCTTTAATTAACCCCAATTTTGCACACATACACTCATGTAATTGTAAGTTAAAACCATATACCAAATACATGAAATGACATGGTTAACTGTATGTAAACCATGTGTCATTTCATGTCGGCTTCCGTGATTTCACAAAAGCCGGCAATTGAATTAGCGGCTATTACAGTATGTAGAAGTGTATGAACTATAAATATATGTATATATATATATGTCACCATGATATATGTATTCTATGTGTGTATATGTATTGATTCTATTCTTTATTAAAGCTGTCAGTGTGATTTTACAGTATAGCCGGGGATGAAGTAGCAGCTATTATACTATGTAGAAGTGTATGACCTATATATTATATATAATTATTTGTTTTTTGTGTAAATTTTTTTTTTACAATATGATTTTTACATGACTTTTTACATAGAGATAACTGCTCTATGTAAAATGTCATGTTAAAATCGCATTGCATACAGATGGAAAACTGAAGGAAAACGCATGGTGCAATTTTAAATCGCATGCAAATCGCATGACATTTTACTAGAATCGTACCGTTTTTTCCCTCCAGAAAACGGACCGATTTTTTTCCACTAATGGGTATGAACCCTAAAACTACACGAGGGAACTTGTTAATGATCTCAAGGCAGCTGGAACCACAGTCACCAAGAAAACCATTGGTAACATTACGCCGTAACCCCTTTCCGACATCAGGCATACATTTACGCTGACGTCGGACTCCCTCCCTTTGCTGTTGGCTCCGGCGGTGAGCCCACATCTTCTGGCACATGTCAGCTGTTTTGAACAGCTGACATGTGCCCGGAACAACCGCGGGTGGAATCGTGATCCATCTGTGGTTATTAACCTATTAAATAACGCTGTCAACTGCTGACAGCGGCATTTAACATGCACTTCCGGAAATCCTCCCACCGGTGACCTCCATCACATGATCGGGGGTCACCGGTGGGTTGGCATGACAACCAGAGATCTACTGGAGACCTCTATGGTTGTCACTCCTGGGTTGCAATGAGCGCCACCCGATGGTGGGCACACATAGCAAGTGAGTAATTCTGCTACATACAGACGATCTGATCATTGCGTCTATGTAGCAGAGCCGATCGGGTAGTGGCAGCGTCTAGTCTCTCATGCAGACTATTGAAGCATGCAAAAAGTGAACAAAAAATGTTCAAAATATTAAAAAAATATAAAAGTTCACACACCCCCCTTTCGCCCCTTTCAAAATAAAACAATGAAAAAAAAAATTCAACCATGCACATATTAGGTATCGCCGCGTCCAGAATCGCCCGATCTATCAATAAAATAAAGGATTAACCCGATCGCTAAACGGCGTAACGAGAAAAAGTCAAAACTCCAGAATTACGTTCTTTTTGCGCGCCGCGACATTACATTAAAATGCAATAATGGGCGATCAAAGATCCTATCTGCACCAATATGGAATCATTAAAACCGTCAGCTCGGCGCGCAAAAAAAAACCCCTCACCCGACCCAAGATCACGAGAAATGGAGGCGCTACGGGTATCGGAAAATGGCGCAATTTGTTATTTTTTTTAACAAACTTAAGCAAAAAAGAACCTGGACGTGTTCAGTGTCTGTGAACTCGTAACGACCCGGAGAATCCTAACAGCAGCTCAGTGTTAGAATGTAGAGAACCTGGACGTGTTCAGTGTCTGTGAACTCGTAACGACCCGGAGAATCCTAACAGCAGCTCAGTGTTAGAATGTAGAGAACCTGGACGTGTTCAGTGTCTGTGAACTCGTAACGACCCGGAGAATCCTAACAGCAGCTCAGTGTTAGAATGTAGAGAACCTGGACGTGTCCGGTGTCTGTGAACTCGTAACGACCCGGAGAATCCTAACAGCAGCTCAGTGTTAGAATGTAGAGAACCTGGACGTGTTCAGTGTCTGTGAACTCGTAACGACCCGGAGAATCCTAACAGCAGCTCAGTGTTAGAATGTAGAGAACCTGGACGTGTTCAGTGTCTGTGAACTCGTAACGACCCGGAGAATCCTAACAGCAGCTCAGTGTTAGAATGTAGAGAACCTGGACGTGTCCGGTGTCTGTGAACTCGTAACGACCCGGAGAATCCTAACAGCAGCTCAGTGTTAGAATGTAGAGAACCTGGACGTGTTCAGTGTCTGTGAACTCGTAACGACCCGGAGAATCCTAACAGCAGCTCAGTGTTAGAATGTAGAGAACCTGGACGTGTCCAGTGTCTGTGAACTCGTAACGACCCGGAGAATCATAACGGCAGCTCAGTGTTAGAATGTAGTGAACCTGGACGTGTTCAGTGTCTGTGAACTCGTAACGACCCGGAGAATCCTAACAGCAGAAAAGTGTTAGAATGTAGAGAACCTGGACGTGTTCAGTGTCTGTGAACTCGTAACGACCCGGAGAATCCTAACAGCAGCTCAGTGTTAGAATGTAGAGAACCTGGACGTGTCCGGTGTCTGTGAACTCGTAACGACCCGGAGAATCCTAACAGCAGCTCAGTGTTAGAATGTAGAGAACCTGGACGTGTTCAGTGTCTGTGAACTCGTAACGACCCGGAGAATCGTAACGACCCGGAGATATCCTCTAACAAGCAGAAAAAGTGTTAGAATGTAGAGAACCTGGACGTGTTCCGTGTCTGTGAACTCGTAACGACCCGGAGAATCCTAACAGCAGCAGTGTTAGAATGTAGTAGAACCTGGACGTGTTCAGTGTCTGTGAACTCGTAACGACCTGGAGAATCCTAACAGCAGCTCAGTGTTAGAATGTAGAGAACCTGGACGTGTTCAGTGTCTGTGAACTCGTAACGACCCGGAGAATCCTAACAGCAGAAAAGTGTTAGAATGTAGAGAACCTGGACGTGTCGTGTCTGTGAACTCGTAACGACCCGGAGAATCCTAACAGCAGCTCAGTGTTAGAATGTAGAGAACCTGGACGTATTCAGTGTCTGTGAACTCGTAACGACCCGGAGAATCCTAACAGCAGCTCAGTGTTAGAATGTAGAGAACCTGGACGTGTCCGGTGTCTGTGAACTCGTAACGACCCGGAGAATCCTAACAGCAGCTCAGTGTTAGAATGTAGAGAACCTGGACGTGTTCGTGTCTGTGAACTCGTAACGACCCGGAGAATCCTAACAGCAGAAAAGTGTTAGAATGTAGAGAACCTGGACGTGTCCGGTGTCTGTGAACTCGTAACGACCCGGAGAATCCTAACAGCAGCTCAGTGTTAGAATGTAGAGAACCTGGACGTATTCAGTGTCTGTGAACTCGTAACGACCCGGAGAATCCTAACAGCAGCTCAGTGTTAGAATGTAGAGAACCTGGACGTGTCCGTGTCTGTGAACTCGTAACGACCCGGAGAATCCTAACAGCAGCTCAGTGTTAGAATGTAGAGAACCTGGACGTGTTCAGTGTCTGTGAACTCGTAACGACCCGGAGAATCCTAACAGCAGCTCAGTGTTAGAATGTAGAGAACCTGGACGTGTTCAGTGTCTGTGAACTCGTAACGACCCGGAGAATCCTAACAGCAGCTCAGTGTTAGAATGTAGAGAACCTGGACGTGTTCGGTGTCTGTGAACTCGTAACGACCCGGAGAATCCTAACAGCAGAAAAGTGTTAGAATGTAGAGAACCTGGACGTGTTCAGTGTCTGTGAACTCGTAACGACCCGGAGAATCCTAACAGCAGAAACAGTGTTAGAATGTAGAGAACCTGGACGTGTTCAGTGTCTGTGAACTCGTAACGACCCGGAGAATCCTAACAGCAGAAAAGTGTTAGAATGTAGAGAACCTGGACGTGTTCAGTGTCTGTGAACTCGTAACGACCCGGAGAATCCTAACAGCAGAAAAGTGTTAGAATGTAGAGAACCTGGACGTGTTCAGTGTCTGTGAACTCGTAACGACCCGGAGAATCCTAACAGCAGAAAAGTGTTAGAATGTAGAGAACCTGGACGTGTTCAGTGTCTGTGAACTCGTAATAACCCGGAGAATCCTAACGGCAGAAAAGTGTTAGGCCTCTTTCACACATCCGGTGTGCGCCTGACGGCGCCCCCGGCATTTTGCCGCAGCACCGCATCACAAAACCTGATGCGCCGCTTGCGTTTTTTTTTGGCATTGACTTGCATTAGCGCCGGATGGCGCCGCATGTCAGTGCGTTGTATGCGGTTTTGTCCGGATGCGGCGGAATTGTACATTCCGGCGGCCGGACAAAACGCAGCATGTAACGTTTTTTGTTTTTGCCAGATGGTTTCTGTTGTCTCCGGGCATCAAAAACCATCCGGCAAAAAAACGCAGGCGGCGCATGCGGTGCATCCGGTTTTGTGATGCGGCGCTGCGGCAAAATGCCGGGGGCGCCGTTAGGCGCACACCGGATGTGTGAAAGAGGCCTTAGAATGTAGTGAACCTGGACGTGTTCGGTGTCTGTGAACTGGTAACGACCCGGAGAATCCTAACGGCAGAAAAGTGTTAGAATGTAGAGAACCTGGTAAAGAACAAGTGGGGACTTCACTTTGTTTGCAATTTCACAACACTTGGAATTTTTTTCCCGTCTTTTACTACAAGACACAATAAAAGCAATGGTGTCGATCAAAACAACAATTCATCCCGCAAAAAACAAGTCCTCACACGGCCATATTGACGGAAAAGTAAAAAGTTATGGCTCTGGGAAGAAGGGGAGCGAAAAAACGGAAATGCAAAAACGAAAATACCTCTGGGGGTTAAAATCCTGCAGTGACCTCAAGGACCCCCCCCCCACTAAAGAAGGCAGATGTGCAGGCGGGTCATTATCCTCCAGTCACATCCAGAGCTGCACTCATTATTCTGCTGTTACATCATGTCTTATCCTCCAGTCACCCCCAGAGCTGCAGTCACTATTCTCCTGTTACATTATGTCTTATCCTCCAGTCACCTCCAGAGCTGCAATTACTATTCTGCTGTTACATCATGTCACCGAATGAATGAGTTCCTCTCCTGGCTGACAGGAGAGGAAGTGATTAGCTGGGAAACTTAACTGAATGTTTCCCAGGCTAATCAGTTCAGGTCAGCTGGGGACTCCCTCTGATGTCACTGATGCTGTGCGTTGTCCCCAGCTGACCTGAACTGATTAGCGTGGGAAACATTCAGTTAAGCTTCCCAGCTAATCACTTCCTCTCCTGTCAGCCAGGAGAGGAACTCATTCATTCGGGGGTTTACAGCAACGCTGGAGCATTAGCTCCGGTCCTCGCTGTAAACATGTTAACCCTTTCAGATGGATAGCAGCGTGGGACCTGACTGAGCGCCGGAGAGGTAAGAATAATGTTGCTTTATTATGTTATTTTTATTACAGGAGATCAAGGGAATCGGATGGAGTACCAGTGAAATAAAATATGGTCAAAAACTGTCTATTTATTTCATTAAAATAATTTTTAATTAATGTGTGTCTGTTTTTTGTAAACATTTAATACAATAGGATTAATAATTGATAGTTGTCTAATTGACAGCTCTCAATTATTAACCTGGCTTAAAGTCACCTTCCAATAGCAAGGAGGCCTTAACCCAATATTAACACATTAGCCACCGCTACAGGGCAATGGGAATAGACGGCTAAGTGCCAGAAAGGGCGAATCTAATTATAGATTTGCCTTTTCTGGGGTGTCTGGGGCAGCTGTTAGTAGCCAGGGGGGCACAAAATAAATGTACCCTCCCTAGGCTATTAATATCTGCCCCCACTCGCTTTCTTTGCCTGGCTGGTGGAGAAAATACAGCGGGAGCCCACGCATTTTTTTTCAACGAATTTACACCTTTAATTAACCCCTACATGTCTGCAATTTTGCACACATACACCCCCTGGTTACTAACATCTGCCCCCAGACACCCCAGAAAAGATTTGACTTTTCTGGGGTGTCTGGGGGCAGATGTTAGTAACCAGGGGGGGCACAAAATAAATGCACCCTCCCTCGGCTATTATTATCTGCCCCCACTCGCTGGCTTTCCCTGTCTGGTGGAGAAATACAGCGGGAGCCCACGCATTTTTTTTTCAACGAATTTACACCTTTAATTAACCCCTACATGCACACATACACTCATGTCATTGTTAGTGAAAACCATATATCAAACTACATGAAATGACATAAACCATGTGTCATTTCATGTCGGGTTCTGTGATTTCACAAAAGCCGGCAATTGAATTAGGGCTTTTAACAGTATGTAGAAGTGTATGAACTATAAATATATATATATGTATGTGTCACAATGACAAGTATATATATATATATATATATATGTATTCTATGTGTATATATCTATTCTTTGTTTTGTGATGTAAAAATTGTCATTGGGATCCATTATATGTCGGTTTTGCAAGCCACCGACAAAATCTCGCCAGACGGATGACATACGGATGCTTACATGCGCAAAATACGCAGCCACACCTTGACAACGGATGAAATATGGATAAATGTGCCGACAACATTTCTGCGTAATACAGATGTACAATACGGTCCGTATTTTTCTACGGTGAGTGTGACGTCGGCCTTACATCATGTCTTATCCTCCAGTCACTTCAAGCTGCAGTCATATTCTGCATTACATCAGTCTTATCCTGCAGACACCTCCAGAGCTGCACTCACTATCTGCTATTACATCCTGCTTATCCTCAGTCACCTCAGAGCTCAGTCACTATTCTGCGTTACTCATGTCTTATCCCAGTCACCTCCAGAGCTGCAGTCACTATTCTGCCTTACATCATGTCTTATCCTCCAGTCACCTCCAAGCTGCAGTCTCTATTCTGCTGTTACATCATGTCTTATCCTCCAGTCACCTCCAGAGCTGCAGTCACTATTCTGCTGTTACATCATGTCTTATCCTCTAGTCAACTCATAGCTGCAGTCACTATTCGTTACATCATGTCCTCTCCCAGTCACTCCAGACTGCAGTCACTATTCTGCTGTTCATTGTGTCTTATCCTCAGTCACCTCCAGACTGCAGTCACTATTCTGCTGTTAAAGCATGTCTTATCCTCCAGTCACCTCCAGAGCTGCACTCACTATTCTGCTCTACATCATGTCTTATCCTCCAGTCCCTCCAGAGCTGCAGTCTCTATTCTGCTGTTACATTATGTCTTATCCTCCAGTCACCTCCAGAGCTGCAGTCACTATTCTGCTGTTACATCATGTCTTATCCTCCAGTCACCTCCAGAGCTGCAGTCACTATTCTGCTGTTACATCATGTCTTATCCTCCAGTCACCTCCAGAGCTGCAGTCACTATTCTACTGTTACATTGTGTTTATCCTCCAGTCACCTCCAGAGCTGCAGTCACTATTTCTGCGTTACATCATGTCTTATCCTCCAGTCACCTCCAGAGCTGCAGTCACTATTCTGCTGTTACATCATGTCTTATCCTCCAGTCACCTCCAGAGCTGCAGTCACTATTCTACTGTTACATTGTGTCTTATCCTCCAGTCACCTCCAGAGCTGCAGTCACTATTCTGCTGTTACATCATGTCTTATCCTCCAGTCACCTCCAGAGCTGCAGTCACTATTCTGCTGTTACATCATGTCTTATCCTCCAGTCACCTCCAGAGCTGCAGTCACTATTCTACTGTTACATTGTGTCTTATCCTCCAGTCACCTCCAGAGCTGCAGTCACTATTCTGCTGTTACATCATGTCTTATCCTTCAGTCACCTCCAGAGCTGCACTCACTATTCTGCTCTTACATCATGTCTTATCCTCCAGTCACCTCCAGAGCTGCAGTCTCTATTCTGCTATTACATCATGCCTTATCCTCCAGTCACCTCCAGAGCTGCAGTCACTATTCTGCTGTTACATCATGTCTTATCCTCCAGTCACCTCCAGAGCTGCAGTCACTATTCTGCTGTTACATCATGATTAACCTCCAGTCACCTCCAGAGCTGCAGTCACTATTCTGCTGTTACATTATGTCTTATCCTCCAGTCACCTCCAGAGCTGCAGTCACTATTCTGCTGTTACGTCATGTCTTATCCTCCAGTCACCTCCAGAGCTGCGGTCACTATTCTGCTGTTACATCATGCTTATCCTCCAGTCACCTCCAGAGCTGCTGTCACTATTCTGCTGTTACATCATGTCTTATCCTCCAGTCACCTCCAGAGCTGCAGTCACTATTCTACTGTTAATTGTGTCTTAGACTCCAGTCACCTCCAGAGCTGCAGTCACTATTCTGCTCTTACATCGTCTTATCCTCCAGTCACCTCCAGAGCTGCAGTCTCTATTCTGCTCTTACATCATGTCTTATCCTCCAGTCACCTCCAGAGCTGCAGTCACTAATCTGCTGTTACATCATGTCTTATCCTCTAGTCACCTCCAAAGCTGCAGTCACTATTCTGCTGTCACATCATGATTATCCTCCAGTCACCTCCAGAGCTGCAGTCACATTTGCACTGGTTACTATCAGTCCTGTCTTGGTGACAGTAACGATGTCTGGGAAGAGGAAGAAGAGGAGATAAAGTCACATAAAAGGGCAGAAATATTGATGTGAATTTGTTTTATGACAGAGAATAAACTCAACTTCATAACAGAAAAGGGAAAATCTACAAAATATAGAAATGAAAATGTGACTTTTCTCTGAGTAACGTTCATTAATCCCAGCACTGATCACAGAAGGCTTCTTACAGGAACAGCGCCCCTCCTGTGCGTGGCTGTGTGCGGTATTGCGGTACAATCCCAGTAAATAGCAGACAGGATTCAGCGTTGGCGCAGATTCTTCGGGATTTCCATCCAGGTCCCTGTCCCGGTCCATGGATGCACTTTACTCACCTCTGATTTATAACACTGGGACAGTTATTCTGATTGTCACCAGACAGGAGCTGAGAACTTCTTCTTTTGCAGTTTTTCTCCTGTACAACGCTGCCATCTAGTGTTAGTCATGTGGAACTGCATCATCTCTATCTGCTGCACGCTGTATATGTGGTTTGTGCAGTGATTCTTTTAGGGATAGCAGTTTCAGATTTGTCCTATTGCTGCGGTGCAGGGTGAGGTTCCCAGCAGCAGCAGCAGCAGCGTAGTATGGAGGATGATGGACAGGCAGGAGACTCCAGCTGTGTAGGCGCAGCATTTTTGCTGTATTTTTAGGCCTTCTCTCCCATATTTAATGTTTTTTATGCTACAGAAAACCTTTGATTCTTCATTTTGCTTGGACAGTGAAACACAGCAGAATTTACGTGCAAAAAAAGCAGCAGAAAAGACGCAGCATTTACGCTACATGTGAACACGGACTAAACGTCCAAGGAATGGGGTGTGGTTTATAAACAGCGCCCCCTGTGGTCTAAAGACGCTGCTGGACTCCGCGGTTTTGGTGCTTTTTTTTCTACAGGCTTCTTTGACAATACTGAAAAAAAATGTATGTGAAAAAAAAAAATCCGCCGCGGCATTATTATGTGCAGAATCAACGCTTTTCTGTAGTATTAAAAAAGTATTAAAAACGCGGCTTCAGATCTGCATCAAAAATATCAGATAAGTGGGAAAATGTGTAAAAGAAACGCAGAAAAACACACAAAAGTCAGAGAAGATTGTTACTGCGCCGTGCGGTGCGGACACCTGCAGAAAAGGGGCAGAAAAACGCAGCATTTACGCTAAGGCCGGCGTCACACTGGCGAGTGTGATGAGAGTTAGTCGCACGACTTTCTCGCATCAACACCCGGCACGGCCGCCGCTCTCAGACCCGAGTGTGCGGCTGCATGTATTTCTATGTATTTCTCAGCAGCCGCACACTGGTCTGAGAGCGGCGGCCGTGCGGGTGTTGATGCGAGAAAGTCGTGCGACTAACTCTCATCAACTCCCAGTGTGACGCCGGCCTAAGTGTGAACACAGCACGAGCCAAACGCTTCTATTCCATGTTTATGGGTTTAATGGCGGAAGATCCCTCGCTCCATTGTTTATGCCATTTACCAGTCACAGTAATCACCCCCTGGCAGTAAATACCCCCCACACAGTAATCACCCCCCCGGCAGTAAATACCCCCCACATACAATAATCACCCCCCGGCAGTAAATACCCCCACACACAGTAATCACCCCCACACACAGTAATCCCCCCCTGGCAGTAAATACCCCCACACAGTAATCACCCCCCCAGCAGTAAATACCCCCCACATACAATAATCACCCCCGGCAGTAAATACCCCCCACACACAGTAATCCCCCCCCCAACACAGTAATCCCCCCCACATACAATCCCCCCGGCAGTAAATACCCCCCACATACAATAATCACCCCCCGGCAGTAGTACCCCACCAGTAATCACCCCCCACACAGTAATCACCCCCCCCGTAAGTACCCCCACACAGTAATCACCCCCCACAGTATACCCACACATAATCACCCCCTGGCAGTAAATACCCCCCACACACAGTAATCACCCCCCATAAATACCCCCACACCAGTAATCCACCCCCCTGGCAGTAAATACCCCCCACATACAATAATCACCCCCCCAGTAATACCCCCCACAAGTAATACCCCCCACACACAATAATCACCCCCCCGGCAGTAAGTACCCCCCACACACAGTAATCACCCCAGCAGTAAGTACCCCCACACACAGTAATACCCCACATAATCCCCCCCGCAGTAAGTAAACCCCCACATACAATAATCCACCCCCCGGCAGTAAATACCCCCCACATACAATAATCACCCCCCCGGCAGTAAGTACCCCCCACACACAGTAATCACCCCCCACACACAGTAATCACCCCCCCGGCAGTAAGTACCCCCCACACACAGTAATCACCCTCCCAGCAGTAAGTACCCCCACACACAGTAATCACACCCCAGCAGTAAATACCCCCCACACACAGTAATCACCCCCCAGCAGTAAATACCCCACACACACAGTAATCACCCCCCGGCAGTAAATACACCCCCACACACAGTAATCACCCCCCAGCAGTAAATACCCCACACACACACAGTAATCACCCCCTGGCAGTAAATACACCCCCACACATAGTAATCACCCCCCGGCAGTAAATACCCCACACACATAGTAATCACCCCCCAGCAGTAAATACCCCCACACACAGTAATCACCCCCCCAACAGTAAATACCCCCCACACACAGTAATCACCCCCCGGCAGTAAATACCCCCACACACACAGTAATCACCCCCCAGCAGTAAATACCCCCACACACACAGTAATCACCCCCCCGGCAGTAAGTACCCCCACACACACAGTAATCACCCCCCCATACAGCTGCAGCTAGCGTTTTGTCAGAGCGTGTTTTTAGTGCCGCCGGTGGAATAATAACTGATAAGCGCATCCGCCTGTCAACTGAAAATGCTGACTCTTATAAAAATGAACAAGGCATGGATTGGGGCAGACTTCTCTACACCGCCGAATGACAACAGCGAAACATAACCTTCAATACAGCATATTTTTTTGGGAGGTGTATTACCATGAACCTCTTCACACCCACACATGGGTATACGCTTCTTGATTTTGGCTATTTGGTGTGTTATTATAGTGGCACCCCTGAGGGTTTAGTCACCACAGAGGTATTACACCTCATCCAGAGGTGTGATACCCCACTCTCACATAAGGAGGGAGCACCACCCAGGACTCTAACACCTGCACCCAATGCACACTATAGCAGCCAGGCACCATGGACGTACCCTGAGGGAGGATGGTCTCATACAAGGCTGGATAGGAAAGGGTGTTTGAGGAGTGGGTGGAGAAGGTAGGAACAGGGTGAGGAGCTTAGCGAGTCAGGGAAAATAACAGTGCAGAGAGAGTGAGTCAGACATGAGGAGAAAGTGAAAGTAAGCAGACGTGCTGACAGGCAGCTCCCTGTCAAGAGGAGCTGCAGAGAGAGAAAGCTGAAAGGGAGAGACAGAAGGAAGCTCCCAGAAGGCAGAAGGGTTCCTAGGGGCATGGATAGTGAGTAGTCCATCCATGGGGCCCGATCCAATAGTGGAGGGACCAGGTCGCAGAAGGGACACCGGCCCCTAGCCTAGTGGAGAACTTCAAGACTCAGCTAGCAAGCCGGAGGCAGTGGCATCTTTAGGTGCCTCAGCTACAGAACCACAGTTATCTTCGCCGAAAAGGTAGCCATAAGGGAGCAAGGAGACGCAGAGAGGACGTCATCCGACAAGGTCCGTGGCTACTGGCTTGGGACACTGACTGTGAGGTGTTGGACAGGAAGGAAAGTTGGGAAGTCAGCACAGTGAGATGACCGAGAAAGGAACATATAGAAGGGAGTCCTGGAAAGGTGTATCCTGATCTACCTGGGAGTTTGCTGAACCCCTCACCTAGAGGACACGGCACCAAGTGGGCATCTGTGTGCACAAGATCATGAGTAAAGCTTTGTAAACTGCACCTGACTGTGTCTTCTCAAGTTCTTCCCACAACACCCACTCAACACTTGCCAAATACTACATCATTACCATCCACCTTATATTACATCTGCCCTGGGACATAGCTCCACCTTCGGGAGCTTTACCAACTCTGCTGCATCACCACCAGTCCCAGAGGATCTGCAATGCAGCGCTGGTCACCTCTGACCAGAAACCACAGGTGGCGTCACGAACACTTCATTACAAACTCTATTATCCCTTGTAAATATACCCCTTCTATTGGACGCCCAGGGATACAGACCGGGTCACTGTCTCTGTGACACTTCCCCTTTAAGAAGCGGCCCGGTACCGAGTATCCCCACTGCCCTGGTGGGCGCTCCATTATCCTCCTCCTTCTCCTCATCCTCATCATACACTACCACTAGATCACCAAAGGTGACCGTGGTCGGTGATGACACAGCCACCATATTGTTTTGCAAGGTTGTTGGATGTCTATAACAAAAAATATTTATACAGTAGGTTGATGTGTACCCTCCCCCAGGGGAAAATGTTTGTCAGCCCATACACTCACTGTATGGGCATTACTAGTATAGGAGACCCGCTCTTTTGTAATGGAAACAGATTTTTAGGAGGACTTCCTCCATGTCTCTTCCAAGTGGTATTTTGGTTTGTCCAAATTTGGGGCGGGCCTTGCATTCACTGCATAGGCAAACAGTATGCGAGACCCACTTCTAAATAATGTGAACTTTGTTGGTTGTTCATCTTCAACAATGCAATTCTTCACTGTCAGTTCCTCAGCCACAACACTACAATTCTCCACTGATGGTTCTGTAAGAAGAAGAACAAGATCGGGAGTACCTTTCTCACACCGGTACTGGAACCACCAGGGCTGTCACCAGTGTTGCAAGATAGATGACTTTCAGACAAGGACGGACCCTTGCATGTGACTTTGGCTGGTGGGGCCGCTGCGTGCGGGAAAGGGGTCAGAGTCAAGGTGGGAAAGCTAAGTGGACAGTCAGGTGCAGTGTCGGCCGTGCAAGCAGAGCACCCCGTAAGCACAGGGCGACTTGATTCGTCTCCTGCGTACAGTTACAGCGTTTACTTCACTTGGCGTAGTCGGCAGGATGTCGTTCAGTGGTTCGGAGGCGGCAGATCAAGCAGTTGTAGGGGGCCCCCGGTCCAGCATCTCCCTGGGGGCCATGTCAAGTAACCTCCCAAAGTTCACGGGGAGTAAGACCATGCTTTGGAGTTGGACTGAACATATAAAGGGGATAATGAGGCTGTATCCCATGACTCCGGCCCTAGAAGCAGAGGTGGCTATGATGGCACTAGATGGGGAGGCCAGAGACTCCGTTATGCTCCGGCCCCCACAGACGAGGCACACTCTGGATAAAGTCTTGCTGATACTTGAGGAGACACATGGGAACCCCACAGACATAGGGGAGTTACGTATGTGCCTGTTTGGACGGGTTCAAAGAAAGGGGGTGACGGTGATCCAGTTTATGAATGCGCTGCACGAGCTTCATACTGCCATTGCTCGCAAAGACGGCGTAGGCATAAGGGTCAATTGACGTAGTGCTGCGAGGCCAATTAGTGTCGGGCCTACGGGATGTGTTGCTGAAGCAGGCTTTGCTAGAGCGCTTGAGAGTAAAACCCAGCATGACTTTCTCTGAAATAGGGAGTGAAGCACACACGCGCGAGCAAGAGCAGGGGTGACAGTTCCGGTAGTGAAGGTCCGGACTGGGGAGGTGTCCGCAACCACAGCTACTGCACCCCAGTGGGTGGAAGATTTGTGAAAAGAGATACAGCAAATCCGCAAAGAGTTGGCTGATTCAAAGAAAATACCCGTAGTAGCTGCAAGCCCGCCTGTTAATCGACATGAGCCGGCACCCCGCGTGAGATAAGAATGTCCCACAGAGAAGGGGCCACCACATGTTATAACTGCGGAGAAGTAAGACACTTAACCCGGTGGTGCACTGCACGGGGTAGACCCCCTCCAACGCCGTCCGTTAAACTAGGGGGCTCCGAGTATGAGGGACGCCGCCCAAAGCCTGTTTCGTTAAGGAGTACTCGAAGTCCCACAAATCTTGTTTCCATGTGTCCCTTCGTCTGAGCAGAGATGAACGTATGAGCTGTACATTGGTCGATACTGGGTCACAGGTGACCACAATGCCCGAAGTGTACTTCCGCCGACACTTAAGCAATGCTACCTGAATTCGGACCGATGATCAAGCTCACGGCCGCCAACCAATTGCCCATCCCGGTTGCACGGATGGTCTGGATGAATATAGAGGTCTGTGGGAGAGATGTAGACTGAAAAGTAGTGGTGCTGACTGCTGGAGAGGCGAGTAAGGAACATACTGTTATACTGGGCATGAATGTGTTGAAAGAGTTCGGAAGTCTTCTTATTAATGAGTCCCCAGACCGGATCCTCAAACAATGGAGTACCCATATGCCTCAGTGGAGAGTTTTCCAACAGTTGATCAGGGAGGCTCAAGCATAAAGCAGTGGAAGACGCTAGTGAAAATCATTGCCCCAACTTCAGTCAATAGGGTCCTACCGCTGGGGCAAACAGTGCTTACTCTGCCCGTTCGAGCCTTCACCCCCTTGGAAAGTGTCAAAGTACACATCGAGCCGAGTACTGCTGATCAGTTACCGCCAGGAATCCTAGTGGCGTGGACGTTAGCTATGGCACGTGATGGAGCAGTTCTTGTACGCTGTGTGAATTTGGGGAAAAATGATATTGTACTGCCCCCTAGAAGTGAAGTGGCCCACGTCCTGGGTATGCCAGAGGAATTGATAACACCTCAGACTGTGCAGCTGACTGTCAAGCAAGGGATCCTTGGATGGTGACCGTGGACACTGCTCTGTCACCTGACCCTCAGCATTTGGAGGAGGAATGGTGAATCCTAGAGTAAATGCGAGCTGAGCTAACTGAATTCACACCACCGCAAGTATAATAGGTGGAGACTTTGTTGGGAAGATACCAGGAAGTGTTCGCAACACATGAGGACGATTTTGGGTGCACGACAGCAATCACACACAAGATACCAACCAGAAGTGCTGCGCCTATAAGAGAGTGTTAGCGTCAAATTGCTCCCCAAATGTACCAGGAGGTGAAGGGCATGCTGGCCCAGATGCTACAGAAGGGGATAATCCGAGAGAGTCAAAGTCCCTGGGCGGCCCCCATCATGCTGGTGCGGAAGAAGGACGGGACATTACGCTTCTGTGTGGACTACAGCAAACTCAATGCCTGTACAGTACAGGATTCTTATCTGCTGCCGAGGATTGAGGAGTCCCTGTCTGCACTGGCAAATGCTAAATACTTTTCCACTTTGGATCTCGCCAGTGGCTACTGGCAAGTGCCGATGTCCGAACAAGACCGCGCCAAAACAGCCTTCATACTCCCCATGGGGTTATTCGAGTTTGATTGGATGCCATTTGGCCTGGCCAACACCCCAGGGACGTTTCGGCGACTCATGGAGAGGTGTTTGGGAGACCTGAACTTCAAGGCCACTCTGATCTATCTAGACAACATCAATGTTTTTGCTCCCTCATTTGAAGAACATCTCAGGAGACTAGAGCAGGTGTTGAGTTGTCTTCAACAGCAGGGGCTAAAAGTGAAGTCTCAAACGTGCCATCTGTTCCGCACTCAAATCGAGTATCTGGGACACGTCATTTCTGTAGAAGGAGTGAGAACATCTCGTGAAAAGATTGCAGCGGTACAAGATTTGCCAACCCCGAACACAGTAAAAGACATGCTGGCTTTTCTAGGACTCACGGATATTTCAAACGGTTTGTGAAGTACTTTATCCGCATCGTAAACCCGCCACTGGAGCTGTTAAAGGGGTACCGTCTAGTGCTAAAAACAGAACTGTACAATGGGGTGAGTGACAGGAGGAAGCATTCCAAGCCATGAAAGTGGCCTTGACGGAGGCACCAGTGCTGGCCTATGCTGACTTCACGCAACCGTTCATTCTACTTACGGATGGAAGTTTGCATGGGTTCGGAGCAGTGCTGTCCCAGGTTCAGAAAGGAGAGGAGTGAGTAATCACTTATGCCAGTCGATCTCTTCATGACTCTGAGAAGAACCTGGATAACTACAGTTCCTTCAAGTTGGAGTTGTTGGCGTTGGTGTGGGCCATGACGGAAAAATTTGCTGAATATTTGTCCGCTCTGAAGTGCACGTGTGCACGGGTAACAATCCATTAGCCCATCTGGAGAGAGCGAAACTTGAGCACTGGAGCAGCGCTGGGTAGCTCGGATGGCAAAGTTTCATTATAAAATCACCTATAAAAGGGGAGCAGAGAATACCCATGCCAATGCTTTATCCCGAGTGAACTAGGGAAGCCAGGGTCTAACTGTAATGGAGAACTGGAGGCTGTGGAGGTTCCTAGATACAGGGACTCTGCCAGGACGATGGCAGCTACGCTGGAGCAGGTGCAGACAATGCCCCGTGCATGTCTACTGGGAAAATCTCGTGATGAATGGGTCCGGATACAACAGGAAGATGAGGAATTGGCTCAATTGATATGGAGGGTGTCATCCAATCAACTGCCCAATCAGCAAGAGAGAGATGCTCTGTCTTTTGGTGCTTTGCAGATGCTGTGGCAGTGGGAGAGATTACAATTGTGTGATGGAATCCTGTACCGGAAAGTTCTTTTGCCGCAGGAACTGAGCATCACCTGGCAAACGGTGATCCCTGAAGCGCTGCTATCCCTAGTGGCTACAGAGGCACATGAAAGAGGAGCTCACTTCGGACAGGAAAAGACCTTCCAGTGGCTACAACAGCTAGTTTACCAACCTCAGTTGAAAACTGTAGTGGAGGAGATCTGTCAACTGTGCCGGAACTGCGAGTTAGCTAAGCCTCCTGAACAAAGACTTCCTACACAAGCCATTGTGACATCTGCTCCTCTGGAGTTGCTAATGATAGATTATCTGACTATCGGCCCAGCGCATCAGGGATATGAAAATAGCTTAGTGATGACGGATCACTTCATGAAGATTGCTGTTGTGACGCCGACGCGAGATCAGACTGCCGAGTCCGCGGCCTACGCCATTTGTAAGAACTTCATCCAGTTGTATGGGTGTCCAAAACATACACTCAGATCAAGGCGCCTGCTTTCTTGGAAAAGTGAAGGAGGAGTTACATTGGTTGTATCAGATCGAGAAGTCTCAAACGACACCTTACCATCCCCAGGGAAATGTGGCCTGCAAGCTGTTTAGCCGTACTCTGATCCAGATGTTGAGGACATTGCAAGAGGATCGGAAGGCCTGGTGGCCTGAATATGTGGCTGAGTTGGTATGGGTGTATAACAACTCTCCTGTTTGGTCGACCAGGGAAAGAGATTACCGAACTGGAGCTAGAGCCTGAGGAAGACTACCCATGGACTGGGGTTTCTACTTGGGTTCGGGAAACATCGGTTGGCATCGGTTGCAAACTCTACATCGTCTGGTGCAGACCAAGTTTCAAGAGTTGGAACATCCCACGACCGCTCCCCTGCGTGGGACAGCTCTTCGGGCTGGAGACGGTGTTCTGGTATGGGAGAAGCGCCCTAGAGATAAGCTGGAGTTCCGATGGAAAAGGAACCCGTGCTGGGTGAAACGTAGAGTCGACGCTAAGGGACCTGTCTACGAAATTCAGCCAGAGAGGGAGGATAGTTCTTCGACCCTGCTTATGGAGAGATCCTGTCCAACAACAAAAGATGTTGGATGCTCCAAATGTGGTCCCGCCAGTCCTTACCGAAGATGAAGAGGGAGAATCCAACACCGACGGTACAGTCAGAGGAAATGTGCCTTCCAATCCTCAAGGACAACCTGATTTAGTTGCTCCCGTGGAATCTACTACCCCTTCTATCCTACGGCACTCCGAATGATCTACAACCGGCATACCTCCTAACTGATACAATCAGGATCAGTTTGTTTGGTGACAGATAGTTCAAGGACTGGAAGAGTGTCAGCGTGAACTAAGAAGACTCTCGCCCGTGGAATGGCGAGCTAAAAGAGAGGGGGAATATAAGAGGAAGAACAAGATCGGGAGTACCTTTCTCACACCGGTTCTGGAACCACCGGGGCTGTCACCAGTGTTGCAAGGGGGATGACTTTCAGACAAGGATGGACCCTTACATGTGACTGTGACAGGCGGGGCCACGTTAAAAAGCACTGCATGTGGGAAAGGGGTCAGAGTCGAGGTGGGAAAGCTAAGCGGATAGTCAGGTGCAGTGTCGGCCGTGCAAACAGAGCACCCCATAGGTTCAGGGCGACGTGACTTGTCAACTGTGTACAGTTCCGCTGAAGGAGGACTACAGACTGTTGTTTCCCCGCTTTCCTCAGTGCCGAGAGGTGACTCTCATTTGACTCCAGAGACCGTAACGTGTGCGGACCGCAGTAAGCCACAGGTGACTAGTCCAGAGTCTGTTGACCAAGTACCCACGTACACTGCAGAGCGAAGCCTTGTTCCCGCAGTTCTCTGTACTGAACTGAGCACAGTGTTTGGCCTACGTGAGTGTGGAGGATCCCCTTGTTCTTCAAGGACACTTCTCTGGCTCCATGGATTGGAACCTCATTCTCTACAGACACCTTCAAGACATCACGCGCCGCTGTTGCCGGTGCCACTGTTGGAGTACTGAGACGCTGCAATCAAGACTACTACAGACTGATAAGTTATTCTGTATTTTCCTATTGAAATATCGTTTGCACCAGTCCAACCCCTACCATGCTCCCAGTTCTGCCCAAATCCCTATCACACTCCTGGGTCCCTTCACTCCCTGCGCGGAGTATAAGTGTTGTTAATAAATCTGTTAACTCTTGATCCGCCTCCTGACCGTGATGACATCACACGTACCTGCAGTTACTTCAGTTCTTCAGGCTCAACAATGAAATGCTCCACTGCTGGAACTGCAGTTTCTTTGGACTCAATATTGCAATGCTCCACTGATGTGTGTTCATTCTCAACACTGCAATGCTACAACAAAGGATCTTCAGCCTCAACAGTGCAATACTCCACTGCTGGGTTTTTTAGCCTCAACACTGCAATTGTCCACTTCCGGGTCTTCAGCCTCAACACTGCAATTGTCCACTGCAGGTTCTTCAGCCTCCACACTGAAATTATCTACTGCAGGTTTTCCAGACTCAACACTGACATTCTCCACTGCCGGGTCTTCATCCTCAACACTGCAATTGTCCACTGCAGGGTCTTTAGCCTCAACACTGCAATTGTCCACCGCTGGGTCTTTAGCCTCAACACTGCAATTGTCCACTGCTGGGTCTTCAGCCTCAACGCTGCAGTTGTCCACTGCCAGGTCTTCATCCTCAACACTGACATTCTCCAATGCAGGTTCTTCAGGCTCAACAATTCACTGCACAGCCAAACAATATGGGAGTACCAAATTAAGAGGAGCAATGCTTTCAGGTGGGTTCAAATGATTATTGGGGTGTGTGTTGCTTTGGTGCAGGGCAGGCCTTGCATTCCATGCATAAGCAAACAGTATGGGAGTCACAAATGAAGAATGTGAACTCGGTTTTCATGTGGCCATCCAGTTCGTGGGTTCAAAGGCTTATTGGGGTGCATGTAACTTTGGTCTAGGGCATTCCTTGCATTAAATGCCTAGGCTAACAGTATGGCAGTACCAAATAGAAAAAATTGGGACTTTGGTTTCATGTGGCCATCCAGGACATCTGTTCCAAGTATTATTGTGGTGCATGTTACTTTGGTGCAGGGCAGGCCTTGCATTCAATGCATAGGCTAACACTATGGGAGACCCATTTTCTTATGATTGGAACACTTTTTTATGAGGTCCTCCTGTATGTCTCGTCACAGTTGTATGGGGTACTTCCTAATTTTTGGCAGCCCAGACACTCTCTGCATAGGCAATAACAGTATAGGAGACCCACTGTTTAATAGTGGGAACAACAAAGCATAGACGGCTGATGGCCCTTTAAGAATATTAATGTTGCCTGATGCCCCTATAAAATACGCTTTGTGACTTTTAGAGTCCTTCCTTCATAAATGAAACAGGATGTGTCTGATGATGTGTCACACTAGATGATGATGCCTAGCTAAGGTTGTTAAATGTTAAAATTACATTTTCCAGTGAATGCATTTGTATTGGTTGAAAGCAATGCTAACGTTGAAAAACGCATCAAAAACGCTACATGTGAACATAGCCTAAGTGGTGGAACAACATTTTTGTTTTGGGTTAATTAATTTGCCTTATATAAAAGTCATTACCCTGGAAAGGATGTTCCTTAACATATTTCCCAGGAAAATCCATTTTGGTTTAGTTTTTGTATGTTTTTTGGTGCACCTGTAAAAATGGCGTAAGACTCTGACAACATTGTTCACAGCTGTGACCTGGGAGTCAGAAATGCTTCCAGGGGTGATCCCCATGATGTTCCAATGTCATTTGAGCAGTGTTTCCATCATTTTCAGACGGTTTTAGACCTTAAAAGGACCCACGGGTGGATCGCGGCAAAAGTGCTCGGTTTTCCCATAGACTTACATTGGGCTCACTGCTCAGGTCAAGTACCCGAGTATTCCAATTAGCTCGACCCGAACAACGAGCACCCCGAGCATTTTAGTGCTCACCCATCACAAGTAACTACCGAACCACCAAGCTACTGCTGACTGTGAAAGTACACAAGATTAATACATTTGCAGTAGACATGAGCGAATATATTCAAGTGGAATTGAATTGTATGCGAATATTCCAAAAATCCACCAAAATGCCGATATTTTTTGTAAGTATCTTCCACACTGTTTCATTTTTCTAAACTGTACAAAGCCGTCAAAATAGTAAAAAATTAAAATAAAAAATACTTATACTCATGTTAGCATTCATCTCTCTGGCCCTTCTGCTCCTCACTGTCATCCGTCTGGTCTTCTTTCCACCTGTGACCATTGAAATACATGGGCCTCTCACACTAGGCCTGGACTTCCGGCTCTGGTGAGGCCTGGGATGGTTCTGTGCATGTACAGACGATGTCAGGGTGCACATCGTGATGTCATGGACTTATGCATATTTGCACAGAAACCTCCCATGCCTCAACAAAGCCGAAGTCCCGACCTAGCGTGAGTAGACGCAGGGATGGAAAGAAGATGCAGCAAGGAACGGACAGGTGATGGTCAAGAGTGGAGGAGCCAGAAAGATTTCTTATGTTTATTATGCTTTGGGATACGGAGAGACCCCAGATCATAGTAACATTACATTAGAAGAAAACAAATTCCCAGGAAAATGCAAGTGAAAAGGCAACTTGAATCTCTAATGTGCAGAGGTCTGGGAAAATGGGTTACAAAAAAAGCAAGTCTCCATTACTTTTACAATGGATAGCAAAGATTCCTATTTTTATTTTCAGCATTGGATTAAATGTAATGGAAATAACATTAGTATTTTGCTTATAATATACAGTATGTCAAATTTTACTCATTGGGATAACATGAGCTGTAAACTCTTAAATATTATAAGCAGATCATTTGAAATGCGAATTTGATGACTTTTCCGAATTTTACCCCCAAAAAATTGATATGCGGCAAATAAATTTCATGGATTTCAATACTGAAAAGGGCAGGAAAGAAAGAAAGACCATCCTCAAGAAAGTTATCCGGTGAATCTGGAGATGGAATCCAGCAAATATCACCAGTATTGCACCTGCCTGAACGCTACTGAGAACGGCTGATCTACGATGATCCAGTGGTGAGCTGACGATCATTGTAAAAGGTATGGTAATCCTCTTGATAAATTTTGTATGTGATGTCATAGTTGCTGGGCATTAAGGCCCACTTTGCCTTGCAAAACTACATTAGTCCACTCTCTGATACTTCTTCAGTGCGGGAAGTGGTGCTGGTCAAGTTTTTTATTTAACTTGCAAATTGTGAATCAAATCATCGAACTTCACAGTGTTCTAATTTGCGTGGAACTGCAAATTTCACGAAATTCAACTCAAACTCAATCCTCGGATCATCTCTAATCTTAAGTATTGTTTACTATCAATATTTTGTTTTTGCTGATTAAATTACAATCTCAAAACATTGTTTTAATTGAGTTCTCTTTCATTATTTGTTGAAATTGAATGCATTGTACAATATTTTCAATGTAGCGACATAATTTTTGTAGGAAGAAAATTAAGAACACCAATTAAAATATTCAGTGAAATGCTACTGTTTGTATTTTCTTTCGGACCTTACTTAATATCTGTTCTTGGAAGGAATTACTTCTTTGAGTTGTCATGTAGTTGTTGTGTTAGCAACACAAAGAAACTAGGCAAAAAAAACGATGCACAAATTTTAATTTGCAAATGTTTAATGTCACCTAATAAAAACATACAGAAAATTACCAGGAAAAAATAATTAATCCACCAATGTCATAGATTTTCAACATGATATCACTTTTGGTGAAAATCAAACATGTCACTAATCATTAACAATAAAAGCTTAGAATTTTCATTGGCTTCAAGGCAACCTGTCACCAATTTTTCAAAAAAAAAATTGCAGCCACCACATTAGAGCCTTGTTTACAGCATACTAGAATGCTGTAAAAAAAAGTACTTAATACCCTCTGCAAATTATAAAAAATAACTTTTATTATCCTAACAGATGGGGTGTGCCGTTCCGATGGGTGTAGCTGGTCTGGCGTCTGATCCCTTCTTGCGGATCGCAGCCCTCCTTCCCTGCTTTGTGTGGATGATGCATGCTACATCAGGGCAGAGTGAAGTATGCATGCACAGGACCATGTTGGAGCACTCTGTGTGGATAACATAGGATGCGTCATCCACATGAAGTAGGGAAGGAGGACGGTGATAGCACAAAAAAAACGCCCGATCAAGACCAGAGATGTCGGACTGGACCGCGCTGTTTGTAAGTATAATAAAAGCAATTTTTGGGAAATCTGCAGACTGGATTGGGGACTTTTTTTTTACATCATTCCAGTATGATGGTGGCAGCTGTACATTATGGGAAAAACCTGGTGTCTGGTTTCCTTTCAGTTTGTAGAGCTATAAAAAAAAAACCTATAAAGGAAGAATAATGATAATCTCATAACAATCCTTCTTCGTGCGCTGAATTAGGGCATATGGATGTTAAACCCTTTGTACATACTGTCACGCTGTCTAATGATATGTATATAATGTCAGTAAACTATTAATACAGGAACAACACTCTATACAACAACTAGTATAGCAACATCAGCATGTAAGTATAGAATAGATTTACCTGACACGATATCTGCTGAACTCAGGGTTAATCTTGAGGACTTGATGAGCTGAAACAGGAAAGAGGTGGACCGGGATCTAACCTGACCCTAAACTGGGGTCCTAACTAATCCCTCACCTTGGAGGTACTGATAATGGTTCAGAGGTCCAAGTCTCCAACCTAACCCTGTCTCCTATCAGACCCTGAACCCTGTAATCAGTCCTAAGAAGGATCCTGACTACCACCAAAGGGATATGGGCTGATCTCAGCTAAATACACAGATTAGACATATAAGACAGACAGGATAACACAGACTTGCATACACACTCAAACACCAAAGAAACATAAATGGTCTGGGAAATAAACTCTAACCAAGTTGAGCTTAAACAACTAAGGAGCTCACAACTAAAGTCTATACAGATTCATTCCTATCTGTGGTCTGCATGAAGGTTTCACTGGCAACTCCCCAAGCAGACAACCAGGAATTTAAAGGAAACCAATCAACAAATAATCAATTGCAGCTGGGAGAAACTGCACCCAGTCCCAGCACCGAGCACAGACAGAATTAACTCCCTAGCTGCCAAACACAAAGAAACAGCAGCTCAGCTGTGAGAAGTCAAAATGTGCAACCGCGACGATCTTCGTGGCAATGCACACATGACAGTACCCCCCCTTCTACGAGGGGCCTCCGGACCCTCAGGGCCAGGCCTGCCCGGGTGAGTTCTGTGGAAGGTCCGAACCAAACGATCTGCGTTAACATCAGACGCAGGGACCCACGTCCTCTCCTCTGGACCATACCCCTTCCAATGCACCAAGTACTGAAGGGACCGGCGATTCAGACGTGAGTCAATGATCTTTGATACTTGAAATTCCAAGTTACCATTGACCAACACAGGAGGAGGAGGTAGAGGTGACGGTATGACTGGTGCCACATACCTTTTAAGTAATGACTTGTGGAACACATTATGAATTTTAAACGTAGGAGGGAGGTCCAGACAAAATGCCACAGGATTAATTATGGAACTGATCCTGTACGGCCCGATGAATCTGGGACCCAGTTTCCAGGAGGGCACTTTAAGTTTTATATTCCTGGTAGACAACCATACCAGATCGTTCACATTCAGATCTGGACCAGAAACTCTCCTCCTATCAGCCATACGTTTGTAACGGTTCCCCATCGCACTCAGATTATTCAATACACCTCTCCACACAGAAGCAAGTGACGACGAGAAACGCTCCTCCTCAGGAACCCCAGAAGGGCCCCCCCCATTGAAAGTACAAAACTGGGGATGGAAACCATATGCCCCAAAAAACGGGGACTTACCAGTGGACTCGCTCCGCCTGTTGTTAAGAGCGAACTCTGCCAGAGGCAAGAAAGAAGACCAGTCCTCCTGGTTCTCTGAAACAAAACACCGGAGATATGTCTCTAAGCTCTGATTCAGACGCTCTGTCTGACCATTGGTCTGCGGATGAAAAGCCGAGGAAAATGACAATTGCATCCCCCGACGTAAACAAAATGCCCTCCAAAATTTGGACACAAACTGAGACCCCCTATCTGACACCACATCAGAAGGCAACCCATGAAGTCTAACGATCTCCCTAATGAACACCTGCGCCAGAGTTTTAGCATTAGGGAGTGCAGGAAGAGCAACGAAATGTGCCATCTTACTGAACCTGTCAACAACCACCAGTATGACAGTATTCCCTGACGACGGAGGAAGGTCCGTAATGAAGTCCATAGATAAATGAGTCCATGGACGCTCCGGAAGTTTCAAGGGTAAAAGGGTCCCAGACGGACGGGTATGAGGGGTTTTAGAGCGAGCACACACCCCACATGACGCGACAAAAGTTATAACATCTTTATTAGCATTAGGCCACCAAAACGGCGAGAAAGGAGATCTAAAGTAGCCTTACTCCCTGGATGTCCTGCTAGAGCAGAATTATGATGTGCCTCAATAACCTTTTGTCTCAACAGATTTGGGACAAACAGTCTCCCTGGAGGTCCTGCAGGGGCGTCCCCCTGAGCCTCTAACACCTCCTCCTCAAGCTCAGAAAATACAGCCGACACTACCACCCCCTCCTGAAGGATAGAACTCGGGTCATCCGTTTTCCCGGCCCCTGGGAAACTGCGAGACAAGGCATCAGCCTTTACATTCTTAGACCCCGGGCGATAAGTGACGACAAAATTAAACCTGGTAAAAAACAACGACCATCGAGCTTGTCTGGAATCAGACGCTTAGCGGATTCCAAATACAACAGGTTCTTGTGATCAGTAATAACGGTAACCGGGTGGACTGCCCCCTCCAAAAAGTGACGCCATTCTTCAAAAGCTAACTTAATGGCCAAAAGTTCCCTATTGCCGATATCATAATTCCTTTCGGCGGACGACAATTTCTTAGAAAAGAAAGCGCACGGATGCCATTTACCAGGGGACGGACCCTGGGACAATATAGCACCCACCCCTACGTCAGACGCATCCACCTCCACAATGAACGGCTGAGATGCATCTGGTTGGATGAGAACGGGTGCCGAAGCAAAACATTTCTTCAAAGAGGAAAAGGCTTGGCAAGCTTTGTCCGACCATTTAGAAAAATCCGTCCCTTTTCTTGTCATGTCAGTGAGAGGTTTGACGACAGATGAGAAATTACAAATAAATTTCCGGTAGTAGTTAGCAAACCCCAAAAAACGCTGCAGAGCCTTAAGATCCCCTGGCTGATCCCATTCAAGCACTGCTCTCACCTTTTCAGGGTCCATACGGAAACCGGAGGCTGACACCAAAAAACCCAAAAACTGAAGTTCCTGTACGGCAAATACACACTTCTCCAGTTTGGCGTATAGTTTATTGTCTCGCAAGATCTGCAACACCTGTCTCACATGCTCCTGATGAGACACAAGATCTGGCGAGTAAATTAAAATGTCGTCCAAATATACAACCACAAACAGCCCCACAAGGTGACGAAAAATGTCATTAACAAAATGTTGGAATACTGCTGGTGCAGTAGTCAGACCAAAAGGCATGACAAGGTTCTCATAATGTCCCTCCGGCGTGTTAAACGCCGTTTTCCACTCATCCCCCTCTTTTATCCTAATCAGATTATACGCCCCCCTGAGATCCAATTTAGAAAACCATTTGGCGCCAACAATTTGATTGAAGAGATCAGGAATAAGAGGGAGTGGATACGGATCTCGAACAGTAATCCGATTAAGTTCGCGGAAATCCAAGCAAGGGCGTAGGCCTCCATCTTTCTTCTTCACGAAGAAGAACCCCGCGGCTACTGGGGAAGATGAAGGTCTAATATGCCCTTTGGCCAGACTTTCAGAAATATAATCTTTCATAGCCTGCCTCTCAGGACCAGAAAGATTATACAACCTAGCTTTAGGCAACTTAGCATCAGGAAGGAGATTAATAGAGCAGTCATACACGCGATGAGGAGGCAACTCCTGACACCCCTCCTCAGAGAAAACATCCCCAAAATCCTCCAAAAAAGGAGGCAATGTACTAGGCACGACCGCACTGATGACTGTGTTCATGCAGTTGCTTTTGCAAAACTCACCCCATTGGCTTATTTCTCTGGACTGCCAATTAATCACAGGGTTATGTTTAACCAACCAAGGAAGTCCCAACACAATGGGAGTAGGTAGACCCTCCAACACATAACAAGATAATTGTTCCCTATGTATTGCCCCTACCCGAAGGTCAATGTTATGAACCTCATGAACAAGCTACCTTGGCCGAGAGGCCTGGCGTCAATGGAGAATATAGGGATCGGTTTGACCAATACACTCAGATGCATACCTTGAGCCTGAGCAAACTGAGCGTCAACCAGATTAGCCCCGGAACCACTATCAAGAAGAACAGACAATCTCTCCACTCTCGTACCAACTACCACCTCCACTGGTACAAGGAACTGAGAAGAACTGGCGGATGAAATACATACTCCCAGGTTGTCGTCCACCACACAACCTGGGATTAACAGTTTTCCGGCGACTTTTGGCTCAACAAGGCATGGGATGGACATTCTCCAACAAAATGTCCCTTTTTCCCGCAGAAAAAACATCTTCTAGTCCTGCGGCGTACCGCCAATCCCCTCCTACGAAATGATGTCCCTCCCAACTGCATAGGCTCATCCGAACAGACAAGGGGAACCTCAACATAAGGGACTTTAGTGGTAGGTGGAGAAACAACAGGGAGTGGGGTTACCTCACCCCTCTCCCGAAGCCGTCTATCAGTACGGATAGCTAAGGCCATAGCAGCCTCCAGAGAAGGAGGAGACTCATACTGAGCCAAAACGTCTTTTAATTTATCAGAAAGCCCATGACAAAACTGGCTCCTAAGAGCTGGGTCATTCCACTGAGTATCTGTGGCCCATCTACGAAACTCAGAAGCAAATTCCTCTGCCGGACGATCTCCCTGCTGTATCTTATGTAATTTTGTCTCAGCAAGAGAGACCCGATCTGGGTCATCATATACCAATCCCAGGGCAGTAAAAAATTGATCTACAGACAGTAGAGCCGGGGATCCCGGAGGAAGGGAAAATGCCCAGGATTGAGGGTCCCCTTGCAGAAGTGAGATAACAATTCCCACTCTCTGCTCCTCACTCCCTGATGATCGAGGCCGAAGCCGAAAATACAATTTACATGCCTCCCGGAAGGTGAAAAATTTGTCTCGCCCACCAGTGAACCTGTCCGGGAGAGCTACTTTAGGTTCAACTCTGGTTTGCTCCAGGGGAGACAAAACTTTGGACTTAATGTCCGTCAGCTCCATGGATAATCCCTGCAACTGCAGAGCCAGCTGGGCTACTGGATCCATGGTAACTGGAGATAATTTTTATGGCCAGTGAAAATGTCACGCTGTCTAATGATATGTATACAATGTCAGTAAACTATTAATACAGGAACAACACTCTATACAACAACTAGTATAGCAACTTCAGCATGTAAGTATAGAATAGATTTACCTGACACGATATCTGCTGAACTCAGGGTTAATCTTGAGGACTTGATGAGCTGAAACAGGAAAGAGGTGGACCGGGATCTAACCTGACCCTAAACTTGGGTCCTAACTAATCCCTCACCTTGGAGGTACTGATAATGGTTCAGAGGTCCAAGTCTCCAACCTAACCCTGTCTCCTATCAGACCCTGAACCCTGTAATCAGTCCTAAGAAGGATCCTGACTACCACCAAAGGGATATGGCTGATCTCAGCTAAATACACAGATTAGACATATAAGACAGACAGGATAACACTCGCTTGCATACACACTCAAACACCAAAGGAGCATAAATGGTCTGGGAAATAAACTCTAACCAAGTTGAGCTTAAAACAACTAAGGAGCTCACAACTAAAGTCTATACAGATTCATTCCTATCTGTGGTCTGCATGAAGGTTTCACTGGCAACTCCCCAAGCAGACAACCAGGAATTTAAAGGAAACCAATCAACAAATAATCAATTGCAGCCGGGAGAAACTGCACCCAGTCCCAGCACCGAGCACAGACAGAATTAACTCCCTAGCTGCCAAACACAAAGAAACAGCAGCTCAGCTGTGAGAAGTCAAAATGTGCAACCGCGACGATCTTCGTGGCAATGCACACATGACACATACGTGATTCCGCCAAGTCATGATGTCCCAAGGTCTAGTTGGGTCTGACAGTGCCAAAGTTCTGAAGAGCCTGTGATGAAGATCAAAAACCGAACCTGCGGACCGAGCTGCGAGCTGCACTTGATTGACAGCACTTGCTTCAAGACACCATTGCTTGAGCAGAAAACGTCCATTCCCATTGACTGATCAGTAGTTGAGATGAGCTAACTCAAACTGTAAAAATCTGGGTTCGTACCAGACACCTAGTGTTCGGTGCTGAATTTTGAACATGTACTTCTCCACGAAGTCCGTTTTAGTGTTCGGAGTGGTAGGAGTTCCAGGAGGGGGGCGAGAGATTCCTTTGCCCAAACCCTACCCTTACTACAACTACTTTACAGCATCAAAGTTTGGGTCTCCATTAACTTCTATCGGGTTCAGGTTCTGGTTCAAGTTCGGGTAGAGTTCTGGAAACCTGAACCAAACTTTGGACTAAAGTTCAGTCTAACCCGATGAACCTGAACATTCACCCAGTCTGCTCATCTCAAATCAGGAGCCATCACACACAAGGACCTCTCTGCTGTGGCCACTTGATTCTCTTCTGGGTGCATCAGTCTAGAATGGAGTTGAAAAGTACAACTTGTCTTTCCAAAGACAAACCCTCGTATGGCTTAGTCAGCAAGACCATAAAAAAATTACGACTCTTGGAAGAATGGGAAGGGAAAAATTTAGTCTCAAAAATGGAAAATCACTTGGTCCTCTTTGGGCTAATCAGTATACGAATTAGTTGAAATTAATTTTATTTTTAGCCAGACATCAAAGTTGCCTCTCACTACTTTTTTGTCAACAAATTGCTGCTGGATTCGTTCTAACGGATGACTATAACCTCATGGCCTCATGCAGACTCATCTTGAATGGAACGGAGGTGTGCATGCTTGACTTCAGCTCCATCAAATGTCTAATGGGTTGCCAGAAATCATCAAGAATGAGGCTGTCCAGAATCATCTTAAATGGTTGTTGGTGGACATGCTCAACTTCAGCTTCATCCATTATATATTGAATTACTGGATGTAGCCAAGAATTAGGTTATTCAGACACAGCTTAAATGGAACGTAGTTGTGCAATGTACTGATCCGCTCCATTCAAAGTGGTGTTACATAACCCTAATTTTTAGATGGTTCCATGTCCCAATAGTCAGATTCCCAGCAATCAGAAAGTAATCCTCTATTCATATATAGGGGATACCTTTATTTCAGGAAAACCTATTTAAGGTCTATTAGCACGTTAAACAATGACTAACCCTGTATTTGATTTTCTTAAGAAATTTTTCCAACGTCTGCCTGATTTGCTTCGTCCTGAGAAAATATATGATAGGATTGGCCATATGTGGGACAACAGAGTATAGGAACAGAAGGAAGGCATTGATATCTGGCTTAAGTGTTATTAAAGCAATGTTAGAGACAATGTAGACAAAGGATCGAGGTACATAATACAAAGCCACCACCATTAGATGGGTCGTACAGGTGTAGAAGGCTTTTCGCCAAGTTTCAGAGCGAGATGATGTGGAGATCTCAACTATGATCAAGATGTAGGAAATCATAATGAGTCCTAAAGGTACCAGAAGCACCACCATAGCAAACACAAAGGACACTCTCCTCATAAAGGTTGTGTCAGTACATGCTAATGCCGAGACTGGGTAACTGTACAAAACAAAGTGTTGATCTTGGATGATGGCCGACACAAAATGATTTCTGAAAACAGAATAGTAGAAGTTACATTTATAGAGGTGGCTACAAAAATCCAGAGCATTGTACAAATAATGACAATTTTCTTATTGGTAACAATCAAGGTGTATCTCAGGGGCTGGGAAATAGCAACGTAGCGATCCACAGCCATAAACACCAACAGAAAAGAATCCAGACTTCCGAGATAATGAACCCAGAACATTTGGAAGATGCAAGCTTTAAAGTGAATAGATGAAGATCCAAACCAATATTTGGCAACGAGTTTCGGTAATGTAAGTGTATCAAATAATAAATCCAAGGCAGCAAGGTTTGCGATTTCCAGATACATGGGTTGATGTAGATACGCATTGAAGGTGACCAGACAAATAACAGTGCGATTGATGGTTAGAGAGATCACGTAAATCAAAAACAATGTAGTAGACACAAGGTTGTGTATGCCTTCCGGAATTCCTGGAAACCCGACCAATATCACTTCTGAACTTACAGTTTGATTTGTAATTTTCAGTTCCAAAGACCTTAAGAAAAACACAGGAGGAAATATATAAACAATACAAACATTTTAATTAATAAAGTCATATCAATATTCTGTCTGAAACATTGTATGATAGAAAGAAGTCATATTTCAAAACCCAAGTTTAAAACAATTAGTCTGATTCATTGCATCTGTACCTGGTTTTGGTGTTTGTGGTGTTTGCACCAAATTAATTTTTTCCTTTTCAACTTTTTTCTAGTCTGTTTTATATGTTCTCCTGTTTTTTTTTTAATTCTTTTTAGTTTGTCACTGTGGTCGTGGTTTGGAGTTTTCAGATGCTTTGATTCTGGTTAATCATTTGCAACTTTTCAAAAAGTCACAATTTGTCACAATGAATTCCAATTCCCCGTTAAAGTAATTTTATGTACGCTAGAAATTGTTAAGCAATTTTTGTGACATTTTGCTAATCATGTGAGTTTTTGCTCTAAAACATTCCAGTAAAAAGACCATGAACCTTGTGCGCTGTTTTGATGAATTTGGCACAAAAAAACATCAGTGCATGCCACAAGATAAGAAAAGATAAATTACGTAAAAAATGATGAATCTGTCCCAATGTCACAAGGTTGAAATTTTACAAAATAGTAGAATATTTGCAACTTCTTGAACCAATACAAAATTAAGTATAGTTTTTGAACTTTACATTATATTTAAATTTGCTCTATGTCAAAGAAAAACTCAATTCTTACAAGAAAAGTTCATATTATAGGCAGAGTCCTTTTGGCCAACATTTGAGTAATATGTGAGCACTTGAAATTCATGGTGTACAATTTTACAATAGAAGTTTATGGATCAACTACAGTCATTAGAAAAACTAAGTACACCCTGTTAGGAGTCTATGGTTTTACGCATCAGTACTAATGATGGGCGAACCCCTGGATGTTCAGGTCTGGAGGGTTTGGCCAAACATTTAAAAAAAAGTCGGGTTTGGACTAATCTTACTGCCTCTGATCGGCGGTAAGATTATTACTGGCATTCAGAGAGCTGCGGTTCCCATGCTGTCAGATGACAGCATGAGCCAGCAGCTCTGACTGGCAGTACCTCTGGTCACAGAGGTGTCAGTTGATGATAGAGAACTACTCCCATCAGCCTACACCTGCTGTTGATAATAATAAGAGCAGCTGTGGCTAATGAGAGTTTTCGTCAGCCGCCTCCTGCACTATAAATAAATGCATTTTTTTTAAATGATGTGGGCATCTTTCTATTTTTGATAACCAGCATGGCAAAACTGACAGCTGTGGGATGCAACCCTCAGTGGTCTGCTTTACCATGGCTGGATATGAAAAATAGAGGAGTTCCTATGCCATTTTTTTAAATTTTTTAAATAAATAATTAAGAAAAATGGCATTTTAATTTCCCATTTTTGACAACCAGCCAAGCTGAAGCAGACAGCTGTGAGCTGGTAATCTCAGGCTTTTAAGGGGTAATGGATATTCCTCCCCAGCCTAAAAATAGCAGCCTTTAGCCACACCAGAAAAGGCGCATCTCTTAGATGTGCCAATGCTGGTGCTTTTCTGGGCTCTTTTCACTTGCCCTCTGGTGCTGGCAAGTGAGGTTTTTATTTGTGGGGTTGATGTCACCTTTGTATTTTCTATAAGATGCCTCTCCATTACTAACTCCACAGTCATATTGTCAATAGAAAAAACCCAGAATAAAGTCCTTTATTTGAAAAAAAATACACACTGTTTTACAAATTCACACTTCAGTGTGAGCAGGTCCAATGAACCTCGGTGACCTCAGTGAGATCACTGTTAGCACCGTGAGAAAAAGTCTCACAGTCCAGTGCTGAGCTGAAGTGAGCTGGAACTCTCAGTGACCTGTGGTAACCTCATTGACATCATCGCTAGTCATTGACGCTCTGCTCATAGCAGCTCATTCTCCCGTGGTTTTCAGCATGGGCGGTCGCATCTTGTCCCAGTCCAGATTGAAAACCAATTATTTTAGACATGGATTATGGCATGGGATAGTATGTCAGACACGTGAGGGATATTGTTGTTTTTTATTTTTTACAGTAGACCAGGGTTCAATGAAATGGGAGCCTGGTGAGTATTTTTGTTGTATATTATTTTCTGTTCTTTACAGGGGACCAGTGCTCCAATGGAATGGGCATTAAGTGAGTATAAGTGTGCTTGTTATTTTTAAATACATTTGAAAAATGGTGTGTTTTTTTTCAAATAAATGACTTTTATTCTGAATGTTTTTTATTGACAATATAACTATGAGGTTGATGTCACCTGAAAATACAAAGGTGACATCAACCCCACAAATATTAACCCACTTGGCACCGTTACAGGTCAAGTGGAAAGAAGCGGGCAAAGCGCCAGAATTTAATATTTGTGCCTTTTCTGGGGCTGCTGCAGGCTGTTATTTTTAGGCTGTGGGAGGAATATCCATGGCCTGTTACCAGCCTGAGATTACTAGACCCCAGCTGTCTGCTTTAGCTTTGCTGGTTGGCAAAAATGGGGGGGGACCCCACGCCATTTTTTAATAATTTAGTTAATAAAAAAACAGTGTGGGGACGCCTCTATTCTTGATAACCAGCCATGATAAAGCTGACAGCTGAGGGTTGCAGCCACAAAAAACAATTTATTGTTACTTTCTATTCATGGTGTGTATTTGGATTTTTTCATCATAATATTCTCCTATACTTTTTTGACATACCCCTACACCTCCTTAGCTGTGTTTTATATTTTTAATATATTAAATATATTTTTAATATATCCTTGTCTTTGTGTTGTTTTGTATAATTGGTTTATTCACTAATGAAATGAGTATTCAATATACATTTATTACCTTTCTTGAATACATCTTTTGGTATTTCTATTCGTTATTTTGGTATTCCACGGTTTACTTTTATATCCTATTTTTGGTGTTTCTTGTAGGATTTACACCCAAAAACAATGACCAGCCCTGACTTACGTCACTGATACACGGGCATGTCGCCTTATGTGGACACAAATAGATGGTTAGTCAGGCTGCTTGTTATCATGCATAGATTGAATTAAAACATAATTCATTTAACATTGGGTTGTGCAATTAGTATACATATGATTTCCTTTTTATGCATATTCATATACTTTATTCGGCTGTATGCTAGACCAAGGATCCCTTTTTTCCTTCTTCATGTAGAGGTACGCTTTTATCTTATACTTTTAAAAATGTTTGCGTAATGACTTCAATAAAATAGTTCTACATGTTTTTAAATACTCCATGGCTCCCTGGATGCTTTAGGTTTGCTGTTCCGGGTTCTTTTTGCTACTATGTATAATTTGAGTTTGACCTAATATATGTTTGACTTAAATTGGGACATTTTGTACAAAAACAATGGACCCTGAAGACTTACTATCAGCGAGAGGTTTCCAACTTTATGGTAATAATATAACATTTCGCAGGACTTTATCCTAGCATAATCATAATATGAGAAGACCCGGACAGCTGGAGATTACAGAACAAAAGTGAATATAGAGAATAATCATAGAACTAAAAGAACCCGAACACCTGAGGGTTTCAGTGATGCATCACTTGCATGAAGGATGTGTAATATTATAACATTACACAAGACTATATTTTTATCATATTAATATCTTGTTATGAGAAGAGACATCATAGGAAGAAAATGGAGCATGAAAACTCAATCTCGTCAATAAGATCTTATAAATTGAATAATAAAAAAAGTAATTGTCACAACTCTGTTGTTTGGTGTCCCGGTACCAGGGGCTCCTTCACTGTCCCTAACGCTAGGGGACATCCTAGCTCACCCTGTTCCCCAGATTACTTCTGATGGTGAAGATGCCGGGGCTACGTAACTTCCCTTAGCTCCTGAATAAGCCTTCATTCTGTACCCTTCCCCCACTTTAGGAAGACGGGAGTAGTAGTGTACTGTAATATACCAACCTGACTAACAAGGTAATACGAACAGGGGACACGGAAATTGCCAATCATACAAATTTACACACACATATAACAGAGGAATGCACTGGGGAGTGGAGGATGGGGTTAAACCAAAGAAGGAGAAGAAAGGGAATTATCACACACTCAAAACCTAGCAAAAGTCACAGATAATTCCACCAACCGCATTCTCCAGTAACCACCAACAACCTCCAGCCATGCAGCATAAGCTAGCTCTGTCAATGAGTGCTAGCCAGGACCCATATTATATAGGAGATGGGAGCAGCTAACAGTGCACAGCTGAGAACTTTAATGCAGTAAAGCTTCCAGGAGCTCTCAACTGAGCAGATTAACCCCTGCAAAGCTAAAAGAAACCTACACCATTTAATAAGAAGGTGAAGTTCTTCTAACCAGTGCACTGTGCAGGAGTAGGAGAACTATCAGCAATTGGTCACTATTTTACATCAGTATTTGTAGCCAAAACCAGGAGTGGGTGAAAAATGCAGAAGTGGAGATGTGTTTCTTTTATGCTTTTCCTCTGAATGTTCCTTTCCTGTTTTTAGCTACAAATACTGATGTAAAATACTGACCAAATACTGAGCGTGTGGCTATAGCCAAAAGTGTAAAAAAACGAAATAGGTTGAGGCAGGAAGGGGTTAATATTTTACATAAATAGTCCTATTCTCTGACTCTGGACTGATACATTGTAACTAGCCAGCAGAGAGATTTGTGTAGCTGATGATGATGAGTTTAGCAGAGAATTGTCTAAATTGGATAGAATTGTGTCAATTTCTAAACTGAAAGCAGACAAGATATGAGCAGGATAATCACTGTCAGCTTTTATTAACTTTTTAGAGGTTTTATTTTCTGTCCAGAATGCATCATAAACTTAGAAAACTACTAATAGTAAAATATATCAGAGGTCTTCTGCAGCTTAATACTCTGAATGCTGCCAGTGAAATGTAATCATGATTGATGACCTAAAATAAAAGAATGTCTAGTTGATAATCATTTGGGGAAGAATAGCTGCACACACCCTGCACTAATTGTATCTGTCTCTGACATCTATATATCTACCTATTCTATGTGTGTTTACTGTATGTAATCCATCTCTTCTCTCCTGTCGGCTCCTGCTTTGATTTTACACTGCGTGGCTGCTGAATTGCCGGCTTTTCTTCTTTCTGTGTAATACATATACATACAGTTAGGTCCATAAATATTTGGACAGAGACAACATTTATCTAATTTTGGTTCTAGACATTACCACAATGAATTTGAAACAAAACAAATCAGATGCAGTTGAAGTTCAGACTTTCAGCTTTCATTTGAGGGTCTCCACATTAAAATTGGATGAAGGGTTTAGGAGTTTCAGCTCCTTAACATGTGCCACCCTGTTTTTAAAGGGACCAAAAGTAATTGGACAATTGACTCCAAGGCTATTTCATGGACAGGTGTGGGCAATCCCTTCATTATATCATTCTCAATTAAGCAGATAAAAGGGCTGGTGTTGATTTGAGGTGTGGTGTTTGCATTTGGAAGGTTTAGCTGTGAAGGAAACATGCGGTCAAAGGAGCTCTCCATGCAGGTGAAACAAGTTATCCTTAAGCTGCAAAAAACAGAAAATAAACATCCGAGAAATTGCTACAACTTTAGGAGTGGCAAAATCTACAGTTTGGTACATTCTGAGAAAGAAAGAAAGCACTGGTGAACTCATCAATCCAAAAAGACCTGGGCGCCCACGGAAGACAACAGTGGTGGATGATCGCAGAATACTCTCCATGGTGAAGAGAAACCCCTTCACAACAGCCAACCAAGTGAACAACACTCTCCAGGAGGTAGGCTGTTATGTCCCATGAATGAGACATTTTACAGACTGTCCTGTGTATTTTACATGCTGTATTGCAGTCTCTCATATTGATTACTGTTGCTATGTGTCCCTGTGTTTGCATAGCTGAAATCCTCCCTTTACATCAAGTTTGTCCCTTCTGTCTCTCTGTCTCCCTCTTCTGGTATGATGTCATTTACTTCTTCTTTCTCCTGTGTTTCATTCTCCATCTTGATTTTATCAGAATCACATGTGTTTTCAGTCCGTCTGAAGAAAGTCTTTTTACCTGCTGCTGTTTGTATGCATTCAACAAGAATTCTTAAGAAATCAAAGTCTCTTCTGGATTCTTCATAACATGTGTGCCGGCAGCTGAGTTAAGCTATCTGCGATCGTCGCCAATTGTAAGTAGGGTAAAAGAGATCCAGCATCTCACAGAGCCATATTTACAGCCACAGGCCCCGGGGACAGAAAAGTAAAAAAGACTCTTCAGATTCATCTGTAAAACCCACAGCTTCTATAAAGCTACAGAACTTCCTGCAGAGCATCTGTGTAGCCCTGGTGTTAGGCACACGCAGTACCCTGGAGAGTGTGTGGCGAGACAGCAGTTTAATGCTCAATACCCATTCACTCAACATACACTAGACACACCCTTAGGGTAGTGTAGTTACTTGTTAGGGAGTGGTCAGGGTGTATATTGGTTGAGTGATTTTAGAGGAGTTAGTCGGTTTCCTGTCTTCGGACAGAGCAGACGTGTGGAGTCTAGCTGGAGGGAGGAAGCCGTCCAGCCTGCTCATCATCAGTTCAGAAAGTGGAGGCTAGTACAGGTGGTCTAGTTCACCTCAGCCTAGTCAGAGCTGTACCTCACCTGAATACATTGACAAAGAAAGAAGAAGCTTAGTGCAGAATTACTTCAGTCACCTGTCTCAAGGACAGTGAAAGGTTCAGAGACGTGCTCCTGCCTAGTGATAACTGAGAATCTGTAACTAACTCTAAAGGAAGTGAAGAAGGAAGTGATTACCCGACTTTTTGCAAGTGTGAGTGTTTATGCTACCAGCGAGGACAAGGCGAAAGGCACAGTGGAAAGATTATTGGAAAAGTGCTTTTGGATTGAAGAAGTCCTGCACATTGCTACCGGTCACTGGGGACCGAAGGATCACTATTAGCTTCAAGCATAGTGGTAAGAAAACCAGAGATTTACCGGACCTTAGGTCGCGGCAAACAGCCCCAAATAGTCAGTACGTAACTGGGGTCAGGGGGAGTGAAGACTTTGAGCCTGATCAGCAAGATAGGAATTCAGCTCTCTCACAGGAAGGCTCCGACCACAAAACTGACTGGGCAGTACAGCTATGGATTAGCTGGAGTTATTGAGGGAACTACGCTTCAAGCTGGTTGTACTCATCATGTTGAAAGTAAAGGAGGCCCCTAACTTGTCCAGCTGCTGTCTCAAAATACACTCTCCTTGGATTAGCCTCCCTGGGACCTGCCTGAACATCTTACAAGTAAAGGTATGGAAAGACGCTGACCGTGTGAGACTGTGTTATTTATCTGCACCCGACTTCACTAACTTCATAGACTTTGAGGGACCAGTCCCACCTGTAGGGGACCTGACATCTAGCTGCCTCACCATCCCCTCAGAGATCTACAGCAGGCTGGTACAAATTACCAGAAGACTACAGGTGGCGTCACGAACTGTATATAAATCTATCCCCTGTAAATATTCCCCCAACATACGCCAGACCGCCAGGGCCACAGACCGAGCCACCGCTACCTGTGACAAATCCCATAGACTTCCATGGGCTCGGCTCTGAGTACCCCATTGCCCTGGTAATCCACAATTGTGGTGGCGGGTCGAGACAAATTGGCGTCACGAACAGGATACGAAACTCGCAGTATTGCGAGCCCTGTGTGCCTATGGAATTGTTTTTGTGAAAAAGGACTGTTTGCACTTTTGGCGCCAAAATCGCCATTTTTGTCGCCATATTCGCGCCCTCAGGCGCTGGAGAAGAAGGTGGGCGTACCTTCATGGGCGTGTACCCCCCAGTGGCGCGAAGAAAATGCCTGCCCTCTCAAAGTGCTATTACAATATGCGATCCTGCCCTACAGCAAAGGAGGTCCGCCTCCTCTTCACCTTCCCTGCGAGGAGGAGGAGACGCAAACCCCGCCTCCACGGAAGAGACCGGACGTCTCTGGAGGAAGATGAGGAATCTTCTGGAACATCATGGAAGCAGGACGTGTGCAGCCGAGCAGGGAAGCGGAGGAAGGCAGGCCCCGTGCCCCAGCCAAGCTGCCACCAGCACCGGAGTCATCCGTGGTCCTGCACCTGCAGCAGGCGTTGCTAGAAATTCAGGAAGGGAATGCACGCCTGAAGAAGATGGTCCAGTACCAACCTGGATTTGAAGAGATCGAGAGACGCCGGCGTACCCTGGAGCAGCGGAGGCTGTGGGACACGGTGATCTCTCCCCTCAACGACCCCCCACGATTCGAGTTACCGAAGATTCTGCTGCCCAAGGCGAAGGAGCAACCGGAGGCTGCCCCCGAAAGTACCGATCCTGATCCCACCGGTGAAGCGGTGGAGGCGAAGGAGGTTGAGGAGGTACCGCCAGTTCCGGAACGCCCGCCCGGCCAGGAGGCCGCAGCAGATGATCGAACCCCGGCAGGGACACCGGAGGGGTCCTGTCCGTCGTTACCAGACGTCGACTGGGACGAGATGGCGCGCCTGGATGACGTCGCCTATACCGCCCAGTGGGAATATGAGTGGCAGCGTCGTGAGGAGAAGCAGAAACGCCAGCAGGAGGAAGAGCGGGAAGCTCAGCGGAATAGTCAGCGACAACATGCAGAGCTGATCGCGGACAAGGAGAGTGTCCGGAGAGAGAAAGGTACCCTGAGGGAACCGCGGCGGCAGGGGTGTGTGACTGAGTTCCAGCTCCGGAAGGGCTGGGGCTTCATCCGTGAACCGGGCCTCTACCCAGGGGTCTTTGTTAGTCGCAGGGACGTAGAATCCCACCTACCGCAAGGCCATCCCGGGAGGGACTTAGTTAATGGAGACATTGTCACGTACACACGGCACTGGGGAATGAAGGGATGGTATGCCCTTAACGTCACCATCGTCCGTGACCCCGTCCCCGACGCAGGTAACGTCACCACTACCGCAGCGTCCCCGTCTCCAGCTCAAGCAGTATCCGGCCGTGCCCCAGCATCGCCCCTGCAAGTTCATCGCAAATTAAAGCAATATCTACATCGCAACATGCGACCCAGTCTCAATCGCAATCCATGACACGGTCCATATCGTTAACTGTGATTGAAACGCAATCGGTGTCTCGTGAGGAGAATGTACCCGTTGCGCCCCTAGAGGTTCGCACGAGAACTGTGGCGACCCAGACCCTAATCGCAGCACATGACTTGTTAGTCCTGGGATCTAGGGCCCATTGCATTGTTCCAGCCCCGGGGTGGAAAGTGTATTTGAAAATGAATAAATAGTAAAGAAGAATCGGTGAGATCCATATAGGGTCTACCATAAGTAATATTGTAGAAAGTTTAAGAATGTTTTACAGATTTTTGCACAAGTTGAAGAGTATAATGTATATAATGCATATATATATTGCTAACCGTAGAATGCCCGGCTGGGTAAATAGAGAAAAAGTTTGCACTTTAGTATTATTATGATGTGATATTATAGTTGTGTCTTCGTTTTACAATGGACTTTGAGGTTGAGGACTGTGCCAGCCCAGAACTTACTTGTAAATAGTTGCGCTTCGGTGCTTTATCTTGGTTTTACATAAAACCAGCACAACTACCTCTGAATACAAAAACCCGTGTGGTGTGGCACTGAGTGAGGTCTGCATTCGGATGTCCTGCAGCCCACCCAGGACCTACGTTGAAGGTTTGGTGCGGGTCCTTCACAAGAATACTGTATATTTATTGAATGCTATTTAATATTTGTATTTTTCTATAATGTTATTGTTTGCAACGTTCAAGATATCCTCACCTCCCGGATGGGACGAATTAATGTTCATGTTTGATGTTTTAAATGCATAAACAAAACTGTCTCTTTGTATTTTACAGCCCGGGAGTGCTGTCTTTTACCATGGGGGAATGTGTAGCCCTGGTGTTAGGCACACGCAGTACCCTGGAGAGTGTGTGGCGAGACAGCAGTTTAATGCTCAATACCCATTCACTCAACATACACTAGACACACCCTTAGGGTAGTGTAGTTACTTGTTAGGGAGTGGTCAGGGTGTATATTGGTTGAGTGATTTTAGAGGAGTTAGTCGGTTTCCTGTCTTCGGACAGAGCAGACGTGTGGAGTCTAGCTGGAGGGAGGAAGCCGTCCAGCCTGCTCATCATCAGTTCAGAAAGTGGAGGCTAGTACAGGTGGTCTAGTTCACCTCAGCCTAGTCAGAGCTGTACCTCACCTGAATACATTGACAAAGAAAGAAGAAGCTTAGTGCAGAATTACTTCAGTCACCTGTCTCAAGGACAGTGAAAGGTTCAGAGACGTGCTCCTGCCTAGTGATAACTGAGAATCTGTAACTAACTCTAAAGGAAGTGAAGAAGGAAGTGATTACCCGACTTTTTGCAAGTGTGAGTGTTTATGCTACCAGCGAGGACAAGGCGAAAGGCACAGTGGAAAGATTATTGGAAAAGTGCTTTTGGATTGAAGAAGTCCTGCACATTGCTACCGGTCACTGGGGACCGAAGGATCACTATTAGCTTCAAGCATAGTGGTAAGAAAACCAGAGATTTACCGGACCTTAGGTCGCGGCAAACAGCCCCAAATAGTCAGTACGTAACTGGGGTCAGGGGGAGTGAAGACTTTGAGCCTGATCAGCAAGATAGGAATTCAGCTCTCTCACAGGAAGGCTCCGACCACAAAACTGACTGGGCAGTACAGCTATGGATTAGCTGGAGTTATTGAGGGAACTACGCTTCAAGCTGGTTGTACTCATCGTGTTGAAAGTAAAGGAGGCCCCTATCTTGTCCAGCTGCTGTCTCAAAATACACTCTCCTTGGATCAGCCTCCCTGGGACCTGCCTGAACATCTTACAAGTAAAGGTATGGAAAGACGCTGACCGTGTGAGACTGTGTTATTTATCTGCACCCGACTTCACTAACTTCATAGACTTTGAGGGACCAGTCCCACCTGTAGGGGACCTGACATCTAGCTGCCTCACCATCCCCTCAGAGATCTACAGCAGCGCTGGTACAAATTACCAGAAGACTACAGGTGGCGTCACGAACTGTATATAAATCTATCCCCTGTAAATATTCCCCAACATACGCCAGACCGCCAGGGCCACAGACCGAGCCACCGCTACCTGTGACAAATCCCATAGACTTCCATGGGCTCGGCTCTGAGTACCCCATTGCCCTGGTAATCCACAATTGTGGTGGCGGGTCGTGACACATCCACTCTCAACATAAGAGACTATACAGCTCCCCTTCTCCCTGTGCAGCAGGATGGCTGAAGGAATGACTACACGGTCTCTGCCAGACCCATTGTCAGAGGAAGAGTGCATAGACCCTGATCCACCATTTAGTGAGAAGGCTAGACGTGTCACAAAGCCGACATGGAAAATAAGGGAGAATCTAGAATCCAGTAAACATGATCTTCTCCGTGCAACAGCAGAGCTATGGCAAAAACTCTTATGCCACATAAATAGCCTATCTCAGCCTGCTTCTCTCCAACGACCACTGGAGGGAGCTCTCGCACAACTGTGTTCAGATTATCAATGTTATGCAAAAATAACAGACCAATATATCGCAGTGTTAAAAAGACTTAACCCATCAGTTACCTGCAAAGAGCTGCAAGCTTTCCAAAAACTTAACTCTGAGAGAGAAAGCATGGTATATAAAAGCCAAAACAGAGGCAGAGGCAAAACAGAGGCAAGAATCGCACTAATAGCCGAGATGTCATCTTGCATTTCTGGCTCTGCCAGACAGTCAAAGCGACCATCTAAGTCACGCTCTTCAAAATCCTCAACCCTCAGCGAATAGCTCATAAAAGCACGTGCGGAAGCTGAGGCCACTAAAATACAAGCTGCCTTTGCTCAAAAGGAAACTTAAATGAAAACTGAGGCCACTAAAATACAAGCTGCCCTAGAGGCCACTAAAATACAAGCTGCCCTAGAGGCCCTAGAGAAGGAACGCCAACACGCCATAGCCATGGCAAAGTTAAAGGTCCTGGAACAAGCCATCAGTGGGAGCCAAAGAGACAGCATCAGCTTAAGTGGTTTTGATACTGAAGACCCTCTTAAGCGTACTAGAGACTATGTACAAAGCCAACACAGTGCTATCCCTGCTCCTGCAATCCTTCCTGACCACACAGATGCTCCCCTGAAACATCAGGGTTTTGATACTGAAGACCCTCTTAAGCGTACTAGAGACTATGTACAAAGCCAACACAGCGCTATCCCTGCTCCTGCAAATTCCGGGGTACTGACCACACTAGAGACTGCAAGCCTTCCCCACTGAGGCCCAGACAGGACACAGAGCGTTTATCCCCATCCTGCACCCAAGGTCAATACAATTACAATACGCTGCCAATCTTGTATCCTGATCCACCTCTGTGCACCGAAATGTACCAGAAACCTGCAAATCACCAAATCTTATACTCAGAATCCTACATACAGGCCAATATGCAGGCCAGTCACCACACTCCGGTCAATCACACAATTCCAGTCCCATGTGTGGCAGAAACTAAGCTCATTAAGCCAGTTAATGGACTGAACGCCTACGCTGCCCCATATATACCTGCATTCCCAGGTCAAATCACAGACTGTATGAACAAAGCTATCCAGCCAGCATCGGTCCTTCCAAAATCGGAGAATGCTGATATGACTGGCCTCGCAAGGTACATGATTCGGCGCGATCTAACTAAGACCGGTCTTACAGAGTTTGACGATAAACCTGAGAACTACAGGGGTTGGAAGTGTACCTTTGAAACCACGATCAGTGATCTCGGCATCACCGCCGCTGAAGAGCTAGACCTGCTAATCAGGTGGCTTGGGCCACAATCCACGGATCAGGTCAAGAGACTTAAATCTGTCCACATCAGTAATCCCATTGCTGGTCTCACTGCTGCATGGAAGAGGCTAGAAAGAAGCTATGGCAGTCCTGAGGTCATAGAAAGGGCCCTGTTCAAACGACTAGAGGATTTTCCAAAGGTATCTAATAAAGACAGTACAAGGTTCCAAGAGCTCAGCGACCTCCTGTTAGAGCTTCAGCTGGCCAAAGCAGACCCATACCTTCCTGGCCTCAGCTACCTGGACACTGCTCATGGGGTAACCCCAATAGTTTCCAAGCTGCCGTCCAATATCCAAAATAAGTGGGCCATGCTTGGATCAAAATACAAAAGGGAAAACCAAGTCTCCTTCCCTCCATTTTCCTACTTCTGCGAGTTCATCGAAAATATTGCAGACTGTAAGACTGATCCAAGTTTTTTCTATGGAGAACACAGCGACCCTGTTTCATCTACTAAACACGACAGTCCACGTCTTAACTACAGGAGCCACCAAGCTCCAATGTCCATCAAGAAGACTGATGTTCTTCCAGCACCTTCAGTATCACAAGATAAGAGCGACAAAGGTGAGAAGGTTGAGAATCCTAATCGCCAGTGTCCAATTCACAAACTGCCACATCCCCTGAAGAAGTGCATCGGCTTCAGGAAGAAGCCCCTTCAAGAACGAAAGGAGCTCTTGAAGAAGTTTGGAGTATGCTTCAGGTGCTGCGCCTCTACCGAACATCTTGCTAAGGACTGTGTCATCCCCATCAAGTGTCTAGAGTGCGACAGCGAAGACCACGTACAGGCGCTCCATCCATCACAGCCTGACTCTGCGTCTTCACCTTCTCCCACCACAAGCCATGGCGGGGAGAGTACAGACCAAGTGACAAGCCATGTTGCAGTATCTTCCTCATGCACCGATGTCTGTGGAGAAGGTCTTCGAGACAAGTCCTGTGCGAAGATTTGCCTGTCATGGGTGTATCCCAAGGGCCATCCAGAGAAGGCAGTCAAGGTGTACGTTAGCCTGGATGACCAGAGCAACAAATCATTAGCCAGGTCGGAACTCTTTGACTTGTTTGACTTAAAAGGAGACGTCTATCCCTACACCTTGGGCACCTGCAGCGGCGTTTTACAAACCTCTGGAAGAAGGGCCAGTGGCCTCATAATAACTTCTCTTGAGAAAGGCGCCACGGAGATACCACTACCCACGCTTGTAGAGTGTAACCAAATACCATTCAATAGGGAAGAAATCCCAACACCAGAAGTCGCTCTTCAGCATCCTCATCTCAGAATGATAGCCAAAGAGATGCCACCCCTGGACGATAAGGCAGACATCCTAATTCTCCTCGGCAGAGACATTATACGATTGCACAAGATGCGTCAACAAATCCACGGACTACTCAATGAACCATATGCCCAGCGCCTCGAGCTGGGCTGGGTCATCATTGGCAACGTCTGTAGTGACCAGACAAAGAATCAGAACGACATCTCCTCTTACAAAACCGTTATCACGTCGGATGACAACGACTTGTCCTCCCTGTCATACTCACGTCACCAATGGATAAAGGAGAAGTCAAACGACACTACGTGTCAACGGCAACCATCCGATATTTCAAGTCCGCTTTATCCTCGAGACTACAACCTCGAGATAACAGCATTCGATCCTTCAACCAAGGACAACAACTTACTACCTACAGAGGGAGACAAAGTGATCATCAGGGTCATGAGCGTCAAACCCACCGAAGACAACTATAACAGCTGGGTAGCTCCCTCACCTTCTCTTCCAGCAAAGACTAAGTTGCCAAGGGATCCACAGCAAGTAACTGCTAAGTTCCCAACCTTTGATACCCATCTCCATCACAAGCCTGGTCAAAATGAAGCCATGCTAGACTTCAGTGCTCAGAGTGAGAGCCCCTCTCTCAACAGCCTACCTCTGACCGATGGTGCCAGCGTTTTCCCCACGCAATTCAGCCTCAGCTCACTGGCGGATGTTGAACAAGACACGTTCACTTCCCAAGCATCACCCTGTAAGGAACTTGCTATCAAACGAGGAGCCTCGCCTGTTGAAAACAGTATCGACGGTCCTCTCGGGTTTAAGACACCCATCGCAGTTCTAGGCAGAGTACCACTGAGACAGCTTGCTACTCCGGATATCAACGGGAACACTATGCCACCATCTCAGAGACAGCAAAGATGGGAGACGGCGAAGAAGTCTCTAAAGGCCTTACAACAAGTCCTGCCCCGTAGTTCTGTAAAGACTCTTTCAACCGTCATCAAGAGACAAGTCTACCTTTCCTACGACGTGTCTAAGAAGACTACAGCTGCAGGAGCCTCTCCCAGCGCTTCAGAAACCGGCAAAAAGGTACAGAAGCTGAGCTCTCTTTACCCTGGACATCCTTTCAGCTGGTCAGCCATCCTATCTGCTGACATATATTTCAGGCAAATCATCTGCTGGCTCCTTCGAGCAGGAGTCACATGATCTTAGCTTCGTCTCTGAACTCAGCTCACGGCGGGGAGCCTACCGCCATATACTCTCCAGCTGTGTTGGAACATTGTAATATTTTAACTTTCTCCAGCGGATTATTGGGTTGGTGGAAGTGTTTGCACGTTGCGGCTTCCCCAATCCGAAGATGGGTTTTCGTTTGGACTTGGATTATTCCGCTGTTGAGGACTTCATGCCTCCAACTGAACATTGGACCATGCCAATTGGACTTCAACTGTTGTTGTTATTACCTGCATGCTTGTTTTTTCCTTTTGTCTTTCAGGTCTACAGTGACATCTCCAGTGGACATCATAAAATTATGAAATCTATAGATTTCAGACGGGGAGTGTTATGTCCCATGAATGAGACATTTTACAGACTGTCCTGTGTATTTTACATGCTGTATTGCAGTCTCTCATATTGTTTACTGCTGCTATGTGTCCCTGTGTTTGCATAGCTGAAATCCTCCCTTTACATCAAGTTTGTCCCTTCTGTCTCTCTGTCTCTCTCTTCTGGTGTGATGTCATTTCCTTCTTCTTTCTCCTGTGTTTCATTCTCCATCTTGATTTTATCAGAATCATATGTGTTTTCAGTCCGTGTGAAGAAAGTCTTTTTTACCTGCTGCTGTTTGTATGCATTCAACAAGAATTCTTAAAGAAATCAAAGTCTCTTCTGGATTCTTCATAACATGTGTGCCGGCAGCTGAGTTAAGCTATCTGCGATCGTCGCCAATTGTAAGTAAGGTGAAAGAGATCCGGCATCTCACAGAGCCATATTTACAGCCACAGGCCCCGGGGACAGAATATAGGCGTATCAATATCCAAATCTACCATAAAGAGAAGACTGCATGAAATTAAATACAGAGGGTTCACTGCACGGTGCAAGCCACTCATAAGAATCAAGAATAAAAAGGCTAGGCTGGACTTTGCTAAAAAACATCTAAAAAAGCCAGCACAGTTCTGGAAGAACATTCTTTGGACAGATGAAACCAAGATCAACCTCTACTAGAATGATGGAAAGAGAAAAGTATGGCGAAGGCATGGTACAGCTCATGATCCAAAGCATACCACATCATCTGTAAAACATGGCGGAAGCAGTGTGATGGCTTGGGCATGCATGGCTGCCAGTGGCACTGGGTCACTAGTGTTTATTGATGATGTGACACAGGACAGAAACAGCCGAATGAATTCTGAGGTCTTCAGAGCCATACTGTGTGCTCAGATCCAGCCAAATGCAGCCAAACTGATTGGTCGTCGTTTCATACTACAGATGGACAATGACCCAAAACATAAAGCCAAAGCAACCCAGGAGTTTATTAAAGCAAAGAAGTGGAATATTCTTGAATGGCCAAGTCAGTCACCTGATCTCAACCCAATTGAACATGCATTTCACTTGTTAAAGACTAAACTTCAGACAGAAAGGCCCACAAACAAACAACAACTGAAAACCACCGCGGTGAAGGCCTGGCAGAGCATCAAAAAGAAGGAAACACAGTGTCTGGTGATGTCCATGAGTTCAAGACTTTAGGCAGTCATTGCCATCAAAGGGTTTTCAATCAAGTACTAGAAATGAACATTTTATTTACAATTATTTAATCTGTCCAATTACTTTTGGTCCCTTTAAAAACAGGGTGGCACATGTTAAGGAGCTGAAACTCCTAAACCCTTCATCCAATTTTAATGTGGATACCCTCAAATGAAAGCTGAAAGTCTGAACTTCAACTGCATCTGATTTGTTTTGTTTCAAATTCATTGTGGTAATGTCTAGAACCAAAATTACATAAATGTTGTCTCTGTCCAAATATTTATGGACCTAACTGTATATATGTGTGTGTCACTGACATCTATATATCTATGTATTCTATGTGTATATATCTATTCTATATATTCTATTCTAACTTGTCACGCTGTGATTTTACTGAACGCTGCACATGAATTGCTGGCTTTTGGGGGGAACCCCTCTATTCTTGACAACCAGCCTTGCTGACAGCTGACAGTTGCAGCCCCCAGCTGTGAGTTTTGCCTGGCTGGTTATCAAAAATACAAGGGGACCCACGCAGGTTTTGTTTTTTTTAATTATTTATTTAAAGCGCAGCAGAGGTTGATGAATACTCCCATCCGCTTCTCCTGCTCTCACTGTTATTAGCGGCAGCAGGTGTTGGATGATGGGAGCTGTAGTCCCATCAGCTGATACCAGTGACTGGAGATAAACTTTATACCCCCGATCACAGCTGTGTGCTCATACTGTCTTCTTACAGCGAGGTAACTTCTGCTCTCTGACTGGTGGGGATTATTTCACCACTGATCAGAAACGCTACGATGGTGTTTCCCATGCTGTCACACTGAATTGATGGTTTTTGTTCATTCTGCCTCCACAAAAATCATAATAGAAAGTGATCAAAAAATGTCATGTGCCCAAAAATGGTACCAATAAAAATGTCAGCTCGTCCCGCAAAAAACAAGCCCTCACATGACTCTGTGGGCTGAAATATGGAAAAATTAAAGCTCTCAAAATATGGTGAAGCAAAAACTTCAACTTGCAAAAAAAGCGTCTTTTAAGTGTGTGACAGAAACTAAACATAAAAAAAAGGATATAAATCTGGTATCGCTGTAATCGCACCAACCCGAAGAATAAAGTCACCTAATTACTAATACCACACAAAGAATGGTATAAAAAATAAATAAAACCAATTCTTTACCTGCTGTACGTAGATTTGTTCATTCTGCCTCCCAAAGATTGCAGTAAGGCTTGGCGCACATTTATCCTGCGCTCTATGCTGAGCTCTTACACTGTGGTTTTCATGTAAATCTCTGAAATATGTGATTCAGACAGAACCACTGGTGGAAGATTCCCTATAATGAGGCAGATGAAGGCACTGTGGATGCCATAGCACCTGTGATCCGGCAATGTCTGTCTTTTTCGGAGAGCATAAAAACGCAGTCCACCATAGTTTTGTGCACCTCTGAAAGGAAGGATGAAAATGAACAGAGGCCATACGGAGTCCAGAGTAACTCTGCTGCCTCATTATAGTAAACGGATCCCTCAGGCGTTTCTTCTGTCACGTACACACGTGGTCAAAATTGTTGGTACCCCTCGTTTAAAGATAGAAAAACCCACAATGGTGACAGAAATAACTTGAATCTGACAAAAGTAATAATAACTAAAAAATCTATGAGAATGAACAAATGAAAGTCAGACATTGCTTTTCAACCACGGTTTCACAGAATGTAAAAAAAAATAAAACTCATGAAATAGGCCTGGACAGAAATGATGGTATCCCTTAAAATAATGTGACAAAAGGGCCATGTTAAATCACGGTGTGACCACTAATTTGCATCACAGGTGTCTACAATCTTGGAATCAGTGAATGGGCCTGTATAGAGGGCTACAGATTCTCACTGTGCTGTTTGGTGACATGGTGTGTATCACACTCAACATGGACCAGAGGAAGAGAAGGAAAGAGTTGTCTCAGGAGATTAGAAAGAAAATTATAGACAAACATGTTAAAGGTATAAGTTATAAGACCATCTCCAAGCAGCTTGATGTTCCTGTGACTACAGTTGCACATATTATTCAGAAATGTAAGCTCCATGGGACTGTAGCCAACCTCCCTGGATGTGGCCGCAGGAGGAAAATTGATGACAAATCAAAGAGACGGATAATACGAATGGTAACAAAAGAGCCCAGAAATACTTCTAAACAGATTAAAGGTGAACTTCAAGCTCAAGGAACATCAGTGTCAGGTTGCACAATCCGTCGTAGTATGACCCAATGTGGACTTCATGGGAGACGACCAAGGAGGACACCTTTGTTGAAAAAATCATAAAAAAGCCAGATTGGAATTTTCCAACTACATGTTGACAAGTCACAATGCTTCTGGGAGAATGTCCTATGCACAGATGAGACAAAAATGGGATTTTTTTTTGTCAAGGCACATCAACTCTATGTTCACATATGAAAAATGAAGCATATCAAGAAAAGAGCACTGTCCCTACTGTGAAACATGGAGGAGGCTCTGTTATGTTCTGGGGCTGCTTTGCGGCATCTGGCACAGGGTGTCTAGAATCTGTGCAGGGTACAATGAAATCTCAAGACTATCAAGGGATTCTGGAGAGAAATGTGCTGCCCAGTGTCAGAAAGCTTGGTCTCAGTCGCAGGTCATGGGTCTTGCAACAGGATAATGACCCAAAACACACAGCTAAAAACACCCAAGAATGGCTAAGAGGAAAACATTGGACTATTCTGAAGTGGCTTCTATGAACCCTGACCTGAATCCTATTGAGCATCTTTGGAAAGAGCTTAAACATGCCGTCTGGAGAAGGCGACCTTCACACACAAGACGACTGGAGCAGTTTGCTCTTGAGGAGTGGCCAAAATTCCTGTCGAGAGGTGCAGAAGTCTCACTGACAGGTACAGGAATCGTGTGATTGCAGTGATTGCCTCAAAAGGTCGTGCAACAAAATATTAAGTTAAGGTTAAGGAACCATCATTTTTGTCCAGGCCGATTTCATTTGTTTTTTTGTTTTTTTTTAATTCTGTGGAAGCTGAAAAGCAATGTCTGACTTTCATTTGTTCATTTTCATAGATTTTTGATTTATTATTACTTTTGTCAGATTCAAGTTATTTTTGTCATCATTGTGGGTTTTTCTGCCATTAAACGAGGGGTACCAACAATTATGACCACGTGTGCAGCTCGGAGATTTAGATGAAAACACCAAAGTATGTGCTCAGCGTAGAGCGCCGGATAAATGTGATCACAAACATTATCAAAAATGTTCCCAATAAAAGCTTCAACTTAATCCACACTCAGATCTGTCATCTGTTAACAGAAATATAGGGGCTTCCACATTACTGGTAGCACAAAGGCTCAGGAAAAGCCAAAAGAAATTCAGCAAATTCTGTGCTCCCAAATCCATATGCCCCTTTCGCTTCTGAGCCCCAGTGTGCATAAACCACCTTTAGCATTCATATTTGGCAGGGGTATAATTTCCAAAATGGGGTCTCTTGGGAGAGGGGGGATTCTGCTCTTTAGCACTTAGGGGGCTTTGTACATGGTGTCCGCAAACTATTCTAGGAAAATCTGTGCTCCAGGAGTCAAATAGCGCTTCATCCCTAGGCCATACTGTACAGCCACATATGGGGTATTTATGTATTCATCTGAAATTGTGGGACAAATTCTGGTGCCAATTTTCCCCACTTTTTGTGGTAAAAATTTAATTATTTTTTCTTCACTGACCAATGGTATGAAATTCTGACACACCCTTGGTATCAATATGATCATTACACCCCTGGATTAATTCATTGAGAGGTGTACTTTGTAAAATAGGATCACTTATGGGGCGTTCTACTGTTCTGGCACCTCAGGGCTCTCCCAGTGGACCAAGGCGCCCTCAAACCATAACAGTAAAATTTGCACCACAAATGGCAATCCTTCCCTTTTGAGCTTTGCACTGTGCCTCAGAAGAAGTTTTCACCCACACATGGGGTATTGGCATACTCATAAGAAATTGCAGAACAAATTCTGGGGTCCATTTTCTCCAATTACCCTTGAGAAAATAAAAAATTTGGGGCTAAAAAAAAATTTTGCCTCAAAAAAATGTGTTTTTTTAAGTTTCTTAGGTCTGTTATAAACTTCTGTAAAGCACCTGGTCAATCAAGATGCTCACCACACATCTAGATAAGTTCCTTGATGGGTCTAGTTTCCAAAATGGTATCACTTGTGGGGGGTTTCCACTGTTTAGGCACATCAGGGGCTCTCCATACGTGACATGGCATCCGCTCTTGATTCCATCCAATTTTGTGTTCAAAACGTCAAACATTTCTCCTTCCCTTCCAGGTCCTGCCGTGCACCCAAACAGTGGTCTTCCTTCACACATGGGATATCAGCAAACTCAGGAGAAATTGCACAACAATTTTTGGGGTCCAATTTCCCCTGTTATCCTTGGGAAAATAAAAAATTGGAGGCAAAAAGATCATTTTTGTGGAAAAAATATGATTTTTTATCTTCACGGCTCTACGTTATAAACTTCTGTGAAGCACTTGGGGGTTCAAGGTTCTCACCATGCATCTAGATAAGTTCCTTCGGGCTCTAGTTTCCAAAATGGGGTCACTTATGGGGGATTTTCACTATTTAGCTACATCAGGAACTCTCCAAATGCGACATGGCGTCCAATCTCAATTCCAGCCAATTTTGCGCTGAAAAATTCAAACAGCGCTCTTTCCCTTCTGAGCTCTGCCATGCTCCCAAACAGTGGTCCCCCCCCCACATATGGGGTATCAGCATACTCAGGACAAATTTCACAACAACTTTTGGGGTCCAATTTCTCCTGTTATGATTGGAAAAATAAAAAATTGTGGGCGAAAAGATCATTTTTGTGGAAAAAATATGTGTTATGTTTCGGTAGCTGAGGAGTGCAGGTAAAAAAGGCAATACACCAGAGAAGTTGGAATCTATGAGATTGCAGTACCCTGACTAACCACCACAACTAGAGGCAGCCGTGGAGCGTTCCTACGTTGGTCCTAGACGCCTCGTCACAGCCTGAGAAACTAACTACACCTAAAGATAGAAAGAGGAAAGCTATCTGCCCCGGAGCAGATCCCCAAAGAACATAGAAAGCCCCCAAACATGTAATGGCGGTTAGACAAGATGAAATACTGACACAGAAAGAAAATAGTATGAGCAAACGTTGGGGCCCAAACTACCTAAATAGAAAAGGATAGGAAGGGCACTTACTGCAATCCCAAAAAACCCTGAAAAGCACCAACTCTACTAATTTCAAAATTACCTGAGATCACACGACCTCTACCACCTAAATTAGTTCTCTGGTGTAACAAAATCAAAACAGCAGCCACTGAAAAAACTGGAAAAAGCAAAAGTACAAACATCAGTGGCTGAACTAAACTGAGAGGGCAAAAGCCCCCGGAGGGGACCCTGAAGGCAACCACAGAAGTGCAGGACAAAATGCAAAAATCAAGCACAAAAACAAAAAGAAGAAAATGTCTTATCTGTTAGCAGGAGATGCAGACACGACACAGCAGGCTACAAAGGAAACAGGACTCAAGGATTGAGACCAGAACAATTGATCACCGGCAACCCTGATGGGAAGGCGACTCCCTTATATAAGACCAGTCAGTAACACCTGATTCCCACTCCTCACATTCTTCACTGGACAGTCCAGTACCGCTTGTAACCACCAGAGGGAGCCTCTGCTCAGAACTCATTTCAAGTCCATTCACAACAGTACCCCCCCCTTGAGGAGGGGTCACCGAACCCTCACTTGAGCAACCAGGTCGGTCAGGATGAGTTCTATGATACGCACGGATGAGTCTCCTAGCATGGATGTCCGAAGCAAACACCCAAGAATTGTCTTCCTGACCATAACCTCTCCACTTAACCAAATACTGGAGTTTCCGTCTAGAAAAACGAGAATTCAATATTTTCTCAACCACAAACTCCATATTGCCCTCAACCAGAACAGGGTCAGGAGGCAAAGCAGTAGGAACCACTGGCTCAACAAACCTCTTCAACAAGGACTTGTGGAACACGTTATGGATCTTAAATGTCCCTGGAAGAAGCAAACGAAAAGAAACAGGATTAAGAATCTCCATGATCTTATAAGGTCCAATGAACCTAGGCTTCAATTTAGGAGATGCCACTCTCATAGGAATATTTCTTGAGGACAACCAGACCAAGTCCCCCACTTTAAACCGAGGACCATCAGTCCTATGCCGGTTAGCAAACCGCTGGGCCCTCTCCTGAGAGAGGGACAACCTCTCCACTACCTGGTCCCAAATCTGTTGCATACGCTCCACAACAGAGTCAACACCTGGACAGACAGAAGCCTCCGTCTGTCCTGAAGAAAATCGAGGGTGAAACCCAGAATTACAGAAAAATGGAGACATCAAAGTGGCAGAGCTAGCCCTATTATTAAGAGCAAACTCAGCCAAAGGCAAAAAAGAGACCCAGTCATCCTGATCAGCAGACACAAAGCATCTTAGATAAGTCTCCAATGTCTGGTTTGTTCTCTCAGTTTGACCATTGGTCTGAGGATGAAACGCCGAGGAGAAAGACAATTGAACACCAAGTTTAGAACAAAAGGTCCTCCAAAATCTGGAAACAAACTGGACTCCTCTGTCAGACACAATGTTCTCAGGAATGCCGTGTAAACGAACCACGTGCTGAAGGAACAAAGGCACCAATTCAGAGGAGGAAGGCAACTTAGGTAATGGCACAAGATGTATCATCTTGGAAAACCTATCACAAATCACCCAGATGACGGTCATTCTCTGAGAAACAGGGAGGTCGGAAATGAAATCCATAGAGATATGGGTCCATGGTCTCTTGGGCACAGGCAATGGCATCAACAAACCACTAGAGCGAGAGCAAGGCTTGGAGCGAGAGCAAGTCCCGCAGGACTGCACAAATTCCCTGACATCACGAGACAAGGTAGGCCACCAAAAGGACCGACTAACCAAGTCTCTGGTACCAAAAATTCTGGGATGCCCAGCCAACGCGGAACAATGAATCTCAGACATCACACTCTTTTTCCACTGGTCCGGGACAATTTTCCAACAGGGCAGCGCTCGGGCCTATCCTCCTGACACCCCTCCAGAGCAAGTCTCAAATTGGGTGAGATGGCGGAAAGAACTACACCCTCTTTCAAAATAACAGAAGGATCAGATAACTCAGGAGAGTCCGCAAGGAAACTCCTCGAGAGGGCATCCGCCTTAACATTCTTAGTGCCAGGAAGAAAGGAAACCACAAAATTAAAACATGTGAAAGACAAGGCCCACCTGGCCTGTCTAGGATTGAGTCGCTTGGCAGATTCCAGATAAACCAGATTCTTATGGTCCGTAAGGACCACCACCTGATGTTTGGCTCCCTCCAGCCAATGTCTCCACTCTTCAAAAGCCCAATTCATGGCCAGTAACTCCCGATTACCCACGTCATAATTACGTTCAGTAGGAGAAAATTTTCGAGAAAAAAAGGCACAAGGGTTACTTTTAGAGGTCTCTGGATCTTTTTGGGACAAAACGGCACCTGCCCCAATTTCAGAGGCATCAACCTCCACCTGAAATGGCAGAGAAACATCAGGCTGCCGTAGAACAGGAGCAGAAGTGAATCTCTGCTTAAGTTCCTGAAATGCAGAGACTGCCTCAGGAGGCCAATTCACCACATCAGAACCCTTTCTGGTCAAATCAGTCAATGGTTTAACAATAACCGAGAAATTACCAATAAATTTACGATAAAAATTGGCAAAACCCAAAAATCTTTGAAGAGCCTTTAATGAAGTAGGTTGGACCCAATCACAGATGGCCTGAACCTTGACCGGGTCCATTTCAATAACAGATGGGGACAAAATGAATCCCAGAAATGAGATCCTCTGTACGCCAAAAAGACACTTTGATCCCTTCACATACAGAGCATTCTCTCTCAAAATCTGGAATACAGTTCAAACATGTTTCACATGAGAGTCCCAGTCATTAGAAAAAATCAAGATATCATCCAAATAAACAATCAGAAATTTATCCACAAAATCCCTGAAAATGTCATTCATGAAGGACTGGAAGACAGAAGGAGCATTAGTGAGCCCAAAGGGCATCACAAGGTACTCAAAATGCCCCTCAGGGGTATTGAATGCCGTCTTCCATTCATCCCCGTGCTTAATGCGAATAAGGTTATATGCCCCCCTGAGGTCAAGCTTGGTAAACCAAGTAGCGTTTTTCACCCTGGAAAACAGGTCAGAAATCTAAGGTAACGGGTATTGATATTTTACAGTAATATTGTTCAAAAGACAATAATCAATACACGGCCTTAATGAACCATCCTTTTTGGCCACAAAGAAAAAACCGGCACCTAAGGGTGAAGAGGATGGTCTGATATGACCCTTCTCCAATGATTCCTTGATATAAGACCGCATAGCGTCATGTTCAGGTACAGACAAGTTAAAAAGGCGACCTTTAGGGAATTTACTACCAGGCACTAATTCAATAGCGCAGTCATAGCTCCTATGGGGAGGCAAGGATGCAGATTTACTTTCGCTAAACACATCAGAAAAATCAATCAAAAAGTCAGGAACATCCTGAGCCTAGGAGGAGGCAGAAAAAACAGGAGTGTTGGTATTAACACATTGGCAGCCCCAACTGGTTACAGACACAGATTTCCAATCCAAAACAGGATTATGAGACTGCAACCAAGGGAAGCCCAGTACGATAATATCATGCAGATTATACAGAACCAAAAATTTACAGCACTCCTGATGATCAGGTTCAACCCTCATTATCACCTGAGTAGAGAACTGAGGTTTATTCTCAGCCAAAGGGGTAGAATCGATCCCAGTAGGGGAATAGACTTCTGTAGGGGTATCAAGGGAAACCCACAACGTTTAGCAAAATCATAATCCATCAGGTTAATAGCTGCTCCAGAATCAACGAAAGCCTGAGCAGAAAATGAGGACAGAGAGCATATCAGAGTGACAGTTAATAAAAACTTAGTCTGAACACTACCCAAGACAACTGAGCGTGCAAAACGTCTTCCCCGCTTAGGGCAGACTGAAATAGCATGAGAGGCATCACCACAGTAGAAACATAACCCATTGCGCTTTCGAAACTCATGACGCTGTGCCCCAGAAACCACTCTATCACACTGCATGGGTTCAGAAGCAGGATCACAAGGCAACACCATTCCACGCATACTTCTCCGCTCACGCAAACGTCTGTCAATTTGAATCGCTAATGACATAGAATCATTGAGACCAGAGGGGACAGAGAATCCCACCATAACATCCTTTACATTATCTGACAGACCCTTCCGAAAAAGGGCCGCCAAAGCGTCGTCATTCCACTTGGTCAGGACTGCCCACCTACGGAATCTCTGACAGTATAACTCAGCGTCATCAAGCCCTGATTTAATGCCAACAAGGCTTTTTCAGCTTGATCAGTGACATTAGGCTCATCGTACAATAACCCCAAAGCCTGAAAAAATGCATCACCATCACTCAAAACAGGATCCCCAGGTGTCAGGGAAAAAGCCCAATCCTGAGGATCGCCGCGCAGGAGAGAGATGACAATTTGAACCTGCTGCGCTGCGTTCCCTGAGGACTTAGATTTTAAGGCAAAAAACAATTTACAATTATTTTTGAAATTCTGAAACTTAGCTCGATCCCCTAAAAACAAATCTGGCATGGGAATCCTAGGTTCCACAACAGGCAACCTAGCAAGATAGGCAGCAATACTCCGAACCTCAGTGGCAAGCTGATCCACACGGCCAGACAACTGTGCAAACTTCATTGAGAGAAAAAAAAATCCTCCCCAGCACCCAGAGATACAGAGGGAAAAAAATGCAACAAACAGAAAAATATCTCTGACAACCTTTTTTCTTTCACAATATTTTTTCCCTTCTGTGAGTACAATACAATTTTCAATTTTTAGGCCGGTGATACTGTTATGTTTCGGTAGCTGAGGAGTGCAGGTAAAAAAGGCAATACACCAGAGAAGTTGGAATCTATGAGATTGCAGTACCCTGACTAACCACCACAACTAGAGGCAGCCGTGGAGAGTTCCTACGTTGGTCCTAGACGCCTCGTCACAGCCTGAGAAACTAACTACACCTAAAGATAGAAAGAGGAAAGCTATCTGTCCCGGAGCAGATCCCCAAAGAACATAGAAAGCCCCCAAACATGTAATGGCGGTTAGACAAGAAGAAATACTGACACAGACAGAAAATAGTATGAGCAAACGTGGGGCCCAAACTATCTAAATAGAAAAGGATAGGAAGGGCACTTACTGCAATCCCAAAAAACCCTGAAAAGCACCAACTTTACTAATTTCAAAAATACCTGAGATCGCACGACCTCTACCACCTAAATTAGTTCTCTGGTGTAACAAAATCAAAACAGCAGCCACTGAAAAAACTGGAAAAAGCAAATGTACAAACATCAGTGGCTGAACAAAACTGAGAGGGCAAAAGCCCCCGGAGGGGACCCTGAAGGCCCCCACAGAAGTGCAACCCTGATGGGAAGGCGACTCCCTTATATAAGACCAGTCAGTAACACCTGATTCCCACTCCTCACAATCTTCACTGGACAGTCCAGTACCGCTTGTAACCACCAGAGGGAGCCTCTGCTCAGAACTCATTTCAAGTCCATTCACAACAAATATGATTGTTTTATTTTCACGGCTCTATGTTATTAACTTCTGTTAAGCACTTGGGGGTTCAAAGTGCTCACTACACATTTAGATTAGTTCTTTGGGGGTCTAGTTTCCAAAATGGGGTCAATTATGGGGGGTTTCCACTGTTTAGGTACATCAGGGGCTCTCCAAACGCAACATGGCGTCCGCTCTCGATTCCAGCCAATTTTACATTAACAGCAACATAGTTAGCAAGGCCGAAAAAGCCATTTGTCCATCCAGTTCAGCCTATATTCCATCAGAATAAATCCCCAGATCTACGTCCTTCTAACGAACCTAATAACTGTAAGATACAATATTGTGACGCTCCAGGAAGACATCCCGGCCTCTCTTGAACCCCTGGACTGAGTTCGTCATCACCACCTCCTCTGGCGAGGAATTCCAGATTCTCACTGCCCTAACAGTAAAGAATCCTCTTCTATGTTGGTGGAGAAACCTTCTCTCCTCTAGAGGTAGAGAATGCCCCCTTGTGACCGTCACCTTCCTTGGTATTCAAAACCTCAAATGATGCTCCTTCCCTTCCGAGCCCTGCCGTGCGCCTAAAGAGTGGTCTTCCTCCACACATGGGGTATTGGTGTGCTCAGGAAAAATTGCACAACAAATATTGTGGTTCATTTTCTTCTGATGCCCTTGACAAAATAAATGAAAATGTGTCCGAAGTAAAATTTTTGTGGAAAAAAAGTTAAATATCAATTTTTTCCTTCCACATTGCTTCAATTCTTGTGAAGCACCTGAAAGGTTAATAAACTTCTTGAATGTGGTTTTGAGCACCTTGAGGGGTGCAGTTTTTAGAATGGTGTCACTTTTTGGGTATTTTCTGTCATATAGACCCCCAAAGTGACTTCAAATGTGAGGTGGTCCCTAAAAAAATGGTTTTGTAAATTTTGTTGGAAAAATGAGAAATCGCTGGTCAACTTTTAACCCTTATAATTTCCTAACAAAAAAAAATTATGTTTCAAAAATCATGCTGATGTAAAGTAGACATGTGGGAAATGTTATTTATTAACTATTTTGTGTGACATAACTCTCTGATTTAGGGGCATAAAAATTAAAAGTTTGAAAATTCTGAAATTTTCTAATTTTTTGCCAAATTTAAATTTTTTTCACAAGAAATTTTGAAGAAATTTTACCACTATCATAAAGTACAATATGTCACAAAAAAACCATCTCAGAATCATTGGGATCCATTGAAGCATTCCAGAGTTATGACAACATAAATTGACAGTGGTCAGATTTCAAAATTAAGGCCTGGTCATTAACCTACAAAGTGGCTTGGTCCTTAAGGTGTTAAAAACAAAATTGACTATGGCTGGAAGGGGTTAAACCGTCCGTTGCCACAAGCCATCAGAGATTGGGGAACATTGGGTATGTTTGATAGTCCGATGCTTCCTATAGTCCAAAATACTGTATATGGGATTAGTGGAGATACCAGGGAACCACTGGTTATAAGTGATGGCTCGGTGCCTCCATGAGAAGCTATGCCACCACTATGTCCAATTCTTGTAGAAGGCAGTGTTAATTCTTAAGATTTTAATCTGGTGTTCACTAGTAGTAGTTTTAGTAGTACTCTTGGGATTGTCCTCTTTGCCCGGCCTGTCCAACGCTAAGCTCCGAGTAACCAACCGTTCACTAGGCCAATGAGGAGTCAAAGCTCAACACCACGACGCTGCCCAAATACCGGCCTCAACTCCACTGGACTCCTCTTCCTGCAGCTCGAAACTGGGCAAAACTGGAAGCATTTGGCACCTCTGCTATGTTCTGCTGCCAACAAGCCATTATCAAATACAGGGGCATGACAGCGTACTAAACAAGAAGATGCAAGCACACAGTAACAAAATATAGAAAGGGGGACATGAATGTTTTAACGGTTTGGTCCAACCATTTTTTTTATTTTAAAGCGGCCCAGCATGGTAAAGAAAACAGAAAAATATTGAATCCTACCAATCCTGTGTCATTATTCTGCTTATTTCCTTTCTCTTCCCGAAAGCAAGAAAACTGGTGGAGAATCCGGGCACTGTAAGGAAATGAACGGCTGGGAATTGTTAGCAGAATTTTCGTAATTTTCTTTTTACCACTCTGTGCCATTTTTAAACTTAAAAAGGAGAGAACAAACAGTTTGAATGTACAGTTAGGTCCATAAATATTTGGACAGAGACAACATTTATCTAATTTTGGTTCTAGACATTACCACAATGAATTTGAAACAAAACAAATCAGATGCAGTTGAAGTTCAGACTTTCAGCTTTCATTTGAGGGTATCCACATTAAAATTGGATGAAGGGTTTAGGAGTTTCAGCTCCTTAACATGTGCCACCCTGTTTTTAAAGGGACCAAAAGTAATTGGACAAATGACTCCAAGGCTATTTCATGGACAGTTGTGGGCAATCCCTTTGTTATGTCATTCTCAATTAAGCAGATGAAAGGGCCGGAGTTGATTTGAGGTGTGGTGTTTGCATTTGGAAGGTTTTGCTGTGAAGGAAACATGCGGTCACAGGAGCTCTCCATGCAGGTGAAACAAGCCATCCTTAAGCTGCAAGAACAGAAAAAAACCCATCCAAGAAATTGCTACAACATTAGAAGTGGCAAAATCTACAATTTGGTACATCCTGAGAAAGAAAGAAAGCACTGGTGAACTCATCAATCCAAAAAGACCTGGGAGCCCACGGAAGACAACAGTGGGGGATGATCGCCGCATACTTTCTTTGGTGAAGAAGAACCCGTTCACAACATCAACTGAAGTCCAGAACACTCTCAGTGAAGTAGGTGTATCTGTCTCTAAGTCAACAGTAAAGAGAAGACTCCATGAAAGTAAATACAAAGGGTTCACATCTAGATGCAAACCATTCATCAATTCCAAAAATAGACAGGCCAGAGTTAAATTTGCTGAAAAACACCTCCAGAAGCCAGCTCAGTTCTGGAAAAGTATTCTATGGACAGATGAGACAAAGATCAACCTGTACCAGAATGATGGGAAGCCAAAAGTTTGGAGAAGAAAGGGAACGGCACATGATCCAAGGCACACCACATCCTCTGTAAAACATGGTGGAGGCAACGTGATGGCATGGGCATGCATGGCTTTCAATGGCACTGGGTCACTTGTATTTATTGATGACATAACAGCAGACAAGAGTAGCCGGATGAATTCTGAAGTGTACCGGGATATACTTTCAGCCCAGATTCAGCCAAATGCTGCAAACTTGATTGGACGGCGCTTCATAGTACAGATGGATAATGACCCCAAGCATACAGCCAAAGCTACACAGGAGTTCATGAGTGCAAAAAAGTGGAACATTCTTCAATGCCAAGTCAATCACCAGATCTTAACCCAATTGAGCATGCATTTCACTTGCTCAAATCCAGACTTAAGAGGGAAAGACCCACAAACAAGCAAGACCTGAAGGCTGCGGCTGTAAAGGCCTGGCAAAGCATTAAGAAGGAGGAAACCCAGCGTTTGGTGATGTCCATGGGTTCCAGACTTAAGGCAGTGATTGCCTCCAAAGGATTCGCCACAAAATATTGAAATTAAAAATATTTTGTTTGGGTTATGTTTATTTGTCCAATTACTTTTGACCTCCTAAAATGTGGAGTGTTTGTAAAGAAATGTGTACAATTCCTACATTTTCTAACACATATTTTTGTTCAACCCTTCAAATTAAACGTTACAATCTGCACTTGAATTCTGTTGTAGAGGTTTCATTTCAAATCCAATGTGGTGGCATGCAGAGCCCAACTCGCGAAAATTGTGTCACTGTCCAAATATTTCTGGCCCTGACTGTATCTGAATCTAAAGAATAAGTGAAATGAAATGTTATGAAAATTAGAAATCCAGCAGCGTATCAGTGAGAAATAGAGAGAAGGACAACTTTTATACATAGAGTCGAGATGAACGTATCAATTTGTTGGACTCCTGTCCAGCGTCCAGGCAGCTAGGCAGGAGTCTCGTGAATCTCTTACCTACCAGCGTTGATTTGTAATGGCTGGTGTGACACCATCTATGTGACGTGATGCTCAGATGACGTTACGCCAAACCTGGCAAATCAAAAGCAGCGCAATTTGGTCTGAGTCTGCTCTAAAAAGACGTTTATTCTAATCTGAAGTTTCTCCAGATTCCAGAATAATAAACAGAGGGGAGAGCAGGGGTTAAAAGTAATAAAAGATGAGACTTTACTCTACTAAGGTCTCGATTGTCTTGATTGCCTGGTCCTCCACTTGCTCCCTCTGGTCTTTGGTTCTCTTGCTGCTAACCGTGCTCCGAAAGGTTATGTGGCACGCAACGTCCATCGTTGACATCAATGACATGAGTCTTATCACACATGATCTTGTAAGAGCCAGTAAGAGAGAGTAAGATGTGAAGACCGGAGAGATCATCTGTAGGACTTGATGAAGAGATGCGGAGGCAGAACATGAGAGGACCAAGAAGAAGAGAATATTATTATTTATTATTATAGCGCCATTTATTCCATGGCACTGTACATGTGAGGAGGGGTGTACATAATAAATACAAGTACAGTAATCTTACACAATGCAAGTCACGACTGGTCCAGGAGGAGAGAGGACTCTGCCCGCGAGGGCTCACAATCTACAAGGGATGGGTGAGGATACAGTAGGTGAGGGTAGAGCTGGTCGTGCCGCGGGTTGGTGGATCGGTGGTTACTGCGGGTTGTAGGCTTGTCGGAAGAGGTAGGTCTTCAGGTTCCTTCTGAAGGTTTCCATGATAGGCGAGAGTCTGATATGTTGGGGTAGAGAGTTAGAGTAGGGGGGGATGCACGGGCGAATATAATCTTTTATTGTATTTCAATCCGTTCTCAACCTTCAAAACAAATCAAGCAAAATGGCAAAAAAATCCCAAAAATGTCACTCCTCTCTATTCCATACAAATAAAACAAAAATGAATTGTTTACTAATCCTAATTAATTAATTTCTAATAAAGTTTCATATTTACCATAATATTTTTTTCACATTTTTAATTTTAATTATAAATAGAAATGTTAGTACAAGAAATAAAACCAACAAAAAATATTTAGTCTGTAAATAGTAAAAGTACGGAAGTTGTGATACGATGGCTTCTTACAAGAATCGTGATGCGTTAACTGAAAATACAAAATAAAAATAGCTGATTTTATTTGAAAAACTATGAAATATAATTTTCTTAC
>JARQOD010000002.1:4649857-4689043 GCA_033576555.1 Oophaga sylvatica
TTCTTTTAATTTAAATAGTTTATTAAGGTGAAGGAAGACTTTAAGTCCTTTCTAGTTCAACCCATATCCTATCCAAAACCTGCCCTAACAGGTTATAACTCTTGCACACTGTATTTTTGTTTTCTGTTTGTATGTGTTGCCATCTCCTTTTTTTTAATAGATGCACCATTTCTGGGGTGGCTGCGGGCTGCTATTTTTAGGTGTGGAGGGTTAATATCCATAGCCCTTTCCCAGCCTGAGAATACCAGCCCTATCTGTCTGCTTTTGCTGGCGGGTTGTCAATTATGGAGGAAACAGCACGTTATTTTCTTTCAAATTATTCAAAAACTGCAGGGGGACCCCTCTATTCTTGATAACCAGCTAGGGTAAAGCTGACAGCGGGGGTTTGCAGACCACAGCTGTCATTTTTGCCTGTTCTGGTTATCAAGAATAAGAGGACCTCATGCTTTTTTTCTTATATTTTTTTTTAAATAATTGTAAAAAAATTATTTAGGACCCCTCTATTCTTAATAACCACCCATGATAAAGCAGACAGCTGGGGCTGCACCCCGCAGCTGTTGGCTTTGTCTGCTCTGGTTACCAAGAAACAGGGGAAGCCAATATTTTTTTTTTTTAAACAGCGTTTCCCGGTCAATCACAGCCATACTATTCCTTGACATGGCTGTGACTGAGCTGAAAAGTGCCCACACAGCGAAGTTTTTTGTTTGACTGCGCTCAGCCTTTTCTACAAGTTTTTTTTCGGGCTGCCGGACCCAACAGTAACACAGAGTTCCTGGAGAAGTCCGTGTTCGTAGGGGACCCTGAACAAATCGTTTGTGTTCGTCCATCTCAAGTCATCTTCACTCAGAGGCACACCAGACCGCAGCCTGCACTATAGACAAGTGAGCGGTGAGGTGAGTATTTTCTGGGGGCCTCACTCTCGGCTGTCTACAATTTAGCAAAAAGGTGGTGTTACCTGCCATTTTGCTAAATTCGTGCAGAATTGAAATGCAAAAAAAATTTGAGATCCCAAAGTCTTGAAATATTTGACATGAAATTAATTCACCTTGAACAGATTCGCTCGTCTCCTTTTATATACTTGAGGTTATAGTTTACACATAACTTAGCAACAACTTTTACAATTTGTTCATCTTTTTTGTAAATTATTTTTATTCTCATTTTAGTTTAAATATGAGTTTAGGCGCAATCAATGTAATACAAGGTTTAGAGTGGAAGTTTACAGAATATTGAGTTATGTTCAAAATCCAGACTTCCGGCATTCCAGGACTCTACACAAATATCCAGTGGGAGATGGGTATCGCAGTAATATTACAAGAGACACATTTGTTGTAAAGGTTACAATATTTTATCATATCTTAGATTTACATTCCATTCAGTGATGTAATATCCATCATACACGTACACCACACATTCATAGAATCCTAGAATTATAGAATGGTAGAGTTGGAAGGGACCTCCTCGGTCATCTGGTCCAACCCCCTACTCAAAGCAGGATTCACTAAATCATCCCATTCAGGTGAGGGTCTCCACCTCAACCAAAGTACATTCTTCCCAATGGTAAATTGTCCCTTAGGGTGTCTCCAAAGAGGATAAAAGACTATCTCACCTTCATGGTCCAAGAAACTTTTGGTTATCAGATTTGACTCTGCCCCATAACATGCAAAGAAAGAATGGTAGGACCACCTCCTTGTCCACCAGTTATAGTAATTTATGGCATCTTGAGACAACATAATTTCAAAGTTGAGAAATATTGGACACACTCCCATTCAGTTTTTGCCTGATAACTGGTACAAATAACATACATTATTGCTCAAAATGGCCACCATGATCATAAATATGATTAGTCCGATATGGAAATCTGATTCTTGGGCTATGGTCACACTAGTATTGTGGTTTCCAGTCATGACGAAGCCCACAACACTCTGATACATTGTTTGATGGATGCCAGCTTTACCCAACAAACCTTATTTTTTTAATTGGGTCCATCAGGTTTTGTTGCCGAAACTGTCAATGAAAGTTCTGATGGCAATGTGAATTAAGCTTTATCTATAGACAGTTCTACACACAGCTGGTGACGTTGCGGCTTTTGTTGACCCTTACATTTTTCCAACATACCGTATTTCAGTCTAGAAACTTTTTCTTAGTTTATTTAGATACTTGCAGATCTATAACAAATCTGTTTGAATCAGATCATCAGTGGGATCACCCAATACAATGATGCTAGTCAGTTTAAGAGCAGGAAGTAAATATACCGTAAAGTGTCAAGTAGGAGGTGTGAAAACAAAACAGTTCCTGGTTTTAGAGAGTCACACTGCCAATCATCTGGGTTTTTTTTGGGGGGAAAAGATCCATGGCAGTCATAAACTGTCCATCATCTGTTTACGCTTAAATGAAGAATTGTTTCTTGTCTTAAATATCGATCTCAACGTTTTTTTAATTTCCTCAGTCCGGAGACAAAATATCATCGGACTCATGAAATGCGGCACAAATGTGTAGAGGCAAATAAGTGAAACATAAATGTCCACCTGCGGCTTTTGTGTTTGCTCGTAGGTGTAAACGAGGAGTCTCGGGACATTGTAGGTTCCATTGACAAACCAATGCGTCACGCAGGTGTAGAGGGCTTTATTCCAGCTCTCCGATCGTGCCGTAGAGCAGGCTTTTGTGAGTATGACGCTGTAGGAGAAGATGATGAATGATAACGGACCCAAGTGACAGGCTAAACCAATATAATAAGCTTTCAGAAGGGTTTGGGTTGGATTAAGACTTGTCGTAACGGCAACGGTTCCGATAGAACAGAAAAAGTTCTTGACATGATTTGAACCAACGTTCGGAAGACAATATGCCAAACACATGACACAGATGCCCGTCACCATGGCCACCGTGTATAATGATACGCAAATTATTATAATGAGTCTGTTACCAATGATTGAGTGATACCGGAGGGTTTACAGATGGCGACGTACCGGTCAACAGCCATTAGCATGATAATTAAAGAGTCAAGAAGATTCAGGGTATGAACAATGGTCATCTGAAGGAAACATCCCATGAAGGTCATGGATCCTGCTCCAAACCAATACTTCGCAATGATTTTTGGCAAAGTTAAGGTGTCAAACAGAAGGTCGTAGATGGCCAGGCTTGCGATTATTATGTACATTGGTTGATGTAGATGTTCTTTAAGGAAAATCAACATGACCACAGTGACGTTAGCACATAATGAAAATTAAAAACCAGGAAAATAAAAATTCCAACACCGATGTGAAATCTCTGCGGAAGACCGGGGAATCCAACGAGGACAAACTCAGAAAACTCTGATTCATTGGCCATGGATTCTGATCAGATCTGCAAGGAATACAACGTATTGGACTCACTGAATGTATATTTTATATTGGAGTGTACCTCAAGAACGTCTTGAAGGAAAAGCAGATGTGAAGGCCCTCCAAGAACTTCATGGATTGATGGAAAAAAGGACATTTCCTAATTTACTACAAGTATAGAGTTTTTTTTACAGTTTATTGTATAATTCCTTATGAAACACAGTAAGGTGCAGAGAGACCCTTCAGTCAGGACCACCTTTTCATTGGCCAAGCCTCTCTGGCAGATACAGTATGTAGTGTGAAACCTGAAGCCCAGTCTAAACTAGGGCAACCTGACATTGTCTGGGAGACACTGTTTGGGTGCATCTTTAAGGTCAGGGGCATTAATATCGGGGCACAAATATGGCTTTAAAGAGGTTTTCCAATTTTGGACGAGCTTTGCCCTCTGCTGAAGTTTATTATAAAAAAATAAACTGCTTCTTTTCTACTGCTTCCCCAAGTCCAGTGCTAAGCCTCTGCCACTTCTCCTGGTGTCTGTCCTGGTCTGAAGTGCCGACGTCACATCGACAGCACAGCTGCCAATATCTGCCCGAGTAGACGGCACAAGCTGCTCAGATCTGCGGAGCTCACTGATTGGCTGCAGCGCTATCGGCTTGATTTCAGCACTGCACACAATGACAGAAACTGAACACAGCCATCCCAAGGAAGAGGAGTAAAACTTAGTTTATTTTTTCATACAAAATGCAGACATGCGGACAAGGGTTTTCTGAAACATGAAAACCCCTTTAATTATGTATGGTGCTTTGACGGGGAAGATTATTAGTATATGGTTCCCAAAGCTGGATATTATTAGCTTATTGGGGCAAAAAGGGCCATCACTAATATACAGAGCCATATACTGGAACGATAAAGAAGGCATTACTCACTCACTTTATGGCTGTAATGTTGGTCTTAGTAAAGTAACTTTGGTTAGTGATCAGTATGGCGCTATTATTTGGTCATTATGTGGTGATAATATGTGGTCAGGTCATGGTGTGGCAGTATTTGTTTCTTGTATGTGGTATTATTTGGTCACTGTGTGGTGGTATGTGTAGTCAGGTCATGGTGTGGCAGTATTTGTCCCCTGTATGTGGTATTATTTGGTCACTATGTGGTCGTAATATGTGGTCGGGTCATAGTGTGGCAGTATTTGTCCCCCTTATGTGGTATTATTTGGTCACTGTGTGGTGGTAATATGTGATCTGGTCATGGTGTGGCAGTATTTGTCCCCTGTATGTGGTATTATTTGTTCACTATGTGGTGGTAATATGTGGTCGGGTCATAGTGTGGCAGTATTTGTCCCCTGTATGTGGTATTATTTGGTTACTATGTAGTGATAATATGTGGTCTGGTCATGGTGTGGCAGTACTTGTCCCCCTTATGTGGTATTATTTGGTCATTATGTGGTGGTAATATGTGGTCGAGTCACGTTATGGCAGTATTTATCCCCTGTATGTGGTATTATTTGGTTACTATGTAGTGGTAATGTGTGGTCATGTCATGGTGTGGCAGTATTTGTCCCCTGTATGTGGTATTATTTGGTCACTATGTAGCGATAATATGTGGTTGAGTCATGTTGTGGTGGTATTTGTCCTTTTATATGTGATATTATTAGCATATTATTTTGGTATAGTGGGTTTTGGTCAGTATCAGTATGGTGGTAATATCCAGACACTATGTTATAATGTACGCTCATGGTATGGTGGCATCATTATTGTGTAGTGGTGTCAAGGTAAAATATAATTTTCTACTATACTTTTATATTTATAGTGTGTATATGTATTTTGTAAACACGAAGTTTCCCTTAAATGATATTATTCAGATTGAAACTTATTTTAGGACAATGTTAGTATCTGCTGGTGTCTGTCTCCACCTTGTGTCCTATCACTGTATTACACTAACTATCTAATAACTTGAACTGGATCCACTGAAATGCCCCCCCACCTTTGGGGAATTGAGGAACCACATGATACACGAGAACAATAGAATCTTTCTTCAAGAAACGAAACTGAGGATGACAACACGATCAAGGAGGACTTAGAAGAAGATCTAAGGACCAATTAGGATGACCAGATGCTGAATGTGTACATATATGGGCATAACTCAGCATATCTCTTTCTCCTCAATCCCGCCTTTACTCCACCCCAATATTCTGTGTATGTAATCTTATGTACGTGAATAAAAGTTCAGTGCTTACTGGAGATGGCCGCCTAATAGCACCATTTTCTTTAGGGCACGTTCTGAAGTCTGAACCAGCGTATTGCCTGATTCATTCTCGGTCGACCCGTGCTCTTAGTCTAATTTGGAGTGATTGGAGGATGAGTGGTTTGTCGTTACGACCCCGACAATTGGCGCCTAACACGTGGGGCCGTGGATTGCCGCCCGTCCGGACCCGTCTTGAGGACTTTGCGGTGGTGCCCGCGGTGACTGAATGCGAGGACTGCAGCCTCCGTTGAACACGGTAAGTTGGGATCATATACTTTATATGCGTCCCACTTGCCTGTGTGTCAGTCATTGTGGGCTTAAGCTGTATTGTCTTTTTGGGTCTGGGTGGGTGACCGGTTGAGTGGTGAGACCAAGGGCAATCCCACGCCACGAACCAGCAAGTCTGACCGAGTGACGTTGCATTCCTGCACGTTCTCGTGAAAATTACCACGTTCCTCCTCCTCCAGTCACTGTACTTTTATGCAGATAGTTGCCTCCCGTGATTATTTGGTAGTGTCTAAATTTCTAGCATCTTGTAGAGAATTGTGGTAGGGGTGCGCATAACCAAATTTCCTTAGGAGACGAATAGAGGAGGGCTCTTCGTCTGAGAAAGTGACAAATAGAGGAGGACTCTTTGTCTAACCCGGGAAGTCTCATTAGGAGAAGCCCAGGTGTCAGCATATGGAGGGGGACTCTGTGCTGTGTAGAGTGTCACGGTGTACTGCGCTGTAAAGTCACCATCCACAGTTAGGGAAGGGACAAATAGAGGAGGACTCTTTGTCTTGTCACAGTATTGAGGGGGACTCTGCAGTGACGGGTGGTGACCTGCGAGTGACGCCGGTGGTCTGAGTCGCGACAGATCATTACACTCTGTTAATATTATGATGCGCATGTTTAAATCAAACAAAACCCACAAGTTAGAGGGTGGTGCTTTGGGAGTGGTTGAATTGATGGAATCACGTGGAGGCAAGAAGGCTGTTAAGAATGAGCTTGCCGAGTACAGGCAGGCTTCAGCCTTCAGTGTGGAAAGACTTTGTCGCACAGAATGAGGGAAAGTTGAGAGATCAGGGGCTCTTGTATCAAGCCCAAGCACATTTGAGAGTAGTAAATGATTTGAAAGTTGAGGGTTGGAAAGAGGTAGATGGAATAAGGAGGTTCGGAAAGTGCTGAGCCTTTGTTCGGATATGTAAAATGCTCTGCATATGATCTTGTTGATGTAACTAAAATGGCCGCTCCAAGCCCTCGGCCACCGCCCTATAATGGTGCCGATCTTAGAACAAAGGGAGGTTGGACCTGTCATGTGTGTGGTGAACAGAATCCGCCCTGGGCGGAGACCTGCCGTGTTTGTGGGGCGGGTCGCTCCTGGTGTAATGCCCAGTCCATCGCCCCTCCCACACCCAGCGGCCATTTTGGTAAACCCAGTGGCCATCTTAATACACCTGGAAATGACCAACACCCCATCTCCTCCGGCGGCCATCTTGGGACACCCAAGCACACCCAGTCAGGCCTATATCCCTTGCTGATACCAACCAGGGCCTACTACCAGCCCCCGCCCGCACCTGTGCAGGCCACAGCTCCCAATATGGCACCAGATGCAACACCATTGTTCCCTTTCACACACCCCAACCCGGCCATTGCTGCAATGCATGAATCTTCAGTTTTTCAAACAATGATCAGAAGCCGCCGCCATGATATTATGGGATCTAATGAAGGGGAGGAGGATCAGGAGATAGAAGAGGGGTGGGCCCCTCAACAGCCACCACTATCCCCAGCAGCACCAGTATCTTTTCTTCCCTCCTCCATTCCCCCACCATCATTGTTAACCCCTGGTCCTAGGGCCTATTCCACCCCTACTCCAGAGATGGGGCACCTTCCTCTCCTTCACAAATCCTCAGAGAGGACAGTCGTTCTGTAAGATTCACGGAAACCCCGGTCAGGCCCCCAGCTCCCGGTGTACTTGAAAACTGGTATCCCTGCCATTCACAGCATTACACAGACCGCAACGGAAATCCAGTGACATTGTCCATAGGGTACGGTGATATCCTGACACATCGGGTTGGTGCTATAGTTAGTCCTGCCAACTCCAACTGCTCCAAGAAAGGGGGTCTGGCTCTATTAATAGCCCAAGCAGGTGGTCCCATCGTCACTGCAGAATGCATGGCTCATATATACACTCATGACCCTTTGCCACCTGGACAGACTCTGACAACCCATGCAGGGGACCTTCCCGCTGATATCATCATCCATGCAGCAGGTCCAGTCCATGATCCTCTAAATTCAAATGAGTCACGGGCCACCCTTCGGGCCACTATACATTCAATACTCCATCATGCTGGTATGTTAAAAACAGAAGACATTAGGCACCAGGAATTATTTGAAACCAATGATAAAATAGCAAATTTGTGATTGCTTTGTCTAAAGAGTTAACTAACACCCACTCTATCAGTGTCTGCTTCTCTCCCAGAATTTACAGGTGACACGGTGCATGATTTCTCGCCTGATGACCTTATATATATAAAAATTTATGAGAAGAGACTGTCTCCAGCCCAGATTTGAGGGTCCCTACTCTGTGGTCCTGACCACCCCTACTGCCCGAAGCTCGAGGGCAAGAGCACCTGGATTCACGCCTCCCATTGCAAGAAGGACAAGATTAATCAGCAGTCATGAAGTTTCTGATATACATATCCTTTTGAGCTATATCCTGATCTCCAGTAGTGCCAGTATGCCCACCTTCTGGGTTAATACTACAACCCCTGTGGTTATCTTTAAGTTCGATTTCTATCAAATATTCAACTGTGATAGGAATGATTTCAAGGGATCAACGCACTAAATTTAGGGAAAAAGGGATATTTTATCTCTATGTCACCCGCCCAGGGAATGAAAACTGTTATGATTGGTTAGATGTGGGATAGAAAACAGAAAAAGGGAAAATTGGCAGATGAAGCTAGATACAATAGATTGATAAATGAGATATACAAGTGTTATATTTGTAGGAACTGATCTAAGAATGCAAAAGTCAGTGACAGCAAGCAGAGATAAGTGCTGGCAGCAGCGAGATGGTATTTTGCTGTACACCAAGGTCATTCTACAGATAAGGAAGCTGAAGGCTGAGGGAGAGTACACTGACAAACTGCGCAGCGACCCAACTTACCCCTCCCATCAGGCATTCAGCATAGAGACGCAGAGCCAGAGTGCAGTAGTTTTCAGATTTTGTTGAATAGGTTTTTGGAATAGACACAGTACGTAAGAATCGAAGGGCTAGGCATGTGAATAGAAGGTCAGTGTATGTGAGAAGAAAGATAGACAGGCAGAGAAAGGAAGTGACAGAAAGCTGAAAGTAAGTAGACCGGGTTGGAGATCAGTTAAAGCAGAGAATCTAGCCAGAAAAGCACAGGGGGCACAACATGGTTTAGCGCAGGCAAAAAGAGGAGCAAGGATACATGCTGTAGGTACTTGTCCTGCAAACAACAGAGAGAGGAGACGTGTGCCAGGAGATGGGCAGAAATTGTGCTACGGGTGCAAGAAACCAGGACATTTCAGGAGGGATTGCAGAACTAACCCATATCCAGCCTGTCCAACTAATCCATATCCAAATGACCCGCCTGCAGGAGGCCCCCAAGACCAATTAGCGCCGCACCCATAGGATAAGGTGGCTTGCGCATGAAACCCCTTGTCTCCTTACCCCTCACTCCTAATTGCACAGTACAGGTGAACCTACCAGGGGGACATGAGGTTGAGTTCCAAGTGGACACGGGGGCAGACAATTCAGTAATTACAGAAGAGGACTGGCCATTTGGGAAAAGTGATTTCTCCCACCATGTTATAGCAACTCCTTACAACTCTCCAGCTCCCCGTCACTAAAAAGATTCCCCTGCAAATTCGGGGAACCGCTGTGCACACACAGTTGGTGGTGTCACCGCGGGGTCAATGTGGTCTTTTGGGATGTGGTGTGTTGTTACGGTTGCGGGCGTGTATTGAGTGTTGTCCGGTTGGGACTGTCACTGTGGCACCGGGACTGGGGCGGAGCACTCTTTGTGGAGTCGTGTCGCTAGACGTTGCTAGTACACAGAGGAAAGAGAAGATTTTCAGGAAATATATTCCAATGTTATTCCTGGACCCCACCGTCATGATGTACTCTTTAGGATAAGGACAGGGGATTTTACGAAACAACATGTTGGGGTCATAGTAAATGCTGCAAATAATCAACTCCACTATGCTGGAGGACTGGCCGCAACAATTTCACAGAAAGGCGGACCCATGATACAGGACGAATCTAATTCGTATATACAAACGTGTGGTCAGGTAGAAATAGGACAGGTCCCAGCAACCAGAGCAGGACAGTTGCCGTGTCAATATGCAATATATGCAATGAAATCACGATATATTTCTACTAATATGCCTAGGTCCCAACAATTACTTACTGAAGCTGTCCAGAATGTAATCCTGTATGTTTTCCCTGTCCACTCCGAACAATGTATTAAAAGTAAAAAAAAAAAAGTTAGAAGAATTCAGCTTGTTCTGTATCAGAAAAAAAAAAAAGCCAGCCAGGAGTAGTTCTAGCTCACATTTTGCAAGCAGGCAGCTGCAGGTCCAAGGACAGTTCTTATCAGTGCCCACATAGCAAACTCCAGCCCCCCTTCAACTTAACCCTGTGTACGGGTAGGTACAAAAATTATGGGCAGTTAATGCAGCTACTGATCTGGAAACTCCTGTGGTGTCTAATATATATATATACACTTTTGTTCCAGATATCTCAGGATGCTGCTTAGTTTACAGTTATTGATTTTGCCAATGTTATTTTTATAATATGTTGATGATTTACTGATTTGTGTTCTTCCAGGAAACAGTGTCGTATTGCAACAATATTACTTATGTTCTTTCTGTATCAAGCAGGTTGTAAAGCGTTGAAGGATAAACTGCAATTTTGTAAATCTTCAGTTATCTTTTTGGGACATTGCATTATACCGGGGGGAACGACATCGGACCAGCGCTTTCAAAGAAGCTGTACAGAATTTTCCTATTCCTGTTAATGTTGCCGCTCTTAGGATATTTCTTAGACTGATTTTCTACTGCAGGCAGTGGATTCATGCTGTATCAATCCTCATGCAGCCTCTCTATGACTGTATCACCATTGTGCTTTTTAAACTAACTCCTGAAGGTATAGACGGTTTTTATTTTTCTCTCAAAAACAGGATTGTGGCAGCTCCAGCGCTAGGAACCCCAACTATGAACTACCATTCACCCTGTATCTCCATTAGCAGCAGGGACACGCGGCAGGAGTATTGACTCAGTTACATGGTGACAATCAAAGGCCAGTGGCCTGTTTCAGTGGAAGACTAGATGCAGTGGCTAGAGTGCTCCGTCCTGTGTACGGGCAGTACATGCTGTAGGACTATTGCTCCACAAATTATCAGATATCGTTCTTGATTATCCACTGACAGCACTTACACCTCATGATGTATATACCATACTGAACCAGGTGCAGTCGGCACATCTTTCAGCTGCACGTCATCTTTGATTGCAATGTGCACTTTTAATGCCTCCAAATGTTTCTTTGCAGAGATGTACCACACTTAATCCTGCCACATTGTTACCTCTCTCGGATCTAGGGGGGAGGTCAGGTATTGTACGGTATTGTACAAAGAAGATCCAAGAGAGGAGATTCCTTATGATTATGTTCAGCTTATGGCACAGGAAACAGCAGGCCTACCCACAGTGTTTAAAACTGAAAGTCTTAATGCTGATTTTGAATCTTTTGTAGATGGATCTCGCCACCAAGATGATTCAGGTACCTTCCACACCAGGTATGCCATTGTCTCCCTGAATGCAGTAATCAAAGCAGAACCAATACTCCCATATCAGTCGGCCCAGGAGGCTGAATTTAAGGCTCTGACCGAGGCCTGTAAGATAGCTGAAGGTAGAATTGTTAACATCTACACAGATTCTAGATACGCATTCGGTATAGCTCATGATTTGGGTCCAATTTGGAAGTCTAGAGGATTCCTGATGGCAGCAGGACATCCCATTAAAAATGCTGACGCAGTCCAGCAGTTAATTGATACATTACAATTACCAAAAGAAGTAGCTGTCATAAAAGTTAAAGCACATACCAGATGCACTGATCAGGTGAGTAAAGGAAACAAAATGGCCGATGCAGCAGCAAAAACAGCAGCCAGTAGACCACTCCAAGGGGTAACGATGCACCAGGTAAGCGCTCCCAAAAATCCCTTTGTGTCGGAGGATGCCTTAGCCCAGATGCATATGAAAAAATAACCGTGTGCACAACCAAGAAGGTGCCAGAGTAGGTTCCCAAACCGTATCTAATAGAAAATGAACTCGGCACTCAACTTTAGTATAGTGAGAATAAAGATTTTTATTCACAGTAGTAACACGAAACGTTTCGGTCCTATATCATGGACCTTCATCAGTCACAGATACTACTGGGAAGGGGGTTGATCCACATAGGGAAGAAAGAAAGGGCTGGATATAGCCTGTGTTGGTGGGGTGAGATGAGGAAGAGGACAATGCCTCTATTGCACTAGTAACCTGTTGTGAAGGAGTCCGGTAGTGAGGATAGGTCTCTGCATTGGACGCGGTGTCCACGCTAGTCTGACACCGCGTCCAATGCAGGAGACCTATCCTCACTACCGGACTCCTTCACAACAGGTTACTAGTGCAATAGAGCATTGTCCTCTTCCTCATCTCACCCCACCAATACAGGCTATATCCAGCCCTTTCTTTCTTCCCTATGTGGATCAACCCCCTTCCCAGTAGTATCTGTGACTGATGAAGGTCCATGATATAGGACCGAAACGTTTCGTGTTACTACTGTGAATAAAAATCTTTATTCTCACTATAATAAAGTTGAGTGCCGAGTTCATTTTCTATTAGCCCAGATGCAGGCTCAGGTGCGCCAGGAGGAAGTAGAAAAGTGGGAAAAAGAAGGTGCATGTCTGAATGCAGCAACTGGGGTATGGGGAAGAGGGATGCGCCGATGCCTTCCAAGAGCGTTGTACCCTGCGGTCGCCCAGATGTTACATGGGCCAACCCACCAGTCCAAAACTGCTGTGATGAGCGTGATGCAGAAGCATTGGGCGGCACCAGGCTTTTCCACCTGTATAGAAGGTTTGATCCAGGGATGCATGGTATGTGCTACACATAATCAGAGAAGGGTAGTCAAGACACCACCCAAACACACCCCTCGGCCCCTCTATCCTTTCCAGAGACTGCAGATTGATTATATTCAGCTGCCAAAATCAGGGTCATGGGAGTACGTGTTGGTGTGTTTTTGATTTATTCTCAGGTTGGCCGGAGGCTTTCCCGATTGCCAAGGCTACGGCTGCGGCAACCGCAAAGAAGCTGCTTGCGGAGGTGGTGTGCAGGTATGGAGTACCAAGGTGACCGAAAGTGACAGAGGTACACATTTCACAGGTGAAATAATGAATGAAGTCTTGACAGCGCTGGGAATTCAACAAGTTTTCCACACCCCATATTACCACAAAGCGGTGTAAAAGTAAAAGGACTAAATAGGATATTGAAGTTAAAAAAAAAAAAATCTAAAAGGCCATGGCTGAAACAGGGAAATCTTGGCCTGAATGTTTACCATTAGCCCTATACTCAGTAAGGTACACTCCAAGTAGAAAAACTGGACTTTCTCCGTATAAAGTACTATTTGGCAAAGTGCCTAGTTTAGGATGTTTCTTTTCCCAAGCACTGGAAATGAGTAACCATGTATTAAGCTCATATGTAAGGGATTTGTATAAAAGACTCAAGAAAGTATATGATAATGTTTTCAGTTCTCTTCCAGATCAGAACCAGGATCCTGGGAGTCTGCAGTCTGCAGTCTGGAGACTGGGTAGTCATTAAAAGACACGTGAGAAAGAGTCTGGATCCGAGAATATAGCTCCACTGATATCCAGAAAAAGAAGGAGTCTGGGTCAGCTGCACACCGGTTATGCTGAGGATCCCAAAGTTTATATGGATCCCATAGGTGTTCCTAGGGGGGTCCCAGACGAATACAAAGCTCAGAATCAGATCCTGGCGGGTTTCCGTTCTCTCATCCCAACTGTGCAGATCAATTACAATGTAGATTGGATAAAATATATATACTACACTGAGCAAAGATTTATCAATATCAATTTTAGTCAAGATGCTTTCCAGGGTATAGTTGAGAAACTGGGCCCAAAACAAAAGACTGACTCTTCAAAATAGACTGGCCATTGACATGATTCTAGCTGAAAAAGATGAAGTCTGTGGGATGATAGGGGAAGAATTTTGTACTTATATTCCTCAGAATTCTGGAGTCAATGGTAAAACTATAGTGGCCCTTACAGAGATTAAAAATCTGGCTCAGGAAATAAAAGCCAATGCAGAAGTAGATACCTCTTTCTTCTTAAGATGGCTTGGAGGACTTAAAGAATTTCTCCAACAAGCCTGCTTAGTGGTAACAGGGCTTTTGGTGCTAGGATTGATAATTCTATGTTGTTTGATATCTATGTATAGGAAAGCTGTGACCAATGCAGCCGCCTCCTCAGGTACTTTCTTTCATCAGGAAGTTGTGTCGCTACTATATGAAGACACTGATAATGGTGATATGGAGAAATATACTCCGCAGGATAAACCTGATAAAACCCCCTATAACAAAATATAAATGGAAATAAGAGATTTAGTTTAGGGATAGTGGGAGAACTCCATGTGCATGTTTGGTAGGGACTTGGTTGTTTGGGGGCGGTCCATAAGGGGCCAGTTTCTAAAATGACCAAGCGAAGAAATCCATTACCCCTGTCCCCACACATGGACAGTCTCGAAGGCCGCATAAATTAAGGGAAAAACTTAGTGTTTAGGGGGGATTGTCAAGGTAAAATATAATTTTCTACTATACTTTTATATTTATAGTGTGTATATGTATTTTGTAAACACGAAGTTTCCCTTAAATGATATTATTCAGATTGAAACTTATTTTAGGACAATGTTAGTATCTGCTGGTGTCTGTCTCCACCTTGTGTCCTATCACTGTATTACACTAACTATCTAATAACTTGAACTGGATCCACTGAAATGCCCCCCCACCTTTGGGGAATTGAGGAACCACATGATACACGAGAACAATAGAATCTTTCTTCAAGAAACTAAACTGAGGATGACAACACGATCAAGGAGGACTTAGAAGAAGATCTAAGGACCAATTAGGATGACCAGATGCTGAATGTGTACATATATGGGCATAACTCAGCATATCTCTTTCTCCTCAATCCCGCCTTTACTCCACCCCAATATTCTGTGTATGTAATCTTATGTACGTGAATAAAAGTTCAGTGCTTACTGGAGATGGCCGCCTAATAGCACCATTTTCTTTAGGGCACGTTCTGAAGTCTGAACCAGCGTATTGCCTGATTCATTCTCGGTCGACCCGTGCTCTTAGTCTAATTTGGAGTGATTGGAGGATGAGTGGTTTGTCGTTACGACCCCGACAGTGGTATCATGCTGTCACCACTGTGCACACTGGTACTTTGTGGTTTTTGGGGTGGTGATAATTATATGTTTTATTTCTGGTACTGTTGATCTCAATGCAGTGAGCTTTGCTCAGTAAAAGTATCATTTTAGTATTTGTTATTTTGTAAATAAAAAATTATCTTATTTCATTTTTTTCTCTGTAATTTATATATTATATTTCCATTTTTTTTTATTTTTATGGGAGCAAACATTGGTCTGTATAGACTCCAACACCACTGAGCTCATGGGGCCAAGTTACACCACAAGCTGTAAGGACCGTATGTGAAAACAACTTAAAGGGGTTGTGTCCAAAAGTATGTAATTTACAAAGATTATCGCATTAGACGACACTCATTTAGATACATTGTCTCCTATGTAATATATAGATTAAGTGGGTCTGACAAAGGAAAAGGAAGAATTCTATTGCAACTTGCTATCCTGGTTCATACAGAGACCCTTTCCCCCCATGTCATCCATATGTTCTTACAGGTTATCGTCACAAAAAACTTCTTAATTTAAGATGATAAATGTCCTGTGATCATCCTTACATCTAAATGTGGCCTAAACAGACTGAACTCCAGACTGACACTGTAACAATGGAGAGAAGCTCCTTCCCCTCATTGAGGATTATCTAGTCCAGTGCAGTTGATAGAAGCTTTATATCTGCTGGGAGAAAAAGCTAAGAGACCTCAGATCAAAAAATACATAATACAATGCCTTCAAAAAGTATTCACACCCCATAATCATTTCCACAATTTTTCACATTCTAATCAGAAACATAAATGTATTTTATTTGGATTTTATGTGACACCAACACAAAGTAGCAAGTATTTGTGATGTGTAAAGGAAATTATACAGAGTTTTCTAAATAGCATACAAATATAAATCTGAACATTGTGAGGTGCATTTCTATTCAGCTCCCTGTAGTCTGATACACCTAAATAAAATCTTGAATGACCAATCGCCCCCAGAATTCACATAATTCATACATTGTGTCCTCCTGGGTGTGATTTCTTCTCAGTATAACTACAGATGTTCTGTGAAGGACTCAGAGGTGTGTGTGAGAATATTAGTGATCAAACAGTATTATGAAATTCAAGGAGCCCACCAGACAGGTCAGGGATAAAGTAAAGCAGAGTTAGGTTATAAAAAGTAGCCAAAGCTCTGAACATCTCACAGAGAATTGTTCACTCCATCATCAAAAAATGGAAGGATTATGGCACAACTGTAAAGCTAACGAGATATTGCCGCCCAACTAATCTGACATCCCAAGCAAGGAGAGCACTAATTAGAAAAGCAGCCATGAGGCCCATGGTCACTGGAGGAGCTGCCAAGATCCACAGCTCAGGGGGAGAACCTGTTCACAGGACAACTATTAGTCATATATGCCACAAATCTGTCCTTTCTGGAAGAGTGGCAAGTAGAAAGGCATTTTTGAACGCCATAAGAAGTCCTGTGTCCATGTAGAGGACACAGCGAGCACATAGAAGAAGGGCCTCTGGTCAGATGAAACCAAAGGAGAACTTTTTGGGCTAAATGCAAACTTTATGTGTGGTGTAAAACTAACATTGCAGATCACCCTGAAAACACCATCCCCACCATCACACATGGTGGTGGCAGCATTGTGCTATGGGAGGCATTTCTTCACAAGCGGCAGGGAAGCTGGTCAGAGTTGATGGGAAGATGGATGGAGAAATACATGGCACGCCTGGAAGAAAACCTGTTAAAGGCTGCAAAAGACTTGAGACTCAGGCGTAGGTTCACCTGCCCTAAACATCCTGTCAGAGCCACAATGGAGGGTTTAGATCAGAGCACCGTCACCGTCACCGTCCAGACCCAAATCCCAGAGAATCTGTGACAAGACGTGAAAATTACTGATCACAGACGTCTCCATCCAATGTCACTGAGCGAGAGCGAGGGGGCAAAGAAGGGGCAAAATGTCACCTCTAGGTGTGCAAAGCTGGAGAGACAGACCCCAGAAGACTGCAGAGGAAGGTGGAGCGACAGACCCCAAAAGACTGCAGAGAAAGGTGGAGCGACAGACCCCAAAAGACTGGAGAGAAAGGTGGGAGAGACAGACCTCAAAAGACTGCAGAGAAAGGTGGGAGAGACAGACCCCAAAAGACTGCAGAGAAAGGTGGAGAGATAAACCCCAAAAGACTGCAGAGAAAGGTGGAGAGACAGACCCCAAAAGACTGGAGAGAAAGGTGGAGAGAGACAGACCCCAAAAGACTGCAGAGAAAGCTGGGAGAGACAGACCCCAAAAGACTGCAGAGAAAGGTGGAGAGACAGACCCCAAAAGACTGAAGCAGTGACTGTGTGGAGCCCAGCTGTGCTTGGAATCCTAATCTCCAGAAGGGTGCACTGAAGGTAACTACCACTAGAGGTCCAACATATACATTCACACATCTTCACCCATCCCTAGACCACCAGAGGGAGCTATATAGAGACATATAAAGGAGGGTGAAGTGAAAAGCAGACAGTATAGAGTAGTCTAGTCTAGGGGAGACTAGCTTTGAGAGTGTTGTGAGCGCAGAAAGCGCAGAGAGTGTGTGCAGACTGGCACACGGAGCAGAGCTTAAAGAAGAGTTCAGCTGTTAAAGGAGTCTGAGGTCTGCAGCTTGAAGCTTAGTTCAAACGAGTGGAGGCTAGTACAAGTGGAACGAAAACCACTCCAGCCTAGTCAGAGCTGAGTCAAGTGAGTGCAGCTCAGTGAGCAAGCGTGCCGACGCTTAGAGAGCGGTGAAGAAGAAGGAGAAGCAGTCCACCACCTGCTAGTGTGTGATTGTGAGGACACGAGTAGGACGAAAGGCGAGTAGAAAGCAAGTGAGGGACAGAGGAGCCTAAACAGCTCATCCCTATCATACAACCGGACACCGGGTCCGAGCTTACTGGAATCTTCATGACCAGTAGGAAATACCAGAGATCCTACGGGACTACAAGTCGCAGTAGCCCCTAAGTGTTGATACGTAACTGGGTCAGGAAGACAAGAGTCTGGCAGGATCCGCCATTAGAGACTGTGTTCTTTCAAGAGAAGGCCCTACCAAAAGGTCAGCCGGGCGTAGTGTGGATGCAACCTCAGGCCTAGTTTCATACAGGTCAGAGACACATTTTAGAAGTAGGGAGGCCCTACACCTACTCAGTGGAGGAAACTGGAGGTGCACCCTTCACCCTGCAGCGCCCCGGGACGTGCCTGCAATAACATCTTCAGTAAAGGTACAGAAAGAGACTTTTGTGTGTGTGTCCATCTTATTACTCCTACTGACGGATTCTCCTCAGTCCTGCAACCTTACACATTCTATCTACCCTGAAGGACCCAGCCTTACCTGTGGAAGGCTTAACACCTTGCTGCCCAATACCAACCCTTCAGTGGACCTAAACAGCAGCGCTGGTCACACTGACCAGGCACCACAGGTGGCGTCACGAACATTAAACAAACCTTTTAATCCCCTGTAAATATCCCCTTTTTGAGGTGAGTCCCAGGGCCACGGACCGAGCTGTGTCACCGTGACATCACCCATAGTAATCGACGGGCTCGGTGCCGGGTACCCCACGGCCCTGGCGGGCGACTCAACTGCAGAGAAAGGTGGGAGAGACAGACCCCAAAAGACTGCAGAGAAAGCTGGAGAGACAGACCCCAAAAGACTGCAGAGAAAGGTGGAGAGACAGACCCCAAAAGACTGCGGCAGTGACTGCAGAGAAAGGTGGAGAGACAGACCCCAAAACACTGCAGCAGTGAGTGCAGAGAAAGGTGGAGAGACATACCACAAAAGACTGCAGAGAAAGATGGAGAGACAGTCCCCAAAAGACTGCAGAGAAAGGTGGAGAGACAGACCCCAAAATACTGCAGAGAAAGCTGGAGAGACAGACCCCAAAAGATTGCAGAGAAAGGTGGAGAGACAGACCCCAAAAGACTGCAGAGAAAGCAGGAGACAGACCCCAAAAGACTGCAGAGAAAGGTGGAGAGACAGACCCCAAAAGACTGCAGGGAAAGATGGAGAGATAGACCCCAAAAGACTGCAGAGAACGGTGGGAGAGACAGACCCCAAAAGACTGCAGAGAAAGGTGGAGAGACAGACCCCAAAAGACTGCAGAGAAAGGTGGAGAGACAGACCCCAAAAGACTGCAGAGAAAGGTGGAGAGACAGACCCAAAAGACTGCAGAGAAAGCTGGAGAGACAGACCCCAAAAGACTGCAGAGAAAGCTTGGAGAGACAGACCCCAAAAGACTGCAGAGAAAGGTGGAGAGACAGACCCCAAAAGACTGCAGAGAAAGCAGGAGAGACAGACCCCAAAAGACTGCAGAGAAAGGTGGAGAGACAGACCCCAAAAGACTGCAGAGAAAGCTGGAGAGACAGACCCCAAAAGACTGCAGAGAAAGGTGGAGAGACAGACCCCAAAAGACTGCGGCAGTGACTGTAGAGAAAGGTGGAGAGACAGACCCCAAAAGACTGCAGAGAAAGCAGGAGAGACAGACCCCAAAAGACTGCAGAGAAAGGTGGGAGAGACAGACCCCAAAAGACTGCAGAGAAAGGTGGGAGAGACAGACCACAAAAGACCGCAGAGAAAGGTGGAGAGACAGACCCCAAAAGACTGCAGAGAAAGGTGGAGAGACAGACCCCCAAAAGACTGCAGAAAAAGCTGGAGAGACAGACCCCAGAAGACTGCAGAGAAAGAAGGGAGAGAGACCCTAAAAGACTGCAGATAAAGGTGGGAGAGACAGACCCCAAAAGACTGCAGAGAAAGATGGGAGAGACAGACCCCAAAATACTGCAGAGAAAGCTGTAGAGACAGACTCCAAAAGACTGCAGAGAAAGCTGGAGAGACAGACCCCAAAAGACTGCAGAGAAAGGTGGAGAGACAGACCCCAAAAGACTGCAGAGAAAGGAGGGAGAGAAAGACCCCAAAAGACTGCAGAGAAAGCTGGAGAGACAGACCCCAAAATACTGCAGAGAAAGGTGGAGAGACCGACCCCAAAATACTGCAGAGAAAGGTGGAGAGACAGACCCCAAAAGACTGCAGAGAAAGCTGGAGAGACAGACCCCAAAAGACTGCCGAGAAAGGTGGAGAGACAGACCCCAAAAGACTGCAGAGAAAGCTGGAGAGACAGATCCCAAAAGACTGCAGAGAAAGCTGGAGAGACAGACCCCAAAAGACTGCAGAGAAAGGTGGAGAGACAGACCCCAAAAGACTGCAGAGAACGGTGGGAGAGACAGACCCCAAAAGACTGCAGAGAAAGGTGGAGAGACAGACCCCAAAAGACTGCAGAGAAAGGTGGAGAGACAGACCCCAAAAGACTGCAGAGAACGGTGGAAGAGACAGACCCCAAAAGACTGCAGAGAAAGGTGGAGAGACAGACCCCAAAAGACTGCAGAGAAAGGTGGAGAGACAGACCCCAAAAGACTGCAGAGAAAGGTGGAGAGACAGACCCCAAAAGACTGCAGAGAAAGCTGTAGAGACAGACCCCAAAAGACTGCAGAGAAAGCTGGAGAGACAGACCCCAAAAGACTGCAGAGAAAGCTGTAGAGACAGACCCCAAAAGACTGCAGAGAAAGGTGGAGAGACAGACCCCAAAAGACTGCAGAGAAAGGTGGAGAGACAGACCCCAAAAGACTGCAGAGAAAGCTGGAGAGACAGACCCCAAAAGACTGCAGAGAAAGCTTGAAGAGACAGACCACAAAAGACTGCAGAGAAAGGTGGAGAGACAGACCTCAAAAGACTGCAGAGAAAGGTGGAGAGACAGACTCCAAAAGACTGCAGAGAAAGGTGGAGAGACAGACCCCAAAAGACTGCAGAGAACGGTGGGAGAGACAGACCCCAAAAGACTGCAGAGAAAGGTGGAGAGACAGACCCCAAAAGACTGCAGAGAAAGGTGGAGAGACAGACCCCAAAAGACTGCAGAGAAAGGTGGAGAGACAGACCCCAAAAGACTGCAGAGAAAGCTGTAGAGACAGACCCCAAAAGACTGCAGAGAAAGGTGGAGAGACAGACCCCAAAAGACTGCAGAGAAAGCTGTAGAGACAGACCCCAAAAGACTGCAGAGAAAGGTGGAGAGACAGACCCCAAAAGACTGCAGAGAAAGGTGGAGAGACAGACCCAAAAGACTGCAGAGAAAGCTGGAGAGACAGACCCCAAAAGACTGCAGAGAAAGCTTGAAGAGACAGACCCCAAAAGACTGCAGAGAAAGGTGGAGAGACAGACCTCAAAAGACTGCAGAGAAAGGTGGAGAGACAGACTCCAAAAGACTGCAGAGAAAGCTGGGAGAGACAGACCCCAAAAGACTGCAGAGAAAGGTGGAGAGACAGACCCCAAAAGACTGAAGCAGTGACTGTGTGGAGCCCAGCTGTGCTTTTAATCCTAATCTCCAGAAGGGTGCACTGAAGGTAACTACCACTAGAGGTCCAACATATACATTCACACATCTTCACCCATCCCTAGACCACCAGAGGGAGCTATATAGAGACATATAAAGGAGGGTGAAGTGAAAAGCAGACAGTATAGAGTAGTCTAGTCTAGGGGAGACTAGCTTTGAGAGTGTTGTGAGCGCAGAAAGCGCAGAGAGTGTGTGCAGACTGGCACACGGAGCAGAGCTTAAAGAAGAGTTCAGCTGTTAAAGGAGTCTGAGGTCTGCAGCTTGAAGCTTAGTTCAAACGAGTGGAGGCTAGTACAAGTGGAACGAAAACCACTCCAGCCTAGTCAGAGCTGAGTCAAGTGAGTGCAGCTCAGTGAGCAAGCGTGCCGACGCTTAGAGAGCGGTGAAGAAGAAGGAGAAGCAGTCCACCACCTGCTAGTATGTGATTGTGAGGACACAAGTAGGACGAAAGGCGAGTAGAAAGCAAGTGAGGGACAGAGGAGCCTAAACAGCTCATCCCTATCATACAACCGGACACCGGGTCCGAGCTTACTGGAATCTTCATGACCAGTAGGAAATACCAGAGATCCTACGGGACTACAAGTCGCAGTAGCCCCTAAGTGTTGATACGTAACTGGGTCAGGAAGACAAGAGTCTGGCAGGATCCGCCATTAGAGACTGTGTTCTTTCAAGAGAAGGCCCTACCAAAAGGTCAGCCGGGCGTAGTGTGGATGCAACCTCAGGCCTAGTTGCATACAGGTCAGAGACACATTTTAGAAGTAGGGAGGCCCTACACCTACTCAGTGGAGGAAACTGGAGGTGCACCCTTCACCCTGCAGCGCCCCGGGACGTGCCTGCAATAACATCTTCAGTAAAGGTACAGAAAGAGACTTTTGTGTGTGTGTCCATCTTATTACTCCTACTGACGGATTCTCCTCAGTCCTGCAACCTTACACATTCTATCTACCCTGAAGGACCCAGCCTTACCTGTGGAAGGCTTAACACCTTGCTGCCCAATACCAACCCTTCAGTGGACCTAAACAGCAGCGCTGGTCACACTGACCAGGCACCACAGGTGGCGTCACGAACATTAAACAAACCTTTTAATCCCCTGTAAATATCCCCTTTTTGAGGTGAGTCCCAGGGCCACGGACCGAGCTGTGTCACCGTGACATCACCCATAGTAATCGACGGGCTCGGTGCCGGGTACCCCACGGCCCTGGCGGGCGACTCAACTGCAGAGAAAGGTGGGAGAGACAGACCCCAAAAGACTGCAGAGAAAGCTGGAGAGACAGACCCCAAAAGACTGCAGAGAAAGGTGGAGAGACAGACCCCAAAAGACTGCGGCAGTGACTGCAGAGAAAGGTGGAGAGACAGACCCCAAAACACTGCAGCAGTGAGTGCAGAGAAAGGTGGAGAGACATACCACAAAAGACTGCAGAGAAAGATGGAGAGACAGTCCCCAAAAGACTGCAGAGAAAGGTGGAGAGACAGACCCCAAAATACTGCAGAGAAAGCTGGAGAGACAGACCCCAAAAGATTGCAGAGAAAGGTGGAGAGACAGACCCCAAAAGACTGCAGAGAAAGCAGGAGAGACAGACCCCAAAAGACTGCAGAGAAAGGTGGAGAGACAGACCCCAAAAGACTGCAGGGAAAGATGAAGAGATAGACCCCAAAAGACTGCAGAGAACGGTGGGAGAGACAGACCCCAAAAGACTGCAGAGAAAGGTGGAGAGACAGACCCCAAAAGACTGCAGAGAAAGGTGGAGAGACAGACCCCAAAAGACTGCAGAGAAAGGTGGAGAGACAGACCCCAAAAGACTGCAGAGAAAGCTTGGAGAGACAGACCCCAAAAGACTGCAGAGAAAGGTGGAGAGACAGACCCCAAAAGACTGCAGAGAAAGCAGGAGAGACAGACCCCAAAAGACTGCAGAGAAAGGTGGAGAGACAGACCCCAAAAGACTGCAGAGAAAGCTGGAGAGACAGACCCCAAAAGACTGCAGAGAAAGGTGGAGAGACAGACCCCAAAAGACTGCGGCAGTGACTGCAGAGAAAGGTGGAGAGACAGACCCCAAAAGACTGCAGAGAAAGCAGGAGAGACAGACCCCAAAAGACTGCAGAGAAAGGTGGGAGAGACAGACCCCAAAAGACTACAGAGAAAGGTGGGAGAGACAGACCACAAAAGACCGCAGAGAAAGGTGGAGAGACAGACCCCAAAAGACTGCAGAGAAAGGTGGAGAGACAGACCCCCAAAAGACTGCAGAAAAAGCTGGAGAGACAGACCCCCGAAGACTGCAGAGAAAGAAGGGAGAGAGACCCTAAAAGACTGCAGAGAAAGGTGGGAGAGACAGACCCCAAAAGACTGCAGAGAAAGATGGGAGAGACAGACCCCAAAATACTGCAGAGAAAGCTGTAGAGACAGACCCAAAAGACTGCAGAGAAAGCTGGAGAGACAGACCCCAAAAGACTGCAGAGAAAGGTGGAGAGACAGACCCCAAAAGACTGCAGAGAAAGGAGGGAGAGAAAGACCCCAAAAGACTGCAGAGAAAGCTGGAGAGACAGACCCCAAAATACTGCAGAGAAAGGTGGAGAGACCGACCCCAAAATACTGCAGAGAAAGGTGGAGAGACAGACCCCAAAAGACTGCAGAGAAAGCTGGAGAGACCGACCCCAAAAGACTGCAGAGAAAGGTGGAGAGACAGACCCCAAAAGACTGCAGAGAAAGCTGGAGAGACAGATCCCAAAAGACTGCAGAGAAAGCTGGAGAGACAGACCCCAAAAGACTGCAGAGAAAGGTGGAGAGAGACGACCCAAAAGACTGCAGAGAACGGTGGAGAGACAGACCCCAAAAGACTGCAGAGAAAGTGGAGAGACAGACCCCAAAAGACTGCAGAGAAAGTGGAGAGACAGACCCCAAAAGACTGCAGAGAAAGGTGGAAGAGACAGACCCCAAAAGACTGCAGAGAAAGGTGGAGAGACAGACCCAAAAGACTGCAGAGAAAGGTGGAGAGACAGACCCCAAAAGACTGCAGAGAAAGGTGGAGAGACAGACCCCAAAAGACTGCAGAGAAAGCTGTAGAGACAGACCCCAAAAGACTGCAGAGAAAGGTGGAGAGACAGACCCAAAAGACTGCAGAGAAAGGTGTGAGAGACAGACCCCAAAAGACTGCAGAGAAAGGTGGAGAGACAGACCCCAAAAGACTGCAGAGAAAGGTGAGAGACAGACCCCAAAAGACTGCAGAGAAAGCTGGAGAGACAGACCCCAAAAGACTGCAGAGAAAGCTTGAGAGACAGACCCAAAAGACTGCAGAGAAAGGTGGAGAGACAGACCCAAAAGACTGCAGAGAAAGGTGGATGAGAGCTGAGAGACAGACCCAAAAGACTGCAGAGAAAGGTGGAGAGACAGACCCAAAAGACTGCAGAGAAACGGTGGGAGAGACAGACCCCAAAAGACTGCAGAGAAAGGTGGAGAGACAGACCCCAAAAGACTGCAGAGAAAGGTGGAGAGACAGACCCCAAAAGACTGCAGAGAAGGTGGAGAGACAGACCCCAAAAGACTGCAGAGAAAGTGGAGAGACAGACCCCAAAAGACTGCAGAGAAAGGTGGAGAGACAGACCCCAAAAGACTGCAGAGAAAGCTGTAGAGACAGACCCCAAAAGACTGCAGAGAAAGTGGAGAGACAGACCCCAAAAGACTGCAGAGAAAGGTGGAGAGACAGACCCCAAAAGACTGCAGAGAAAGCTGGAGAGACAGACCCCAAAAGACTGCAGAGAAAGGTGGAGAGACAGACCTCAAAAGACTGCAGAGAAAGGTGGAGAGACAGACCCCAAAAGACTGCAGAGAAAGGTGGAGAGACAGACCCCAAAAGACTGCAGAGAAAGGTGGAGAGACAGACCTCAAAAGACTGCAGAGAAAGGTGGAGAGACAGACCCCAAAAGACTGCAGAGAAAGGTGGAGAGACAGACCCCAAAAGACTGCAAAGAACGGTGGAGAAGAGAATCAGACACCCAAAAGACTGCAGAGAAAGGTGGAGAGACAGACCCCAAAAGACTGCAGAGAAAGGTGGAGAGACAGACCCAAAAACTGCAGAGAAAGGTGGAGAGACAGACCCCAAAAGACTGCAGAGAAAGCTGTAGAGACAGACCCCAAAAGACTGCAGAGAAAGGTGGAGAGACAGACCCAAAAGACTGCAGAGAAAGGTGGAGAGACAGACCCCAAAAGACTGCAGAGAAAGCTGTAGAGACAGACCCCAAAAGACTGCAGAGAAAGGTGGAGAGACAGACCCCAAAAGACTGCAGAGAAAGCTGTAGAGACAGACCCCAAAAGACTGCAGAGAAAGGTGGAGAGACAGACCCCAAAAGACTGCAGAGAAAGAGATGGAGAGTAAACGACCCAAAAGACTGCAGAGAAAGTGGAGAGACAGACCCCAAAAGACTGCAGAGAAAGCTACCTGAAGAGACAGACCACCAAAAGACTGCAGAGAAAGGTGGAGAGACAGACCTCAAAAGACTGCAGAGAAAGGTGGAGAGACAGACCCCAAAAGACTGCAGAGAAAGGTGGAGAGACAGACCCCAAAAGACTGCAGAGAACGGTGGGAGAGACAGACCCCAAAAGACTGCAGAGAAAGGTGGAGAGACAGACCCCAAAAGACTGCAGAGAAAGGTGGAGAGACAGACCCCAAAAGACTGCAGAGAAAGGTGGAGAGACAGACCCCAAAAGACTGCAGAGAAAGCTGTAGAGACAGACCCCAAAAGACTGCAGAGAAAGGTGGAGAGACAGACCCCAAAAGACTGCAGAGAAAGCTGTAGAGACAGACCCCAAAAGACTGCAGAGAAAGGTGGAGAGACAGACCCCAAAAGACTGCAGAGAAAGGTGGAGAGACAGACCCCAAAAGACTGCAGAGAAAGCTGGAGAGACAGACCCCAAAAGACTGCAGAGAAAGGTGGAGAGACAGACCTCAAAAGACTGCAGAGAAAGGTGGAGAGACAGACCCCAAAAGACTGCAGAGAAAGGTGGAGAGACAGACCCCAAAAGACTGCAGAGAAAGGTGGAGAGACAGACCTCAAAAGACTGCAGAGAAAGGTGGAGAGACAGACCCCAAAAGACTGCAGAGAAAGGTGGAGAGACAGACCCCAAAAGACTGCAAAGAACGGTGGGAGAGACAGACCCCAAAAGACTGCAGAGAAAGGTGGAGAGACAGACCCCAAAAGACTGCAGAGAAAGGTGGAGAGACAGACCCCAAAATACTGCAGAGAAAGGTGGAGAGACAGACCCCAAAAGACTGCAGAGAAAGCTGTAGAGACAGACCCCAAAAGACTGCAGAGAAAGGTGGAGAGACAGACCCCAAAAGACTGCAGAGAAAGCTGTAGAGACAGACCCCAAAAGACTGCAGAGAAAGGTGGAGAGACAGACCCCAAAAGACTGCAGAGAAAGCTGGAGAGACAGACCCAAAAGACTGCAGAGAAAGCTTGAAGAGACAGACCCCAAAAGACTGCAGAGAAAGGTGGAGAGACAGACCTCAAAAGACTGCAGAGAAAGGTGGAGAGACAGACCCAAAAGACTGCAGAGAAAGGTGGGAGAGACAGACCCCAAAAGACTGTAGAGAAAGGTGGGAGAGACAGACCCCAAAAGACTGCAGAGAAAGGTGGGAGAGACAGACCCCAAAAGACTGCAGAGAAAGCTGGAGAAACAGACCCCAAAAGACTGCAGAGAAAGGTGGAGAGGCAGACCCCAGAAGACTGCAGAGAAAGATGGAGAGACAGACCCCAAAAGACTGCAGCAGTGACTGCAGAGAAATGTGGTCCTACAAAGTACTGACTCAGTGGCTGAATACAAATGCACAATGTGACAATGTTCAGATTTACAATTTTAAAATAATTAGAAAACTGTATCATTTCATTTACTCTTCACATTTCCTTGTTACATTGTGCTGGAGTCACTCACTATCCAAATAAATTTCATTTAAGTTTGTGGGTGTAACGTGAAAAAAATGAAGAAAAGTTCACGGCCGGGATATGAAGACTTTTTTTTAAAGCACTGTATATCAGGAATAGAGGGTGCATGGACTATAACATACCTGCAGCCAGAAACCATGGGGCTCTTCTATTAGGCTGTATGCAGTAAACTACATCCTGGTGCAGTTTTCTACACATCTGGATCTACATTTTCTCCTTGGAGATTTCTTTCGTAAATCTCAAATGCTGGAAGAAACTACTGGAGAAATATGATGATTGCTCATTAATTGTACTCATCAAACTTTCACTCTCTAAGTCTGTTTTATTCCCATCCAATACTCCCATATCTTGTATTGTTTTGTATCTAGTTGAATTAACTTCTATAAAGTTGTATTTTTTTGCATCTGGTTCTATTTACTTGTAAATAGTTATATATTTTTACCTAGTTAAGTATTTTTGCATCTCCTTGTATTTATGGACATGGCTATGCTTAGATTAGTTGCTATGGACATGGCTATGCTCAGATTGGTTGCTATGGACATGGCTATGCTCAGATTGGTTGCTATGGACATGACTATGCTCAGTTTGGTTGCTATAGATTTAGCTATGCTCAGATTGGTTGCTATGGACATGGTATGCTCAGATTGGTTACTATGGACATGGCTATGCTCAGATTGGTTGCTATGGGCATGGTATACTCAGATTGGTTGCTATGGACATGGCTATGCTCAGATTGGTTGCTATGGACATGTATGCTCAGATTGGTTGCTATGGACATGGCTATGCTCAGATTGGTTGCTATGGACATGTATGCTCAGATTGGTTGCTATGGACATGGCTATGCTCAGATTCATTGCTATGGACAACAGAGACACTTAATCTCTCGGATAAAGGCCCGGTTGTATTTCTATTGTATGTATAGGTAGGAGTCGGCCATGATAACAACAATGGGTAAAAATATTCAAGCTCTGAATTAGAAATATCATCAGCGGTTCAGTCGCCTGTACTTCTGCTCTTATTCTATCAGATGGCCGAGCGATGGGGTGAGAGAGGAGGGAGCTGGTAGAGAGGATGGTGTGCCATAAAGAAAGGAGAGGAGACACCCACTGTAGAAGAATAACCGGCATCTACTGAGCATGTGCGACCGGTCACAGAGCTACAGGACGTAACCAGGGGTAACCAGGTGAACGAAAGCCTCTGACATGCGGGTTTACATAGGGGAAATATCTGGGGCAGTGAGAACATTTGGAAATTGATTGGATTTGATGAGTTATTTATTTTAAGCTTTGAAGGAGGGACACTGTTGGACTAATGGTATCTTTAACCTCTTATGACCATCTCACGTATATATCCGTCATAAGCGCAGGTCACTTCATGCTCCACGACGGATATGTACGCCATGCCGATCACATGATGCATGTTAATGACGATCCAAGCAGGTTAACCCCTCACATGCTGTTACAAGAGCGACACAGCAGCGGCACCTGAGGCGTTTGATAGAGGGAAAGCACCCCCTCTGCCAGTCGATCGGCACACCATAGTACGATCGCAGGTGCCAATGGGTTGCTATGGCAACAAGGTGCGTGACAATCGCCTACGTGTCTGTTATATTCTACATCCAATCCCATGAGAAGGCGGGGCCTAATACGCCACCTGTCAATCAAGCACATGCTCAGCACTATTCAAGATCACATGGTAAAGTTCCCTTTGGAGACTAAAACAATTTCGAAAAGAAAAAGTAAAAAATAGGAAGTTTTCATTGTTAAAAAAAAGTTTAAAAAAAAACAACACCCCAGTTTTCTCCAATTAAAAAAAAAAGTTTTAGTCTTGAAAAAATATAAAATAAAGCTAAAAATATCTCAATGATACACAATATTACACTATATCACTATTTATCCCGCATCGCTAAAATCACAGGAAAAAGAAAAATTAAAATACTTAGCTAAATGGTGACAGTAAGGATCAGAGGGGCCGGAGGTGAGCGGTAAGGTGATCTCATCCAAAAAATATATATAAATAAAAAAACTGTATAAATTGGGCTTAGTTATTGTTTTGATCTTTAGAATAAAGTGAAATAAACTTAATAGTGAACAATATTTACAAATAATCCAGAACGATTGTTTCTTTTGTACCTTTCACTTCTAAAAAAACGTATAATAAAAATTCATAAAATAAATTCTTATTTCAGAAAATGGCACTATTGAAAACAAAATCTTTTCAAGTTAAATACTAAACCCTCATACAGCTCCTGAGACTGAAAATAGTAAAACTTATGGTTCTCAGAATAAAGCGACACAAAAACAAATGATTTTTGTTGAGTCTTTATTGGATAAAAGTAGTAAAACAAATAAAATAAATAAAACTTAACACCTTATTGAGGCAGCACATGAATAGCGGAAAATACAAATATTTCATCCCATAAAGACGTCATAAAAGTTAATTAAGGTTAGGGTCCCCAAAAATTACTTTATCCTAAAGGCTTCAAATGGGTACATCCTTAAGGGGTTAATAATAGTAATCTTCTTTAATAAAATATATATATATGTAATTGAGGTTATTGATGGTCATCTGAGGAAGGTTTTAAGGCTGAATGCACTTGAGCACATCATCAAGATCCACTGCTGACAGCTCCTGTGTAATCACTGATCAATGACGTCCCCGATGTGCTGGATGGAGACAAGTCCGGAGATGCTGCTCGCAGCTCCTGTGTAATCACCCACCAATGACATCCCGGATGTGCTGGATGGAGACAAGTCTGGAGACAGTGCAAGCAGATCTTGTGTAATCACCAACCAGTCCGGAGATGTTGCTGGCAGCTCCTGTGCAATCATCAGCCGATGATGTCCCTGATGTGCTGGATGAAAGAAACAGTCCAGAAACACTCAAGCAGCTCCTGTGTAATCATCAGTCGATGAAGTCCCCAAAGGGCTGGATGGAGACAAGTCCAGAGATGCTGCCGGCAGCTCCTGTGTGATCACCGACTAATGAAGTCCCCAATGGGCTGAATGGAGACAAGTCCAGAGACGCTGCCGGCAGCTCCTGTGTGATCACCGACTAATGACGTCCCCAATGGGCTGGATGGAGACAAGTCTAGAGACGCTGCCGGCAGCTCTTGTGTGATCACCAGCCAACGACATCCCCGATGGGCTGAATGGAGACAAGTCTAGAGACGCTGCCAGCAGCTCTTCTATGCTCACCAGCCAATAACGTCCCCGATGAGCTGGATGGAGACAAGTCTAGAAACGCTGCTGGCAGCTCTTGTATGATCACTAGCCAACGATGTCCTCGATGGGCTGAATGGAGACAAGTCTAGAGATGTTGCCAGCAGCTCTCATATAATCACCAGCCAATGACGTCCCCGATGGGCTGAATGGAGACAAGTCTGGAGACGCTGCCGGCAGCTCTTGTATGATCACCAGCCAATGACGTCCCCGATGGGCTGGATGTAGACAAGTCTGGAGACGCTGTCGGCATCTCCTGTGTAATCACTGAGCAATGATGTCCCTGATGTGCGGGATAGAGACAAGTCCAGAGACGCTGCGGGCAGCTCCTGTGTGGTCACCGACTAATGACGTCCCGAATGTGCTGGATGGAGACAAGTCTAGAGACGCTGCCGGCAGCTCTTGTGTGATCACCAGCCAATGACGTCCCCGATGGGCTGAATGGAGACAAGTCTGGATGTGCTGCAACCATGGGAGCAGGTTTAGGCCACACAGGCTGCTCACAGTACAAGGAACGTGTGACCTGGCTTGCTATGTTGAAAAATGGCTCCTGAGACATTTTTGAGAAATGATTTCACCATTGATCCACCACCAAATCAATGTAACACTGAGCTGTTAGTGCACCTGGAAGTGAAGACAAGAGGAGTAGTCTGGCTACAAGACATTACGCCCATCACCAGAAGAAGTTCTTGTCTCTAAGGCCGGGATCCCACATGTGAGAAACACGGCCGAGTCTCGCATGTGAAATCCCAGCTCTGGCACTCGGGAGTGGAGTGTGCGGCTGCATGTATTTCTATCATATTGAATGGATATTACAAACATTCAAAAACGTATTATACAGTATGATGGGTAGACAGTTCCCTTCTTTCCACATTTTTCCAGAAACAACCAAAATTCTTGTACATATTTTCCAGAGTCCCTTTTATTTCTTTGTTTCGGAGGCAGAATATAATGGGGCTGCTAATATGCGACACATAAGTGTAGACAGAATTCATCAGCACCGTGACTTCGGGGTCAGGGATGACCAGACACTGGTAGCCGTAGTCAACAATTCGGGGTATGTAGAAAATGATGTGTAAGGTTCTTTGTCTCTGTTGACATGTTCCTTGAAACTCAGTTTTCCGTCGGCCATTTTGCTTTCTGTCTTTCTGCAGCTCTTGCCCTCAGTTAATATGGAGTTTCCAGTTTTCATGTTCCCGCACTGATTCTTCCCTCTTGCTTCTTAAGCAGCCTCAGCTGAACAATCAGTGCTCCTGAATCAAGCCTCAGTCAGTCTGTGACCTGACTCCTGGAAACCTTGGACTTGTACTCCAGCTATTCCCTACTGAGGAACCTTGGAACACTTTTGGACTCTGGAAACCTGCTGTTTGGTGAATCCATGTTTGCAGAGGAATTACGGTACAGAGAAGAGATCCTGAACCTGCTTTGGAGATTTATTGTAGTGCTTGAAGTTACTCTGGCCTGCTGTGTCTCCTGTCGCTGTTCCTGCAAACTGTGTGAACTTTTCAGCATGCTTGTATGAAGTAATACAAGTCATTTCATTTCAACCTATGTCTCCTGTGTTTCCTCGCACCCAAGCACAAGACGCTATAGGAACTGTACACTATACATGACAAGATTCAGGAGCCAATGTTTAGTGTCTGCTGGGTCTGGGAAAGTCGTGTCTGCTGTGACTGTGGATATCAGATGTCCGTTTAATACCTTATGTGATGACAGTGGTTGTGACTTCTCACAACCATTCCAGGTGAGCGCATTCCCTTAAAATTTTACTCTGGAGTGTTACCACAGGTAAACACTATTGTTTTTTTTTGTTTGTTTTTTTTTTCCTTTCCTCTTCCAGCACTTCTGCCTTAAAAGATCTGGAAGATGGAGGCCCGCATAAAGGAACTTTGCGGAGTGACTGATACAATCCTTTCAGATGTACAGACGTTAAAAACCCGTTTTGCAAGCCTACAGGACCTCACTAATCATAATTTGCAAGTGTTTGGACAGACTACCCAGGAATTGCGAGCCAGGATTGAGGCTCTAGAGGAACGAGCCCAGGCTCCTGCCATAACCCCGAGTTCTGGGATCCCCAAATTACCTCCTTTTCGTTTTGGCGGTGAACGTGAGAAATTCAGGGGATTTATTAATCAATGCAATTTATTTTTCTCTGCACATGCTTCACAATTTCCCACTGAACGATCCAAAGTGCTTACTATAATCATGTTGCTTACCAATAAGGCTTTGATGTGGGCAAACCCTCTGATTGAGACTGAGGATGATTGTTTGAATCACCTTGATGCTTTTATTTCAGCCATGGGGCAGGTGTTTGATGACCCCAATCGAGGTGCAACAGCTGAAGCAGCCATGTTAACTTTGCGCCAAGGTAAGCGTTCAGTAGCCGAATATGCCCTGGATTTCAGAAGGGCTCTTGATACCACTTGGGACACTTCCGCTAAAAAATCTATTTTTCGGAAAGGGTTGTCTCCACTGATTAAGGATGAACTTGCTCGTGCCGACCCTCCCACTGCGTTAGGTGACTTTATTAACTATTGTATCCGTATTGATGCTCGTCTGACTGAACGCAGACAAGAGAGATGGTTCGAAAATAATCGCACTAACCTTTTACTACCTCCCTCCTCAGCTAAGGAACCTTTGAGTAGGATCACAAGGGAACCAGAACCTGAACCCATGCAGGTGGACTCTTTACAAAGACGGGTTAGTGATGCACGCAAAGAACATCGTATAAAGGAAAATCTATGTTTCTACTGTGGTAAGTCAGGGCACTTCATTATAAACTGCCCCAGCCGTTCTCGTAAGACTACTGCAGCAGTCATTCACTGTGAGTGTTGCGAGAGGAGCTCTGTCATGTCCGAGCCTCAGATTCCAGAGAGATCTGCTGCAAGAGATCTTGATTTCTCGGACTTAAACTCTGTTAGTTCTGGGGACGATGACGGTATAAACGCTGCAATTTTTCAAGTTTCCTCAGCGGTGTCCCAGCTGAGTTGTAAAAGAAACAATTCTCATTGCTTCCTTTCCATCAAACTCTGGGTTGACTCAGTCTGGGTGTCTAGCTCTGCTATGATCGACTCAGGAGCAAGTGGAAATTTTATGGATGTTTCCTTTGCTCTGAAACAGGGGATACGTTCAGTGAAGAAGGCTACTCCAGTACAGATGGAGACTGTGGATGGCTCTCTACTGACTTCTGGACCAGTGGATCAAGAAACAGAGCCTTTGAGGGTCCTTATGGGTAAAGATCATCAGGAGAAAATGTCTTTTTGCTTATCTCTTCTCCCCACTTTCCCATTATTCTAGGGCTACCATGGCTGCAGGCGCAGAATCCTACGATTAACTGGGAGACCAAGGAATTACACTTTCCGGAGAAACAGATGAGTCAAGGAGTTTCAGCTTGCTCTGTTCCTAAAGGAACCATGTCAGTCCCTGAACTACCAGCTGTATACCAGGACTATGTGGATTTATGTGACAAGAAGAACGCTGATCAGCTTCCTCCTCACCGTCCATATGATTGTCCAATTGAATTATTGCCTGGAGCCGAGATACCTTTTGGTAAGATCTACCCCTAGCGGGGCCCGAGCTAAAAGCTTTGAAGGATTATATAGACGAAAATTTAGCCAAGGGCTTCATACGCCCCTCTTCATCTCCCGCAGGTGCACCCATCTTCTTTGTGAAGAAGAAAGATGGATCTCTGAGACCCTGCATAGACTATAGGGAACTCAATAAGGTTACTATTAGAAACCGTTATCCATTGCCTTTAATCCCTGAGTTGTTGGAGAGAGTGCGGCATGCCAAAATTTTCTCTAAACTGGATCTCCGTGGGGCCTATAACTTGGTCCGTATTAGACCTGGGGATGAATGGAAGACTGTTTTCAGGTCACGCTATGGACACTTTGAATATCTAGTTATGCCTTTTGGTCTGAGTACCGCCCCAGCCACTTTCCAACACTTCGTGAATGATATCTTCAGGGATCTCCTAGATACATTTGTGGTGATTTATCTGGATGATATTCTAATTTTTTCTAACTCCACAGAGGAACATCATGGACATGTGAGAATGGTCTTAGAACGCCTAAGGCAAAACCATCTCTACATCAAACTTGAAAAATGTGAATTCCATAGGACCGAAATTCAATTTCTGGGGTATGTACTATCTACGCAAGGGATTAGTATGGATGGAAGCAAGACCCAAGCCATCAAGGATTGGCCAATTCCTAGAAATGTGAAGGAGGTGCAGCGTTTCATCGGGTTTGCCAACTTCTATAGACGTTTCATTAAGAATTTTTCTGAGGTAGTGTCACCTATCACCCAACTTACCCGGAAACAGTCTAGGTTCTCCTGGACCCCGCAAGCTCAGGAAGCATTTTCCTGTTTAAAGGATAAATTTACCACCGCACCTATCTTAGTACATCCCAACCCGAGCTTGCCTTCATAATAGAGGTGGATGCTTCAGACTGTGCCGTTGGAGCTATACTCTCTCAGAGAACAGGTGAGAAGAATGTCTTGCATCCCTGTGCCTTCTTTTCCCAGCAGTTGTCTTCGGCTGAGAGGAACTACGATGTGGGCAATAGAGAATTGTTGGCCATTATTGCCGCCTTCAAGGAATGGAGACACCTTCTTCAGGGAGCTGCACAGCAAATAGTCGTCCTGACAGACCATCGTAACCTTGAATTTATCAGGTCGGCTAAGTGCCTGACTCCTCGCCAGGCTCGCTGGAATCTTTTCCTAAACCAATTTAATTTTGTCATTTCTTATAGACCAGGATCGCGCAATGGAAAGGCTGATGCACTCTCTAGGATTCATTCAGCAGAGACACATCCACTTACTCCTCCTAAGACTATTCTTCCTGACTCTAGATTCCTGGGAGTGATTCATAATCAAGACCTACTTAAGGACATCAAGGAAGCATACCATGCGGATTCTTTGTTGGCTCAACCCCCAAGGGACGTAAGTCTTGTCTTTAAGAATGGTGTGTGGATTCAGGGACAACGTCTGTATATACCTGAAACAGTCAGATTGAGAGTATTGCAACTCATCCACGATTCCAAGATAGCCGGGCATAGGGGAATTCTAAAGACACAAGATTTCTTTCTCGTTTCTTTTGGTGGCCCACTTACAGGAAAGATGTCTTAAACTATGTCACTTCATGTGAAGTCTGTGCAAGATGCAAAACACACCTCGCTCCTCACCAACTGGTCTGTTGCAACCTCTTCCCACCCCGTCCCGCCCGTGGGGATCCATTTCTATGGACTTCATTGTGGAGTTACCAACCTCTCAAGGGAAGAACACCATTCTAGTGGTGGTTGACCGTCTAACAAAGGCAGCTCATTTTATCCCTTGTGTCGGTTTACCCACTGCAAAACAGACATCAGACTTGATGATTAAGAATGTGTTTCGCTTACATGGAGTACCGGATGAGGTCATTTCGGATCGAGGGGTGCAATTCACTTCAAGGTTTTGGCAAAATTTCTGTGCAGCATTGGACATTAAAGTAAACCTTTCTTCTGCTTTTCATCCCCAGACTAATGGACAGACAGAACGAACCAATCAGACCCTGGAGCAGTATCTCCGCTGTTTTATCTGCCACCTACAGGATGATTGGGTGGATCTACTTCCACTGGCTGAGCTCTCTTATAACAACTCTCAGAGCGCCTCCACTAAGCAGTCTCCTTTTTACTCCAATCTAGGTTATCATCCTAACATTCTTCCTCGATTTCCCATAGATACGCCCTTGCCGGCAGTGGCTGAAAGAATCACTTCTTTACAAAAGAATATGGATCTTCTAAAGGAAAATCTAGAATTGGCTCAGGAAAGGTACAAGAAAGCAGCAGATAAATTTCGTAAACCTGCACCAGCTTTCAAGGTAGGAGATTTGGTCTGGCTGTCAACCAGAAATCTTAAATTAAAGATTCCATCGTCTAAATTGGGACATAAGTACATTGGACCTTATAAGATCAATAAGATTATAAGTGCTGTTGCTTGTCGTCTTCAACTGCCCAGAACTATGAGAATCCACCCTGTCTTTCATGTATCCCTACTAAAGGCTGCAACACCCAATACGTTTCCTGGACGTTCTTCTCCTTGCCCTGACCCAGTGCTGGTCGATGGTCAGGAAGAATTTATGGTGGAAAGGATTCTAGATTCCAGGTTGTACAGAAATCAGTTGCAATATTTGATTAAATGGCAGGGCTACCCAGTGGAGGACAACTCATGGGAACCAGTCAATAATGTAAATGCTCCTCGCCTGCTCCGCCAGTTTCATCAGAGGTACCCTGACAAGCCTGGTCTGAGGTCATCCGGAGGTTGTCCCTAAGGGGGGAGTAATGTAAGGTTCTTTGTCTCTGTTGACATGTTCCTTGAAACTCAGTTTTCCGTCGGCCATTTTGCTTTCTGTCTTTCTGCAGCTCTTGCCCTCAGTTAATATGGAGTTTCCAGTTTTCATGTTCCCGCCCTGATTCTTCCCTCTTGCTTCTTAAGCAGCCTCAGCTGAACAATCAGTGCTCCTGAATCAAGCCTCAGTCAGTCTGTGACCTGACTCCTGGAAACCTTGGACTTGTACTCCAGCTATTCCCTACTGAGGAACTTTGGAACACTTTTGGACTCTGGAAACCTGCTGTTTGGTGAATCCATGTTTGCAGAGGAATTACGGTACAGAGAAGAGATCCTGAACCTGCTTTGGAGATTTATTGTAGTGCTTGAAGTTACTCTGGCCTGCTGTGTCTCCTGTCGCTGTTCCTGCAAACTGTGTGAACTTTTCAGCATGCTTGTATGAAGTAATACAAGTCATTTCATTTCAACCTATGTCTCCTGTGTTTCCTCGCACCCAAGCACAAGACGCTATAGGAACTGTACACTATACATGACATGATGATAATAGTCCAGTGGGTGATGCAGGTGTTTAGGGCTTTTTGCCAAGTTTCCAGGCATGTTGTAGTGCGGATATTTATAATTACTAGAATATAGGACATTACGATGAGTGAGAAGGGGCCCATGTGGATTAGTAGACTAATGTATTATGCATTCCTCCTATTGGCAGAAGAGTCCAGGCAGGAGAGGATCGCCACCCCTCGAAACAGTACAGTACAAGTTGTTTATTCTTTTAGGACCACAGTACGGAAGAAACACCACCAGTGTCAAGATGTATATCCCAACTGAAGCTGCGGCAAACAAGGCGGCTAAACATAGGAATACGGAGACCCGATTATTGATGAAGGCGTGATATCGGAGAGGTTTACAAATGGCCACATAGCCATCAAAGGCCATTAGTAGAAGGGTTAACGAATCAAGAGCATTCAGTGAGTGGATGAAAGCCATTTGGAGAAAGCAGGCCGAAAAGGAGATGGACTCTGCACCCAACCAGTACTTGGAGATGATCTTGGGCAAGGTGGTGGTGTCAAAGAGCAGGTCGGACATGGCTAGATTGGCGATAAAGATGTACATGGGCTGGTGGAGATGTTCTTTCAGGAGGACTATCATGATGACTATGGTATTGGCGCAGAGTGAGAAGCTGTAAATGCAGAACATGAGTGCAGCCAACACAGGATAGAACTTCTCCTTTGAGACCCGAATATCCAACAAGGACAAAATAGAAGGCAGTGGAGTCATTGGCCCTAAGATCTGCAAAACCAGGGAAAGAGAGTTTGAAATATTTATATATACACATATTGGACACAAAAATGCACAAAGCATAGTTTTACATAGAGAACTAAAATATGAAAATAGATACATATATATTTTCACTTTTCACACTTGTATACATTGCACATATACAGGGGTTGGACAAAATAATGGAAACACCTAACATTTTGGCATCATAATCTTCGAACATGTTATAAATCTGCAAACCGTGACATATGGTAATGTTTTGTAGTTGATTATTTGTGTTATGTGATGTGTATGTAAATTAACTGTTTGTTTTCCATAATTGTAAGAACATTGATGAGAACCTGATACCAATAGCAGACCTCTCGGATTTTCAAAGAGGCCAAGTTGTTGGTGCGGGTATAGCAGGCGCTAGTGTAACCAAAAGTGCCCGAATGCTTGGCGTGTCAAGAGGTCCTGTCTCCAGAGTAATGACTGCGTTTGAAAGAGAAGGAAAAACGTCCGCAGCAAAGGACAGGTCCGGCCGAAAGTCGAAGTCGACTGAGAGAGACCGTCGGAGAGAGGATCGCAAGACCACGGCTCCGAAAATCACTGCTGAGCTCAATGAACACCTACAGAACCCAGTTTCCACGAAAACTGTTCGTTGGGAGCTGAACAAATCTGGATTCCACGGAAGAGCTGCAATCCGAAAACCGCTGCTCTCAATGACAAATGTTTCCAAGCGTTTAGAGTGGTGAAGAAACCTCCAGAATTGGTCCCTCGAGCCGTGGAAACGTGATATTCTCAGACGAACCATCGTTTACCCTATTTCCGACCTCCGGCCGCGTGTAGTGTGGTGACAGCCGAAAGAAGCATTCCATCCAGACTGCCTTCTCCCAACCGTAAAACATGGCGGAGGTTCTGTGATGATCTGGGGTGCTATTTCGTGGGGATCCGCCGGGCCAATGATCTCCCTTCATGGAAGAATTAACAGCCGCGATTATTTAGACATTTTGGGCGACCAAGTGCAT
>JARQOD010000002.1:4689143-4786908 GCA_033576555.1 Oophaga sylvatica
TGTGAAATATCAATACCCGTTCCCTTTTTTCTGACCTTTTTCCCCGGGGAAAAAAACGCTATTGGGTTTTTCCAACTTGACCTCAGGGGGCGTAAACCTTATTGCATTAACAGGGGGTTTTAAAGGGAAGGGGGCATTCAATCCCCCCCCGGGGGAAAGGGCATTTTGAGTACCTGTGAGCCCTTTGGGTCATAATGCCCTTCCCGTTTCCGCCCTTTAAAAGAATGACATTTTGGGGGATTTGGGAAAAAATTTCTGATTGTTTATTTGGATGATATCTTGTTTTTTTCTAATAGGGGGACTCTCATTGAAATTTTTCGAACGTTTCCCCAATTTTGGGGGAAAATCCTGTATGTGAAGGGATCAAAGTGTTTTTTGGCGACAGGGGATTCTTTCTGGGATTTTTTTGTCCCCACTTTTGAAATGGACCCGCCCAAGGTTCAGGCCCCATCTTGGGGGTCCAACCTACTTCTTAAAGGCTTTCCCAAATTTTTGGGGTTTTGCCAAATTTTTTTATCGTAAATTTTTTGGAATTTCCGGTTATTGTTAAACCCTTTTAAGACACCAAAAGGGTTCTGATGGGTAATTGGCCCCTGAGGAGTCCGCTTTGGGGGAACTTAAGCAGAGTTCACCCCCGTCTTTTCAAAACGGCGCCAGTGTTTTTCCCATTTCAGGGGGGGGTGATGCCTCTGAATTTGGGGGGGGTCCTTTTTTGCCCCAAAAAAACCCCAGAGACCTCTAAAAAACCCTTGTGCCTTTTTTCTGAAAATTTCTCCTACTGAAGTATTATGCGTGGGTAAGGGGAGTTATTGGCCATAAAGGGGGGCTTTTGAAGAGGGAAAATTTGGCGGGGGGGCCAAAAATCAGGTGGGGGCCCCTTACGGACCAAAGAATCTGGTCTATCGGAATCTCCCAAAACGACTCAATCCGACAGGCCGGGGGGGCCTTTTTTTTTTACATTTTTAATTTTTGGTTTCCCCTTTTTCCTGGCACAAAAGTTAAGGCGGTGCCCTCCGAGGATTTTCCCCTTCGGACTCCCCCGAGTTTCTGTCCTTTGTTATTTTGAAAGGGGGTGTAGTTTTTTCCCCCAACCCCCCCCAATTTGAACTGCTCGGGGGGGGTCAGGGATGGCCCCCGGGGCCCCCGTTGGAAAGTTGTTTGCCCCGACCGGGGAAAAAGAGTGTGATGCCCCGAATTCGCCCCCTTTTTGGTGGCCCCCCGGTTTTTTGGACCAGGACGGGGTTAGTCGGTCCTTTTGGTGGCCTACCTTGTCTTGATGTCAGGGAATTTGTGCGTCCTGGGGGGATTGCTTCGCCCAAGCCTTGCCCCCTGTGGTTTGTTTCCCCCCCCTGTGCCCAAAGCCCCAAGGGGCCCCCAAACCTTTGGGGTTTCATTCCGACCTTCCTGTTTTTCAAAATTTTCCCCCATCTGGGGGAATTTTGAATTTTCCAAAATTTAATCTTGTGCCTTAACCCAAGTTCCCCTTTCCCCTCTGATTTGGTGCCGTTGTTCCTTCCACGGGTTCGTTTACACGGCATTTTCCCAGACATTGTTCTACAGGGATCCATTTTTTCCCTTTTTTGGGGGACTTTTTTTTCAAATGGGGGTTAAAATTGTTTTCCCCTGGGGGATTTCATCCCAGCCCAAGGCAAACTGAGAGAAAAACCAAAAATTGGGAAATTATCTAGTGCTTTTTTCGCTGACAGGATACGGGGGCTCTTTTTATTTGGCTGAGTTTGCCTAAAATGGGCGCCGCCACTTTGAGTCTCCATTTTCTGTAATTCTGGTTTTACCCTCGATTTTCTTCAGGACAAGACGGAGGCTTCTGTCTGTCCAGGTGTTGCTCTGTTGTGGGCCGTTGAACAGTTTGGACCAGGTATGGGAGAGGTTGTCCCTCTCTCAGGAGAAGGCCCACGGTTTGCTAACCGGCATAGGACTGATGGTCCTCGGTTTAAAGTGGGGGACTTGGTCTGGTTGTCCTCAAAATATTCCTATGAAGTAGCATCCTCTAAATTTTAAGCCTAGGTTCATTGACCTTATAAGATCATTGAGATTCTTAATCCTGTTTCTTTTCGTTTGCTTCTTCCAGGGACATTTAAGATCCATAACGTTTCCACAAGTCCTTGTTGAAGAGGTTTGTTGAGCCAGTGGTTCCTGCTGCTGTGCCTCCTACCCTGTTTTGGTTGGGGGCAATCTGGAGTATGTGGTTGAGAAAATATAGATTCTCGTTTTTCTAGACGGAAACTCCAGTATTTGGTTAAGTGGAGAGGTTATGGTCAGGAAGACAATTTCTTGGGTTTTGCTTCGGACATCCATGCAGGAGACTCATCCGTGCGTATCATAGAACTCATCCTGACCGACCTGGTTGCTCAAATGAGGGTTCGGTGACCCCTCCTCAAGGGGGGGGGTACTGTTGTGAATGGGTTTGAGATGAGTTCTGAGCAGAGACTCCCTCTGGTGGTTACAAGCGGTGCTGGTCTGTTCATGAAGATTGTGAGGACTGGGAATCAGGTTTTACTGACTGGTCTTATATAAGGGAGTCACTTTCCCATCAGGGTTGCCGGTGATCAATTGTTCTGGTCTGAATCCTTTATTCCAGTTTCCCTTGTAGCCTGCTGTGTTGTGTCTGCATCTCCTGATAACAGATAAGACATTTTTCTTCTTTTGTGTTTGTGCTATATTTTGCATTTTGTCCTGCACTTCTGTGGGGGCCTTCAGGGTCCCCTCCTGGGCTTCTGCCCTCTCAGTTTTGTTCAGCCACTGATGTTTGTACTTTTGCTTTTTCCAGTTTTTTCAGTGGCTGCTGTTTTGATTTTGTTACACCCAGAGAACTAATTTAGGTGGTAGAGGTCGTGTGATCTCAGGTATTTTTGAAATTAGTAGAGTTGGTGCTTTTCAGGGTTTTCTGGGTTTGGGCAGTAAGTACCCTTCCTATCCTTTTCTATTTAGTAGTTTGGGCCCCCAGCGTTTCCCTCATACTATTTTCTTTCTGTGTCAGTATTTCATCTTGTCTAACCGCCATTACATGTTTGGGGGCTTTCTAATATTTTTGGGGGTTCTGCTCCGGGCAGATAGCTTTCCTATATCTATCTTTAGGTGTAGTTAGTTTCTCAGGCTGTGACGAGGCGTCTAGGACCAACGTAGGAACGCTCCACGGCTGCCTCTAGTTGTGGTGGTTAGTCCGGGTACTGCAATCTCATAGATTCCAACTGCTCTGGTGTATTGTCTTTTTTACCTGCACTCCTCAGCTACCGAAACATAACAGAGCAGTGTATATGTGAATGCATCACTGAGGATAGATAAAACACTTACTAGAGATCAGCAGCATGGAGGCACATTTTACAGCATACTGAGAAATATAGCTGTGACTCCAGCACTGGGAAGAGACAAAATACTTACTAGATAGCAGCAGCATGGAAGCACATTATACAGAAGTATGAAGATATTACTGTCACAGCAGGGGATTAGATAAAACACTTTCTAGATAGCAGTAACATAGAGGCCACATAATACAACAGTACTGAGCTGTGTAGCTGTAACTCCAACACTGGGGAGAAATAAAAGACTATCTATACAGCAGTAGCATAGAGGCAAACTATACAGCAGTACTGAGCAATGCAGCTGTGACTCCAGCACTGGGAAGAGAAAAAAACATACTAGATAGCATAGCATGGTGTACTTTGTGCAGCTGTACGAGCATGTAGCTGTGACCCCAGCACTGGGGAGAGATAAAACATTTACTAGTAGCATGAAGGCACATTAGACAGCAGTATAGCTGTGAAATCTGAAGTTAATTGAGATAAACACTGGCTACAAAGCAGCAGCAAGGAGAATATTATAAAGTAGAATTGAGCAGGATGGCTATAAATTCAGCTCTGGGGAAAATTAAGTACTAGAAAAACAGCAGTATAGATAACATTGCTCAGCAGTAGTGAGCAGTGTAGCTATGAATCAAGATCTAGGGTAAAAAATATTTATTAGAAAGCAGCATTGCTGTTTCTGTGTGTATGTGCCTGTCCTTGCTCCTCCCTATGCCTATCTTCTAGGTTTCCATAGGCAGCTGTAATATGACGGCTCAGTAAACTGGAGGTCTTCTTGTCTTGAGGAGGACCAACTTTAAGCCCTTGAGATGTGCAGTGTGATGGAGACCCCCAGGGCACATGACCCATTCGCTTTCATTCTCACTAGGATTACAGTGTACTTTAATGATAACAAGTCATTTGATACTTTATTATAAACAAATCCAACGAGTCTGGTCTGAGTTAAGAATTGTATTTAGCATTTTAGATGTTTTTATGGAATTTTACTAAAACAGACTATGAATTTTGGAGCCAGTAATAGTAATAGGTTGGAGGACTTCTCATAGTCACACAGCACCAGGAAAAAGGAAGTAGAATCAGAGAAGATACTCAAGACCTCCTGTCAAAAGAATGTGTCATTATCTAAAAATGAGCTTGTTCTACTTTTTATTACTTTTCTTCTGTTTTCTGTTCCCTTCCCTGAACTTCTTTCACATCCCGGCATGCAAAGCCTGCGCCTGTAATGCTGTGCACTTGTCACAAGTCCCAATTTTGCTTGGACAGCTCTCACGATGGGATGGGTTTAGTAAAACCTTACTAAAACTTACTTAGGAAAGTATTCAGCCCCCTCGGCATTTTTCGTGTTTTGTTACCTCACAATCTGGAATTTTTACTGTTTTTTTTAAGGGTGTGTATCAATTCATTAAAAGTACATGCCTACAACTGTGAGCATTTGGTTTTCTTTTTATTGTAAAGCAAACACAAATAGGACAAAATAACTGAAAACTCAGTGTGCATAAGTATTCACCCCGTAAAGTCAGTACTTTGTAAAGCCTCCTTTTGCCGCAATTATAGCTGCAAGTCACTTTGGATAAGTCACTGAGTTTTCCACATCTGGCCACTGGGACTTTTGCCCTTTCCTCAAGACATATAACTGCTCCGGCTCCTCAGATTAGATGTTTCCTCTGGTGAACATCATTCTTCATTCTGACCACAGATTCCCACTGGATTAAGGTCGGGGCTGTGACTCGGCCACTCCAGAATATTTACACGTTTCCCCTTAAACCAATCAAGTGTTACTTTAGCAGTATGCTTTAAAGTCATTGTCTTGTTGGAAGGTGAACCAACATCCCAGTCTCAGATCACTGACCGACTGAAACAAGTTTTGCTCAGGAATATCCCTGCATATCGCATCATCCTCTTCCCCTCAACTCGGACCATTTTGCCTGTCCCAGCTGCCGAAAAATATCTCCATAGCATGAGGCTGCCACCACCATTTTTCACTGTGGGGATGGTATTCTTTGGGTGATGAGCTCTGTTGGTTTGTCTCCAGATATAGCGTTGACCTTGGTGGCCAAAAAGTTCATTTTGGTCTCTTCTGACCACAGCGCCTTCCCCCATACATTTAGGGAGTCTCCCACATGTCTTTTAGCAACTCAAAATGAGCCTTACAATTTTTGTAAGTAAAGGATTTTTCTGCCCTCTGTTCCATAAAGACCACCTATATGGAGTGTATGGCTTATTGTGGTCGTGTGGACAGATATTCCAGTCTCTGATTGGGAACTCTTCAGCTCCTTGAGGGATACCTTTGGTCTCTGTGTTGCCTCTCTGATTAATGCCCCCCTTGTTTGGGCTGAGAGTTTTGGTGGGTGTCCTCTCTTGGTTTGTTGTGGTACCATGTTCTTTCCATTTGATGATAATGGATCCTCAGAGATTGAGAGATATTTTTTAAACCCAACCCTGATGTGTACTTCTCAACAACTTTGTCCCTGACTTGTTCTCAACTTTGTCCCTGACTTGTTTTGGGGATCTCCTTGGTCTTGATGGCGTTTTTTGGAGATCTCCTTGGTCTTCATGGTGTTGTTTAGGATCTCCTTGGTCTTCATGGTTTTGTTTAGAGATCTCCTTGGTCTTCATGGTGTTGTTTGAGATTTCCTTGGTCTCATGGTGTTGTTTGAGATCTCCTTGGTCTTCATGATGTTGTTTGGAGATCTCCTTGGTCTTTTATGGTGTTGTTTGGAGATCCCTTGGTCTTCATGATGTTGTTTGGAGATCTCTTTGGTCTTCATGGTGTTGTTTGGAGATTTCCTTGGTCTTCATGGTGGTGTTTGGAGATCTCCTTGGTCTTCATGGTGTTGTTTGAAGGTTTCCTTGTCCTCATGGTATTTGGTTAGTGGTGCCTCTTGTGAATGATGTTGCTCTGTGGCCTTTCAGAAAAGGTAAAGTGTAAATACTGACAGGCATGTGACATTTATTGTAGATTGCACACAGGGGGACGTCCTGTGACTGAGCATGTGACTATGAAGTGAATTGCTTGCACCAGAAGCTTAGGGGCTTCATCACAAAAGGGGTGAATACGTATGCACATGCCAATTTTGAGTTATTTGATCCAATAAATTTAATTTATGCCTATATTTTTGTCACTTCACCAACTTAGACAATTTAGTGCTGATGTATCACACACAAATCAAATTACCAAAATATTTACACACTGGTTGTAATGTAAAAAAAATAGGTAAAAGCCAAGGGAGTGAAGACTTTTGCAAGTCACTGATAAATATTCTTCATCATTTCAGGATGTTGCTATCAATAAGTAGCAACATTCTTATTTTTCAAAACCAGAGCACAGCAGTATGTTTGTTACAATCTCTCTCCTTCATTTTGGAGCTGAGCAGACGTGGTAATAGGGGAGCAAAATTCTGAAACCTCTTCTTTGAACATCAAGAAGTCTCCCACCAATGAAAAGTATACACATTATTTTAGTGCTGAATGGGGGTATTATTTGAATGCTGTCTGGGACAGGGGCGGACACTGACAACTTGGGTCCCTGTGCAAGAAATGTGTCTGAGCCCCCTCCTTTATGGGGACAGCCACACCCCATATATCTTACATAGTCTCCTTTATTATGCATATTGCAATCCTTATTACAGTCCCTGACAGAAGTTATGTCGGTTATCCATGTTATGTAAATAAAAGCTTATAACCTAACATTAAATTCATCCATTGCTTGTATAATTATTCTTTTGAAAGCTGAAACCCCTCCGAAATGTGGTTTAGGTTAAGAAATAAAATTGGCATCAATGCAGAAATATTGATCATTTTTAAAGACACAAAAATGTCAATTTTGGCAAGACAAAAAGTTTTGTCCAAGTCGGAAAAAATAGTAATACTAATAATGGAAAAATGGCCAAACAATATGCTAGTCTGAAACAGTGCATACCAAAAACAATAACATAGTAAATAAGGCAAAGGTTGCACTCAATTGTTTTTGGTATGCACTTGTTCAGACTAGCTTTTTACGTTTACCAGCACAAGTGAAGTGAATGAGATCCCTGAAGTCTCATGACACGCTGCTTATTTTTTCCTTGCAGATTTGCAGCAGATTAAAATCTGCATAATGTCAATTCTTGCAGCGTATTTCACCCATACTAATGAGTAGGGAAAATATGCAACAAAAACATGTCAAAAGCATTGGAAAAAAATGTCCTTTATGCAGTGTTCTTCCTGCCAACACATGCACAGAATTTTGCACATAGCCTTAGTCCCTGTCCTGTGTCCCCCTTATTTCATTATAAGTCCTTGATAGCATGATAGTGAATTTAGGGGTGGGAGGAGATGTTATCAGGTAATTAACATCCTCCGCCACCTCCCAATTCATTAAAAGCCCCTGACACGTCTTCTCCCACCCTTTCAAATCATTGCTAATGTCCTATGCACCTTACCCCCTCCTCTCCTTTCCCCCAATACTTTTTAAGCCCCTGTATCAAGAGTCCTGCTGCAGACTTGCAGCAGGAGTCTGTGCACATGTTACAGAAAACAGAGAGTGTGTAAGGAGCGCTGTGGTGAGCTTACCTGCCGGAGTGCCGGACCAAATACATGATCTCCGGGGGAGTGGACAGAGGCGAAGCCAGACGCCGATTAGCCGAATGTGAGTCGCCCTCCAGAGCAATGGTAACTCGGATCTGAGCCTATAGACTACAATGGGGGATGTCACGGCAACACAGCTCAATCCGTGGCTCTGGGGCTCACCTTTTATGTGGGATATTTTACAGGTGAATTGAATATTGGAATGGGGATTCGTGACGCCACTTGTGGTACCTGGTCAGGGTGACCAGCGCTGTTATGCAGATCCACTGAAGGGTTAATATTGTGCAGCAAGATGTTAGGCCTTCACAGGGAAGGGTAAGTCCTCCAGGGCAATGGATGTGTAGGGATGCAGGACAGATGGGAGTTAGGGTAATAAGGGAGACACACACATAAGTCCTTTGGTCCCTTTTAAAGAAGATGTTGCAGGCACTCCCCGGAGCACTGTAGGGTGAAGGGTGCACATCCAGATTCCTCCACTGAGTAGGTGTGTGGCCTCCTGTTCCTTGCCTTTTTGTGATAAAGTCCTGACCTGCTTGTAGCTAGGCCTAACTTGGTCTCCGTCTTGCACCTGGCTACCTTGTGGTTGGACCCCCTTCTTGAAGTACACAGTCTCTATTTGCAGTGCCTGCTGGACTCCATCCTCCTGGTCCGGTTACGTATCAGCTCTGTGGTACTCCTGGGATTGTAGTCCTCCAGGAACTCCGATGTTCTCCTAATGGGTCGTGGAGATCCCTATAGGCTCGGACCCCGGTGCCCGGGTCAATACTTGCTGAGGTAAGCTGTAAAGGCTTTTCTACCCCAATTACTGCTCTTTCCACTCGCCTTCGGCCTACCCGGGGCCCTCACACATCACACACTGGCAGTTGGTGGGCTGCCTCTTTGCCGCTCTTTAAGCGTCGGCACGCTTCTCTCACTGAGCTGCACTCCTAGATTCAGCTCTGACTAGGCTGGAGTGGTTTCTGTTCCACTCTTTACTAGACTCCACTCTCTGAACTGAATAGCTCTGCAGCCTCTCTAATCTCAGCTCTGCACTTCACCTTACTGCAGACTGACTGAGCTCTCTGAGGTGACTGGCTGACTGACTTGGTGTTTCCTGTGTTTCACTCTCTTTGTATGTCTAAACAGCTCCCTCTGGTGGTCTTTGGGATAAGTGAACGTGTGTGAATGTGTATAATGACCTCTAGTGGTATAATTCTTTCAGTGCACCCTTCTGGGAGATATAAAATTCAGTCGCAGCTGGGCTCCACAAATGCACCTAAATCAAGCCGGGAGGTCGATGAAGTGCCAAAGGGTGAGATCAAGCGTGGTCTAGACGTAGCTAAAAAAAGGTTGGAAGCGGAAGATAGCAGAGCAGTACAAAGGGGCAGACAGGTGGGAAGTTAGAGTACCAAGCCGAAGGTCAGAGCCAGAAACAGACAATAAGCACAGAGTCACAAGGCAAAGCACAGAACGAGAAAAACAGACCGAGACATACACAAGAAAGCAAATGGACAAAACAGTATGCAAGCACACCTGGGGGTCAGACACACAGCCAAGAAAGATGTGTCACTGACAAGGATCCCAGATGAAGGCAGGTAAATATAGCCCTCCCCAAGCCAAAAGGAGGCCATACAAATTAACACCGAGAGGACAGGGAAGGAATTGTGTCCACAACCATGACACCCTGATGGTGTCATATTGAATAGTGCAATGGGAGAGAATGCTGTCAGGGACTAGGTACCCTCCCTCCACCACCCAATTCATTTTTCATCCATATCTAACGTCCTCCTCCTTACTCCCATCCTAATCCCGCACCCCCTCATTGTCCTCTCCCACTCCCCCTCATTGTCCTATCCCCTAACCCCTCATTGTCCTCTCCCACATCCCATCATTGTCCTCTCCCCATCACTGTCCTCTTCCCACTCCCATCATTGTCCTCTCCCCACTCCTACCGTCGTCCTCCCCCACTCCATCGTCATCCTCTCCCCACTCTCATCGTTGTCCTCTCCCCACTCCCATCGTTGTCCTTTCCTCACTCCCACCGTCGTCCTCTCCCCACTCCCATCATTGTCCCCTCCCCACTCCCACATTGTCCCTCCCCCCGTCTATTCCCGGGGCCCCGGTGCAGCTGCACCGTTGCACAGGCCATAAGTCCGCCCTGGTCTGGGACTGTTATACGATTTGGAGACTTTTATACAATGTTTGCCCGGGGGCTTTCCGTACACGATCCTGCGCTGAGTAGCACAAAGGTTGCAACTTATAATTTGTCCTTTTTTAGAATCACTTGTCCTTTATGTCTTGTGGTTTTACCTGCCTTTTTTGTGACAAATTTAGCAAAATGGCACATGAGAGTTAATAAATTTTGTGCAAATTTAAAAATGCCTTTGTATCTGTTTTATTCTTTTTGTCCTTTTTTACAGCAAAAAAATGGCACGATGCATTAAACATTTGCAACAAAATGCCTAAGCGAACAAATAAAATCACTCCAGTAAGAGATTAAATGTGAACACAAAATTTGCAACTTTTTAAAAAGTTGCAAATAATGAATCTTCTGTAAATATCTGGTTACAGAAGCCACATTTACAATGCAAAAAAGGGAACACAAGATTCAAAATAAGGCAACTAAAATGAGAATACAGTGGATACGGAAAGTATTAGACCCCTTTAAATTTTTTCACATTTTGTTTCATTGCAGCCTTTGGTAAATTCAAAAAAGTTGATTTTTTTCTCATTAATGTGCACTCTGCACCCCATCTTGATGATAAAAAAAAAGAAATGTAGAAACATTGCAAATTTATTAAAAAAAGAAAAACTGAAATATCCCATGGTATAAGTATTACACCCTTTGCTCAGACACTCTATTTAGTCACCATCTGTCCTATTTCCTTGTGTCCTCCTTGAGATGGTTCTACTCCTTCATTGGAGTTCCAGCTGTTGTAATTACACTGATAGGATTTTTGTAAAGGCGGCACCCTGTTTATATAGCCTCCCCTCCAGTCAATCCACCAAATGAATCATGGCAAAGGAACTCCAAGGGCTCAGAGACGAATTTGTGCAAGGACAGATTCTGGCAAGTTCCAAAGAATTTGCGTACTCTAGTTCTATAGAGCACGTGGCCTCCATAATTCTTAAATGTAAGAGTTTGGGACCACCAGAAGTTTCTAGACTGGCCTTCCAGCCAATCTTTGCAATCGTGGGAGAAGAGCCTTGGTAAAGGTAAAGAAGAACCCAAGATCTGTGGCTGAGCTCCACAGATGCAGGGAGATGGGAAAAAGTTCCACAAAGTCACTATCACTGCAGCCCTCCACCTGCGGGCCTTTATGGTAGAGTGGCCCGACGGGAGCTCTCTCAGTGCCAGACATATGAAACCCACATAGAGTTTGCTAAAAAGCACATGAAGGACTCCCAGACTATGAGAAATAGATTCTCTGGTCTGATGAGACGAAGATAGAACTTTTTGGTGATAATCTAGCGGTATGTGGGAGAAAACCAGGCACTGCTCATCACCTGCCCAATACAATCCCAACAGTGAAAATGGTGGTGGCAGCATCATGCTATGGGGTGTATTTCAGCTGCAGGGACAGGACAAATGGTTGCAATTGAAGTTAACATGAAGGGGCCAAGTACAGAGTATTGAGGCGCCCGCAGGCTGTAGCGGTGCTGGACCCAATTCCGTTGTTTCCCTTTATGGGGGATGTCACGGCGACCATGGCTCTGCCCGTGGCCCTGGGCGCTCACCTTCCAAAAAGGGAAAATGTCAATAGATCGTGACGCACCTGTGGTTCTGGTGAGGATCACCAGCGCTGCGCAAGTCCACTGGACCGGTGTTTATGGCAGCTAGGGTGGTATCGTTCCCCACAGGTGGAGCGGGCCGTCAGGGCAGCGTAAGTTTAGGGATGCAGGACGGAGGGAATCCGGCAGGGTAGAATAAGAAGGTGGACACACACACAAGTCACTTTGGTACCTTTACTGGAGATGGTGCAGGCACATCCCGGAGCACTGTAGGGTAAAGGGTGCACATCCAGATTCTCCCACTGAGCAGGTATAAGGCCTCCTATTCCTTGCCTTTCGGTAATGAGTTTCTGGCCTGCCTGTAGCTGGGCCTAACTCAGTCTCTGTCCCGCACGGGCTGACCTTGTGGTAGAACCCTTCTCCTGGAGTACACTTTCCTTGCTTATCGTATCTCTGTGCCTCCTGGCCCTGTTATGTATCAGCTCTGTGGGACTCCTGGAACCTGTAGTCCTCAGAATTCCGGTTGTCTTCTACTGGGTCGTGGAGATCCCTGTAGGCTCTGACCGGGGTCTGGTTTGTACTTGCTGGGTGAGCTGGTAAGGTTCCTCTGCCCCTTTTTGCTACTCTCTGTTGCCTTTGGCCTACTCTGCCCTCACTAGGCTATACACACTGGCAGTTAGCTGGCTGCCTCTTCTGCCACTCTCCAGAGCGTCGGCACGCTCCTGCTTTTAGCCTGATGTGCTAGGCTCCTCAGCTAGACTGAACAGAACTGATCTGCAGACTTCTGACTTAGACTGACTGCACACCTGTCTGCTCTGAACTGAGCTGCACTGAACAGAACTTAACTGACTTTCCTGCCTTCACCCCCTTTTATATCCCATCAGGGGCTCCCTCTGGTGGACTCGAGGTAGAGTGAAAGGTGTGTGAATGTAGTGAGACCTCTAGTGGACGAATCCTTCGTGCACCCTTCTAGGATATTGAAACGGCGCAGCTGGGCTCCACAATATCATGGCTGAAAACCTCTTCCAGAGCGCTCTGGACCTCAGACTTGGCCGAAGGTTCACCTTCCAACAAACAATGACCCTAAGCAGACAGTAAAATAACACAGGAGCGGCTTCAGAACAACTCTGTGACCATTCCTGACTGACCCAGCCAGAGCCCTGACATAAACCCAACTGAGCATCTCTATAGAGACCTGAAAATGGCTGTTCCACCAACGTCACCATCCAACCTGACGGAACTGGAGAGGATCTGCCAGGAAGAATGGCAGAGGATCCCCAAATCCAGGGGTGAAAAACTTGTTGCATCATTCCCAAGAAGACTCATGGTTGTACTAGCTCAAAAGGTGCTTCTCCCATACTGAGCAAAGGGGCTGATACTATGACTATGTGATATTTCATTTTTTTTTTTTTTTTAATAAATTTGCAAAAAATTTCTACATTTCTGTTTTTTTCAGTAAAGAGGGGGTGCAGAGTGTACATTAATGAGAAAAAATGAACATTTTTGAATTTACCAAATGGCTGCAATGAAACAAGAGTGAAAAATGTAAAGGGGTGTGAAATACTTTCCGTACCCACTGTATGACAAATGCATAAAAAAATCAAAAAAAGGAAAAAAAAATGAAAAAAATCCAATGATAAATTTCCCATAAAATTATTCCTAAAGGATTGTCCTTATTGTTAGGGCAGGTTACGTTTGTCATGTTTGTAGGCGAACATGAAGTCAACTTTCACCCCGTAAGATCTATAGATTTTATTTACAACCCTTCCCTAAGGCGCAGTGAAGCACGATGGTTATTGCCATTTTCCTTTATGGCACAATCCGAGTGCTCGGTTTATTAGTAAAGTCCATCTTCTTTTTTCAACCTATATATTTATTCATGTTTATCCAATTCTGCGAAAAAACCTCAAACGGGACACAAAAATTATCACAACAAACCAGAAAAAAAACCCTGTTGGAAAAACCCAACATTATAAAAATTTATTATAAAAAACTCTATATTACTCTAAAATATATCATAGTTTCATTTGTATTTCTTTAAAATTACTGACCCGGTTACATCCTGTATTATCCCCCAAGGTCATCACTTTTCTGCGGGTGCAGTCACTGGTAAACATTACATTATGTCCTGGTTACATCCTGTATTATACCCCGAGCTGCATCCTTTCTGCTGGTGCTCACTGTGAAAACATTACATTACTGACCTGGTTACCCCTGTATTATACCCCAAGCGCATCGCTATTTGCTGGTGCAGTCACTGTGTACTACTTTACATTACTGACCCTATTTACATTCTGTATTATACCCCAGAGCTGCATCATATTCTGGGTGCTCACTGTGTAATACATTACATTACTATCCTATTACACCCCTGTATTATACCCCAGCCTGCCTCACTATTCTGTGGGCAGTCCTTTTTGTACAACATTACATTACTGCCCTGATTACACCCTTTTAAAAATATCCAGACAGACCCCCTATTCTCTGGTGCGCACGTGTACATCATTACTTACGATCCTGATTACATCCTGTATTATACTCCAGACCTGCACTCATATTTCTGGTCAGTCCGTGTACTACTTCATTACTGATCCTGGTTACATCCTGTATTATCCCCCCGGCTGCACTCACTATTCTGCTGGTGCAGTCACTGGTACATACATTACATTACTGATCCTGATTTAAATCCTGTTTAACCCCAAAGGCTGCACTCCTATTTGCTGGTGAGTACTGTGTAAACTTTCATTACTGATCCTAGTTACATCGTATTATACCCCAGAGTGCACTCACTATTCTCTGGTGCATCACTGTGTACTCAACTTACTGTTTCCGGTTACTCCTGTTTATACCCCAAAGGGCTGCACTCACTATTCTGGGTTTGCAGCCTGTGTACATGCATTACTTACGATCCTAGTTCCCTCGTATTATACCCCAGAGCTGCACTCACTATTCGCGGGTGCAGTCACTTGTCTACATTACTTACTGATCCGGGTTACATCCTGTATTTACCCAAGCTCACTCACTTTTGCTGGTGCAGTCACTGTGAAAATACTTACATTATGATCCTGATTTACCCTCCTGATTTACTCCAAGCTGCACTCACATTCGCTGGGCGTCTCTGTGAAAATTACATTACTTTACTGACCCTAGTTCCCCCGTTTAACTCCAAGCGCACTCACATTTGTGGTGCGTCACTGTGTACAAAAATTACTTCTGACCGAGTTACTCCTGTTTTATCCCCAGAGCTGCACTCACTATTCTGCGGTGCATCATGTGACTACTTTCTTTAGACCCTATTTTCATCCTGTTTTTAATCCAGAGCTGACTCCTATTCTGCTGGGGTCACTGTGTACAACATTACTTACGATCCTGAGTTACCCCCGTATTATCCCCAGAGTGCACTCACTATTTGCTGGGCAGCCCCTGTGACATACATTAGACCCTGATTACACCGTATTATCCCCCAGATTTGCACCCCCCCCCCTATTCTGCTGGTGCATCACTGTGTACATACATCAAATCCAGGGTACTTCTTGTATTCCCAGAAGCTCAGTTACTACTGGGTGCTTCCCCAACTGTGCAACTTAATACTATCCTAGTTTTTTCATTTTTTTTTTTAACTCCAATCTGCATCACATTCTGTTTTTTTCAGTCACTGGGGGTCAGAGATTACATTACTGAGAAAAAAATGACATTTGTTATTTACCAGAGTGCCTAAATTTCGCAGGTGAACACTTGTAATAAGGGTTCTTACTGATACTTTCGTTACCCCTGTTTATACCAGACTGCATAAAAATCATAAAAAGGGTGCAAAATGCAAAACATCCCATTAATGATCCAATAAATTGTATTCTACTCCAGACTGTCCTATTTGTTTGAGCACTGTTACATTTTCATTTGTTTCCAGTTAATCCGTATTTACCCCAAGAGTTTAGAATTTTTTCACAACTTCTAAGGTGCAGTTGAAGCACATAGTTATTGACCTTTATGAAATCCGAGTGCTCCTGTTTTTTACTCCAAGTCCATCTTTCTTTGTTCATACTGTGTAATTACATTCATGTATGATCCTGATTCTCTGTAAACTCCAGACTGGACACAAAATTTCACACAGCAAAGTCCTTTTGGTACATAATTACATTATATTATTATTTATTATATAACTCACTTTTCTGTAATATCAAGTTTACATACATTACATTACTGATCCTGAGTTACATCCTGTATTATACCCCAGAGCTGCACTCACTATTCTGCTGGTGCAGTCACTGTGTAAAACATTACATTACTGATCCTGAGTTACATCCTGTATTATACCCCAGAGCTGCACTCACTATTCTGCTGGTGCAGTCACTGTGTACATACATTACATTACTGATCCTGAGTTACATCCTGTATTATACTCCAGAGCTGCACTCCTATTCTGCTGGTGCAGTCACTGTGACATACATTACATTACTGACCCTGAGTTACATTCTGTATTATACTCCAGAGCTGCACTCACTATTCTGCTGGTGCAGTCACTGTGTACATACATTACATTACTGATCCTGAGTTACATCCTGTATTATACCCAAGCTGCACTCACTATTCTGCTGGTGCAGTCACTGTGTACAACATTACATTACTGATCCTGAGTTACATCCTGTATATACTCCAGAGCAGCACTCACTATTCTGCTGGTGCAGTCACTGTGTACATACATTACATTACTGATCCTGAGTTACATCCTGTATTATACTCCAGAGCTGCACTCACTATTCTGCTGGTGCAGTCACTGTGTACATACATTACATTACTGATCCTGAGTTACCTCCTGTATTATACCCCAGAGCTGCACCTCACTATTCTGCTGGTGCAGTCACTGTGTACATACATTACATTATGATCCTGAGTTACATCCTGTATTATACTCCAGAGCTGCACTCACTATTCTGCTGGTGCAGTCACTATGTACATACATTACTGATCCTGAGTTACATCCTGTATTATACCCCAGACTGCACTCACTATTCTGCTGGTGCAGTCACTGTGCACATACATTACATTACTGATCCTGAGTTACATCCTGTATTATACCCAGAGCTGCACTCACTATTCTGCTGGTGCAGTCACTGTGCACATACATTACATTACTGATCCTGAGTTACATCCTGTATTATACTCCAGAGCTGCACTCACTATTCTGCTGGTGCAGTCACTGTGTACATACATTACATTACTGATCCTGAGTTACATCCTGTATTATACCCCAAAGCTGCACTCACTATTCTGCTGGTGTAGTCACTGTGTAAATACATTACATTACTGATCCTGAGTTACATCCAGTATTATACTCCAGAGCTGCACTCACTATTCTGCGGTGCAGTCACTGTGTACATACATTACATTACTGATCCTGAGTTACATCCTGTTTTATACCCAGAGCTGCACTCACTATTCTGCTGGAGCAGTCACTCTGTACATACATTACATTACTGATCCTGATTACTCCTGTATTATACCCCAGAGCTGCACTCACTATTCTGCTGGTGCAGTCACTGTGTACACACATTACATTACTGATCCTGAGTTACATCCTGTATTATACTCCAGAGCTGCACTCACTATTCTGCTGGTGCAGTCACTGTGTACAACATTACATTACTGATCCTGAGTTACATCCTGTATTATACTCCAGAGCTGCACTCACTATTCTCTGGTGCAGTCACTGTGTACACACATTACATTACTGATCCTGAGTTACATCCTGTATTATTCTCCAGAGCTGCACTCACTATTCTGCTGGTGCAGTCACTGTGTACATACATTACATTACTGATCCTGAGTTACATCCTGTATTATACTCCAGAGCTGCACTCACTATTCTGCTGGTGCAGTCACTGTGTACATACATTACATTACTGATCCTGAGTTACCTCCTGTATTATACTCCAGACTGCACTCACTATTCTGCGGGTGCAGTCACTGTGTACACACATTACATTACTGATCCTGAGTTACATCCTGTATTATACTCCAGAGCTGCACTCACTATTCTGCTGGTGCAGTCACTGTGTACAACATTTACATTACTGACCCTGAGTTACATCCTGTATTATTCTCCAGAGCTGCACTCACTATTCTGCTGGTGCAGTCACTGTGTACATACATTACATTACTGATCCTGAGTTACATCCTGTATTATACTCCAGAGCTGCACTCACTATTCTGCTGGTGCAGTCACTGTGTACATACATTACATTACTGATCCTGAGTTACCTCCTGTATTATACTCCAGATCTGCACTCACTATTCTGCTGGTGCAGTCACTGTGTACACACATTACATTACTGATCCTGAGTTACATCTGTATTATTCTCCAGAGCTGCACTCACTATTCTGCTGGTGCAGTCACTGTGTACTACATTACATTACTGATCCTGAGTTACATCCTGTATTATACCCCAGAGCTGCACTCACTATTCTGCTGGTGGAGTCACTGTGTACATACATTACATTACTGATCCTGAGTTACATCCTGTATTATACCCCAGAGCTGCACTCACTATTCTGCTGGTGCAGTCACTGTGTACATACATTACATTACTGATCCTGAGTTACATCCTGTATTATACTCCAGAGCTGCACTCACTATTCTGCTGGTGCAGTCACTGTGTACAACATTACATTACTGATCCTGAGTACATCCTGTATTATACCCAGAGCTGCACTCACTATTCTGCTGGTGAGTCACTGTGTACATACATTACATTACTGATCTGAGTTACTCCTGTATTATACTCCAGAGCTGCACTCACTATTCTGCTGGTGCAGTCACTGTGTACAGACATTACATTACTGATCCTGAGTTACATCCTGTATTATACTCCAGAGCTGCACTCACTATTCTGCTGGTGGAGTCACTGTGTACATACATTACATTACTGATCCTGAGTTACATCCTGTATTATACTCCAGAGCTGCACTCACTATTCTGCTGGTGGAGTCACTGTGTACATACATTACATTACTGATCCTGAGTTACATCCTGTATTATACCCAGAGCTGCACTCACTATTCTGCTGGTGCAGTCACTGTGTACATACATTACATTACTGATCCTGAGTTACCTCCTGTATCTCTTTTATTATAAAAATACAAAACTAAACTTACAGGCAAACTCAATAACAAAAACATTATCCATAAATCCCAAAAGTCCAATGTCCAACAGATATATAGAAACAAAATGTTCCTCCATTTCATTAACACCCCCGGCAAGGGAAGAGACCTCAACCTATATCCTTTTTTTTTTCCTCATACACTCATACCCATGCATTCACCTCTAGAAAAAAAAACAAATTCAGCCAACTGCCCTAAAGAAAGTAAATAGGCCACCTGGCCAAAATTAATGATACAATCTTCATATACATATATACACATGTACTATACATATATATACACACATACTATACCTCGTATATACATATTTTTTTTTTTTAATTTTTTAATTTTTTTTTTTTTTTTTTTTTTTTATTTTTCCTAAACTAAACCACCACCATTCCCCCAAAGGTCCCACGAAAGTTTGTGGCCTATCACACCAGGTCCCACGAAAGTTTGTGGCCTTTCTTACACAGCAAATCTTCTTGGCATCCCGCCGGACGTCCATTCTCCAAAACCCATCCCCCTCCCCCCCAAGAAACCCCCCACCCCACCTAAACTAAATCCCCCTACAAGCATTATAGTACACATACAACATATATATACAGTATATATACACAACCTTATAATAACATATATCAATAATAACACATATCAATAATAACACCTATCAATAATAACCACTACACACCTTAACCATGACCAAAGAACAGGCCCAAGTTCAATGCTTGCAAGCCCTATACCCGGGTTACCAATTACAAAACAAAAATCTATGAGTGAGGGTTACAGCCCACCACCAGGAACTGGAGACCATAGAGGCTCTCACCCTAATCTACCGCACATCACCCTGACCCTCCCTAACAACACAAAAGAGAAAATCCTGTCCCTATAGCCCTACAACCTCTCCCTACCTGCCCCTACCTGTCCCTCACTGACCCTCACTACCAACCTAATACTAACTACCTGTCCCTAAAGACTGTCCCTATCTGTCCCTCCCTGTCCCTACACATCTATCTGACCCTACAAAATAAAGATAAAAGGATAAAAAAGACTAACTCACCCCTATCACAGGCACACAGAACTTAACTCACCCTAGGGCACATTAAAGGAGAACCCTCCATAGGAGAGAGGCCCTCCCTGCACCCAGCCTCTCAAACTCCAGGGAGCGCACTTTTGCCAGGTCACCCAGGATGTTCCTAATCACCTCTTCCCTGGGGAGGACTTTCCGCTGAGTAGACACTAGACACCGTGCATTCCACGTGCAGAACCTAGTTACTAAACTAACTAAGAAAACAGTGCCCCGATCTCGGCCACCAAGGGACCTGAATGCCCCATAGGCCCACTCCGCATAGGAGAGGCCTGCCAGCCTGGGCCAGCCAATGGAAGCACCCACCCTGCTGTAGACCTCTGTATTAAAAGGACACCGAAGCAGGAAGTGCTCCATGCTTTCAAGCATGCCACCACACTCCTCGCGGGGACAATCCCGGTCATCAGAGCTCCTGCACTTCAGGTTGTCCCTCACATACAGCTTCCCATGGAAGCAACGCCAAGCCAAGTCCCAAAACTTCAAGGGGATCCGCTTAGAGTTCAATAACCCGAGCCCCACCTCCAGATCCCGGCTTGGGCAATCCCTGAGCGCCAGGGCCTTCTGAAAGTGGGTCAACAGGACCCTATTGTCAAGAAACCTTCTTGACATGGTCCTGATCTCCCACACTCCAGACCCCACCGACGGATCACCTTCAGAACCGGGGTAACGTAAGCCGGAAGATGCCCATGAGGTGTACGAAGGTCCTTCACCTGCCCTCCTGTCTCCCATTCCTGGAAGAAAGGCCGAAACCATCCCCTACGGGAGAATACCCACGGAGGAGCCCTCTCTGACCAGAGGTTGGCGATGTTTGCCTTAAGAAGGTGTTTACTAGAAACACCACTGGGTTGACCATACCCAACCCTCCTAGTCTCCTCGTGCGGTACGTGACCTCCCTCTTGATTAGGTTCAGCCTGTTTCCCCATAATAATTGGAAAAACAGGCTGTAGACCCGTGTCCAAAGAGGCTCTGGCAAGATGCAGACACTGCCCAGATATATTAGCAAAGGAAGCAAATAGCCCTTGGCAAGACTAACCCTTTCCCTTAGGGTCAAGGACCAACCCTTCCACTGATCCACCTTCTGGGCGGCAATCTTAAGTCTGCCCTCCCAGTTTTGCTGGGGATAGTCCCCCGGGCCGAAACTGATGCCTAATATTTTTGCTGTGGCCTGAGGCCCTGGAAGGGTGTCCAGGAGATCAAAGCTTGGATCTCCCCCTCCCAGCCAGAGACTCTCACACTTGTCCCGGTTGATCATGGACCCGGATGCCACTGAGTAGCGTTCAACCTCAGACATCACCCAATCTGCCTCCTCTCTCGAGGATACAAAAAGGGAAACGTCGTCAGCGTACGCCACTACCCTCAAGGCGGCCTCTGGCTCCACCTGGTCCATCCCGACTCCCACCAACGGTCCGCGCTCCACCCTCCTTAAAAGGGGGTCGATCGCGAACACGTATAACAATGGGCTCAGAGGACAGCCCTGGCGGACACCAGACCTCACCTCAAAAGGGTGTCGACCCAACCGTTCACAAGCGGAAAAGTCTCTGCCCCATTGTATAAAACTCTTAACCAATCAACAAACCTCCCAGGCAGACCATACCTCAGAAGGACGGACCAGAGGTACTCATGGTTAACCCGGTCAAAGGCCTTTGCCTGGTCTAAGGACAGCAAGTACCCCTTCCAGTGACCTGCCCTGCCCTGCTCCACTGCCTCTCGGACACCGAGCACAGCACTAAATGTACTGTGGCCTGGAACAGAGCAGTGCTGGGCCCCTGAAAGGAGCCGGGGTGCAAACTTCACCAACCGATTAAAAAACACCTTTGCCAGAACCTTTCGCGTCCGTATTGAGAAGCGCTATGGGACACCAATTCTCAATACGGGACGAGTCTTTACCCTTTGACAGGATAATCAGGGCTGACTTCCTCATTGAACTGGGCAGAGTGTCCAAGGAGAGGCACTCATTAAACACCTCAGTCAAGAGGGGGGCCAAAGAGTCCCGAAAAGTCTTGTAGAACTCGGATGTTAAGCCATCCGGACCAGGCGACTTTTTGGGCCGTAGCCCATCATCGCCCGTCTCACTTCCTCTTCCCTGATTGCTTCTGCCAAAACATGAAGAGAGGGGTCATCCCCCGGCTCAGGGATGGTTTCAGCCAGGAAAGCCGACATCTCATCCCGATCAGGATCCCTCCTCCCCAAGAGGTGCGAGTAGAAGGATCTGACCACCTCCAGGATCCCTGATTTGGATCTGTTCAGGGACCCCGTACTGTCGATCAGTCCTGTCACCATCTTACAATTCACTGACAACCTGCAGTTTCTGTAAGGGTCGGGCGAGTGGTACCTCCCGAAATCCCTCTCAAAAACCAAGGATGTGTGCCTATCGTACTGGCACCCCTTGAGCAAGGTCTTCACCCTGGAGATTTCCTCTCGGTCCCCTCCAGTCGAGACGAGCTGCTCGAGTTTCCTCCCCAGCTGCCGATACAGGCGGTACCTGTTCAGGCCCCTGAGGCTCGAGAGCTGACGGAAGAACCTTGCGACCCTTCTTTTGAAGATCTCCCACCACTCAGACTTACTATTACAAAGACCCAAGAGAGGTACCTGGCTCTGAAGAAATTCCTCAAAGGACTGTCTTACTTCCGCTTCTTCCAGAAGGGACGAATTCAGCTTCCATAGGCCTCTCCCCATCCGGGGAGTCTCTGTAACATTCAAAGTAAAGAAAATTAAACAGTGATCGGAGAACTCCACCTCAACAGCGGACACTGCAGAAGAGACGGCTTGCTCCTTTAAAAAAAACCTATCTATCCTAGACCTACTGCTTCCCCTATAAAGGTGAAACCCTCGTGACCTGGGGTGTGCCGGATGTGGACATCCACCAGGCGAGCTTCGCTTACTATGCTATTCAAGGCTACGCTATCATAAGTCAGCCGGTCTCCGGAGCCTCCCCTATCACGGAGTCTGGTTATAGCATTAAAGTCCCCACGAAGACCACCTGCCGGCTTGTAAAAAGATAGGCTTGATCCTCAGGAAGAGACATTTACGGTCCCACTTAGATTGCGGGCCATAGATATTGATGAGCCGAAGCTCCTGTCCCCTCATGAAGACGTCAAGGACCAAACATCTCCCCATTTCTACCTCGATCACCCGTCTGCATTCCACCTCCGGGGTATTAAAAAGGACCGCTACCCCGCTATACGGCTCGGCCGCAAGAGACCAGTATGAGGGCCCACACCTCCATTCCCTCTTTGCTTTGTGGATGGACCCTAGGTCCGTTAGTCTGGTCTCCTGCAAAAATAAAATATCAGCCTCAACCCGGGTGAAAAAATCAAAGGCCGTAAATCTAGCCGTATCCGACTTTATGCTGGCGACATTAATCGACGCCAGAGTCAACGGGTAGGTTCCGCCATCATGGGTGATTGAGTTAGATGGCCTGTTTTTTAACCGTACCCCCAGATTTCCTCTCCCCCTCTGAGGAGGAACCCGACTCACCCCTCCTTTTTAAAGACACCGAGGTGTCCATATCTTCTTTAACAACAGTGGACACCTCCTTCCCAGCACTAGATTCCTCGCCCCTGGACCCCGAGGTAGTCCCCCCGCCAGAGGAGTGTGAATCCCCCGGAGGACGGACCTCGCCACTCCCTGAAGGCACCCCAGATGTTGCATCCGGCCCCTCACCCCCGACCTCCGACACAGCAGAGTCATCGAGGGCTTGGAACCGATTGGAGAGGGGGATCAGAGGTGAGCCGGTGAGCCCTTCCGTAGGCACCCTAGCGGTCAGAGGGGGGGGCATTAGATTTTTTAGCCTTGTTCTTCTTCTTCCGCCTCTTACCGGTACGATTGTCACCCTTTTTTTTTAGGCTGCTCCACCACCTCTTCATCCACACTTTCATACTGGGAAGAGTTATCAGAAGCAGCCACCTCCCTCTCCATCCTCCGGATCTCCTCGCTCACCGCCTTCTCCCCCAGGGCCTCAGAGGCTTCGGCTGCCGCCTCCAGGGTGGGGGCAGTCATCACCCAGTTGCCTGAGGCTTATCCTGCCCCCTGCCCTTACGGTGCCTCACCTGTTGCCACTGGTGGGCAGATGTACCAGCCTCGCCTTTCCTCACTGACCCCTCAGCTCCCCTCACGCCTCCACCCCCAGCCCCAGCAGAAGTTGCACCACCGGGGACCCCCCCATGGCTCTCCCCCGCTGGGCCAGAGATGGTGCCGGAAAAGGAGCGGGGGCAGCGGCTATACGGTGACCTAGGTCACCACACAGGTGACACCTAATGTCACCACAGGCCGCGGCAAGATGACCTACCCCGCCACACAAGGCACACTTCTGCACCTTGCAGCCTGCGCTGAAGTGGCGGGGATCACCGCACCTGTGGCAGACCTTCGGTTGCCCCTGGTAGAAGATCTGGATTCTGTCCCTCCCCAGAAATGCTGAGGAGGGGATGTGGGTGACCGTACCTCCTGAAACCTTCAACTTTACCATGAAGGTCCAGCCCCTGACCAAATGCCAAACTCGTCCCTATTTTTCTTAGGGACGTCCGTGACTTCCCCATAACGGGAAAGCCACGTCATGATGTCGACCCCAGAGAGTGACTCGTTACTTGTCAGAACGGTCACCCTCTTTACACTATTTTGGCGAGACACCGCCTGTACGGCAAAGTCTCGCCAGCCGGGCTCCCCCTTTGCCAGTTCGAAATTCGACCAGAAAAGCTCTAGGCCCTCTGGCCGAACAAAACTGACATCGAAGAAGGAGGTGCCAAACGGATGAATCAGGGCAAAGATGTCCGTCGCCCTGAAGTCCATCTTCAGAAGGAGCTCCACAACCCTCGCTCTTGGCGGGCACGTTTCACTGCCCCTCCACCGAAGACGGACCACATTCCGCCTGGCCACCCCCTGCCCGGCTGTCGGGAGGGACCAAACCGTTTCCCCCTCCCTTTTATCTTGGAAGGCAGCCAGGCCGTATCTATCCAGCCAAAAGGCCAAGTCCACCTCTCTTCCCTCTACATTGATCGTCCGTTCAACCTTTTTGAGGGCCTCCAGGAAACGGCGCCGCAAGACGCCATCCTTGAGGTCCAGAGGCGAGGAAACCCCTTGACCAGACCCTGAGGCTCCAGCCACCACCCCCGAATAACTCAGAGGACCGGCGGCTGGGGGGGCAGATGGACTGGCCCCCTCCCCCCTCCTTCCAGAACCATCAGACACCCATTCACACTTACCACCCCATTCACACTTGCCACTTTAGCCACACTGCCACCCGCATCCTCAACCGCAGACACTTCCATACACACACCCTCCTCATCCACGCCATCAGTCACCCCACTCTCACTCACATGCACACTGGGGTCAATATTTTGCCTCACTTTTTGGGAACTTACAGATTTTACCGTTTCCACACTGCTACCGCCACCTACTGGTGGCATCTTCCCTGCGGGGGGTTCTGTCCACACCGTGCTGCTGGCCCTTTAAGACCTGTGCTGCCATTGGGCTTCAGCAGCACTGCCTCCACAGCCTGCACAGAGCTGTCTCCTCTCCCACTGGCAGAGACCAAGCCAGGAGCAGTCCTGCCTCCAGCTCCATCCTGGCTCCTCGCCGGTGCCCCCACTGCAGGTAAGCCCCCAGACTCAGGGGACCCGCCAGGCATGTGCCCTTGCTGCTGTCTGCTGCAGCTGCAGTCTCTGCTTCACTGCTGATCTTTACCATTTTTTTTCCTTTTGCTGGGAAGCCACGCCCCCAGCCTCCAGCTTCACAACACTGCCATCCAGAGCTGCACCCACATGAGCGGCGGGTGCCGAGGAGGCCACACCCCCGAGACCGGCCGCAGCGGGACCCCCGGAGCTGACCGGAGCCGGGACCACCCCCAGGGGCACCCCCGGCGGTACCAGTCCCCCGGGGCACAGCGCCCCCAACCATCACACCCTGGGCCACAAACAATTTGGGCACAGCGACTCCGGCGGCCGGCCCCAGGCTAGGCCACTCCCCCTTAGCATTAACCGACGGCGGGGCCACCAGCCCAGACTTCACCGCAGACCCCGCCAGGGGAGCTGACCGCACCACCTGCTTTTTATGAGCCGGCTCTGCCGAAGCCACAGGCCCCGCCCCCTTCACTTTACTGGGTGCCTGGGTCCCCAGAAGCGATCCAGTAATGGATCCGTAAGTGGGGGACCCAGACACCACAGCGCTCACCGCCAGAGATGCGGTCCCGGCTGCCACTCTCTTGCCCACCACTGGGCCGCCCTCCGCACCATGCTCCATATCAGACACGTCACTACCCCCTCTATTACCACAAACAGATGCGGCGCCCTGCGTGTCATGGCCTGCAATCTCCCCGCTCCCTTGCTGCGGACCCACAACAGAGCCCGAGCGGGGTGGGTAGCGGGTGCCGCACAGCGGGACCGGGGGCCCCAGAGAGGGGGACATACACAAACTTCTGGACATAGGATGTTTTCTTTACTTTCTTCCTCGCCTTTCTCTTCATCCCCCTCCTGGTTGCCTCGTCATCGCAGATCTCATCCCCGAACCGCAGCTGGTTAAACCGGACCGGGGACTCGATCTGCCGGATCTGCTGCATGACGAGGCAGCCCCCCTCACTGCTGCTACTACCACCATCCTCATCCTCCCCCTCGCACTCGCTGCCCTCTGAAGAGCCAGAATCTGGCGGGAGAGCCACTTGCTTGGGGGCTATCCCGCTGTGCGACGCCTGGAGATCTCTTACCAGGCCACCAGGCGGTGGGTAGGGCGCGACCTCCTCCTCGCATTCCTCTTCCTCCTCCTCCACCGCCTGGCTGGGGCTCCGTGACCCCTCTGGAGCCCCTCCGGCCATGGCTCTGAACCGTTGTTATTCTCCAGCTTTTCACGGAAGGGCCCGCTGCCAGCCAGGATCTCGCACCTCCGGGTTGCCAGGTCTTCTATGGCTTTCTGGATCTTTCTGACCGCGGCGGATAGCTCGGCCTTCTTATTGCCGGAGGCCCTGTTGGACCTCTCCTTAGCTACCCTCAACTCCCCCCAGAGGGATCTTAGCTTTCTTGAGGCGTCCTCATACTCACAGAGGTGAGCATGGACACGGGAACCATAGACCACGGTGGATTCCTTTGCCATCTTGGTGCCCCACTTTAGGGGCCCCGCTGCAGCACCCCTGCTCGTACTCGGCCTACCTCCGGGGGAAGGAGCCGCCGCGGCCATGGCCTCGGGGGTACTGCGGGTCCTCATGCTGGATCCTTGGCCAGATCTTGTTATCCTAGCCGGATTGGGATTCCTCCCACCCCCCGCCGGCTTGGACCGGGAGGTGGGAGTCGGGGACCCAGCCCCGGAGGCCAGTCCCAAGATGAGCCTTCTTTCCTGGGAAGGTGGCAGACAAAAAGTCTTGGATGGAAAAACCTCCCTTCCCGAGCAGCACACACAGGCACCACAGTCAGACCGCACGGCAAGCTCCGCCCCTTCCTGTGGGATGGTCCAGAGCTGCACTCACTATTCTGCTGGTGCAGTCACTGTGTACATACATTACATTACTGATCCTGAGTTACATCCTGTATTATACTACAGAGCTGCACTCACTATTCTGCTGGTGCAGTCACTGTGTACATACATTACATTACTGATCCTGAGTTACATCCTGTATTATACTCCAGAGCAGCACTCACTATTCTGCTGGTGTAGTCACTGTGTACATACATTACATTACTGATCCTGAGTTACATCCTGTATTATACCCCAGAGCTGCACTCACTATTCTGCTGGTGCAGTCACTGTGTACATACATTACATTACTGATCCTGAGTTACATCCTGTATTATACTCCAGAGCTGCACTCACTATTCTGCTGGTGCAATCACTGTGTACATACATTACATTACTGATCCTGAGTTACATCCTGTATTATACTCCAGAGCTGCACTCACTATTCTGCTGGTGCAGTCACTGTGTACATACATTACATTACTGATCCTGAGTTACATCCTGTATTATACCCCAGAGCTGCACTCACTATTCTGCTGGTGCAGTCACTGTGTACATATATTACATTACTGATCCTGAGTTACCTCCTGTATTATACTCCAGAGCTGCACTCACTATTCTGCTGGTGCAGTCACTGTGTACATACATTACATTACTGATCCTGAGTTACATCCTGTATTATCCTCCAGAGCTGCACTCACTATTCTGCTGGTGCAGTCACTGTGTACATACATTACATTACTGATCCTGAGTTACATCCTGTATTATCCTCCAGAGCTGCACTCACTATTCTGCTGGTGCAGTCACTGTGTACATACATTACATTACTGATCCTGAGTTACTCCTGTATTATCTCCAGAGCTGCACTCACTATTCTGCTGGTGCAGTCACTGTGTACATACATTACATTACTGATCCTGAGTTACTCCTGTATTATACCCCAGAGCTGCACTCACTATTCTGCTGGTGCAGTCACTGTGTACATACATTACATTACTGATCCTGAGTTACATCCTGTATTATACTCCAGAGCTGCACTCACTATACTGCTGGTGCAGTCACTGTGTAATACATTACATTACTGATCCTGAGTTACATCCTGTATATAACTCAGAGTATGATCATATTCCTGTGCTGGTGAGTCACTGTGTACATACATTACATTACTGATCCTGAGTTACATCCTGTATTATACTCCAGAGCTGCACTCACTATACTGCTGGTGCAGTCACTTGTACATACATTACATTACTGATCCTGAGTTACATCCTGTATTAATACTCCAGAGCTGCACTCACTATTCTGCTGTGAAGTCACTGTATACATACATTACATTACTGATCCTGAGTTACATCCTGTATTATACCCAGAGCTGCACTCACTATACTGCTGGTGTAGTCACTGTGTACATACATTACATTACTGATCCTGAGTTACATCCTGTATTATACTCCAGAGCTGCACTCACTATTACTGCTGGTGCAGTCACTGTGTACATACATTACATTACTGATCCTGAGTTACATCCTGTATAATACTCCAGAGCTGCACTCACTATTCTGCTGGTGAAGTCACTGTATACATACATTACATTACTGATCCTGAGTTACATCCTGTATAATACTCCAGAGCTGCACTCACTATTCTGCTGGTGAAGTCACTGTGACATACATTACATTACTGATCCTGAGTTACATCCTGTATTATACTCCAGAGCTGCAATCACTAAAACTCTATTTCCCTTTATATAAAAACTGGTCCCTGATTTGTAAGAGCACACATATTGTCCCTACCATTATAAAGTGCTATACATATATACATATTGCATAGAACTTTAGAAGATGTGAAGTCCACGACGTCTATGGGATGTGGACAGATAAAACATGGAATGTATCAAATTAATATTACAAAGAAAAAAAATCAGTTTATTTCTCTAAAAAGTAACAAGGTTGCTATAAAAGGATAGATAGAGAAAAGTTCCAAAAAAGAATCAAGATGTCATCCACTCTCTGTGTAATGGCTTATGACATGTCCTGACAGAAGTCCATGCAGCCTGTTGCTTACCATTCTCATGGCTCAGATATAGAGGTTCATATTATGTCTTTTATCATATTTGCTGGAATGCTGTTAGACATCCACTTTACATATCCTACACTCCACATTTTCTGATTTCACATCACATGTGGAAATGGGGCGTTGAGATTAGCAGCACACCACCAGTGGGCAGTGAGGGGAAGGCCAACTACAGCCAGAATAGCAGCTGAAGTTAAAGCTCCATATGGAATGTAGGACAAATAAAGGCCAATGGGGTCGAGGATGGTCACTAGGCAAACTCTTCTTTATGAAATACGGTCAACTAGAGCTTGACTAGCAGCTTAAGTTCAAGTTTCTGCTATAGAAAGCAGCGCAAGTAAAGGCCAACTGGAGCCAGGATAGCGGATGAAGAAAACGTTTCTATTTTGAAATGCAGAACAATTAAAGGAAAACTAGAATTAGGATAATGACTAAAAGGTGAAATTTTATTTATGGATCTTAGAGCAAGCAGGAGCAAGGAGAATAGCCTAATTTAAGTGTCCTCCGTTAAATGCAGAGCAAATGTCACCGGAAGATAGAAAGCAGCTAAAGAGTAACATTTATTTTTGTGGAATACAACACACAGAACATTCCACTTGAAGCTAGGATCACAGCTTGAGTTAAAAATTCATTTATGGTATATAGGAAAAGCAAAGATCAAGTGGAGCAGCTAAAGATGATGGATTGATAATTAAAATGTAATGCAAGTAAGGGTCAATCGTAGCAGGGAAAGGAGCTTAAGTTGATGCTTCCTTTTTGGAATCTAAAACAAGTGAAGGCCAACTGGAGCTAATATAGCAGATGAAGGTAAAGTTTCTTTTGTGGCACATAAAACAATTCCAATTGGAGCTAAGATGGCAGCCTACAATGAAGTTTCTTTTATGGAATATAAAACAAGTAAAGGCCAACTGGAGCAAGAGTAGCAGCTGAAGAAGATGTTTCTTTTATTAGAATATAAAAGAGTAAAGATCAAATGGAGCAGGAACCGCAGCTCGAGTTGATGTTTCCTTTATGGAACATAGAACAACTAAAGGAAAACTAAAGCTAAGATTGCAGCAAAAAGTAAAGTTTCCTTTATGGAATATAGAGCAAGTAATGGCCAAATGGAGCTAGAATAGCAGCTGAAAGTAAAGTTTCCTTTATGGAATATAGAGCAAGTAAAGGCCAACTGGAGCTAGAATAGCAGCTGAAGGTAAAGTTTGTTTTGTGGAATAAAGAGCAAGTAAAGGCCAACTGGAGCTAGAATAGCAGCTGAAAGTAAAGTTTCCTTTATGGAATATAGAGCAAGTAAAGGCCAACTGGAGCTAGAATAGCAGCTGAAGGTAAAGTTTGTTTTGTGGAATAAAGAGCAAGTAAAGGCCAACTGGAGCTAGAATAGCAGCTGAAGGTAAAGTTTCCTTTATGGAATATAGAGCAAGTAAAGGCCAACTGGAGCTAGAATAGCAGCTGAAGGTAAAGTTTCCTTTATGGAATATAGAGCAAGTAAAGGCCAACTGGAGCTAGAATAGCAGTGAAGGTAAAGTTTCCTTTATGGAATATAGAGCAAGTAAAGGCCAACTGGAGCTAGAATAGCAGCTGAAGGTAAAGTTTCCTTTATGGAATATAGAGCAAGTAAAGGCCAACTGGAGCTAGAATAGCAGCTGAAGGTAAAGTTTCTTTGTGGAATAAAGAGCAAGTAAAGGCCAACTGGAGCTAGAATAGCAGCTGAAAGTAAAGTTTCCTTTATGGAATATAGAGCAAGTAAAGGCCAACTGGAGCTAGAATAGCAGCTGAAGGTAAAGTTTGCTTTGTGGAATAAAGAGCAAGTAAAGGCCAACTGGAGCTAGAATAGCAGCTGAAGGTAAAGTTTCCTTTATGGAATATAGAGCAAGTAAAGGCCAACTGGAGCTAGAATAGCAGCTGAAGGTAAAGTTTCCTTTATGGAATATAGAGCAAGTAAAGGCCAACTGGAGCTAGAATAGCAGCTGAAGGTAAAGTTTCCTTTATGGAATATAGAGCAAGTAAAGGCCAACTGGAGCTAGAATAGCAGCTGAAGGTAAAGTTTCCTTTATGGAATATAGAGCAAGTAAAGGCCAACTGGAGCTAGAATAGCAGCTGAAGGTAAAGTTTTTTATGGATATAAGAGCAAGTAAAGGCCAACTGGAGCTAGAATAGCAGCTGAAGGTAAAGTTTCCTTTATGGAATATAGAGCAAGAAAGGCCAACTGGAGCTAGAATAGCAGCTGAAGGTAAAGTTTTTTATGGAATATAAGAGCAAGTAAAGGCAACTGGAGCTAGAATAGCAGCTGAAGGTAAAGTTTCCTTTATGGAATATAGAGCAAGTAAAGGCCAACTGGAGCTAGAATAGCAGCTGAAGGTAAAGTTTCCTTTATGGAATATAGAGCAAGTAAAGGCCAACTGGAGCTGAATAGCAGCTGAAGGTAAAGTTTCTTAGGAATATAGAGCAAGTAAAGGCCAACTGGAGCTAGAATAGCAGCTGAAGGTTAAGTTTCCTTTATGGAATTTAGAGCAAGTAAAGGCCAATGGAGCTAGAATAGCAGCTGAAGGAAGTTTCCTTTATGATATAGAGCAGTAAAGCATGAGCTAGATAGCAGCTGAAGTAAAGTTTATGGAATATAGACAGTAAGGCAACTGAGCTAGATAGCAGCTGAAGGCAAAGTTTGTTTTGTGGAATAAGATTACGGTAATTAAAATCAATTAGACCTAGAATACTTAGGGTAAAGTTTCCTTATAGAATACAGAGCAAGTGAAATCAATAGGAACTGTGATGAGTAAAGATTAATTTATAGCATATAAGGCAAATAAAGACTAGGTTTAGCTAGGATAGCAACTATATGTGTCCAAAGGACAGTTTCCTTTATATAAAGTAAAGCAATTAAATGGACAACTAAAACTATGATAGTGGCTGAAGGTAAAATTTATTTTATGGTAAGTAGAGGCCAACTGGAGCAAGAACAGCAGCTGAAGTTGAAATTCCTTCACAAAATGTAGAGTTAATAAGGCCAACTGGATCTAGAATAGCAGTTTAAGTGTTCTGAATTGCTTCTTCACATGTTTGACTATTTTTCTGTCTTTGGTCCTGTAATTTACATCTATAGATTCATCATTCGTCATAGGTTTAAATTTCTCCTGGATCAATAAAAAAAAAAATACATAACAGGTGGAATTTGTGAGATAAGTTATGTTCTAACTACATCATGTTTCTGCCCAAATTACAAGGAAGCTTCTCAGACCTGTTGGACTCAGTGGATATATTTTCAGCTGTATTAAAAAAAGTAACATTTATCACCAAGCAATGATCAGAACATACATAAGGGACGTTTATGACGGAAGCTGGTGGATAATCCTTGGTCCCTTGGACTTTTCTCTTTCCGTGTAATGTTTTTGACATTTTTTAAAGTTTGTAGCTTAAAATTGTTCAGCCGTTTTTTTCCAAAAATATCACCGCTGCAGATTAGAGGTTTCTAGTGAACTTCTATTGCCACGTCCCAAGTATTCGGTCATGTCCAGCACTCATAGCATGAATTCCGCATCCCCATGGAACTTCTCATCATTGATCTAAGCAGCCTCCTCCTTATCCCGCCCTGGGACAATGATAAGATTTTCCTGCTTGTCATTTAATTTATGCATCTGTGGGTTTTGTTCCTCCTCTATCTTGACCTTTTCTTTGTGACGTAACACACAGTAAACCGCAATGAAGAAGATCAAAGCTCCAGTTTCAAAGAGAATCTGCAGGCCGATGTACCTGCGGAGAACAAAAGCCAGATGGGCGATAGCGAAGATCATAGAGCACCGAGCAGACAAAAGATAACAGCATTAATAATATTATGTATGCACAGACAGATTCAGCAACAATGTAAATCTGTTCAATTTAGCGGAAAAGAGTCATTAGCACAATGTACTGTAAAACCGCTAGATCTAATAAATGCTTCTACACAAGACTGCATGCCAATCGGTGACACTGACTAGAGATGAGCGAAAAGTCGGCAATATTCGGTCACAGTTCGGTAAATGATCGCGTTTCCACTAATGCTTTAGTTAGGACTTTGCTAAGGATAGTGATGCTGTAAGATGAGTCGGGGGACATGTTTTATGATGGCAGGGGATGTGTGTACGTCAGAGGAGCGTCGGAGTCTAATTTTTTTCTTCAATATCTTAATCTGTGTACATTTTCTCATTGTAACAGCACAGAGAGGTCGCCTATGCTGCTGCAAGTTGTCATATACACACGTGGTCAAAATTGTTGGCGCCCCTCGTTTAATGACAGAAAAACCCACAATGGTGACAGAAATAACTTGAATATGACAATAATAATAAATCAAAAATCTATGAAAATGAAAGTCAGACATTGCTTTTCAGCTTCCACAGAATTTAAAAAAAATAAAACTCATGAAATCGGCCTGGACAGAAATGATGGTTCCTTAACTTAATATTTTGTTGTACGACCTTTTGAGGCAATCACTGCAATCACACGATTCCTGTAACTGTCAATGAGAGTTCTGCGCCTTTCCACAGGTATTTTGGCCTCTCCTCAAGAGTAAACTGCTCCAGCTGTCTCGTGTGTGAAGGTCGCCTTTTCCAGACGGCATGTTTCAGCTCTTTCCAAAGATGCTCAATAGGATTTAGGTCAGGGCTCATAGAAGCCACTTCAGAATAGTCCAATGTTCTCCTCCTAGCCATTCTTGGGTGTTTTTAGCTGTGTGTTTTGGGTCATTATCCTGTTGCAAAACCCATGACCTGCGACTGAGACCAAGCTTTCTGACACTGGGCAGCACATTTCTCTCTAAAATCACTTGATAGTCTTGAGATTTCATTGTACCCTGCACAGATTCTAGACACCTGTGCCAGATGCAGCAAAGCAGCCCCAGAACATAACAGAGCCTCCTCCATGTTTCACAGTAGGGACAGTGTTCTTTTCTTCATATGCTTCATTTTTCCATCTGTGAACATAGAGCTGATGTGCCTTGCCAAAAAGTTCCATTTTTGTCTCATCTGTCCATAGGACATTCTCCCAGAAGCTTTGTGGCTTGTCAACATGTAGTTTGGCAAATTCAAGTATGGCTTTTATATGATTTTTTTTCAACAATGGTGTCCTCCTTGATCATCTCCCATGAAGTCCACTTTGGCCTCATACAACGACGGATAGTGCGATCTGATACTGATGTTCCTTGAATTTGAAGTTCACTTTTAATCTGTTTAGAAGTTTTTCTGCGCTCTTTTGTTACCATTCATATTATCCGTCTCTTTGATTTGTCATCAACTTTCCTCCGGCGGCCACGTCCAGGGAGGTTGGCTACAGTCCCATGGAGCTTACATTTCTGAATAATATGTGAACTGTAGTCACAGGAACATCAAGCTGCTTGGAGATGGTCTTATAACTTTTACCTTTAACATGTTTGTCTATAATGGTCTTTCTAATCTCCTGAGACAACTCTTTCCTTCGCTTCCTCTGGTCCATGTTGAGTCTGATACACACCATGTTACCAAACAGCGCAGTGATATCTGTAGCCTCTACACAGGCCACTCACTGATTCCAAGATCGTAGACACCTGTGATGCTAATTAGTGGACACACTATGATTTAACGTCCCTTTTGTCACATTATTTTCAGGGGTACCATCATTTCTGTCCAGGGCTATTTCACGAGTTTTATTTTTTAAAAATTCTGTGGAAACATGGTTGAAAAGCAGTTCCTGACTTTCATTTGTTCATTTTTATAGATTTCTGATTTATTATTACTTTTGTCAGATTCAAGTTATTTCTGTGACCATTGTGGGTTTTTCTGTCATTATATGAGGGGTACCAAAAATTTTGACCACGTGTGTAGTTAGATAGGATCCTGTGCTGTGAGAAATCGACCTTCCAACATCTATCTAGTATGTGCTAATAGTTTTGTGCAGGCAGGAGTCCACATTTCCTGCGCAAATTTGTTTAAGCTAAAAATATGTTGCAGTCAGGATTCAGGAGGCCCTATTTGCTAATTAAAATCATTAGGGCTAACATTGGGGTGCAGCCAGGAGGCCCATTTGCTAATGAAGATCGTTAGGGCTAATATTGTTGTTCAGGCACACTATCTAGTAAATAGTGATTGTTCATTTAGTGAAGGGTGACTGACAGGTGTGGGCCAGGTTTGTTAAAAAGAGAGGAAGGGTACATACTACATGATAGGGAAAAAGCGAGGTCATGGTGGAAGGGGGAATAGGCTTGGTGTTCAACGTGTACGTGGGTTAGGTGCTAATGTTACTGAAAGCACTACTGAGCAAACACCGTCTCATCCTATGCAAAGCCCACTGACAACCTCTCTTACTGGATGGGCTACTCTACTCTATACTTTGGTAGTCGCACAGAGGTACACCTTGTAGATGAGGGCTAGAAAGGGCATGTGCTCCAGTAGATGGCAAGCACTGCATCAATTGGCCTCTCCTCCTCTTCCTCCATCTTAACATCACACACAGTACAATCATCAGAGGTGGCACCCTAATTATGATTGTTCCCACCCACATTACAACTTTCCAACCACACAACTGACTGTGGGGAGCCTCAGATAGGTCATTCTGAAGAGCTGTTCACACATTGTATTCCATAGGCATCAGAAGTCTGCTCCAAAGATTCACAGAATCCAGAGGAGGAAAGCATTTGCACTGATGCCCAAAATTTTTTCCTGTTTGATCCGAGGCCAGACGATATAGGGTCCGAGCAGAATCCAGACGCTCGTCAACAGACATTAACCACCAAGGGTGGAGGTGATCCTGATGAGACTCAGATACCTGAGGCGCATGAGAACTGTACTTTTCTGTCAGGTCAAGAAGAGGAGGTGGGTGACTCTCAGGGAAAGGAGTGGGAGAACAGAGAGAACAACTATGAGGTTGTAGATCTCTCTTGGTATGAACCCTGAGGCATGCAGCTGAGTAGCTCAGCAGAGGAGGAGGAGGAAGACGAAAAGGTTTTTTCAATCGACCTTAACATCCTCACCTACAACTCACTCACAGTCCATCACTTTGTCGTGTTCACCCTACTTTACCCTCTATCAGCACAGCAGACAGCTCTCAGTCGTGCAGTTTTGGTTACATAAAAGAATATTTCCTCCTACACGTGCCAAAACTGAGAGCTTGAACTCCACCATTTCAGATCTGTTGGCCACGGATATGTTGCCATTCCACCTGATGGATACAGTTGCTCAGTCACCATTACTTCTCTAAGAAAGCTGTGCCTGTACTACACGAGCATATCGCAGACATCACCCGTTCCCTGAAAAAAATCTGTCTGCCAGGGTGCAATTCACCACTGACATCTGGATGAGTAAACATGGGCAGGGGCGTTACATCTTGCCGATTGGGCACTGGGTGTGACTCTGGTGGCTGTGGGGGCAGGCGGTCAAGGGGCTGCTCCACAAGTCTAGGAATATCAAAGACTTGTGGGACAAACCTCTGTATCTAACACTTTCTCCACTGCTTCTGGCTCCTTACTGCTCAATCATGGCTCACTGCCATAAGGCAGTGTTTAAATTAATATGCCTTGAATATCACAGTCACATAGCTCAATAGTTTGGGACAGATCTCAAGGCCGAGTTTGAGCAATGGCTGTCTCCATTGAACCTGGCGCTAGCGAAGGCCATGTGCGATAACGGTGCAAACCTGGTGGCGGCCCTATGCCGAGGTAACCTTACACACATGCCTTGCATAGTGCACGTCCTCAACCTGGTGGTACAACAATTTCTCCACCACTATCCTGGCCTGGATGCGATGCTGCAGAAAGCACATTTGCGGTATTATCATTTTCGCTGATCGCACCACGCAGGTAATTAACTTGCATCGCTACAAAGGTCTTCCGGCACACCAGTTAACCATTTAATTTACAATGTGCTGGTGGAATTCCACTCTGCACATGTTGCAGTGACTGTGGCAGCAGCAACGCGCCCTGATGCAGTATGTCATTTTGCATAGCCTGGGCTAATGCAGTAAGGATATGGTGCAAATCAGGCTTGCAGAATGGGAACAGATGAAGGACCCTTCTGAACAGTTTCAAAATTGTTACTAAGATGGTTAGCACTGACAATGCTGTCATCAGCATCACTATTCTGGTCATCTACATGCTGGAGCACTCTTTGAATAGTTTGTGGGAGGAGGTGGTGGTCCCAGAGGAAAAGGTGGAAGAGGAGGAGGATGTGGAAGGGATACCAATATCTGTAAGTTCTGGACTGTCGTCGCACAGGTGGGTGCCATTGGGTGATAGATTACAGTGATTGAGGGGGGCTCATGGTACTATACAAAGTTACTGAAGGTGCAGGAGCCGAGGAACAAATGGAGGAGGATGAGGAGGAAGAGCTGATAGGTGCAAAACAGTCCAGAGATGAAGAGGATAATGATCCTCTCTCTGTTGTCCGAGGTTGGCATTAGGGGACAGGGAAGCAACCTTGAGTGTTACCCCACCACCAACACAGCATGGACTTGGAACTCATGGAAGCACCAGACACATGAGCACCTTCTTGCTGCACTATTGGCAACATGATGCCCGAATTGTAAGTTTTAGAAGTAGTGCTGACCACTCTGTGGTACAAGAGTAAATTTTGCCAGATCCCCCCCTCGAAAGGGAAGTGCTGGAGTATCGAAACACACTTGTAGGCAATCTTAAGAGTGGTTTCTTCCAAAGACAGCAGTGAGGCACACAGTGTGCATTGTAGTTATAGACTTCCAACCCTGGGAACATCAACTCATCAACACAAAAACATTAGCAGCAGCAGTGTAAGTGGCATAATCAATTTCTGTGAGCTGTTTCACACATTTTTTAGACCAGCCTGTGTACCAGCAGAACCCGTACAAGTCTGACACATTGTAAATGACTGGACAGGATGGTGCAGGAGTATCTGGAGCTCAATATCAATGCCATCAGGAGGAATTTGAACCCTTTTGCATTTTGGTCTTCTAAAATGAATGAGTGGCCTGAACTCACTTGTCTCGGTTTGGAGGTTTTGTCATGCCCTGCAGCCAGCGTTCTCTTATAACGTGTCATCAGCGCTGCAGTCATGTTCTGACAGATAAGTGCATCATGCTGTCCTCACAAAGTGTAGATTGCCTAACTTTCATCCAAATGAACAAGTCATGGATCTCCAATGACTTTAGCACCCCAGTCGCAGACTAGGCTATGGTGTCGTTTTTAGTGTCACGCATTGATCTTGTGTTATTGTAGTCTGTGACACCTTTTTCATGGCTTCTGTGCCTGCTGTTGATACTCCTGCTTTTGAAATGTGTAGACTCCAAGCTGGGTTTCCATCTGGTGGGTTGCATGTGGTGGAATGTGTGTCAGAGGCCTATCAAACTGTTTATACTCTGGGACAATTGATGTCACTTTAGTGGTGTGTGTGACAATAATTTCTTAAAATATAGAGACTCCACGTTGGGTCTCAACCTGGTGTGTATTCTGAATTTGGCAGGTCTCTCAGAACCCATGCCTACACCTGTCAATCATCCAACTTGTACATAGGGCAGTATTATAGTAGTTATATTCTTGTACATAGGGGCAGTATTATAGCAGTTATATTCTTGTACATAGGGGGCAGTATTATAGTAGTTATATTCTTGTACATAGGAGCAGTATTCTAATAGTTATATTCTTGTACATAGCGGGCAGTATAGTAGTTATATTCTTGTACATAGGGGCAGTATTATAATAGTTATATTCTTGTACATAGGGGCAGTATTATAGTAGTTATATTTTTGTACATAGGAGCAGTATTATAGTAGTTATATTCTTGTACATAGCGGGCAGTATTATAGTAGTTATATTCTTGTACAGTCATGGCCAAAAGTTTTGAGAATGACACAAATATTATATTTTCACATGATCTGCTGCCCTCTGGTTTTTATGTGTGTTTGACAGATGTTTTTATCACAGACAGAAATATAATAATTGCAAACATATGAGTAACAAAAGCTTATATTGACAGTTAGAATGAGTTAATGCAGCAAGTCAATATTTGCAGTGTTGACCCTTCTTCTTCAGGACCTCTGCAATTCTCCCTGGCATGCTCTCAATCAACTTCTGGACCAAATCCTGACTGATAGCAGTACATTCTTGCACAATCAATGCTTTCATTTTGTCAGAATTTTTAGGTTTTTGTTTGTCCACCCGTCTCTTGATGATTGACCACAAGTTCTCAATGGGATTAAGATCTGGGGAGTTTCCAGGCCATGGACCCAAAATCTCTATGTTTTGTTCCCTGAGCCATTTAGTTATCACCTTTGCTTTATGGCAAGGTGCTCCATCATGCTGGAAAAGGCATTGTTGATCGCCAAACTGCTCTTGGAGGGTTGGGAGAAGTTGCTCTTGGAGGACATTCTGGTACCATTCTTTATTCATGGCTGTGTTTTTAGGCAAGACTGTGAGAGAGCCGATTCCCTTGGCTGAGAAGCAACCCCACACATGAATGGTTTCAGGATGCTTAACAGTTGGCATGAGACAAGACTGGTGGTAGCGCTCACCTTGTCTTCTCCGAATGAGGCGTTTTCCTGATGTCCCAAACAATCGAAAAGGGGATTCATCAGAGAAAATAACTTTACCCCAGTCCTCAGCAGTCCACTGCCTGTACCTTTTGCAGAATATCAGTCTGTCCATGATGTTTTTTCTGGAGAGAAGTGGCTTCTTTGCTGCCCTCCTTGAGACCAGGCCTTGCTCTAAGAGTCTCCGCCTCACAGTGCGTGCAGATGCACTCACACCTGCCTGCTGCCATTCCTGAGCAAGCTCTGCACTGCTGGTAGCCCGATCCTGCAGCTGAAACACTTTTAAAAAACAGTCCTGGCGCTTGCTGGTCTTTCTTGGGCGCCCTGAAGCCTTTTTGGCAACAATGGAACCTCTCTCCTTGAAGTTCTTGATGATGCGATAGATTGTTGACTGAGGTGCAATCTTTCTAGCTGCGATACTCTTCCCTGTTAGGCCATTTTTGTGCATTGCAATGATGACTGCACATGTTTCTTTAGAGATAACCATGGTTAACAGAAGAGAAACAATGATGCCAAGCACCAGCCTCCTTTTAAAGTGTCCAGTGGTGTCATTCTTACTTAATCATGACAGATTGATCTCCAGCCATGTCCTCATCAACACCCACACCTGTGTTAATGTAGCAATCACTGAAAAGAGGTTAGCTGGTCCTTTTAAGGCAGGGCTGCAATGATGTTGAAATGTGTTTTGGGGGATAAAGTTCATTTTCTAGCCAAATATTGACTTTACAAGTAATTGCTGTTAAGCTGATCACTCTTTATAACATTCTGGAGTATATGCAAATTGCCATTAGAAAAAGTGAAGCAGTAGACTTTGTAAAAATTAATATTTGTGTCATTCTCAAAACTTTTGGCCATGACTGTACATAGGAGCAGTATAATAGTAGTTATATTTTTGTACATAGGAGCAGTATTATAGTAGTTATATTCTTGTATATAGGAGCAGTATTATAGTAGTTATATTCTTGTACATAGGGGCAGTATTATAGTAGTTATATTCCTGTACATAGGAGGCAGTATTATAGTAGTTATATTCTTGTACATAGGAGCAGTATTATAGTAGTTATATTCTTGTACATAGGGGGCAGTATTATAGTAGTTATATTCTTGTACATAGGGGCAGTATTATAGTAGTTACATTCTTGTACATAGGGGCAGTATTATAGTAGTTATATTCTTGTACATAGGGGCAGTATTATAGTAGTTACATTCTTGTACATAGGGGCAGTATTATAGTAGTTATATTCTTGTACATAGGAGCAGTATTATAGTAGTTACATTCTTGTACATAGGGGCAGTATTATAGTAGTTACATTCTTGTACATAGGGGCAGTATTATAGTAGTTATATTCTTGTACATAGGGGCAGTATTATAGTAGTTATATTCTTGTACATAGGGGCAGTATTATAGTAGTTACATTCTTGTACATAGGGGCAGTATTATAGTAGTTACATTCTTGTACATAGGGGCAGTATTATAGTAGTTATATTCTTGTACATAGGGGCAGTATTATAGTAGTTACATTCTTGTACATAGGAGCAGTAGTATAGTAGTTATATTCTTGTACATAGGAGCAGTATTATAGTAGTTATATTCTTGTACATAGGAGGCAGTATTATAGTAGTTATATTCTTGTACATAGGGGCAGTATTATAGTAGTTACATTCTTGTACATAGGGGCAGTATTATAGTAGTTACATTCTTGTACATAGGGGCAGTATTATAGTAGTTATATTCTTGTACATAGGGGCAGTATTATAGTAGTTACATTCTTGTACATAGGAGCAGTAGTATAGTAGTTATATTCTTGTACATAGGAGCAGTATTATAGTAGTTATATTCTTGTACATAGGAGGCAGTATTATAGTAGTTATATTCTTGTACATAGGGGCAGTATTATAGTAGTTACATTCTTGTACATAGGGGCAGTATTATAGTAGTTACATTCTTGTACATAGGGGCAGTATTATAGTAGTTATATTCTTGTACATAGGGGCAGTATTATAGTAGTTACATTCTTGTACATAGGAGCAGTAGTATAGTAGTTATATTCTTGTACATAGGAGCAGTATTATAGTAGTTACATTCTTGTACATAGGGGCAGTATTATAGTAGTTATATTCTTGTACATAGGAGCAGTATTATAGTAGTTACATTCTTGTACATAGGAGCAGTATTATAGTAGTTATATTCTTGTACATAGGAGCAGTATTATAGTAGTTATATTCTTGTACATAGGAGCAGTATTATAGTAGTTATATTCTTGTACATAGGAGCAGTATTATAGTAGTTATATTCTTGTACATAGGGCAGTATTATAGTAGTTATATTCTTGTACATAGGGGGCAGTATTATAGCAGTTATATTCTTGTACATAGGAGCAGTATTATAGTAGTTATATTCTTGTACATAGGGCAGTATTATAGTAGTTATATTCTTGTACATAGGGGCAGTATTATAGTAGTTATATTCTTGTACATAGGAGCAGTATTATAGTAGTTACATTCTTGTACATAGGGGCAGTATTATAGTAGTTATATTCTTGTACATAATGCTTTTCATACAGACCACTTTAATTTCTATCATACTACTATATATGCAGTACTGTGTTGGATTCCTCTTCCTCTTGTTTCATTATCTTGTAGTATTTATCACAGCCTGATAGCAGCAACCTCTTGTACATCATAACTGTATTTGCTGCTTTGTAGATTTTCATTTCTCATCCTGACATTTTAATTTTGGGAATTTGTTCCTCGGTTTACACGACTCTTTGATTTCGAGTGTAATGAAATCCACTGCTTGTTTCACAACAAGGCAATAAAACTGCAATACTAAGAGTAATTGTACCATACAGCAAGCTACTTATTATATGGAAGTCGCAATTGCAGATGATATTCCCAACTCAAATAAACCAAATAATAATGATATCTAGTAGGTTAAGAATCTTGTAATAGGCAGTATTTATAGTTATATTCTGTAAGGCAGTATATATAGTTTATTCTGTCAAGCGTTCATAAAAACTTAATATTTTTGATATCATAGGTTCGCACGTATCTAATAAACTGTATTCTTATTTGTAATAGGCAATTATAGTAGTTATATTCTTGTATATAGGGCAGTATTATAGTAGTTATATTCCTGTACATAGGGCAGTATTATAGTAGTTATATTCTTGTACATAGGGCAGTATTATAGTAGTTATATTCTTGTACATAGGGGCAGTATTATAGTAGTTATATTCTTGTACATAGGGGCAGTATTATAGTAGTTATATTCTTGTACATAGGGGCAGTATTATAGTAGTTATATTCTTGTACATAGGGCAGTATTATAGTAGTTATATTCTTGTATATAGGGCAGTATTATAGAGTTATATTCTTGTACATAGGGGCAGTATTATAGTAGTTATATTCTGTACATAGGGGCAGTATTATAGTAGTTATATTCTTGTACATAGGAGCAGTATTATATAGTTATATTCTTGTAATAGGGGCAGTATTATAGTAGTTATATTCTTGTACATAGGGCAGTATTATAGTAGTTATATTCTTGTACATAGGGGCAGTATTATAGTAGTTATATTCTTGTACATAGGGCAGTATTATAGTAGTTATATTCTTGTATATAGGGGCAGTATTATAGTAGTTATATTCTTGTACATAGGGGCAGTATTATAGTAGTTATATTCTTGTACATAGGGGCAGTATTATAGTAGTTATATTCTTGTACATAGGGCAGTATTATAATAGTTTATTCTTGTACATAGGAGCAGTATTATAGTAGTTATATTCTTGTACATAGGGGCAGTATTATAGTAGTTATATTCTTGTACATAGGGGGCAGTATTATAGTAGTTATATTCTTGTACATAGGAGCAGTATTATAGTAGTTATATTCTTGTACATAGGGGCAGTATTATAGTAGTTATATTCTGACATAGGCATATAGTAGTATATTCTTGTATAGGGGCAGTATTATAGTAGTTATATTCTTGTACATAGGCGTTGTAGTTATATTGTACTGGGATATTATATTTATTCTTGTACATAGGGGGCAGTATTATAGTAGTTATATTCTTGTACATAGAGGCAGTATTATAGTAGTTATATTCTTGTACATAGGAGCAGTATTATAGTTGTTATATTTCTTGTACATAGGGAGCAGTATTATAGTAGTTATATTCTTGTACATAGGAGCAGTATTATAGTAGTTATATTCTTGTACATAGGAGCAGTATTATAGATATTATATATTCTTGTACATAGGGCAGTATTATAGTAGTTATATTTCTTGTACATAGGAGCAGTATTATAGTAGTTATATTCTTGTACATAGGGTGTAGCAGTATTAATAGTAGTTATATTCTTGTACATAGGGGCAGTATTATAGTAGTTATATTCTTGTACATAGGAGCAGTATTATAGTAGTTATATTCTAATGGTAAATAGGGGGCAGTATTATAGTAGTTATATTCTTGTACATAGGGGCAGTATTATTATATTCGTTATATTCTTGTACATAGGGGGCAGTATTATATATGTAGTTATATTCTTGTACATAGAGGCAGTATTATAGTAGTTATATTCTTGTACATAGGGAGCAGTATTATAGTAGTTATATTCTTGTACATAGGAGGCAGTATTATAGTAGTTATATTCTTGTACATAGGAGGCAGTATTATAGTAGCTATATTCTTGTACGTAGGGGGCAGTATTATATGGAGTTTCTTTCCTTTACACGGGGCAGTTTTTTTTATTGCTTATACTGTGAAATCTATGCTCCATTGCAATTTTAATTGAAGATTGTTTTCTACCTTTGCGGTCTTTAAATTAACATCTTTAATAATAATTTCTATTGTCTTGTGATTCTACCTTTGTCTGTCACTTACCGTTGCCTCAGCAGATTGTTGTTGTAATATTGGCAGGAGGCTTTGGCTCCACACTTCTTCCCCCATAATATACAAGTGCTGTCAATCATACTGCCAAACATGACGGGACCAGGCAGCCAGGCTGGAAAATAGGTATTAAAGTCATAAATCAACAGAAAAGTAATCAAAGAATATTTATGAACTTTCTAATTCATCGTCATCTTCTCGGCATCGGTTCCATTTATTAGGACCGTACAATAAATATGTGTCAACTGAACATCAAGGGTTCAAGTTTTGACTTTCCCTGCAGACTTGGGACTGGGACTTAGAACCACATGACATCATTACTGGGATACTATACCTCTGGATATAAAGAATATTCCACCGGTCAGTAGGGTCTGATACATAATTCATAACATATTTCATTAGACATCCGGGACTCAGACATTAAACCATCGGATATTGATACTGGGACACTCAACATCTGGACACAAATAACTGCGGTATACACAGATGGACGGGGACGACTAATCCACCGGACATCATAAACTGGGATCACTAAACAGCTGAGCACCAGGATCCAAGATACTTAGCCAATCTACACAAGGGATTGAGACACTAAACTGCTAGACACTATGGGCCAAAGATTAAACCACTAAAAACCAAGTACTGGGGCACGAAACCACTTGGACACCAGGGACCAGGACATTAAAGCACTTTATCAAGGGACTGAGACACTAAATGACAGCACACCAAAGACAAAGAAACAAAATTCACGGACACCGAGGACTGAGACGCCAAAACACTGAACCCCAAGGACTTGGGCATGAGACCACTAGGCACAAGGAACTGAGACACTAAATTACTGGACTTGGACCCTTAACCACTGGACCCCAGATACTGGGATACTAAAACTATGGTCACATTTAGAGGGGACATACGATATACCATTCTGTAGGCAGGAGCAGCTGGTATCACTGTCCAAGGAGCCTTGTATGTTTAGTCAAATGTGCAAAGGAAATAATCAAGTGAAGCATCCAGTGAGCTGTGATCAGGACAGGACATCCCACCAAATGAAGCATCTTCTTACCGAGGATCCTCATAAGCATAAACTGAATCCCAACAGCCAAGGACTTTTCTGCTGCATTCACACTCCTGAAATATAGAACAGGAAATAAATATACCACAGATTCCCTGTAATGCATTTATATCAGCTGTAGAAAGGAGAGGACAGATCGGCGGATGATCAACTTCGAGTTAGATCCTCTGAAATTTGCAGAAGCCCACTTTGCAATTCGAAAGAAATGCAAAAAATGAAAACGCAGGCCCAACGCCAGTTCATACACTGCTGAAGAACCAGAAAGCAAGGGTTAATGATGTCAGATGTGACTTTGTGGGCTTTCCCATAACGCCCTGCCCCTATCATATCATAAGGTCTAGCCCAGCCAACAAGGGAGGTGCTGGAGCTACAGAGTTGTGTGCATGTAAATAGGGAGATGTTGCAGCTGCAGAGTTATGTGCATGTGAATAGGGAAGGTCTGGAGCTGCAGAGTTATGTGCATGTGAATAGGGAGGTGCTGAAGCTGCAGAGTTATGTGCATGTGAATAGGGAGATAGGGAGGTGCTGGAGCGGCAGAGTTATGTGCATGTGAATAGGGAGGTGCTGAAGCTGCAGAGTTATGTGCATGTGAATAGGGAGATAGGGAGGTGCTGGAGCTGCAGAGTTATGTGCATGTGAATAGGGAGGTGCTGAAGCTGCAGAGTTATGTGCATGTGAATAGGGAGGCGCTGGAGCTGCAGAGTTATGTGCATATGAATAGGGAGATGCTGGAACTGCAGAGTTATGTGCATCTGAATAGGAAGGTGCTGGAGCTGCAGAGTTATGTGCATGTAAATATGTGAATATAGAGGTACTGAAGCTGCAGAGGTATGTGTATGTGAATGGGGAGGTTCTGGAGCTGCAGAGTAATGTATATGTGAATATGGAGGTGCTGGAGCTGCAGAGTTATGTGCATTTGAATAGGGAGGTGCTGGAGCTGCAGAGATTTGTGCATGTGAATACGGAGGTGCTGAAGCTGCAGAGTTTTGTGCATGTGAATAGAGAGGTGCTGGAGCTGCAGAGTTATGAGCATATTAAAAGGGAGGTTCTGGAGCTGCAGAGTTATGTGCATGTGAATAGGGAGGTGCTGGAGCTGCAGAGTTGTGTGCATGTAAATATGCAGGTGTTAGAGCTGCAGAATTATGTGCTTGTGAATAGGGAGGCACTGGAGATGCAGAGTTTTGTGCATGTGAATAGAGAGGTGCTGGAGCTGCAGAGTTATGAGCATGTTAAAAGGGAGGTGCTGGAGCTGCAGAGTTATGTGCATGTGAATAGGGAGGTGCTGGAGCTGCAGAGTTGTGTGCATGTAAATATGCAGGTGTTAGAGCTGCAGAATTATGTGCTTGTGAATAGGGAGGTACTGGAGATGCAGAGTTATGTGCATGTGAATAGGGAGGTGCTGAAGCTGCAGAGTTATGTGAATAGGGAGGTGCTGAAGCTGTAGAGTTATGTGCATGTGAATAGAGAGGTGCTGGAGCAGCAGAGTAGTATGCATATGAATAGGGAGGTTCTGGAGCTGCAGAGTTATGTGTATGTGAATAAGGAGATGCTGGAGCTGCAGAGTTATGTGCATGTGAATAAGGGGGTGCTGGAGCTGCTGAGTTGTGTGCATGTGAATAGGGAGGCGCCGAAGCTGTAGAGTTATGTGCATGTGAATAGAGAGGTGCTGGAGCAGCAGAGTAGTATGCATATGAATAGGGAGGTGCTGGAGCTGTAGAGTTATGTGTATGTGAATAAAGAGATGCTGGAGCTGCAGAGTTATGTGCATGTGAATATGGGGGTGCTGGAGCTGCTGAGTTGTGTGCATGTGAATAGGGAGGTGCTGGAGCTGAAGAGTTATGTGCATGTGAACAGGGAGGTGCTGGTGCTGCAGAGTTATGTGCATGTGAATAGGGAGCCACTGAAGCTTCAGAGTTATGTGCATGTGAATAGAGGGGGTGCTGGAACTGAAGAGTTATGTGCATGTGAATAAGGATGTGATGGAGCTGCAGAGTTATATGCATGTTAATAGGGAGGTGCTGGAGCAGCAGAGTTATGTGCATGTGAATAGGGAGGTGCAGGAGCTGCAGAGTTACGTGCATGTAAATAGGGAGGAGTTGATGCTGTGGGTCAGTGTGATGGTGAATTCATTAATAATGTGATATTCTGCAGTTACAGAATCATAACAACAGGTTTTTTTGTACTCTTCACATACTGCAAATAATGACGACAGTTTTCTGACTTTGCTACTAAACAGAAATCCTGAAACCAAGGCTTATGTATTACAGAAAGTGTGCTTCCTGGATTGTGAGATGGCAAGCCATAACTATCTTTTTTCTTTTGTAAAAGAAAAAAGAAACTTTCAGAAATGTAAGCACAACTGTCTACCTGCATTGTGAAATATATATATATATTGTTCACACTTCCGCATGGTAATAGTCTAATATTTGACCTGTACTTGCCAATCAAATGCAGTTGTTGGTTTCCATGCATTTTTCTCTTGGATTAATTTATTAATTAGTCTGTGCCTATTTTAAAAAGATCAGAATGGGTTCAATACAGCCCTAAGAGACCTCGGAGTGTTGTGCACCTATGTCACTGCCAATTAGAAGATTTTCTGTATTGTCCTTCAAGGCAAATTTATTTTTAGCAAATTAAATTTTGGGGGAAAAAATTGCTTGTGGTTACACAAATTCTGTCTGCTCTGCTATGGTCAGTGTCTGCATTGATCTCTTCTGCGCAGGTGCCGGCGAGTCTCACTTCCTGCGCAGTGACTCACGGCGCCTGCGCAGAAAATCAATGCAGACACTGCCCATAGGAGAGCAGACAGGGTTCGTGTAACCGCGCGTGTGTATAGCGCAGACACAGGATTACAGGGCCAAACAGGTCAGTGTGACGTTGATGGGAGGGGGTACCATTATAATGAAGCGAGGAGGCAGTGATTCCCTCCAGGCACCGCACGCCCCGGAGCCTGGAAGATAACATTAAATTATAACATTATAAATGTTTCTCTGAAGATCTACACCACAGCTATGAGGCATATCGATAAGACTGGTGTAACCTTTCTATTACCTGTATGCTCATAGTAATAGATCACTATCGTCCGGGGGAGGACAAATTCCCTTTAATGTCATGAATGTAAATAGTGACCCACATAACAAGGTATAATATTTACTTTAAGATCTGCCCCTTATACATATAGTTCTACCTAAGAATCAGCATGAACGATGGCGTCTGGGATGTGCTGGCGAGAGCCCCTGCCAGGCAGGACAGCACCATGAAGGGCAGGAAGAGATGGTAGCAGCTGCTTCCACATGACCCCGGCGTGGCCGAGCGGCCGGATCCTAGCGATGTTACACAGCGGCACCCGGTGTAGTTCTGTAATCAGGAGAACAAACATGTATTGTATTTATACTTCCCAGAACTTACAACAATGCAGACGTTCTATGTCTTGTCCATTGTGGTCAGATGTTACAGTAATCTCGGCCTTATCTTTGCCCGGAATTATTATTATTATTACATGTATTTTTTATCATGCAATGTAAATACTGAAAAAACTCCTTCTACAAATACTTAATGATGAGATCACGTTTCCAGTCTTAGATGCATAAAGGAGTCATCTCGTGAATACAGTCTTTTCCTTGCACCCCTTTTCCTTTGCAGCTGCCATAGGTTTGGCCAGTAGAATCCTGGGAAGTTTTCCAGCCGGGCTTATGGTAATTCTGTGATCCCAGAGTCCGCTATCTTAATAGACTTTGTTGCTTTTGTCATATGGCAGGCCACACGGCTGCTATGGGCCCTGGGACTGGGGTGCCCCGTGCCAGTGCCGGCACCGGCTCCCAACTCTGCACATCATGGCAAATTCAACTGTATCGGTATCCTGGATGCTGATACAGTTGATGTACACTGGCGCAATCACTGTGTACGTCATTCCACCTCGGCATCTGACGTCTTACTGCAGAGGGCATAGTGACTCCACTAAATGGCAATCGCTACACTGAGAAGTACGGGCGCTACAGAACACTCGCTGCAAAGACCATAGCACGGGGGAACAAAGAGGAGAGGTGAGTATTGTATTTTTTTTAACTTGTGGTTGCCATAATACTATATAGAGGACTATGGGGAGAGTGCATTATACTGTATACAGGACTATGGGGAGTGCATTATACTGTATGGAGGACTATGGGAAGTGCATTATACTGTATAGAAGACTATGGGAGGTGCATTATGCTGTATAGAAGATTATGGGAGGTGCATTATACTGTATAGAAGACTATGGGGAGTGCATTATACTGTATGGAGGACTATAGGAAGTGCATTATACTATATGGAGGACTATGGGGGTGCATTATACTGTATGGAGGACTATGGGAAGTGCATTATACTATATGGAGGACTATGGGAAGTGCATTATACTGTATACAGGACTATGGGGAGTGTATTATACTATAAAGAGGACTATGGGGAGTGCATTTTACTGTATAGAGGACTATGGGGGTAAATTATACTGTATAGAAGACTATGTGAGTGCATTATACTGTATAGAGGACTATGGGAAGTGCATTATACTGTATGGAGGACTATGGGGAGTGCATTATACTGTATACAGGACTATGGGGAGTGCATTATACTGTATACAGGACTATGGGGGTGCATTATACTGTATAGAAGACTATGGGAGTGCATTATACTGTATAGAAGACTATGGGAAGTGCATTATACTGTATGGAGGACTATGGAAAGTGCATTATACTGTATGGAGGACTATGGGAAGTGCACTATACTGTATACAGGACTATGGGGAGTGCATTATACTGTATACAGGACTATGGGGGTGCATTATACTGTATAGAAGACTATGGGAGTGCATTATACTGTATAGAAAACTATGGGAGTGCATTATACTGTATAGAGGACTATGGGAAGTGCATTATACTGTATGGAAGACTATGGGAAGTGCACTATACTGTATACAGGACTATGGGGAGTGCATTATACTGTATAGAGGACTATGGGGGTGCATTATACTGTATAGAGGACTATGGGAAGTGCATTATACTGTATGGAGGACTATGGGAGTGCATTATACTGTATAGAGGACTATGGGAAGTGCATTATACTGTATGGAGGACTATGGGGAAAGCATTATACTGTATAGAGGACTATGGGAAGTGCATTATACTGTATACATATAGAGGACTATGGGAAGTGCATTATACTGTATACAGGATTATGCGGAGTGCATTATACTGTATACAGGACTATGGGGAGTGCATTTTACTGTATACAGGACTATGGGGGGTGAATTATACTGTATAGAGGACTATGGGAGTGCATTATACTGTATAGAGGACTATGGGAAGTGCATTATACTGTATAGAGGACTATGGGAAGTGCATTATACTGTATGGAGGACTATGGGGAAAGCATTATACTGTATAGAGGACTATGGGAAGTACATTATACTGTATACAGGACTATGCGGAGTGCATTATACTGTATACAGGACTATGGGGAGTGCATTTTACTGTATACAGGACTATGGGGGGTAATTATACTGTATAGAGGACTATGGGAGTGCATTATACTGTATAGAGGACTATGGGAAGTGCATTATACTGTATAGAGGACTATGGGAAGTGCATTATACTGTATACAGGACTATGGGAAGTGCATTATACTGTATAGAGGACTATGGGAATTGCATTATACTGTATGGAAGACTATGGGAAGTGTATTATACTGTATAGAAGACTATGGGAAGTGCATTATACTGTATAGAGGACTATGAGCGTACATGCTGTATGGTCTATGAAGGACTATAGGCCATGCATTATACTGTATGGAAGACTATTGCGTGCATTATACTATATAGAGGACTATAGTAAGTGCATTATAATGTATGAAGGAATATGGGGTGTGTATTATACTGTATGGAGGGATATGAGGAACATGGTACTATATGGAGTACTATGGGGCGTGCATTGTAGTGTATGGAGGACTATGGGGTGCATTATATTATATTCAGGACTAAGGGTGCATTATACTGTTTGGAGGACTATGGGGAGTGTATTATACTCATTATACTGTATGGAGAACTATGGGGAGTGCATTATAGTATATGGATGACTATAGAGAGTGCATTATACTATATGAGGACTAAGAGGAGTGCTTTGTACTGTATGGAGGAATATGGGGTGAATTATACTATATGGAGGACTATGGGGAGTATATTATACTATATGGATAACTATGGGGATTGCACTGTAATGTATGACTGTCTATGGGAAGCACATTACACTGTATGGAGGATTATGGGGTGCATTATTCTATATGAAGGACTATAGGTTGTCCATTATACTGTATGGATGAGTATGGGGAGTGTATTATACTGTATGGAAGAGTATGGGGAGTGCATTATAATATATGGAGGATTATGAGGACTGCATTATACAATATGGAAGACTATGTAGCCCATTATATTATTTGTAGGGCTATGTGGGGGCCATTATAATATTTGGAGGTCTATTTTAAGGCTGTGTGTGGGCCATTATACTGTTTGTAGAGCTACTGTATATACGCTCATGATAAATTACTGCATGGAGGTCTGTGTTGAGGTCACAGTTGGGGGATCACACTGTATTGGGGTCACCTAACTTTGCCAGGGGAGTTGAGGTAGGGTGCAGTAGGGTGATCATACTGGCATGTGGAGGGTACTATGGAGGAATTCTCTGGGGAGATATGATGCATTGTTTGGAGGGCACTTTTGTTGGCATCATACTCTATGGGTGCAATGAATAGGGGAATCTTGGGGCTCCAGTAGGAGGAAAATTACTTTTGTAAAGACTGCAAAGTTGTGAGATCTGCTCTTCTGTGACCAAACTATACAGTCATGGCCAAAAGTTTTGAGAATGACACAAATATTATATTTTCACATGATCTGCTGCCCTCTGGTTTTTATGTGTGTTTGACAGATGTTTTTATCACAGACAGAAATATAATAATTGTAAACATATGAGTAACAAAAGCTTATATTGACAGTTAGAATGAGTTAATGCAGCAAGTCAATATTTGCAGTGTTGACCCTTCTTCTTCAGGACCTCTGCAATTCTCCCTGGCATGCTCTCAATCAACTTCTGGACCAAATCCTGACTGATAGCAGTCCATTCTTGCACAATCAATGCTTTCATTTTGTCAGAATTTTTAGGTTTTTGTTTGTCCACCCGTCTCTTGATGATTGACCACAAGTTCTCAATGGGATTAAGATCTGGGGAGTTTCCAGGCCATGGACCCAAAATCTCTATGTTTTGTTCCCTGAGCCATTTAGTTACAACCTTTGCTTTATGGCAAGGTGCTCCATCATGCTGGAAAAGGCATTGTTGATCGCCAAACTGCTCTTGGAGGGTTGGGAGAAGTTGCTCTTGGAGGACATTCTGGTACCATTCTTTATTCATGACTGTGTTTTTAGGCAAGACTGTGAGAGAGTCGATTCCCTTGGCTGAGAAGCAACCCCACACATGAATGGTTTCAGGATGCTTAACAGTTGGCATGAGACAAGACTGGTGGTAGCGCTCACCTTGTCTTCTCCGAATGAGGCGTTTTCCTGATGTCCCAAACAATCGAAAAGGGGATTCATCAGAGAAAATAACTTTACCCCAGTCCTCAGCAGTCCACTGCCTGTACCTTTTGCAGAATATCAGTCTGTCCATGATGTTTTTTCTGGAGAGAAGTGGCTTCTTTGCTGCCCTCCTTGAGACCAGGCCTTGCTCCAAGAGTCTCCGCCTCACAGTGCGTGCAGATGCACTCACACCTGCCTGCTGCCATTCCTGAGCAAGCTCTGCACTGCTGGTAGCCCGATCCCGCAGCTGAAACACTTTTAAGAGACGGTCCTGGCGCTTGCTGGTCTTTCTTGGGTGCCCTGAAGCCTTTTTGGCAACAATGGAACCTCTCTCCTTGAAGTTCTTGATGATGCGATAGATTGTTGACTGAGGTGCAATCTTTCTAGCTGCGATACTCTTCCGTTAGGCCATTTTTGTGCATTGCAATGATGACTGCACGTGTTTCTTTAGAGATAACCATGGTTAACAGAAGAGAAACAATGATGCCAAGCACCAGCCTCCTTTTAAAGTGTCCAGTGGTGTCATTCTTACTTAATCATGACAGATTGATCTCCAGCCATGTCCTCATCAACACCCACACCTGTGTTAATGGAGCAATCACTGAAAAGAGGTTAGCTGGTCCTTTTAAGGCAGGGCTGCAATGATATTGAAATGTGTTTTGGGGGATAAAGTTCATTTTCTAGCCAAATATTGACTTTACAAGTAATTGCTGTTAAGCTGATCACTCTTTATAACATTCTGGAGTATATGCAAATTGCCATTAGAAAAAGTGAAGCAGTAGACTTTGTAAAAATTAATATTTGTGTCATTCTCAAAACTTTTGGCCATGACTGTATATATATATATATATATACATATATATATATATTTTTTTTTTTTTTTTGGGCGGGGGGGGGCAATTACAACTTCTGCTATGGGGCCCCATAATTTGTTTGTGCGTCCCTGTCTTACTATGAAATATTCTACATCTCTGTTTGAAATACTTTTCAAAATCTCTGTTTGCTCTCAGTGAATGGAAACATTTTGGCTTACATCAGGAGGCTAAATATCTACAAAGCCATAATACAGCTGTCTGTTACAATTGCATCAAGTCTAGAAAATCCTTAGTCGGGAAATCAGTCTAAACTCTAAACTGATACATAGTAACAAACCAGCTCAAGTCAGTGAATGATTCAGGGATCCGCCATCAGGAATGGGGCTGTGACTATAATCCCCCGATACTAACATCACACATGTATAATGTGTGGAGCATGACCAGAGCCGGATACAACATTACACTCGAGTTTTGTGTTTATTCTGAAATGATCTTTATTGACAAACAGCGAGAAGCGATTATTTACAGTAATGGAAACTTATCGGCAGAAGATAATGGGATTTTCTTGGTAATGATTGTTTCATTACTGGAGTCATTGTGCATTTGCCGGAGGACATATTATATTTTATATTAGTGTGTTGTAGTTGATCAATAATGAAAGGATTGTCGGAGGTAAAGACAGTCTCCACCAGCCTGAAATGGCTGATAACAGAAAGAAACACACTTCGTTTTACGTTCGCCTCTCCCAGTAACGGCTGATAACAGGGAGTAATAGATTGCATGCACCGGCCTTGCAACCAGTCTGTAGTGATGACACCCTGACAAATTTTCTGGATCTTTGTTCTAGACTTTGGGCTATGACTTGGATTGTCCTCTTTAGTAAGGACCTTACATCTACGTTCCTTATTCTGTGGAATTACTGGAGATTCATCAATAAGCTCAGACTTTGTGAATCACGGATCTGTATGAATCATTTTCACCAGAGATTTACTTTCTTCTTTTGCTTTCAAAAATTCTGGAAATTCTGAGCTGCTGATCTAACACTTCGGGGACACTTCATTTAATATATGTTTATATCTCAGAATCCTAAATGAGTCTCAAATTAAAATCTACCCGTCACTTACCACTCATAAATCAGTAGTATATGTGAGTCTGCATGCTGTGAGAGGGGAGGAGGGCGATGCAGCTGCAGTATCTCTCCTTCTGTATATCTATAGGCTGCATGCTGTGTGAGGGGGAAGGAGAGGCAGCTGCATTATCTTTCCTTCTGTATATCTATAGTCTGCATGCTGTGTGAGGGGGGAGGGAGAGGCAGCTGCATTATCTTTCCCTCTGTATATCTATAGTCTGCATGCTGTGAGAGGGGAGGAGGGCGATGCAGCTGCATTATCTTTCCTTCTGTATAACTATAGGCTGCATGCTGTGTGAGGAGAGGAGGGATATGCAGCTGCAGTATCTCTCCTTATGTGTATCTATAGACTACATGCTGTGAGAGAGGAGGAGGGATATGCAACTGCAGTATCTCTCCCTCTGTATGTCTGTAGGCTGCACACTGTGAGAGGGGAGTAGGGTGATGCAGCTGCAGTATCTCTCCTTCTGTATAACTATAGGCTGCATGCTGTGAGAGGGGAGGAGGGAGATGCAGCTGCAGTATCTCTCCCTCTGTATGTCTGTAGGCTGCACACTGTGAGAGGGGAGGAGGGAGATGCAGCTGCAGTATCTATCCCTCTGTATGTCTGTAGGCTGCACATTGTGAGAGGGGAGGAGGGAGATGAGGCTGCAGTATCTCTTCTTCTGTATATCTATAGACTGCATGCTGTGAAAGGGGAAGAGGGAGATGCAGCTGCAGTATGTCTCCCTCTGTATGTCTGTAGGCTGCATGCTGTGAGAGGGGAGGAGGGAGATGCAGCTACAGTATCTCTCCCTCTGTATGTCTGTAGGCTGCATGCTGTGAGAGGGGAGGAGGGATATGCAGCTGCAGTATCTCTCCCTCTGTATGTCTGTAGGCTGCATGCTGTGAGAGGGGAGGAGGGAGATGCAGCTGCAGAATCTCTCCTTCTGTATATCTATATCCTGCATGCTGTGAGAGGGGAGGAGGGCGATGCAGCTGCAGTATCTCTCCTTCTGTATATCTATATGCTGCATGCTGTGAGAGGGGAGGAGGGCGATGCAGCTGCAGTATCTCTCCTTCTGTATATCTATAGGCTGCATGCTGTGAGAGGGGAGGAGGGCGATGCAGCTGCAGTATCTCTCCTTCTGTATATCTATATGCTGCATGCTGTGAGAGGGGAGGAGGGCGATGCAGCTGCAGTATCTCTCCTTCTGTATATCTATAGGCTGCATGCTGTGTGAGGGGGGGAGGGAGAGGCAGCTGCATTATCTTTCCTTCTGTATATCTATAGTCTGCATGCTGTGTGGGGGGGAGGAGAGGCAGCTACATTATCTTTCCTTCTGTATATCTATAGTCTGCATGCTGTGAGAGGGGAGGAGGGCGATGCAGCTGCATTATCTTTCCTTCTGTATAACTATAGGCTGCATGCTGTGTGAGGGGAGGAGGGATATGCAGCTGCAGTATCTCTCCTTATGTATATCTATAGACTGCATGCTGTGAGAGGAGAGGAGGCATATGCAACTGCAGTATCTCTCCCTCTGTATGTCTGTAGGCTGCACACTGTGAGAGGGGAGTACGGTGATGCAGCTGCAGTATCTCTCCTTCTGTATAACTATAGGCTGCATGCTGTGAGAGGGGAGGAGGGAGATGCAGCTGCAGTATCTCTCCCTCTGTATGTCTGTAGGCTGCACACTGTGAGAGGGGAGGAGGGAGATGCAGCTGCAGTATCTCTCCCTCTGTATGTCTGTGGGCTGCACACTGTGAGAGGGGAGGAGGGAGATGCAGCTGCAGTATCTATCCCTCTGTATGTCTGTAGGCTGCACACTGTGAGAGGGGGAGGGAGATGAGGCTGCAGTATCTCTTCTTCTGTATATCTATAGACTGCATGCTGTGAAAGGGGAAGAGGGAGATCAGCTGCAGTATCTCTCCCTCTGTAATGTCTGTAGGCTGCACACTGTGAGAGGGGAGGAGGGAGATGCAGCTGCAGTATCTATCCCTCTGTATGTCTGTAGCTGCACACTGTGAGAGGGGAGGAGGGAGATGAGGCTGCAGTATCTCTTCTTCTGTATATCTATAGACTGCATGCTGTGAAAGGGGAAGAGGGAGATGCAGCTGCAGTATCTCTCCTCTGTATGTCTGTAGGCTGCATGCTGTGAGAGGGGAGGAGGGAGATGCAGCTACAGTATCTCTCCCTCTGTATGTCTGTAGGCTGCATGCTGTGAGAGGGGAGGAGGGATATGCAGCTACAGTATCTCTCCCTCTGTATGTCTGTAGGCTGCATGCTGTGAGAGGGGAGGAGGGATATGCAGCTGCAGTATGTCTCCCTCTGTATGTCTGTAGGCTGCATGCTGTGAGAGGGGAGGAGGGAGATGCAGCTACAGTATCTCTCCCTCTGTATGTCTGTAGGCTGCATGCTGTGAGAGGGGAGGAGGGATATGCAGCTGCAGTATCTCTCCCTCTGTATGTCTGTAGCTGCATGCTGTGAGAGGGGAGGAGGGAGATGCAGCTGCAGAATCTCTCCTTCTGTATATCTATAGGCTGCATGCTGTGAGAGGGGAGGAGGGCGATGCAGCTGCAGTATCTCTCCTTCTGTATATCTATATGCTGCATGCTGTGAGAGGGAGGAGGCGATGCAGCTGCAGTATCTCTCCTTCTGTATATCTATAGGCTGCATGCTGTGAGAGGGGAGGAGGGCGATGCAGCTGCAGTATCTCTCCTTCTGTATATCTATATGCTGCATGCTGTGAGAGGGGAGGAGGGCGATGCAGCTGCAGTATCTCTCCTTCTGTATATCTATAGGCTGCATGCTGTGTGAGGGGGGGAGGGAGAGGCAGCTGCATTATCTTTCCTTCTGTATATCTATAGTCTGCATGCTGTGTGGGGGGAGGGAGAGGCAGCTACATTATCTTTCCTTCTGTATATCTATAGTCTGCATGCTGTGAGAGGGGAGGAGGGCGATGCAGCTGCATTATGCATGCTGTGAAAGGGGAAGAGGGAGATGCAGCTGCAGTATGTCTCCCTCTGTATGTCTGTAGGCTGCATGCTGTGAGAGGGAGGAGGAGATGCAGCTACAGTATCTCTCCCTCTGTATGTCTGTAGGCTGCATGCTGTGAGAGGGGAGGAGGGATATGCAGCTGCAGTATCTCTCCCTCTGTATGTCTGTAGGCTGCATGCTGTGAGAGGGAGGAGGGAGATGCAGCTGCAGAATCTCTCCTCTGTATATCTATAGCTGCATGCTGTGAGAGGGAGGAGGGCGATGCAGCTGCAGTATCTCTCCTTCTGTATATCTATATGCTGCATGCTGTGAGAGGGGAGGAGGGCGATGCAGCTGCAGTATCTCTCCTTCTGTATATCTATAGCTGCATGCTGTGAGAGGGGAGGAGGCGATGCAGCTGCAGTATCTCTCCTTCTGTATATCTATATGCTGCATGCTGTGAGAGGGGAGAGGCGATGCAGCTGCAGTATCTCTCCTTCTGTATATCTATAGGCTGCATGCTGTGTGAGGGGGGAGGGAGAGGCAGCTGCATTATCTTTCCTTCTGTATATCTATAGTCTGCATGCTGTGTGGGGGGAGGGAGAGGCAGCTACATTATCTTTCCTTCTGTATATCTATAGTCTGCATGCTGTGAGAGGGGAGGAGGGCGATGCAGCTGCATTATCTTTCCTTCTGTATAACTATAGGCTGCATGCTGTGTGAGGGGAGGAGGGATATGCAGCTGCAGTATCTCTCCTTATGTATATCTATAGACTGCATGCTGTGAGAGGAGAGGAGGCATATGCAACTGCAGTATCTCTCCCTCTGTATGTCTGTAGGCTGCACACTGTGAGAGGGGAGTACGGTGATGCAGCTGCAGTATCTCTCCTTCTGTATAACTATAGGCTGCATGCTGTGAGAGGGAGGAGGGAGATGCAGCTGCAGTATCTCTCCCTCTGTATGTCTGTAGGCTGCACACTGTGAGAGGGGAGGAGGAGATGCAGCTGCAGTATCTCTCCCTCTGTATGTCTGTAGGCTGCACACTGTGAGAGGGAGGAGGGAGATGCAGCTGCAGTATCTATCCCTCTGTATGTCTGTAGGCTGCACACTGTGAGAGGGGAGGAGGGAGATGAGGCTGCAGTATCTCTTCTTCTGTATATCTATAGACTGCATGCTGTGAAAGGGAAGAGGGAGATGCAGCTGCAGTATCTCTCCCTCTGTATGTCTGTAGCTGCACACTGTGAGAGGGGAGGAGGGAGATGCAGCTGCAGTATCTATCCCTCTGTATGTCTGTAGGCTGCACACTGTGAGAGGGAGGAGGGAGATGAGGCTGCAGTATCTCTTCTTCTGTATATCTATAGACTGCATGCTGTGAAAGGGAAGAGGAGATGCAGCTGCAGTATCTCTCCCTCTGTATGTCTGTAGGCTGCATGCTGTGAGAGGGAGGAGGAGATGCAGCTACAGTATCTCTCCCTCTGTATGTCTGTAGGCTGCATGCTGTGAGAGGGGAGGAGGATATGCAGCTACAGTATCTCTCCCTCTGTATGTCTGTAGGCTGCATGCTGTGAGAGGGAGGAGGGATATGCAGCTGCAGTATGTCTCCCTCTGTATGTCTGTAGGCTGCATGCTGTGAGAGGGGAGGAGGGAGATGCAGCTACAGTATCTCTCCCTCTGTATGTCTGTAGGCTGCATGCTGTAGAGGGGAGGAGGGATATGCAGCTGCAGTATCTCTCCCTCTGTATGTCTGTAGGCTGCATGCTGTGAGGGGAGGAGGGAGATGCAGCTGCAGAATCTCTCCTTCTGTATATCTATAGGCTGCATGCTGTGAGAGGGGAGGAGGGCGATGCAGCTGCAGTATCTCTCCTCTGTATATCTATATGCTGCATGCTGTGAGAGGGGAGGAGGGCGATGCAGCTGCAGTATCTCTCCTTCTGTATATCTATAGGCTGCATGCTGTGAGAGGGAGGAGGGCGATGCAGCTGCAGTATCTCTCCTTCTGTATATCTATATGCTGCATGCTGTGAGAGGGGAGGAGGGCGATGCAGCTGCAGTATCTCTCCTTCTGTATATCTATAGGCTGCATGCTGTGTGAGGGGGGGAGGGAGAGGCAGCTGCATTATCTTTCTTCTGTATACTATAGTCTGCATGCTGTGTGGGGGAGGGAGAGGCAGCTACATTATCTTTCCTTCTGTATATCTATAGTCTGCATGCTGTGAGAGGGGAGGAGGGCGATGCAGCTGCATTATCTTCCTTCTGTATAACTATAGGCTGCATGCTGTGTGAGGGGAGGAGGGATATGCAGCTGCAGTATCTCTCCTTATGTATATCTATAGACTGCATGCTGTGAGAGGGGAGGAGCATATGCAACTGCAGTATCTCTCCCTCTGTATGTCTGTAGGCTGCACACTGTGAGAGGGGAGTACGGTGATGCAGCTGCAGTATCTCTCCTTCTGTATAACTATAGGCTGCATGCTGTGAGAGGGGAGGAGGGAGATGCAGCTGCAGTATCTCTCCCTCTGTATGTCTGTAGGCTGCACACTGTGAGAGGGGAGGAGGAGATGCAGCTGCAGTATCTCTCCCTCTGTATGTCTGTAGGCTGCACACTGTGAGAGGGGAGAGGGAGATGCAGCTGCAGTATCTATCCCTCTGTATGTCTGTAGGCTGCACACTGTGAGAGGGGAGGAGGGAGATGAGGCTGCAGTATCTCTTCTTCTGTATACTATATAGACTGCATGCTGTGAAAGGGGAAGAGGGAGATGCAGCTGCAGTATCTATCCCTCTGTATGTCTGTAGGCTGCACATTGTGAGAGGGGAGGAGGGAGATGAGCTGCAGTATCTCTTCTTCTGTATATCTATAGACTGCATGCTGTGAAAGGGGAAGAGGGAGATGCAGCTGCAGTATGTCTCCCTCTGTATGTCTGTAGGCTGCATGCTGTGAGAGGGGAGGAGGGAGATGCAGCTACAGTATCTCTCCTCTGTATGTCTGTAGGCTGCATGCTGTGAGAGGGGAGGAGGGATATGCAGCTGCAGTATCTCTCCCTCTGTATGTCTGTAGGCTGCATGCTGTGAGAGGGGAGGAGGGAGATGCAGCTGCAGAATCTCTCCTTCTGTATATCTATAGGCTGCATGCTGTGAGAGGGAGGAGGGCGATGCAGCTGCGTATCTCTCCTTCTGTATATCTATATGCTGCATGCTGTGAGAGGGGAGGAGGGCGATGCAGCTGCAGTATCTCTCCTTCTGTATATATAGGCTGCATGCTGTGAGAGGGGAGAGGGCGATGCAGCTGCAGTATCTCTCCTTCTGTATATCTATATGCTGCATGCTGTGAGAGGGGAGGAGGGCGATGCAGCTGCAGTATCTCTCCTTCTGTATATCTATAGCTGCATGCTGTGTGAGGGGGGGAGGAGAGGCAGCTGCATTATCTTTCCTTCTGTATATCTATAGTCTGCATGCTGTGTGGGGGGAGGGAGAGGCAGCTACATTATCTTTCCTTCTGTATATCTATAGTCTGCATGCTGTGAGAGGGGAGGAGGGCGATGCAGCTGCATTATCTTTCCTTCTGTATAACTATAGCTGCATGCTGTGTGAGGGGAGGAGGGATATGCAGCTGCAGTATCTCTCCTTATGTATATCTATAGACTGCATGCTGTGAGAGGAGAGGAGGCATATGCAACTGCAGTATCTCTCCTCTGTATGTCTGTAGGCTGCACACTGTGAGAGGGAGTACGGTGATGCAGCTGCAGTATCTCTCCTTCTGTATAACTATAGGCTGCATGCTGTGAGAGGGGAGGAGGAGATGCAGCTGCAGTATCTCTCCCTCTGTATGTCTGTAGGCTGCACACTGTGAGAGGGGAGGAGGAGATGCAGCTGCAGTATCTCTCCCTCTGTATGTCTGTAGGCTGCACACTGTGAGAGGGAGGAGGGAGTGCAGCTGCAGTATCTATCCCTCTGTATGTCTGTAGGCTGCACACTGTGAGAGGGGAGGAGGGAGATGAGGCTGCAGTATCTCTTCTTCTGTATATCTATAGACTGCATGCTGTGAAAGGGGAAGAGGGAGATGCAGCTGCAGTATCTCTCCCTCTGTATGTCTGTAGGCTGCACACTGTGAGAGGGGAGGAGGGAGATGCAGCTGCAGTATCTATCCCTCTGTATGTCTGTAGGCTGCACACTGTGAGAGGGGAGGAGGGAGATGAGGCTGCAGTATCTCTTCTTCTGTATATCTATAGACTGCATGCTGTGAAAGGGGAAGAGGGAGATGCAGCTGCAGTATCTCCCTCTGTATGTCTGTAGGCTGCATGCTGTGAGAGGGGGGAGGAAGGGAGATGAGCAGCTACAGTATCTCTCCCTCTGTATGTCTGTAGGCTGCATGCTGTGAGAGGGGAGGAGGGATATGCAGCTACAGTATCTCTCCCTCTGTATGTCTGTAGGCTGCATGCTGTGAGAGGGGAGGAGGGAATGCAGCTGCAGTATGTCTCCCTCTGTATGTCTGTAGGCTGCATGCTGTGAGAGGGGAGGAGGGAGATGCAGCTACAGTATCTCTCCCTCTGTATGTCTGTAGGCTGCATGCTGTGAGAGGGGAGGAGGGATATGCAGCTGCAGTATCTCTCCCTCTGTATGTCTGTAGGCTGCATGCTGTGAGAGGGGAGGAGGGAGATGCAGCTGCAGAATCTCTCCTTCTGTATATCTATAGGCTGCATGCTGTGAGAGGGGAGGAGGGCGATGCAGCTGCAGTATCTCTCCTTCTGTATATCTATATGCTGCATGCTGTGAGAGGGGAGGAGGGCGATGCAGCTGCAGTATCTCTCCTTCTGTATATCTATAGGCTGCATGCTGTGAGAGGGGAGGAGGGCGATGCAGCTGCAGTATCTCTCCTTCTGTATATCTATATGCTGCATGCTGTGAGAGGGGAGGAGGGCGATGCAGCTGCAGTATCTCTCCTTCTGTATATCTATAGGCTGCATGCTGTGTGAGGGGGGAGGGAGAGGCAGCTGCATTATCTTTCCTTCTGTATATCTATAGTCTGCATGCTGTGTGGGGGGGAGGGAGAGGCAGCTACATTATCTTTCCTTCTGTATATCTATAGTCTGCATGCTGTGAGAGGGGAGGAGGGCGATGCAGCTGCATTATCTTTCCTTCTGTATAACTATAGGCTGCATGCTGTGTGAGGGGAGGAGGGATATGCAGCTGCAGTATCTCTCCTTATGTATATCTATAGACTGCATGCTGTGAGAGGGGAGGAGGCATATGCAACTGCAGTATCTCTCCCTCTGTATGTCTGTAGGCTGCACACTGTGAGAGGGGAGTACGGTGATGCAGCTGCAGTATCTCTCCTTCTGTATAACTATAGGCTGCATGCTGTGAGAGGGAGGAGGGAGATGCAGCTGCAGTATCTCTCCCTCTGTATGTCTGTAGGCTGCACACTGTGAGAGGGGAGGAGGGAGATGCAGCTGCAGTATCTCTCCCTCTGTATGTCTGTAGGCTGCACACTGTGAGAGGGGAGGAGGGAGATGCAGCTGCAGTATCTATCCCTCTGTATGTCTGTAGGCTGCACACTGTGAGAGGGGAGGAGGGAGATGAGGCTGCAGTATCTCTTCTTCTGTATATCTATAGACTGCATGCTGTGAAAGGGGAAGAGGGAGATGCAGCTGCAGTATCTCTCCCTCTGTATGTCTGTAGGCTGCATGCTGTGAGAGGGGAGGAGGGAGATGCAGCTACAGTATCTCTCCCTCTGTATGTCTGTAGGCTGCATGCTGTGAGAGGGGAGGAGGGATATGCAGCTGCAGTATCTCTCCCTCTGTATGTCTGTAGGCTGCATGCTGTGAGAGGGGAGGAGGGAGATGCAGCTACAGTATCTCTCCCTCTGTATGTCTGTAAGCTGCATGCTGTGAGAGGGGAGGAGGGAGATGCAGCTGCAGTATCTCTCCCTCTGTATGTCTGTAGGCTGCATGCTGTGAGAGGGGAGGAGGGAGATGCAGCTATAGTATCTCTCCCTCTGTATGTCTGTAGGCTGCATGCTGTGAGAAGGGAGGAGGGAGATGCAGCTACAGTATCTCTCCCTCTGTATGTCTGTAGGCTGCATGCTGTGAGAGGGGAGGAGGGAGATGCAGCTGCAGTATCTCTCCCTCTGTATGTCTGTAGGCTGCATGCTGTGAGAGGGGAGGAGGGAGATGCAGCTACAGTATCTCTCCCTCTGTATGTCTGTAGGCTGCATGCTGTGAGAAGGGAGGAGGGAGATGCAGCTGCAGTATCTCTCCCTCTGTATGTCTGTAGGCTGCACACTGTGAGAGGGGAAGAGGGAGATGCAGCTGCAGTATCTCTTCTTCTGTAAATCTATAGACTGCATGCTGTGAGAGGGGAGGAGGGAGATGCAGCTGCATTTTCTCTATCTTAACATGTCTGAGGGTAGGAGGGAATTGAAGAAGGAGACATGTTGGATTACAACACACAACAGAACTCCGACTTCCCTCCAGGAAGATCAGGAGGTCCGGAGGAGCTGGGAGGATACAATTTAGTAGTTGCCACAATCGGATAACAGACATCCTTACCAGCACTTTATTCTCCTTGTAATCGAAGTTCACGTCTTCGCAGCCGGCATAGCACGGGGAGATGTACTCGATGTCGTCTGCGCCACAGATTGGGTTGAAAGCGGATTTGGAGCAGCCACAATTACTGCTGCATTCTGTAACATTGTGCCAAAGTCCAGCACTGAAAAACAACACACATAACTGATACAGAGAAGTCTCCCCGCCACTACTTACATTGTACTGATCCTAAAGTCCATCATGTCTTATTCTCTAGTCACATCAAGAGCTGCATTCACAGTGGCATACCTCCCAATTGTATTCTTGGGAGCTGTCCCAGGAGGTTGGAGGTTATGTCTCGACTTCACTGCATCTGTGACCTCATGATACAGATACAATAAAGCAGTGGAGCAGGGGACAATCAGATCCATATTTCACCAGTCTATGAAGAAACTGAGGGTCCTGCCAGGACGGTTAGGTCATGTGAAATTCTCACATCAAGTGGCCGGGCAGCGGGGTCGAGGTGCACGACATAGGCACAGTGTGTATTGATGTAGTGGAGCTGTGTGTGTACACTGCGTGGGGGGAACATCACATGGTGTGGGGGGAATGTTCTGTGGGGATATCATTGGGAGCATAGCATGTGGGGGACTGTATGGGGACATCATACTGTGTGTAGGACCATATTATTGTATGTGGGGACATGACACTGTGTGGGGTCATCATACTGTATGGAGAGCACTGTGTCCTCATGTTAGTGTGTGTTAGGGCACTGTGGGGGCATCATACTGCATGACTGATACAATACTGTGTATGGGGGAATGTACTGCTGTGACATGATGCTGTGTGTGGCGGGCATTGTATTGTTGTATTGGCCGTGAAGTACCATATTATGTGGGATCAGTAGTGTGCTTCCCTAAGAGCATTATTTCTGTGTGGGCACATATATAGTCCTGGGCAAGCTTAGGGTACTGGCTAAGTGTAAAATAAAAATTTCATTTGTGCGCTGCGTAATGTGTGTCTCTCTGTTTCATCTTTCAAAGTTGTGAAACGTGCAGCGGGACAACGTGGCCTGCAATCATTTTACCATGTGTTGAAAACCTACCAAGCACCTTTTAATTTAGACAATATTGAGTTAGGAAAAAACAATAATAATAATTGGTGGAGCTCTGAATGTAACTAGAGCATATAAAAAATTGTCTGGATAGATGAATCCAGTAGAAATTATGTTTGGTAACATATTTACCCTATTAGAGCACAAAAAAGACCCTCACAGACTCTCATTCTAAGTGATCACCCACTCCACCTACAAAGCACCAACCTGAGACTATTATGGAGTCTCAAGATGGATGAATGGCTGCACACACAGCTTCTCCTTCCCAATATTCCACCACTTTCCCTAGTGTGCACTGTCCTAAACCCATCAGCCAGTTAGTAATTGTTACAGGTACTGACACTACTATAATGCATCCACGTTTTATAATGTAATCTATCCATCTGGAGTGGCCACCACCTTACTCTCAGGCCACTAGTCACTAGTTGATAAGATTACTTGTTCAGTGTCCTCTCCCTGCTCTCCCACCCTGTGCACATCCCCAGACACTCTAAGCTTGTCATGTATCACAGGCCATGCCCAAAGTGACAGCTCAGGAACAGAATTATAACAAAAATTAATTATAAACTTTCTTAATTACTAATATGCTCTGCATACTGTAGTTTTAGTAATCCATTGTAGATTTTTTTTTGTTCCTTTAGGGTCATGTATATTTAAAGTAAAAGCTCATTAATATTATTTTCTACATAGCTCACAAAAACAATTTCCAAAATTCTGCGCTAATTTCACATCTCTTATTCATGGTCAAACCACCATCCCATTAACACAGAGCTTCAAATCCCATGCAATGGCAGACTCCGCCACTAGAGGGGGCTCACTGCATACAGATTTTGCATTGTCCTCAATCATATCACAGTTTACAGTCAGCTCCCCCTAGTGGTGGCTGAAGATAAGCAGCGTTTTAACATTTAACCTCGGTGTATGCTGGAGATTTGGGCTTTATAAGAGAGTTGAATAACTGCAATGTAAACTCATTTGTACAAAAACCTAAGAAATGTTTCCTTACCTCAAGCGCTGGTCAGCATTGGGACTTGCAAACTGCTGTGTTGAGCATCCCAAGAACAGCAGAGGAAGAGCAATCAGAACGCAGCACAACAATCCGATGACGCACATCGCTCCGCACTGCTTGGGGGACAACTGGAACCTCTTCATGATAAATCCACCTAATACGATGCCGGACATGGCCCCCGGGATATTCACAGATCCTGAGGATAACGACAACAGTAAAAACATGACATATGTCCACGACACTGACCGTTCAGAGGGACGTGCACTATAAAAGCCATATAAAAGCTTTCCAGGGGATTCTCACCCTCAACCACTGACCAAGCTGAACGTTTATCGAAAAGTAGTCATGTTGACAAAACCTTGATACAATGTATCACACGGTTCAGGAAGTGTTATGGTCTCCGTCAGCGATAATACAGAATATCCTATTACTAATCCCCCCTAATCAAACACTAATGAGCCGTAGAGAGAAGCTATCAGCTTGATTTTGGACCTATATCCCCCGCCTCGCCTTTCTGCAGACCTGGTAGAATAGATGGGAAGCTGCGTACGTATCAGCAAACACATAAGGACTGGCAGTAAACGTTCTTATTGAAATGTCTCCATAGCGCTTCCTTTCCTTTAACTTCATTAAACCAGCAGCACGTGCATCTAACAAGACTGATGCGTTTCGAGTCTGGCTGACTTCATTAAACCAGCAGCACATGCATCTTACAAGACTGACGCGTTTCGAGTCTGGCTGACTTCATTAAACCAGCAGCACATGCATCTAACAAGACTGACGCGTTTCGAGTCTGGCTTACTTCATTAAACCAGCTGCACGTGCATCTAACAAGACTGACGCGTTTCGAGTCTGGCTGACTTCATTAAACCAGCAGCACATGCATCTAACAAGACTGACGCGTTTCTAGTCTGGCTGACTTCATTAAACCAGCAGCACGTGCATCTAACAAGACTGACGCGTTTCGAGTCTGGCTGACTTCATTAAACCAGCAGCACGTGCATCTAACAAGACTGACGCGTTTCGAGTCTGGCTGACTTCATTAAACCAGCAGCACATGCATCTAACAAGACTGACGCGTTTCGAGTCTGGCTGACTTCATTAAACCAGCAGCACGTGCATCTAACAAGACTGACGCGTTTCGAGTCTGGCTGACTTCATTAAACCAGCAGCACATGCATCTAACAAGACTGACGCGTTTCGAGTCTGGCTGACTTCATTAAACCAGCGCACATGCATCTAACAAGACTGACGCGTTTCGAGTCTGGCTGACTTCATTAAACCAGCAGCACATGCATCTAACAAGACTGACGCGTTTCGAGTCTGGCTGACTTCATTAAACCAGCAGCACGTGCATCTAACAAGACTGACGCGTTTCGAGTCTGGCTGACTTCATTAAACCAGCAGCACGTGCTTCTAACAAGACTGACGCGTTTCGAGTCTGGCTGGCTTCATTAAACCAGCAGCACGTGCATGTAACAAGACTGAGCATTTCGAGTCTGGCTGACTTCATTAAACAGCAGCACGTGCTTCTAACAAGACTGACGCGTTTCGAGTCTGGCTGACTTCATTAAACCAGCAGCACGTGCATCTAACAAGACTGATGCGTTTCGAGTCTCGCTGACTCTTAATTGTGGATTAAGTTAAAAATTGACCAAACGACGGGTATAAAAGCGCATAGAGCCCAATAATTGCAGCCACTGCAGAGAGAGCGCATACACTGACATCGGCTCTCTCTTATGGAAGCTTCCGTCAATGTGAGTCTGCTGGTTAAGAGGAAATATTCATGGAATATATGGAACACGTGTCACGCATTGCTGTGATTCTATAAATTAATTTGAGCCTTGAGGGAATCTGGTTTAGCAGAGATTTAACGGTCTTAATGCTCTGCAGATGATTACTGAAATGTAGCACTCACAAGAGACGGTTTACGCTGACAAAACACATTTCCTGTGCAAAAGTTGTAATGAACTAAGTTAAAGCTTAATCACATTCTCCTAAGTTCTGTTATTTGTTCCGTGGTCGTCTGTGTAAAGGCGTCAGGGTATCTCTGTGCCCATGACACTATTCTAATGAAGTCACAGTAAAAATATTTACCGTAGCTTTTATCTCGCTTTGCTGAATTAAAATTTTCATGACTTGTAACAAAGCTGCTTGATACCTCGCACGCCTCATCCGGGCACAGTGGGGTGGACTGTCCAGGAACCAGACTGCACACGATACATGTACTGGATGGGCTGCGCCGTATCACACAGTGTCTCACATTACTGCTTCCGTTCTACCTGATGTCCACTGACTGTTGCCAAGTGTCATCCATCTCTAGCAGCAGATGCAAAAATGGATTACAGGAAGGATCTTTCTCTCTACAGGAAATGGGGCAGGTCTTTGTCTCACTACAGGAAGTGGGTACAGGTTTCTATCTCTCCCCAGGAAATGGGCGGGTCTTTATCTCGCTACAGGAAGTGGGGCGGGTTTCTATCTCTCCCCAGAAAGTGGGGGTCGGGTCTTTGTCTCTACAGGAAGTGTTGACGGGTCTTTAAGTCTCTACAGGAAGTGGGTCGGGTCTTGTCTCTACAGGAAGTGGAGCGGGCCATTGTCACTACAGGAAGTGGGTCGGGTTATTGTCTATATAGGAAGTGGGGACAGGTTTTTATCTCTACAGGAAGTGGGGACAGGTTTTTATCTCTACAGGAAGTGGGGATGGATCTTTGTCGCTACAGGAAGTGGGGAAGGGTCATTGTCGCTACAGATAGTGGGGATCGGGTTTTTATCTCTCTCCAGGAAGTGGTGCAGATCATTGACTCTACAGGAAGTGGTGATGAGTCTTTATCTCTACAGGAAGTGGGGGTCAGATTTGTCTTTACAGGAAGTGGGTTGGGTCTTTGCCTTTACAGGAAGAAGGGCAGGTGGTTGTCTTTACAGGAAGTGGGGCGGGTCAGTGTCTCTACAGAAAGTGGGTCAGGTAATTTCTCTACAGTTAGTGGGGATGTGTCTTTATCTCTACAGGAACAGGGGTGGGTGGTTGTCTCTACAGGAAGTGGGGCGGGTCTTTGTCTTTACAGGAAGTGGGGGTTCTTTGCCTCTACAGGAAGTGGGGCAGATCTTTGTCTCTACAGGAAGTGGGGATGGGTCTTTGTCTACAGGAAGTGAGGTGGGTTTTTGTCTCTACAGGAAGTGGTGGTCGGGTCTTTGTCTTTACAGGAATGGGGCAGATCTTTGTCTCTACAGGAAGTGAGGTGTGCTTTTATATGTTTTCAAGAAGTGGAGGCGGATCTCTGTCTTCCTTCGGGAAATAGGGTGGGGCTTTGTCTTTGTACCAATTGTGGGGGTGGGTCTCATTCAGGGCAGGGAAGACACTGGACACTGGCAAGAGCAATGCATGCTGGGGAGTGGGAGAGTGAAATAATGTTCTTGCACCTGTAGTGCTGGCATGAAGGAAGAGCAACTACTCAAAAACGTGAGGGTGGCAAGTTACACAGCGGGAGAATTGGGACGGTTCCTGGACATACTTGGCTGACATGTGCAACCAAGGCAGTTTAAGCTTCTTATAAACTACAAGGGCAGCAGAACCAGACTCTGCACGATTAGTTTAAAGCACTGGTTTGAGTTCATTAGGATCCTATTACTGTGAATGCAAAAATCCTCTTCTAACATCTCTGGCGCATGCAGACTGGGTAACATTAATCACTATTGGGGTGAGACTGGAGTCCAGATTTTATGACTCCTCCTGATTTTGACTCCGCCCAGATGACTGTTTATTAGTAATTTGCCTACAGATTGAAGTTTAAAAAGTGTTTTTTGGCGATTTGCCTGCATCTGATTCAGCACAAAGGGGCAGGTGTAGAAACCGTATTAGTTCATGTAAATGGCCATAACATGACCAAAGCTGGTGACGTTACTGCTAGTTCCAGGGGCCAATCGATAACTCCAGGCACCCAGAAATCACATCGTATGATCGATCACCGATTTACACCGTGGTCACCTACCGATCATCAGATTAGCCAAGGACGCCGTGATCGAAAATTGCCTCTCCAGGAACTTGGCCATGAATGTCGCCAGCCCGCTTATCATGGCGGACAGATTCGCTTGAGCCAAAACCACCAAGATATAGATTGGATTTTTTAAAGTCCTGAGCAAAACTTTGGGAAAGACTGAAACGAGAAAAAATTGAATTAATAACATGAATTACTGCAGTTTCCCACCAATCACCCAACGCTGGTTTTGTACTGTCACTGTGAGTTGTACTACTGCAGTTCAACACTAGGAGTGCTGTTTAAATTCATGTCATAGCATGGAAAAGCATTGATGGCATCCAGGGGTCAAGATGCTAGCTAACCCCTAAAATAAAGAGTGTCTGTAAATTCCTAGCTGAGGACGTGCTGGCGAAGATTTTCATACCTCTGTCACCCTCTCAGTTTTCCATTAGTAGTAAAACATGACTACTTTCTTCCAAAAACAACGCCACCCCAGTCTAATGGTTGCTTTTGGTATTGCAGCTTACCTCCATGGAAGTGACTGATGCAACCGTGCAATACCACACAAAACCTGTTGATAGGAGTGGTGCTGTTTTGGAAGAAAGATGCCATGTTTTTCTACTGTAAAAAAAAGTTATCTACTGTTCATCCTGGGCCTCCTGATTCATGAATGTAATGCAAGGATGGCAGTGAATACTGACACATTTAGAGATTACTGTTGTGATATAATTTTGCATAGGACTGCAGAATCTGGGAAATACTGACTATATTATAAATCCCATTACCCCTCACCCCATAATATTCGACATCTGCAATTTTCACTTTCTGGTTTCAATTTTCAGAAAAGGCATATGCAGCTCCTGGAAAAGTGTGAATAATCCAAGGTCTCGGTGATGTAGAGCTTTTAACAGCTCGTTCTCGGGAGGATTCAGAGGGAAGATGGCATTTTCTGTATTTAGAAGAAGGTTCCATGGAGGCATCAGCCTCGATAGTCACCTCCATAAATGTGCCGCCTCCTCCGGGACCCATGACGAACAGAGTGTCAAGATCAAAAAACACCTTCACTTGTGAAAAGCAGGAGGAAAAACTACAAGGACACCGAACATAAGGAGCAGGAGACAAAACTGTCACCGCTGGAACCGCACTACGGAAAGCGTAAGGACTGAGCACATAAAGAAACGATAAAATAACTGCAAAATAATAATAATAATAGGAAAAAAAATTATATAATAATAACAGATTCAAATAAAAAAAATACTAGAAAAGAAAAAAAAAATACCTACATAAGAAATACAGATAATAAAGCAAAAACAAAAATAATAAAAAGACATAAAATGAAAAAATAATGACATAGTAATAAATACAGATAACTGCAAAATACTAGAAAAAAAAGAGAAAATAACTACGTAACACATACTGATAATAAAGTAAAAACAAAAGAGAACACTCAATGAAAAAACAATTACCGTGCGTACTAATAAATACAAATAACTACAAAACATGAGAAAAAGATAAAATGTAAAGAAGATATTTATGAAATAAAAAGCTGCTACGTAGATAAAACTAAAAACACAAATGAACTACAAAAAATATAATAATAAATATAAAACCATATTTAAGAATGAAAATAGTAAAATAAATTAGTGATGACATGAGTAGTACTACTAATAAATAAATAATTTTAAAAAAAACGGCGACCCCCCCCCCACATTTCTGACAACAAGCCAAGCTAAAGCAGACAGCTGTCGGCTGAAATTCTCAGGCTGGTAAGGGGCCGTGGATATTGGCCCCCCCAGCCTAAAAATAGCAGTTTGCATTAATAATACTATATGTTCTATATATATTTTGTAGACTTTCTATTTTGTTTATTGTTTTGTCCCTGTATATATAACATATAAATAGTATTTTTTTTTTATTTGAAATGTTTACGTTTTTAGGAGTTGAGAGACTTTTTTCTTGGCATTTCATAAATAAAATCTGCAGAAGGGGTCAGGAAATGAATGGTCCTGGTCTCCTCTGCAGAACCGCGGTGTGAGCACAATACAGAAGTACAGTCATGGCCAAAAGTTTTGAGAATGACACAAATATTAATTTTTACAAAGCTACTGCTTCACTTTTTCTAATGGCAATTTGCATATACTCCAGAATGTTATAAAGAGTGATCAGCTTAACAGCAATTACTTGCAAAGTCAATATTTGGCTAGAAAATGAACTTTATCCCCCAAAACACATTTCAACATCATTGCAGCCCTGCCTTAAAAGGACCAGCTAACCTCTTTTCAGTGATTGCTCCATTAACACAGGTGTGGGTGTTGATGAGGAATGGCTGGAGATCAATCTGTCATGATTAAGTAAGAATGACACCACTGGACACTTTAAAAGGAGGCTGGTGCTTGGCATCATTGTTTCTCTTCTGTTAACCATGGTTATCTCTAAAGAAACACGTGCAGTCATCATTGCAATGCACAAAAATGGCCTAACAGGGAAGAGTATGCAGCTAGAAAGATTACACCTCAGTCAACAATCTATCGCATCATCAAGAACTTCAAGGAGAGAGGTTCCATTGTTGCCAAAAAGGCTTTCCAGGGCACCCAAGAAAGACCAGCAAGCGCCAGGACCGTCTCTTAAAAGTGTTTCAGCTGCGGGATCGGGCTACCAGCAGTGCAGAGCTTGCTCAGGAATGGCAGCAGGCAGATGTGAGTGCATCTGCACGCACTGTGAGGCGGAGACTCTTGGAGCAAGGCCTGGTCTCAAGAGGGCAGCAAAGAAGCCACTTCTCTCCAGAAAAAACATCATGGACAGATGATATTCTGCAAAAGGTACAGGCAGTGGACTGCTGAGGACTGGGGTAAAGTTATTTTCTCTGATGAATCCCCTTTTCGATTGTTTGGGACATCAGGAAAACGCCTCATTCAGAGAAGACAAGGTGAGCGCTACCACCAGTCTTGTCTCATGCCAACTGTTAAGCATCCTGAAACCATTCATGTGTGGGGTTGCTTCTCAGCCAAGGGAATCGGCTCTCTCTCAGTCTTGCCTAAAAACACAGCCATGAATAAAGAATGGTACCAGAATGTCCTCCAAGAGCAACTTCCTCCAACCCTCCAAGAGCAGTTTGGCGATCAACAATGCCTTTTCCAGCATGATGGAGCACCTTGCCATAAAGCAAAGGTGATAACTAAATGGCTCAGGGAACAAAACATAGAGATTTTGGGTCCATGGCCTGGAACCTCCCCAGATCTTAATCCCATTGAGAACTTGTGGTCAATCATCAAGAGACGGTGGACAAACAAAAACCTAAAAATTCTGACAAAATGAAAGCATTGATTGTGCAAGAATGGACTGCTATCAGTCAGGATTTGGTCCAGAAGTTGATTGAGAGCATGCCAGGGAGAATTGCAGAGGTCCTGAAGAAGAAGGGTCAACACTGCAAATATTGACTTGCTGCATTAACTCATTCTAACTGTCAATATAAGCTTTTGTTACTCATATGTTTGCAATTATTATATTTCTGTCTGTGATAAAAACATCTGTCAAACACACATAAAAACCAGAGGGCAGCAGATCATGTGAAAATATAATATTTGTGTCATTCTCAAAACTTTTGGCCATGACTGTAGAAACAAACTGCTCAACACTGAAATTGCAAACACCACAAAGAAAAAGTGGTGGAATTGTGGAGATCACAAGATGGAGACGTCACTGATCTACAAATGATGGAAAAATTAAATATTTTGATTCCTTCAGTCGGGAGTCTGAGTCACGTGTAAAATGTTGGCACTCTTGAAATTGCTCTAGAAAATAAAAGTATTTCTCCAAGAAAATTATTGCAATGACACATTTTATTATACATGTTTATTTCTGTGTACTGGAACGACACTAAGAAAATGGAAAAAAAAAGGCAAATTGGACATAATTTCACACAAAATCCCAAAAATGGGCAGGACAAAATTTTTGACCCTCAACTTAATATTTGGCTGCACTCCTTTTTGAAAAAAATGTTGAACCTCCAGCATATTTGACTGTAGGTATTGTGTACTTTTTTTTGTTGGCCTCATTCCATTTTCAGTAAACGGTAGAATGATGTGTTTTACCAAAAAGCTCGGTCTTGGACTCATCTGTCCACAAGACGCTTTCCCCAGAAGGATTTTCGCTTACTCATGTACATTTTGGAAAACTTTTTTATGTCTCTGTGTCAGCAGTGGGGTCCTCCTGGGTTTTCTGCCATAGCATTTCATTTCATTCACATGTGGACATTATTTCACGCTGACACTGATGCACCCTGAGCCTGCAGGACAGCTTCAATTTCTTTAGATCCTGATTGGGGCTTATCCACCACCCGGATTATCCTGCGTTACAACCTTTCATGAATTTTTATCTACCATCCAGAGAGATTATCTACAGTGCGATGGGTTGTAAACTTCTTTATTATGTTTCACTCCATGAACAAAGAAACATCCAGATCTCTGGAGATTAACTTTTAGCCTTGATATTGTTCATATTGCTGAACAATTCTGATTCTCAAGTCCTCAGACAGTTCTCTTCTCCTCTTTCTGTTCTCCATGCTTAGTGTGGCCCACACAGACACACAATGCAAAGATTGAGTCACCTTCTCCCCTTATTATCTGGTTTCAGGTGTGACTTTCATATTGCCCACACCTGTTACTTGCCACAGGTGAGTGTGAACGAGCATCACATGTTTGACACAAAGTTCTTTACCCATGATTTTAGAAAGGTGCCAACAATTTTTTGTAGCCCATTTTTGGGGTTTTATGCAATACTATGTCCAATTTGCCTTTTTCTTCCTCTACTTTTTTGTGTTGTTCCAATACACACAAAGGAAATAAACATAAGAATAACAAAACATGTGGAATTGTAATAATTTTCTGGGAGAAATACTTTATTTTCCAGAACAATTTCAAGGGTGCCAACACTTTTGGTATGACTATATAGGTCACGCAGGCTACTCACAGGAGCTCCAGCGACATGTGTCCTACATGTAAGTGTGGGGACTTCTCCGTGTGGCGCTCGTGATCCAGACTGAATAAATGAAGATATTTTGAACATATTATTTCCATTTTTCGTCATTTGCAGATCAGCGACATCTCCGGTCTGTGATTTGGATATTTCCACCACTTTTCCTTCTTGGTGTACTGATTTCAACATCGAGGAGCGTATATGCAGAGCATAATTGATTAGTATAATGACCTTGGTGGAGACGACGTCCCCTATAGAAAGAGCAGCCGGTGACGGAGGTTATTACACATGTAATGGAGCAATCGATGAATTTATATACAAATAGACACAATGTATCACTGATGTTTATGTGAAAGGAGGAAACAACCCAGTGACACGGTGACTCCGGGGCGTGAGGTCTGACCGTCTCCCTCTGCCAGATGGGACTGGGCGTTATTAAGTCATGTCCTTACATTTGGGAAACCATGGCAAATAATTGTGAGATCAGCGACGTACAATTTGCCATTAGTCATATTTACACATGAAGGAAGTAGCGTTTAACCCTTAAAAAACCAGCGACTATCCACATTTTACTATCCACATTATGACTAGCAATGTAGCGGTCAGCCGGCGTCTTCTTCTTGCTCTTTTCCTGCGGCTGCTCTTTGTTTCCTTGTCAGTGATACATCATCAGCTCCTACTGTATATTACTGCATTACCAGGAGAATGGGAGGTGAGGAAAGGGAGAAAGGAACTGGGATAATGGCAGGGAAAAAGAAGGAAGGTAAGATTGGGAGAATACGAAAAAAGGAAAATGAAGAAAAACTAAAGAAACCAGAACAAGAAGGGAAATGAAAAAAAAAGGCCAGGAAAAGAAAAGGGAGGAAGAAGAGAAAAAGAAGCAAGAAAGAATCTGAAGGAAAGATGAAAAGGACATTGAGGAGCAGGAGGAAGTGAAGGAAAAGGAGGAAAGAAAAAATGGAATAGAAAATAAAACTTGAAATGATTCAGGAAAAAGAAAAAGAGAGGAAGAGAGAGATGTGATTGTACCAGAAGTAAAGGACGATAACATAATAAAAGGATGGAAAGGAAAAAAGGGAAAGAAAGGAGAAAAAGGGCATGGAAAAGTGCCTGGAACATGGAAGGGAAGGAGAAGGAAAATGGAAAGGGAGAAAGAAGGGAAAATTAAGAAGGAAGAGGAAAAGAAGATAAAAGTAAGGCAAAAAAAACATGAGGAAAGAGGTTGAAAGGTGATAGGGAAGAGTGACAGAATGAAGGAAAAGAGGAGGAGATATGGAAAGGAAGAGGAAGGGGAAAGGTGGAACACAAAAGAAAATAAAAAGATCAAGGAAAAGGGAAAGAGATGAAAGACTGCGCATCAATGAAGTGGGAAGTAAAGGAAGGGAAATGAAGAAAGGCGGAAGAGAAACAGACGAAGGGGAAGAGAAAGGAGAAAAAAACAAGTATAAAGGGAAAAGAAATTTAAGAAAGCAAGTGAATGGAAAAGTGGAAGGGAAGAGAAAAGGGAAGAAGAAAAAGGGTAGATGGAGGGGAAAAGGTAACAGAAACAGAATAAAATGTAAAAGTGTAAAGGGAAGGGAAGAGAAGGGGAAGTGGAGAGTCAATGAAGAGGAAAGGAGAGGAAGGGAAAGAAAGAGAAGGGGAAGTGGAGAGTTAAAGAAGAGGAATGGAGAGGAAGGGAAAGGAAGAGAAGGGGAAGTGGAGAATCAAAGAAGAGGAAAGGAGAGGAAGGGAAAGGAAGAGAAGGGGAAGTGGAGAGTCAAAGAAGAGGAAAGGAGAGGAAGGGAAAGGAAGATAAGGGGAAGTGGAGAGTTAAAGAAGAGGAAAGGAGAGGAAGGGAAAGGAAGAGAAGAGGAAGTGAAGAGTCAAAGAAGAGGAAAGGAGAGGAAGGGAAAGGAAGATAAGGGGAAGTGGAGAGTCAAAGAAGCGGAAAGGAGAGGAAGGGAAAGGAAGATAAGGGGAAGTGGAGAGTTAAAGAAGAGGAAAGGAGAGGAAGGGAAAGGAAGAGAAGAGGAAGTGAAGAGTCAAAGAAGAGGAAAGGAGAGGAAGGGAAAGGAAGATAAGGGGAAGTGGAGAGTCAAAGAAGCGGAAAGGAGAGGAAGGGAAAGGAAGATAAGGGGAAGTGGAGAGTTAAAGAAGAGGAAAGCAGAGGAAGGGAAAGGAAGAGAAGGGGAAGTGTAGAGTCAAAGAAGAGGAAAGGAGAGGAAGGGAAAGGAAGAGAAGGAGAAGTGGAGAGTCAAAGAAGAGGAAAGGAGAGGAAGGGAAAGGAAGAGAATGGGAAGTGGAGAGTCAAAGAAGAGGAAAGGAGAGGAAGGGAAAGGAAGAGAAGGGGAAGTGGAGAGTCAAAGAAGAGGAAAGGAGAGGAAGGGAAAGGAAGAGAAGGGGAAGTGGAGAGTCAAAGAAGAGGAAAGGAGAGGAAGGGAAAGGAAGAGAAGGGGAAGTGGAGAGTCAAAGAAGAGGAAAGGAGAGGAAGGGAAAGGAAGAGAAGGGAAGTGGAGAGTCAAAGAAGAGGAAATGAAGAGAACGGGAAGTGGAGAGTCAAAGAAGAGGAAAGGGAAGAAGGGTGAAATGAATAAAAAGTGTCAGTAAAGTAAAAGGAGAGAAGTGGAAAAGAAAGGGAAGTGAAGGAAAGTAGAATGAAGAAAAAAGAAAGCGAATGGTGAAAGGAATTGTAAAAGGGAAAGCGTCATATTTAGTAACAGGAAAGTGAAAGGAAGGAGAAGAGGAGAAAAGAGAAGAATTGGAAAAAGAGAGGAAAGAGGAGAAGGTTAGAAAAGTAGAACATGAAGGGGAAATAAAAAAGAAAAAAAAAACAAATAGGAAGGGGAAATGACAGGCACACGGAAAAGAAAGCATAAGGAAAAAGAAGAAAAATGGAGAACATTTTCTACCGCACATAATCTATTCCCACAGTTATCATGGAAACCTTTCTACTTTCCCTTCGGATATAACCTTGCATTGTGCTACTTTTCCTGACTTCTGTGTCATATGAATGAACCCAGCCTTGCAGGGGTTAACAGAGTCCCTGGGAAAACATTATGGGGATAATGAGGTGCAGTACCTCTGATGAACTTTGCCAAAGATACGGGTTCACTGGTGTCAGGATTATTTTTGAAGGCGTCAATCAGGCCGGGTTTTCTCTCCTCCGCGCTCTCACTGGTGACCTGCAAGAAGAAGAAATCAAGAACAATCTCAAGAGCAAAGAAAAGGAGCAGAAGCATCCGCAACGCACCGAAGGGTTAATAAGAGAAGGAGAATGTCACAGTTATTCATCATCATCATCGCACGTTCTGCTCCAGGAAGGGTAACAGATCAATGTGACGAAATCTGCGCAACCCCCACTGGCAACCACAATATACAGGGGCCGCAGAGCTGAATACGCTCATATGTAACACACAGATAATGTAGTAGATGTCACCTGCAGTCCTATGTAACACCACAGATAACACAGTGATATCTCTCTGAGTACAGATAATGTAGTAGATGTCTCCTGCAGTCCCATGTAACACCACAGATAACACAGTGATAACTCTCTGAGTACAGATAATGTAGTAGATGTCACCTGCAGTCCTATGTAACACCACAGATAACACAGTGATAACTCTGAGTACAGATAATGTAGTAGATGTCACCTGCAGTCCTATGTAACACCACAGATAATACAGTGATAACTCTGAGTACAGATAATGTAGTAGATGTCACCTGCAGTCCTATGTAACACCACAGATAACACAGTGATAACTCTCTGAGTACAGATAATGTAGTAGATGTCACCTGCAGTCCTATGTAACACCACAGATACACAGTGATAACTCCTGAGTACAGATAATGTAGTAGATGTCACCTGCAGTCCTATGTAACACCACAGATCACACAGTGATAACTCTCTGAGTACAGATAATGTAGTGATGTCACCTGCAGTCCTATGTAACACCACATATAACACAGTGATAACTCTCTGAGTACAGATAATGTAGTAGATGTAACCTGCAGTCCTATGTAACACCACAGATAACACAGTGATAACTCTCTGACTACAGATAATGTAGTAGATGTCACCTGCAGTCCTATGTAACACCACAGATAACACAGTGATAACTCTCTGAGTACAGATAGTTAGTAGATGTCACCTGCAGTCCTATGTAACACCACAGATAAACACAGTGATAATTCTCTGAGTACAGATAATGTAGTAGATGTCACCTGCAGTCCTATGTAACACCACAGATAACACAGTGATAACTCTCTGATACAGATAATGTAGTAGATGTCACCTGCAGTCCTATGTAACACCACAGTATAACACAGTGATAACTCTCTGAGTACAGATAATGTAGTAGATGTCACCTGCAGTCCTATGTAACACCACAGATAACACAGTGATAACTCTCTGATGTACAGATAATGTAGTAGATGTCACCTACAGTCCTATGTAACACCACATATAACACAGTGATAACTCTCTGAGTACAGATAATGTAGTAGATGTCACCTGCAGTCCTATGTAACACCACAGATAACACAGTGATAACTCTCTGAGTACAGATAATGTAGTAGATGTAACCTGCAGTCCTATGTAACACCACAGATAACACAGTGATAACTCTCTGACTACAGATAATGTAGTAGATGTCACCTGCAGTCCTATGTAACACCACAGATAACACTGTGATAATTCTCTGATACAGATAATGTAGTAGATGTCACCTGCAGTCCTATGTAACACCACAGATAACACAGTGATAACTCTCGAGTACAGATAATGTAGTAGATGTCACCTGCAGTCCTATGTAACACCACAGATAACAGAGTGATAACTCTCTGAGTACAGATAATGTAGTAGATGTCACCTGCAGTCCTATGTAACACCACAGATAACACAGTGATAATTCTCTGATACAGATAATGTAGTAGATGTCACCTGCAGTCCTATGTAACACCACAGTTAACAGAGTGATAACTCTCTGAGTACAGATAATGTAGTAGATGTCACCTGCAGTCCTATGTAACACCACAGATAACACAGTGATAACTCTCTGAGTACAGATAATGTAGTAGATGTCACCTGCAGTCCTATGTAACACCACAGATAACACAGTGATAACTCTCTGAATACAGATAATGTAGTAGATGTCTCCTGCAGTCCTATGTAACACCACAGATAACACAGTGATATCTCTCTGAGTACAGATAATGTAGTAGATGTCACCTGCAGTCCTATGTAACACCACAGATAACACAGTGATAACTCTCTGAATACAGATAATGTAGTAGATGTCACCTGCAGTCCTATGTAACACCACAGATAACACAGTGATATCTCTCTGAGTACAGATAATGTAGTAGATGTCACCTGCAGTCCTATGTAACACCACAGATAACACAGTGATAACTTCTGAGTACAGATAATGTAGTAGATGTCACCTGCAGTCCTATGTAACACCACAGATAACACAGTGATATCTCTCTGAGTACAGATAATGTAGTAGATGTCACCTGCAGTCCTATGTAACACCACCGATAACACAGTGATATCTCTCTGAGTACAGATAATGTAGTAGATGTCACCTGCAGTCCTATGTAACACCACCGATAACACAGTGATAACTCTCTGAGTACAGATAATGTAGTAGATGTCACCTGCAGTCCTATGTAACACCACAGATAACACAGTGATAACTCTCTGAGTACAGATAATGTAGTAGATGTCACCTGCAGTCCTATGTAACACCACAGATAACACAGTGATATCTCTCTGAGTACAGATAATGTAGTAGATATCACCTGCAGTCCTATGTAACACCACAGATAACACAGTGATAGCTCCCTGAGTACAGATAATGTAGTAGATGTCACCTGCAGTCCTATGTAACACCACAGATTACACAGTGATAACTCTGAGTACAGATAATGTAGTAGATGTCACCTGCAGTCCTATGTAACACCACAGATAACACAGTGATATCTCTCTGAGTACAGATAATGTAGTAGATGTCACCTGCAGTCCTATGTAACACCACAGATAACACAGTGATAACTCTCTGATTACAGATAATGTAGCAGATTCACCTGCAGTCCTATGTAACACCACAGATAACACAGTGATAACTCTCTGAGTACAGATAATGTAGTAGATGTCACCTGCAGTCCTATGTAACACCACAGATAACACAGTGATATCTCTCTGAGTACAGATAATGTAGTAGATGTCACCTGCAGTCCTATGTAACACCAACGATAACACAGTGACATATCGCTGGTACAGCTGCACTGGGGCCTGGAGGTGGGGAGGGGCCCCTGCAGGGCAGCTCACGCTGAGGCCAATCTGGCCTGTTTATCCGACCTCGAGGCCCTGGGGGGCCCTGGCCAGATTGCCCTCATGTGCGGTGAGCAGGGGGACTGCCTATAGGAGAAAATGGCAGTGGAGTGGAGCTGCAGGGATCCATCCTCCGCTTCCTGCCCGATGCTGTCTGTCTGACACAGCAGCGCGGCTGGATGACGTCAGCATTCAGCGTCTGTCAGATAGAAAGCTGCCAATAATGAAGATGCTGCAGGGAACATGAGGAGAGGTGAGCAGTGGTGTGTGTGTGGGCAATGATGGGGGTGATGGAGGAGGGCAATGATGGAGGTGGTGGAGAGAGCAATGAGGAATGTGGGGTATTGTAAGGGGGACTTATAATGGACTTACGAACAGGGGGAGGATGACGTTAGATATGGATGTAAAATGACCTGGGTGGTGGAGGAGGGTGCTAAGCCTGATAGTGTCCTCCTCCATGTCACAATTCATTGTTGCATAAAATACATTTATTTTTTTCCACATTTTTCCCATGCTTTATGTATTTTTCCCATTAGTACGGGTGAAATACGCTGCAAGAATTGACTTTATGCAGATTTTAATCTGCTGCAAATCTGCAAGGAAAAAATAAGCAGCGTGTGCATGAAACTTCAGGGATTCATTACCTTTTCTTGTTACTGTAAAACCTTATATATTCCATGTGCACACAGCCTTACAGGAAATGGGGGAGAGTCACAGACGGAGTAATTTTTATCATTGGGCGGCAGAGATTATAGGTAATGGGGGGCACAGCGCTGCTGATCACTTTATATTTATATTGGTGGGTGGCTAATAGTATATTAATGGTGGGGTACATATCTGTAGTCAGGGAGGAGACACAAATATGTATACAATGTATGTGACCTTGTTATTTTCAGGGCTGCGACGATCATTGTGACAAGACGAGTCGTGGCCGGGAGATGTTGACATGAAGGTCTGACCAGATGGAGAAGAAACAGCAGAAAGCGGCTCTAATCAGACGAGACGTCAGCAGTAAGTGCCTGGATGTAGACATTGTTCTGTATCTGCACTGTGTGACGTGGAGTGATAATGTTATCTGTGAAATCCCTTATTCTACATTCTCACATTTGTGTGAAATGTCCGTGTGCTTCCAGGTTTGTTTTTCTTACTGGATGGCACACGGACCCGCAGAGTTTTTACGTCCATTCACACACTCATGAAAATCACGGATCTGAGAATGTTCCATTCTGATCCGATTTTGTGGATCATCATAGGACATGCTCAGTGCGGTTGTCTCCCAGCTTCCGTTATTCTTCCTGATCACAGATTGTAAATATTTATAGTTATTTGACTTTTTCTTCCAAATCTCTAAAATGAAGAAGTCAGAGGCACGTCCTCCTCCACCACTTCCTCTTTACACTGACATGTGCCAAAAGGCATTGTGCAACTGTCTGCCTACTGCAGACGTAGCAGAGCTGAATGTGTCAGACTGAAATCTCAATGGTCATAAGTATTCAGCCCTTTGCTCAGTATTGAGGAGAAGCGCCTTTTGAGCTAGTACAGCCATGAGTCTTCTTAGGAATGATGTAACAAGTTTTTCACCCCTGGATTTGGGGGTCCTCAGCCATTCTTCCTGGCAGATCCTCTCCAGTTCCGTCAGGTTGGATGGTGAACGTTGTGGACAGCCATTTTCAGGTCTCTCCAGAGATGCTCAGTTGGGTTTAGGTCAGGGCTCTGGCTGGGTCAGTCAGGAATGGTCACAGAGTTGTCCTGAAGCCGACTCCTTTGTTATTTTAGCTGTGTGCTTGGGGTCATTGTCTTGTTGGAAGGTGAACCTTCGGCCAAGTCTGAGGTCCAGAGTACTCTGGAAGAGGTTTTCATCCAGGATATCTCTGTACTTGGCCGCATTCATGTTTCCTTCAATGACAACAAGTCGTCCTGTTCCTGCAGCTGAAAAACACCCCCTTAGCATGATGCTGCCACCACCATGTTTCACTGTTGGGATTGTATTGGGCAGGTGATGAGCAGTGCCTGGTTTTCACCACACATACCGCTTAGAATTATCACCAAAAAGTTCTATCTTCGTCTCATCAGACCAGAGAATCTTATTTCTCATAGTCTGGGAGTCCTTCATGTGTTTTTTAGTAAACTCTATGCGGCTTTCATATGTCTGGCACTGAGGAGAGGCTTCCATTGGGCCACTCTGCCATAAAGGCCCGACTGGTGGAGGCTGCAGTGATAGGTGACTTTGTGGAGCTTTCTCCCATCTCCCTACTGCATCTGTGGAGCTCAGCCACAGTGAACTTGGGGTTCTTCTTCACCTCTCTCACCAAGGCTCTTCTCCCACGATTGCTCAGTTTGGCTGGACGGCCAGGTCTAGGAAGACTTCTGATGGTCCCAAACTTCTTCCATGTAAGGATTATGGAGGCCACTGTGCTCTTAGGAACCTTGATTACTGCAGAAATTCTTGCATCCTTGGCCAGATCTGTGCCCTGCCACAATTCTGTCTCTGAGCTCCTTGGCCAGTTCCTTTGACCTCATGATTCTCATTTGGTCTGACATGCACTGTGAGCTGTGAGGTCTTATATAGACAGGTGTCGCCTTTACAAATCAAGTCCTATCAGTTTAATGACACACAGCTGGACTCCAATGAAGTAGAACCATCTCAAGGAGGATCACAAGGAAATGGACAGCATGTGACGGAAATATGAGTGTCTGAGCAAAGGGTGTGAATACTTATGACCATGTGACATTTCAGTTTTTCTTTTTTAAAAAATTTGCAAAAATGTCTACATTTCTGTTTTTTTCAGTAAAGATGGGGTGCAGAGTGCACATTAATGAGAAAAAAAATGAACTTTTTTTGAATTTACCAAATGGCTGCAATGAAACAGAGTGAAAAATTTAAAGGGGTCTGAATACTTTCCGAACCCACTGTATATCGAGTGGGCCGTGTTATTTGTGCACTGGGTATTACTATTATTTGTGCACTGCATGGTGCATTTATTTGTGTACTTTGTATTAATATTTCTGTAATGTATGATGATTTATTTGTGCGCGGTTTATCTCTATTTTTTGTGCACTGTATGGTGCATTTATTTCTTTATTATATGAGCACTGCAATGTACATGTTTGTGCACGGAGTATCACAGTTATTTGTGCACTGTATGTTGTATATTTGCGCACTGTGTATCACTGTTATTTGTGCACTGTACGGTGTATATTTGTGCATGGAGTATCACTGTTATTTGTGCACTGTATGGTGTATATTTGTGCACTGTATGGTGTATATTTGTGCACTGTATATCACTGTTATTTATGCACCGTATGGTGTATATTTGTGCACTGTGTATCACTGTTATTTGTGCACTGTACGGTGTATATTTGTGCACTGTATATCACTGTTATTTATGCACCGTATGGTGTATATTTGTGCACTGTGTATCACTGTTATTTGTGTACTGTATGGTGTATAGTTGTGCACTGTACAGTGTATATTTGTGCACTGTGTATCACTGTTATTTGTGCTCTGTACGGTGTATATTTGTGCACGGTGTATCACTGTTATTTGTGCACTGTATGGTGTATAGTTGTGCACTGTGTATCACTGTTATTTGTGCACTGTATATCACTGTTATTTGTGCATTGTATGGTGTATAGTTGTGCACTGTATATCACTGTTATTTATGCACTGTATGGTGTATATTTGTGCACTGTGTATCACTGTTATTTGTGCTCTGTACGGTGTATATTTGTGCACGGTGTATCACTGTTATTTGTGCACTGTATGGTGTATAGTTGTGCACTGTGTATCACTGTTATTTGTGCACTGTATATCACTCTTATTTGTGCATTGTATGGTGTATAGTTGTGCACTGTATATCACTGTCATTTGTGCACTGTATAGTGTATAGTTGTGCACTGTATATCACTGTTATTTGTGTACTGTATGGTGTATAGTTGTGCACTGTACAGTGTATATTTGTGCACTGTGTATCACTGTTATTTGTGCACTGTACAGTGTATAGTTGTGCACTGTATATCACTGTTATTTATGCACCGTATGGTGTATATTTGTGCACGGTGTATCACTGTTATTTGTGCACTGTATGGTGTATAGTTGTGCACCGTATGGTGTATATTTGTGCACGGTGTATCACTGTTATTTGTGCACTGTACGGTGTATAGTTGTGCACCGTATGGTGTATATTTGTGCACGGTGTATCACTGTTATTTGTGCACTGTATGGTGTATAGTTGTGCACTGTGTATCACTGTTATTTGTGCACTGTACGGTGTATAGTTGTGCACCGTATGGTGTATATTTGTGCACGGTGTATCACTGTTATTTGTGCACTGTATGGTGTATAGTTGTGCACTGTGTATCACTGTTATTTGTGCATTGTATGGTGTATAGTTGTGCACTGTATGGTGTATATTTGTGCACTGTGTATCACTGTCATTTGTGCACTGTATAGTGTATAGTTGTGCACTGTATATCACTGTTATTTGTGTACTGTATGGTGTATAGTTGTGCACTGTACAGTGTATATTTGTGCACGGTGTATCACTGTTATTTGTGCTCTGTATGGTGTATATTTGTGCACGGTGTATCACTGTTATTTGTGCACTGTATAGTGTATAGTTGTGCACTGTATATCACTGTCATTTGTGCACTGTATAGTGTATAGTTGTGCACTGTATATCACTGTTATTTGTGTACTGTATGGTGTATAGTTGTGCACTGTACAGTGTATATTTGTGCACTGTGTATCTGTGTAGCCCTGGTATGTAAGGCACACAATACCAGGAGGATGAGTGGAGAGGTAACGGTTAAGGGTTCTACATGAGGCATACCCACTTCAGACACACCCAGCAGGGGTGTAGAGGGGAGTGGCCTTTTTAGCACAAGTGAGTCTGAAGTTCTCCTGAGAAGTGGAGGGAGTCAGGACTAGTGCCTGTTGGGGAACCAAGATTCCTGTCGATACAAAGAGACAGTACAGTAGTGGAGGCTAGTACGGATAACCAAATATTATCCTAGCCTAGTCAGTGCTGATATTGAGAGAGTGAGCAGGTCGAAGGGCGCAGAGGAAAAGGATTCTAAGAGTTGCCTTAAGGATTGGATTATCCTGCACATTGCTCACTGGTCACTGGTGACCGAAGTGTCACTATAGCTTTAGGCATAGTGATAGAAAAACCAGAGTCTTACTGGACCTTAGGTCGCAGCAAGCAGTCCTTGGAGTGTCAGTACGTAACAGGGGTCCGGTGGAATAGGGACTTTGAGCCTGATCAGCAAAAACAAGAACCTAGTTCCATCACCAGAAGGCTCCGACCACAAAACTGACCGGGCAGTACAGCTTGGAGAAGCTGGAGAAATCAGAGTGAACTTAGCTCTATGCAGGTTGGACTCATCATATTGGAAAGTAAAGGAGGCCCCTAAACTGCTCTGCCGTTACCTCAAAACTCATCCTCCATCTACCTCATCAGCTTCCCGGGACCTGCCTGAACAACTTGAAGTAAAAGGTATGGAAAGAAGCTTTGATGTGTGAGACTGTTTCATTTAATTGTATTCCTGCACAACATCGTCATCATCATAGCCCTGAGGGAAGAGTCCCACCTGTAGGGGACCCGACATCTAGCTGCCACACCATCCCCTCAGAGATCTACAGCAGCGCTGGTCTTAGTGATCAGAGAACTACAGGTGGCGTCACGAACTGTATATATACCTATCCCCTGTAAATATACCCCCCAACATACGCCTGACCGCCAGGGCCACAGACCGAGCCAGCGCTACCTGTGACAACCCCATAGACTTCCATGGGCTCGGCTCTGAGTACCCCATTGCTCTGGTAACCCACAATTGTGGTGCGTGGTCACAACAAAAACTTGGCGTCACGAACAGGATCCGAAACTTGCAGCATTGCGAGCCCTGTGTGCCTGTGGAGTGTTTTAGTGAAAAAGACTGTTGCTGTGGTTTGGCGCCAAATACCGCCATATTTGCCGCCATATTCGCGCCCTAAGGCGCTGGAGAAGAAGGTGGGCGTACCTGAAAGAGCGCGCAAAGTCTTGGACACGCCCCCGGCTCTGACTCAGCGGCAGGTCCTGCGACAGGAAGTGGACGCTCTGACATCAGAGCGCCTGCGACGAAGGTCCTGTTCCCACTGCTGTGCCTGTGAAGTAGCAGCATCTGAAACCGGTAGGCTCCGGTTAACCAAGGGGGCGCTAAGATGTCACAACAACCGGCCGACAGTGCGGCCCCAGCCGGAGGCCCCGACCCCGCACTGCGTGGCATTGTAGAGCCAGATGGGGGCGCAGGCCCCGCACCCAGTCCGGTAGTCCCGATCATGCCACTAACGCTCCCATATATGCCTGGGGCGAAATGGCTTCCCCAGTACAGCGGTGAGCCAGGCACTTTAGCAGGCTTCAAGCGGAAGTTATGCAGCATCCTAGAAATGTACTCCATGCCTGAGAGACAGAAAGCTGCTGTGTTAATAGGGCAGCTAACTGGCGCTGCTGAGAGGGAAGTGGAGACTTGGGATACCGTTGATCAGGAGTCGGTACCTGCGATCCTCCTTAAGCTACATGCCATATTTGAAGACCGCACAGAAACGGATCTCCGGATGGCCTTCTATCACTGTTCACAACAGCCAGGTGACAGCATCAGGGACTACGCTTGCCGACTACAGGGAGCCCTGAGAGCCCTTAAGCAGATTAATAATTTAAATGCTATCGATGAGAATAAGATGCTGAAAGAGCAATTTATACAGGGATTGAGATCCCAAGAGGAACGCAGAACTGTAAACTGGTGGTCCTTAGATCATCCGGATGCTACCTTTGATGCCCTAAAGGACATGGCAATAAAAGGGCTGCGACCCCTGGGCAAACCTGAAGTGGCAACCCAACATCATCAGGGTGAAGTCACTCTGGAACCGGCAGTACCCCCCTTTTCCCCGCTAGTGGCAGAAACCAAAACGCAGGCGACACCCCCTAGTGAATTGGACTGTCTGCGCTCAGAGGTGCGCCAGCTGACTAAAAATCTGGCTGCAGTGATGAGTGCCCTGCAGCTGCGGAAAGAGGAAGAAGGGAAGATCTTATTAGCTGATTGCCCAGAAGACGTCCCGTGGATGAACCGGAGAAGAAGGAAGACGTCGCCCCCCCGGAGGAGGACAACGCCACCCCCAGGAGCGACCTCTGATCAACACCCTCCTCGTCGGGAGATCACCTGTTACCGATGCAACCAGAAAGGTCATATGTCTCCACAGTGTCCTTTAAACGGGCAGAACCTGGGTCCGAGGGCCAACACCCAGGAGGAGACCCGTCAGGCCCCCTAGACTGGAACCGCAGGTATGTGGGTGGACGACCCTACCTGTCTATCATTCTAGATGGTATTGCTGTTCCGGCATTGTTAGACACTGGGTCTCAGGTGACCCTAATACCTGATGCCCTATATACTAAGTTCTGGTCAATGGACAGTCTTAAACCCCCGAGCCCTGACTTTACCGTGTATGCTTCTAATGGTCTTCCTGTAGAAGTACTCGGGACAAAATGTGTAGATGTGAAAGTGGGCAGAGAGGAGTTGAAAGACCAGGGCTTCTGGTAGTAAAGACTGTAAATGAGGAGAACGGTTTAAATATAATTTTGGGTACTAACATTATCAGTAATTGTTTGGGAGAAGTTGTGTTCTTACTCCAACAGCTCGCTGAGATTGCCCGACCAAGGCAGAAAGGAGTAATCCAAAGAGAGATCCGGGCCCTGGTGTGTCAGCAGCAAGCGAAGCTTACAGACGGCGAAATTGGTAATGTACGGGTCACTGACTCGAATCCCATTGTGATACCCCCAATGAGTGAAATGATAATCTGGTGCAGGGCAGCCATAGGTCTGAGAGGACAGAACTACCAAGCTGTAGTAGAACCCCACCATTCAGAACATAGACCTACACTTATGACTGCTAGGGGAGTAGTGGAAGTGGTGAATGGAAGAGTACCGGTACGGCTTCTCAATTGGGGAGATGATGAGGTAAACTTACCCCGTTATGCAACCATTGCTAAACTACATGCTGTCGACAATAATTCTATTCTCCCGGCTGAGTCCTTAGACTCCTGTCAAATAGCGGAGGACAATGACCCAGCAACTCAGGTGGCGGAATGGTGTCAGCAGCTCCATGTTGGGACGGACACCACTCCCGCTCACCAGAAGCAAGGGGTATTACGGGTGGTGCAAGAGTATGCCCAAGTATTTAGCAAGAATCCACTTGATTTTGGGATAATTAAGGGAGTACAACATCATATCCCTACAGGCAGTCATCCTCCCATCAAAGAGCGGTACAGGCCTATACCCCCAGCCCATTATCAGAAGGCTAAAGAAATGTTGCGAGATATGAAAGAAGCCGGAGTAATCAGGGATAGTTGTAGTCCCTGGGCAGCACCTCTAGTCCTGGTTAGAAAAAAAGATGGTAGCTTGAGAATGTGTGTGGATTACAGGCAGGTGAATCGCATAACACATAAGGACGCATACCCGTTACCACGTATAGAGGAATCATTAGCTGCTCTGAAAACGGCTAACTACTTTTCTACCCTTGATCTGACTAGTGGTTACTGGCAAGTGGCTGTGGCTGAGGAGGATCGTGAGAAAACGGCTTTCACCACCCCAATGGGCTCTGTGAGTTCGACAGAATGCCGTTTGGGCTCAGTAGTGCCCCAGGAACATTTCAGAGAGTGATGGAAAACTGTCTGGGACATCTCAATTTTGAAACCGTGCTGCTATACTTAGACGACGTCATCGTGTACTCCAAGACATATGAGGACCATCTGAAGCACCTGGCAGAAGTATTTGAATCCCTGTCCAGGTACGGGATGAAGTTGAAACCCTCAAAATGCCATCTACTCAAACAGAAGGTACAATACTTGGGGCACATCGTCAGTTCGGAAGGAGTAGCGCCGGACCCAGAGAAAGTCACTGCCATCCAGAAGTGGCCGGAGCCGAAGAACCTCAAGGAAGTGCGACAGTTCCTGGGACTCACGGGTTACTACAGAAGGTTCGTGAAAGATTACACGAAGAAGGCAGCCCCTTTACAGGACCTCCTAGTAGGACAATCCTAAAGAGCAGAAACCCTCCCTTTAACTGGGGTAAGGAACAGGCTGAAGCATTCCAAAAGATGAAAGAGATCCTTACGGGTGATGAGATCTTAACCTATCCTGATTACAGCCAACCGTTCCTGCTGTACACCGACGCCAGTAATGAAGGTTTGGGAGCAGTTCTCAGTCAGAAGCAGAATGGCCAAGAAAAAGTCATCGCATATGCCAGCAGAAAACTCAGGCCAACTGAGAGGAATCCGGAAAATTATAGCAGCTTCAAGCTGGAGTTTCTGGCGCTGGTCTGGGCCATTACTGAAAGATTTAAGCATTATCTGGCCTCCAACCAGTTCACTGCGTTTACAGACAACAACCCCTTAACGCACCTGGAAACCGCCAAGCTGGGCGCCATGGAGCAGCGTTGGATGGCTCGGTTGTCCAATTACCAGTTTACTATCAAGTACCGGGCAGGCCGAAAGAATGCTAATGCCGACGCATTGTCCCGAATGCCGCATGACTCTGACACGGAAGAAGAATCGGACGACCTGGAAGAAATTGAGCTACCTGCGTTCCATCGAAATGGGGTAGTCCACGAGCATCGAGTCTACAGAAAGCAGTATGGTGCAACGTTAAATCCTTTACCCCATCACAGCTGGAAAGAGACTCAGGACAGCGATCCAGTGGTCAGCCGTATCAAGGAGTTGTTAAGACAGGAAGGTTCCTCTTTGGAAAAGGATGCACCTATGTCAGCAAAGCTCCTGTGGAACGAGAGAAGCCGGTTGTTCCTATACCGTGAGAAGTTGTGCAGGAGATACGTCAACCCCAGGACCCACGAGATGGTCTGGCAGATAGTGGTCCCCAAGGCAGACGTCCAAATGGTGTTGGAAGCATACCATGATCAAGCAGGACACTTTGGCTGGAGAAAGCTGGAGACCCTGTTGAGGTGCCGGTTCTACTGGGTAGGGATGCGCAGCTCCATCGAGAGGTGGTGTCGGAACTGTGGACCCTGTGGTCTCAGAAGAAAGGACTACGGTAGTCAGAAGGCACCCCTGCAACCTATCCGGACGACTCGCCCCCTGGAGATTGTGGCCCTGGACCACGTCAAACTGTCGCCAAGTAGATCTGGATACTCATACGCCTTGACCATGGTGGACCATTACTCTAGATTTCTGGTGGTTGTTCCAGTTAAGGATCAGACAGCATTGACGGCAGCAAAAACCTTTCAAGCAAGCTTCTGTAGACCGCATGGGTATCCGGAGCAAGTATTAACCGATCAAGGACCTGCTTTCGAAGCTGATTTATTCAAGGAATTCTGTCACATGTATGGGTGCAAGAAAATTAGAACAACACCATACCACCCTCAAACCAACGGTCTTTGCGAGAAAATGAACCACATTGTCCTTGATTTGTTGAAATCCATACCGTTGGAAGACAGAAATCGATGGCCGGACTTACTACCTGATTTGGTTGACTTGTATAACCATATACCTGTAAGTTCCACTAACTGCACTCCAGCCTATCTTAAGAGAGCAAGGCCCGGAAGACTACCAATGGATTTAGAACTTGGAGTGGTAGAACCGGAGGCAGACGACGCCGTTGAAAACTGGGACATCAATCGGCAAGAGCAGTACAGACGAGTGCAAGTCTGTGTAGAAGAAAGTCTCAACAAGGCACGGGAGAAACAGGAAGATATTTACAACAGGAATGCTCCTGCCAAGCCTTTGATGCCTGGAGAAGTGGTATTGAAAAGGAAAAGGAAAATGCACAAATTGGATAACCAGTGGGAACAAGAACCCTACGTTGTACAAGATTATAAATATGACAACAGAAAAGTTTGTATCATCAGTAAGGACGGAGGAAGAACAATATCCACTGTGTCCAGAGACCATTTGAAATTGTGCCCGGAACCCTTAAAGTTTCGTGAAGAGAACTCTGTCATCAATCAAGAAGAAAGAAAAGAAGAGGTCATACACACGGATCTGGGAGATTTCCCTGCAGATTGGCCGAGACTGGGAGATGCGGTAATAATTCCGGTGTTGCAGTTTTATCAGCCACAAGAGGAAGTTCTACCTCCAGTTATGCCCATGGTGCCGGTTGAGCCAGTTCAGGAGTTACCTACTCCAGCAACACCTCAGTCTACAGAATCTCAGGAAGGACCAACAGAAGCAGCGCCCCATGCTATGGCATCCCCTGGTGAAGCTGACTCACACCGCCCAGCCATCAGTACGCTTGCCAGATCCATAGAAAGATTGAGACAGTTCTATAGTTTGCCGTTACGCAGTGCAGATAGATCACAGATTAATATACCTGAAGCTACTCCACGTAGATCAGAGCGAGCCACGAAAGGGAAGATACCCATTCGATATCAACAATAATTCGAGTAAAATAATGTAAATATTAAAGTGAAAAGTATATTTATGTGTCCTTTTATTATGACATGGACTTTGTGGCTGTGGACTATGCCAGCCCAGAACTTATCTTTGTATATAGTTGCATTTTATGCATTTTCTTGGTTCTATATCAAACTGTAACTATTACCTCTGAACATAAAACCCGTGTGGTGTGGCACTGAGCGAGGTCTGCAGCCAGATGTCCTGCAGCCCACCCAGGACCCACGTTGAAGGTTTGGTGCGGGTCCTTCACAAGAATACTGTGTATATATTGAATGCCTTGATGCTTTAATACTTTTTGTATTTTCTTACTGTACATATGGCAACGTTTAAGAAATCCTTACCTCCCGGATGGGAAGAGTTAATGTTTATTGTTAATGAAAAACAAAATTTCTTCTTATATTTCACAGCCGGGAGTGCTGTATTTTACCATGGGGAATGTGTAGCCCTGGTATGTAAGGCACACAATACCAGGAGGATGAGTGGAGAGGTAACGGTTAAGGGTTCTACATGTGGCATACCCACTTCAGACACACCCAGCAGGGGTGTAGAGGGGAGTGGCCTTTTTAGCACAAGAGAGTCTGAAGTTCTCCTGAGAGAGTGGAGGGAGTCAGGACTAGTGCCTGTTGGGGAACCAAGATTCCTGTCGATACAAAGAGACAGTACAGTAGTGGAGGCTAGTACGGATAACCAAATATTATCCTAGCCTAGTCAGTGCTGATATTGAGAGAGTGAGCAGGTCGAAGGGCGCAGAGGAAAAGGATTCTAAGAGTTGCCTTAAGGATTGGATTATCCTGCACATTGCTCACTGGTCACTGGCGACCGAAGTGTCACTATAGCTTTAGGCATAGTGATAGAAAAACCAGAGTCTTACTGGACCTTAGGTCACAGCAAGCAGTCCTTGGAGTGTCAGTACGTAACAGGGGTCCGGTGGAATAGGGACTTTGAGCCTGATCAGCAAAAACAAGAACCTAGTTCCATCACCAGAAGGCTCCGACCACAAAACTGACCGGGCAGTACAGCTTTGGAGAAGCTGGAGAAATCAGAGTGAACTTAGCTCTATGCAGGTTGGACTCATCATATTGGAAAGTAAAGGAGGCCCCTAAACTGCTCTGCCGTTACCTCAAAACTCATCCTCCATCTACCTCATCAGCTTCCCGGGACCTGCCTGAACAACTTGAAGTAAAAGGTATGGAAAGAAGCTTTGATGTGTGAGACTGTTTCATTTAATTATATCCCTGCACAACATCGTCATCATCATAGCCCTGAGGGAAGAGTCCCACCTGTAGGGGACCCGACATCTAGCTGCACACCATCCCCTCAGAGATCTACAGCAGCGCTGGTCTTAGTGATCAGAGAACTACAGGTGGCGTCACGAACTGTATATATACCTATCCCCTGTAAATATACCCCCAACATACGCCTGACCGCCAGGGCCACAGACCGAGCCAGCGCTACCTATGACAACCCCATAGACTTCCATGGGCTCGGCTCTGAGTACCCCATTGCTCTGGTAACCCACAATTGTGGTGCGTGGTCACAACATATCACTGTTATTTGTGCACTGTATGGTATATATTTGTGCACTGTATATCACTGTTATTTGTGCACTGTGTATCACTGTTATTTGTGCACTGTATGGTATATATTTGTGCACTGTATATCACTGTTATTTGTGCACTGTGTATCACTGTTATTTGTGCACTGTACAGTGTATAGTTGTGCATTGTATGGTATATATTTGTGCACTGTATATCACTGTTATTTGTACACTGTATTGTGTATATTTGTGGACTGTATGGTGCCTTTATTTTTATATTGTGTATGACTATTATTTGGCCATTATTTTGTGCATGATGCATGGGGTGATGCGTAGGACAGATCTAGAGCGCCGACTCCAATGAGACCTCCGTTGTGTTACCTGCATATAAAACAATCAGTCCCATTCTCATGCAGAAGAGCTGGATGATTTTTTTCTCATCCGTCTACAATCTGCTGCTAATAATCATTACTGGACCATTTAGGCCTCTTTCACACTTCAGTCGTGCGACGTCAGTCAAAATCCGTCAAAATGTGAAAAAAACGGATCCGCCATTTTTTTTGGCGGATCCGTTTTTTTCACATAGACTTGCATTAGTGACGGATTTTGACGGATGGTCGTCCGTTAGGTCCGTTCTCTCTCTCTCTCTCTCTCTCTCTCTCGCCCACAGAAGGTACAGCAATAGGGGCAGATGGGGCAGCAAATGGCATATAATAGAAGTTAGAAGCAGGATGGGGCATTTGTATAAGTCAAATAAAAGGCGAGAAGAGTATTTGAAAAGTGAGGAACCAAAGAAGTGTTAACAGCAAATGCCACAGACATAGGTTGTGGCTGGGAGAAGTCATCATGGCGGTCTGGGCCAGAAGAGAAAGAAAGAGAAGTACCGTAATCATCTGCAATCAGAAAGGACGCCACCTGTTGGTCACCTGTATGATCTGCAGGACTGGTATCTACCACTGTATGATCACCATGTGGATGTAATATTCTAGAGTCAGTTGTATAAAGGTCATGGTGTGGTGGTATTACTCGTGCCTCTTAGGGAATATTAGTTTTGATTAGTGACTGATTAGAATATATGGCATACGATTGTGTTATAGCCACAAAATTTCAACATTTGAGGCTACAGTATTTTACAAAGGGCCACACTCTGACCTAAACCAGGTTTGTAAAGGGACAGTCAGTAGAAGGGTCTCATCCAACAATGACAGCTGTGTATAACCCCACCCACACCACTGACAGCTGTGTATAACCCCGCCCACACCACGGGCAGCAGTGTATAACCCCGACCACACCACTGACAGCTGTGTATAACCCCGCCCACACCACTGACAGCTGTGTATAACCCGACCACACCACTGACAGCTGTGTATAACCCCGACCACACCACTGACAGCTGTGTATAACCTCGCCCACACCACTGACAGCAGTGTATAACCCCGACACACCACTGACAGCTGTGTATAACCCCGCCCACACCACTGACAGCTGTGTATAACCCCGCCCACACCACTCACAGCAGTGTATAACCCCAACCACACCACTAACAGCAGTGTATAACCCCAACCACACCACTGACAGCTGTGTACAATCCTGCCCACACCACTGACAGCTGTGTATAACCCCGACCACACCACCGACAGCAGTGTATAATCCCGCCCACACCACTGACAGCAGTGTATAACCCCGCCACACCACTGACAGCTGTGTATAACCCCGACCACACCACTGACAGCTGTGTATAACCCCGACCACACCACTGACAGCTGTGTATAACCCCGACCACACCACCGACAGCAGTGTATAATAGCAGTGTATAATCCCGCCACACCACTGACAGCTGTGTATAACCCCGACCACACCACTGACAGCAGTGTATAATCCCGCCCACACCACTGACAGCAGTGTATAACCCCGCCCACACCACCAACATAAGTGTATAATCCTGCCCACACCACTGACAGCTGTCTATAACCCCGACCACACCACTGACAGCAGTGTATAATCCCGCCCACACCACTGACAGCAGTGTATAACCTCGCCCACACCACTAACAGCAGTGTATAATCCCGCCCACATCACTGACAGCAGTGTATAACCCCACCCACACCACTGACAGCTGTGTATAACCCCGACCACACCACTGACAGCAGTGTATAATCCCGCCCACACCACCAATAGCAGTGTATAACCCGCCCACACCACCAACAGAAGTGTATAATCCTGCCCACACCACTGACAGCTGTCTATAACCCCGACCACACCACTGACAGCAGTGTATAATCCCGCCCACACCACTGACAGCAGTGTATAACCTCGCCCACACCACTAACAGCAGTGTATAATCCCGCCCACATCACTGACAGCAGTGTATAACCCCACCCACACCACTGACAGCTGTGTATAACCCCGACCACACCACTGACAGCAGTGTATAATCCCGCCCACACCACCAATAGCAGTGTATAACCCCGCCCATACCACCGACAGCAGTGTATAACCCCGACCACACCACTGATAGCAGTGTATAACCCTGCCCACACCACCGACAGCAGTGTATAACCCCGATCACACCACTGACAGCTCTGTTATAACCCCGTC
>JARQOD010000002.1:4787008-4885038 GCA_033576555.1 Oophaga sylvatica
GTGTATAACCCTGCCCACACTACTGACAGCTGTGTATAACCCCGCCCACACAACTGACAGCTGTGTATAACCCCGCCCACACCACTGACAGCAGTGCATAACCCGCCCACACCACTGACTGCAGTGTATAACCCCGCCCCACCACGGACAGCTGTGTATATAACCCCGACCACACCACTGACAACTGTGTATTATCTAACTATTATATATATACCCTATCTATCTATCTATTATCTATCTATCATCTCTATTATCTATTTATTATCTATCTATTTATTATCTATTTATTATCTATCTATTATATATCTACCTATCTATTGTCTAACTATCGATCTATTATCTATCTATCTATTGTTTATCTATTATCTATTTATCTGTCTATCATCTTATTATTCTGTCTCCCCTTCTGCATTGAGATATGTGTGTAGTTTAGTGTCCGGACATTAGATGGTAGTTACCTCTTTTGGCATTTCCCTGGGGAAGAAGAAGTAAGGAATGGAGGCCAGTGCTACAATGCTCGCGGCCACTATGAAGCCGAGCCACCAGGCTCCGATCCAGCGCGGGTCACTGGGAGTAAGAACTATTTCACCTATCAAACAAAGGAAAGCAATGATGAGCAGATTCACGATTTCTTGTATTTATACATTTTTTTGTTTATTATATTACAAAACTTTATTTTTGTTTCTCTTTGATGAAGTCTTCTATGCCAAAAGTCAAGGAAGGAAGGTTTCATCATTATAAAAACAGATTCTACGATTACATTTTTATTGACTTCTTATATAGTTTTAAAAATATGTTTATTCTGCTTATTTATTAACTTGTAAACTTTTTCTTTAAAAGTGTTTATTTTATTCTTTCATTTTAAAAGGGCTAATCACAACTCATGAGACGGACGCAAGGAGAAGGCCGGCTGCTACAATGCCCAGGAGGAGAGAGGACCATTCCAGGTTGGACTCATGAGCTACAGAGGTGCTGCTCATGGTTGTTAATAGGGATGAGCGGACCCGTGGAAGTTTAGGTTCTGGAACACGACCCGAAGTTCATTCCAACATTCGGCTCAAGTACCAAAGCTGTACCCGACCTTGAACCAGAACCTGCGCCCTTTGAAAAGAATGGGGAACCGAACTTTTGAGCTGGAAAACTCTCTTTCTCTCTCTGCATCAGACTCTCGGGAGAAGTCCATGTTCGGCATTTAGCACCAGACATTAACTGTCAGGTACGTACCCTGAACTATTAAATTCGGGTTCGCTCACCTCTAGTCACTAACATTTCTGAGTTTGCAAAGACTGTGGGGATTGTTCAGAGACAATTCCAGCAAATGTGAAATGTGACCGAGTGATGTTCTCATAGTGGACGTTTCTGTCTGGATGAGCCGCTCTCAGTGCTGGGACTTTATAGAATGAATTTTAATAATTGTGGTTCTGGTACATTTGGGCAGCTGCACCATCCTCTAGCAGGTGGTTAGGATTGTGGTGGTGCGAAGTACTATGGACAGTATGACTGTTAGATCCACTGTCCCACCAGGGTAAAGACCGCTGTGAATGCGCCACTCACTATGGATTACAGGGCTGGAAACTTCATCTACAAGTGTCACCAATGTGTACTGGCATTCCCCCAACCAGCTTGGATCCAGAGGCACAATACTGGATTTAGGAGCTGCCCCAAGAGGTTGGCGATAGCTGAACTGAATGCTGGAGCCATCAGCGTGCGCTCCACTATTAACCTTCTGAGGTTAAGAACAGGAGGCGCTATGGCATCACTACATCATGCCCACTGCTCTGGGAAAAGACACAGAGCAAAGCTGTGATCTGCTCCACTCATCATGGGAATGGGGCTAAAAGAGTCTTTTGTCACCTCACTGGAGGAGGCGCACCATATCTGGCATGTAGAATGGGGCGGTGTGGGGCATCCTTCTGCATGGAGGGGACATCATTGTGTCCGGGTGCACTGTGGGGGAATCATACTGTGCAACGGGCACTGGAGGCATCAAATTGTTTAAGGACTGGTCTTCATACTGTGTGGGGGCACTGTGGAGGAATCATATTGCATAGTGGGCACTGGTGGCATCACATTGTAAGAGTAATTATTCTGTGTGGGGGCATTATAATGTGTATGAGTACTATCATACAGTGCGGGAGAACACTGTGGGGACATCATACTGGGCATAGGTAGGATCATACAATGTGGGGGCACTGAGGGGCATCATACTGTGTATAGGTAGGATCATACAATGTGGGGGCACTGAGGGGCATAATACTGTGTATAGGTAGGATCATACAATGTGGGGGCAATGAGGGGACACCATACTGTGTATAGGTAGGATCATACAATGTGGGGGCACTGAGGGGCATCATACTGTGTATAGGTAGGATCATACAATGTGGGGGCACTGAAGGGGTATCATACTGTGTATAGGTAGGATCATACAATGTGGGGGCACTGAGGGGCATCATACGGTGTATAGGTAGGATCATACAATGAGGGGGCATTGAGGGGGCATCATACTGTGTATAGGTAGGATCATACAATGTGGGGGCACTGAGGGGCATCAAACTTTGGATAGGTAGGATCAAACAATGTGGGGGCACTGAGGGGCATCATACTGTGTATAGGTAGGATCATACAATGTGGGGGCACTGAGGGGACACCATACTGTGTATAGGTAGGATCATACAATGTGGGGGCACTGAGGGGCATCATACGGTGTATAGGTAGGATCATACAATGTGGGGGCACTGATGGACATCATACTGTGTGTAGGTAAGATCATACAATGTGGGGGCACTGAAGGGCATCATACTGTGTATAGGTAGAATCATACAATATGTGGGCACTGAGAGGACATTATACTGTGAATAGGTAGGATCATACAATGTGGGAGCACTGAGGGGGCATCATACTGTGCATAGGTAGGATCATACAATGTGGGAGCACTGAGGGGGCATCATACTGTGAATAGGTAGGATCATACAATACGGCAGCACTGAGGGGGCATCATACTGTGAATAGGTAGGATCATACAATGTAGGGGCACTGAGGGGCATCATACTGTGTATAGGTAGGATCATACAATGTGGGGGCACTGAGGGGCATCAAACTTTGTATAGGTAGGATCATACAATGTGGGGGCACTGAGGGGCATCATACTGTGTATAGTTAAGATCATACAATGTGAGGGCACTGAGGGACATCATACTGTGTGTAGGTAAGATCGTACAATGTGGGGGCACTGAAGGGCATCATACTGTGTATAGGTAGGATCATACAATGTGGGGGCACTGAGGGGCATGATACTGTGTATAGGTAGGATCATACAATGTGGGGGCACTGAGAGGACATCATACTGTGTATAGTTAAGATCATACAATGTGAGGGCACTGAGGGACATCATACTGTGTGTAGGTATGATCATACAATGTGGGGGCACTGAAGGGCATCATACTGTGTATAGGTAGGATCATACAATGTGGGGGCACTGAGGGGCATCATACTGTGAATAGGTAGAATCATACAATGTGGGAGCACTGAGAGGACATTATACTGTGAATAGGTAGGATCATACAATGTGGGGGCACTGAGGGGCATCATACTGTGAATAGGTAGAATCATACAATGTGGGAGCACTGAGGGGGCATCATACTGTGTATAGGTAGGATCATACAATGTGGGGGCACTGAGGGGCCTCATACTGTGTATAGGTAGGATCATACAATGTGGGGGCACTGAAGGGCATCATACTGTGAATAGGTAGGATCATACAATGTGGGAGCACTAAGGGGGCATCATACTGTGCATAGGTAGGATCATTCAATGTGGGAGCACTGAGGGGGCATCATACTGTGAATAGGTAGGATCATACAATATGGCAGCACTGAGGGGGTATCATACTGTGTGAATAGGTAGGATCATACAATATGGCAGCACTGAGGGGCATCATACTGTGTATAGGTAGGATCATACAATGTGGGGGCACTGAGGGGCATCAAACTTTGTATAGGTAGGATCATACAATGTGGGGGCACTGAGAGGACATCATACTGTGTATAGTTAAGATCATACAATGTGAGGGCACTGAGGGACATCATACTGTGTGTAGGTAAGATCATACCATGTGGGGGCACTGAAGGGCATCATACTGTGTATAGGTAGGATCATACAATGTGGGGACACTGAGGGGGCATCATACTGTGAATAGGTAGAATCATACAATGTGGGGGAACTGAGGGGGCATCATACTGTGTATAGGTAGGATCATACAATGTGGGGGCACTGAGAGGACATCATACTGTGTATAGGTAGGATCATACAATGTGGCAGCACTGAGGGGGAATCATACTGTGAATAGGTAGGATCATACAATGTGGGGCACTGAGGGGCATCATACTGTGTATAGGTAGGATCATACAATGTGGGGGCACTGAGGGGCATCATACTGTGTATAGTTAAGATCATACAATATGAGGGCACTGAGGGACATCATACTGTGTGTAGGTAGGATCATACAATATGGCAGCACTGAGGGGGCATCATACTGTGTATAGGTAGGATCATACAATGTGGGGGCACTGAGGGGGCATCATACGGTGTATAGGTAGGATCATACAATGTGGGGGCATTGAGGGGGCATCATACTGTGTATAGGTAGGATCATACAATGTGGGAGCACTGAGGGGCATCATACGGTGTATAGGTAGGATCATACAATGTGGGGGCACTGAGGGGCATCATACTGTGTATAGGTAGGATCATACAATGTGGGAGCACTGAGGGGCCTCATACTGTGTATAGGTAGGATCATACAATGTGGGGGCACTGAGGGGCCTCATACTGTGTATAGGTAGGATCATACAATGTGGGGGCACTGAGGGGCCTCATACTGTGTATAGGTAGGATCATACAATGTGGGAGCACTGAGGGGGCATCATACTGTGTATAGGTAGGATCATACAATGTGGGAGCACTGAGGGGACATCATACTGTGTATAGGTAGGATCATACAATGTGGGGGCACTGAGGGGCCTCATTCTGTGTATAGGTAGGATCATACTGTGTGGGGGTGACTTGGGGGAATAGCACAGTGTATGGGTAGTATCATACTGTGTGTGTAAGGGGGCAATGTGGGAGCATCAATCTGTGAGGGGCAAGTTTTGGACATCATACTACATGGTTGCCATAAATGATATAATGAACTTTGTAGGACTTAATTATGGACTGATTTTTGTGTAGTTGGACAGAAAAGGCTTGGTGTACTTCTGATTGTTGTTTAACTATCAAAATAATCTGCTGCAACTACATTGTGGTTATGTGTGCTGGCCCTTTAAATATAATAAAAGCAATGTTACAATAGTATCACTAACTAGCTGAAGAGCCTGGCGCTGCCCGAGCATAGTAACTAACTACAAATTATAATGATTATATCTCTATATATAAAGCTCAGTGTAGAGCCCCGCCCACTCCACATAGCCACATTCACTATAACATCCCACACAATCCCGTCAACCAGAGCTACCGGATAACTACCACTAATATCCCACATTGTCCCATAAGCCAGAGCCACCGGACTACTACCACTAATATCCCACATCATCCCGTCAGCCTGGGGTCACAACCAGAGCGCTGAGTGGAATGGCCCTAACATCTATTCCGGAGATCCCTTTAAGAGAGGCCTGGCATCAGAACCAGAGCGCTGAGTGGAATGGCCCTAACTTCCATACCGGAGATCCCTTTAAGAGAGGCCTGGGTCAGTACCAAAGAGCAGAGTAGATTTGCCCTCACTTCCGTACCAGGGATCCCTTTAAGCATACCTCCCAACCATCCCGGATTGAGCGGGACAATTCCGATTCTGACCCCCCATCCCGCTGAGGACACTATGTGTCCCGCAGTGAGATGAGCCGCCACGCCCCCCCATGCACCCCTTCCTGCCCTCCCTGTTTCTACAGCTCAGCCTCACAGCAGCTAGCAATGACGCTGCTGTTGCTCTTCTGGGCCCACAGGACCTGTGATGAGGTCACAGGAGGAGAGGAGTCAGGGGTCACATGATCAGTGTCCTCGTTGTGTGCAGGACTCTGCTGTGATGGTTGTCATGGTGCTGGATGAGGGTAAGTGTGTGTGGGGGTCGGGACTCGGGTTTACAGTGTGGATGAAGCAGTGCTGTAGTGTGTACAAGTTGGATGTAGCGTCATGTGTGTACAAGGTGTACGGAGCGGAGCCATGTGTGTACGAGGTGGATGTAGCAGTGCTGTAGTGTGTACAAGGTGTACGGAGCAGAGCCGTGTGTGTACAAGGTGTACAGAGCAGAGCCGTGTGTGTACGAGGTGGATGTAGCAGTGATGTAGTGTGTACGAGGTGTACAGAGCAGAGCCATGTGTGTATGAGGTGGATGTAGCAGTGCTGTAGTGTGTACGAGGTATACGGAGCAGAGCCGTGTTGTACGAGTTGGATGTAGCGGAGCCGTGCGTGTTCGAGTTGGATGGAGCGGAGCCGCACGTGTACGAGGTGCACGGAGCTAAGCTGCACATGTACGAGGTGCACAGAGCGGAGCCATGCATGTACGAGGTGCACGGAGCCGAGCCGCGCGTGTACGAGGTGCACGGAGCGGAGCCGCGCGTGTACGAGGTGCACGGAGCGGAGCCGCGCGTGTACGAGGTGCACAGAGCGGAGCCACGCGTGTAGGAGGTGCACGGAGCGGAGTCGCGCATGTACGAGGTGCATGGAGCGGAGCCGTGTGTGTACAAGGTGGATATAGCAGTGCTGTAGTGTGTACAAGGTGTACGGAGCAGAGCCGTGTGTGTACGAGGTGTACAGAGCAGAGCCGTGTGTGTATGAGGTGGATGTAGCAGTGCTGTAGTGTGTACGAGGTGTACGGAGCAGAGCCGTGTATGTACGAGTTGGATGTAGTGGAGCCGTGCGTGTACGAGTTGGATGGAGCGGAGCCGCGCGTGTACGAGGTGCACGGAGCTAAGCCGCACATGTACGAGGTGCACAGAGTGGAGCCATGCATGTACGAGGTGCACGGAGCGGAGCCGCACGTGTATGAGGTGCACGGAGCGGAGCCGCGCATGTACGAGGTGCACAGAGCGGAGCCGCGAGTGTAGGAGGTGCACGCAGCGGAGCCGCGTGTGTACGAGGTGCACGGAGAGGAGCCGCGTGTGTACGAGGTGCACGGAGCGGAGCCGCGTGTGTATGAGGTGCACTTAGCGGAGCCGCACGTGTACGAGGTGGATGTAGCAGTGCTGTAGTGTGTACGAGGTGTACGGAGCGGAGCCTTGTATGAACGAGTTGGATATAGCAGAGCCGTGTCTGTACGAGTTGGATGGAGCGGAGCCGTGTGTCTGTACGAGGTGCACAGAGCCAAGCTGCGCGTGTACGAGGTGCACGGAGCGGAGCCGCGCGTGTACGAGGTGCATGGTGCGGAGCCGCACGTGTACGAGGTGCACGGTGCGGAGCCGCTCATGTACGAGGTGCACAGAGGCGTGGATGCCGCACCGACGTGTACGAGGTGCACATGTAGCAGTGCTGTAGTGTGTACGAGGTGTACGGAGCGGAGCCTTGTGTGTACGAGTTGGATGTAGCAGAACCGTGTCTGTACGAGTTGGATGGAGCGGAGCCGTGTGTCTGTACGAGGTGCATGGAACCGAGCCGCGCTTGTACGAGGTGCACGGACCCATGTCACGTGTGTACGAGGATTACGGAGCTGAGCTGCACCGTGCGTGTACGAGGTTTACGGAGCGGAGCCGTGTGAACGAGGTGGATGTAGCAGTGCTGTGTGTGTACGAAACGGAGCCCTGTGTGTGTGAAGTGTATGGAGCTGAGCCGCTCAGCTCCGTACACACAGGGCTCCGTGATTGAGCCGTGTGTGTATGGAGTGGAGCCTTGTGTGTATGTAGCGGAGCCGCGTGTGTATGAGATGTACAGAGCAGAACTGCGTGTGTACGAGGTGAATGCTGCAAAGCCGCATGTGTACAAGGTTTACGGAGTGGAGTCGTGTGTGTACAAAGCGTGGCTGCGTGTGTACAAGGTGTATGGAGTGGAGCCTTGTGTATACTGAGTGGAGCCTTGTGTGTGCAAGGTGGATGGAGCGGAGCCGTGTGTGTACGAGGCATACAAAGCGGAACCGTGTGTGTATGAGGTGCGCAGGGCTATGCGTGTGCAAGATGTATGGTGGGGAGCATTCATACCTCCCAACCGTCCTGAATTCAGGGGACACTCCCGATTTTGGGAGTCTGCCCCGCTGTTCCGGCCGGGAGTTTTTCCCGTGGACACAGGAGTACATGCCAGAGCCCCGAGGAGCACTTTAAAACTCGCACGTGATGTTCCACCAGAACTGACGTGCTGGAAAATGACCGGAAATTAGGTAATTTCGGGAGGAGATTGTGACGGAACCATGGAGGCACTTCAGGGAATGCTTCAGATCCATAACCGTGTCCTCGCCTTGGAATCAGGGATGTTGGCCATGTGAGCGGATCATGATATGTCCTGCACTGGAGGCTCAGGTGGGCACTACAATGGAGCCGGGCTGCTATAGTATCTTTATAGAATCTTTATTTCTTTCTCTCTCTGTTTCTTTCTCTCTCCTCTTCTTTCTTTCTTTCTTTTTTCTTTCTTTCTTTCTCTCTGTTCTTTCTTTCCCATCTTTCTTTCTCTCTGTTATTTTTTTTCTTTCTCTCTGTTCTTTATTTCCCCTCTTTCTTTCTTTCTATCTCTGTTCTTTCTTTCCTTTCTTTCTCTCTCTGTTTCTTTCTTTTTTCTATCTCTCTGTTCTTTCTTTTCCCTCTTTCTTTTTCTCTCTCTCTGTTCTTTCGTCTTTCTTTCTCTTTCTTTCTTCTTTTCTTTCTTTCTTTCTTCTTCTTTCTCTGTTCTTTTTTTCTTTCTTCCTCTCTTTTCCCCTCTTTCTTTCTTTCTCTCTGTCTGTTCTTTCTTTCCCCTTTCTTTCTTTCTCCTCTTTCTTTCTCTCTGTTCTTTCTTTCTCTCTCTCTGTTCTTTCTTTCCCATCTTTCTTTCTCTCTGTTCTTTTTATTTCTTTCTCTCTGTTCTTTCTTCTTTCCCCTTTCTTTTTCTCTTTCTTTCTTTTCTTTCTCTCTCTTCTTTCTTTCCCCTTTCTTTCTCTTTCTCTCTGTTCTTTCTTTCCCCTCTTTCTTTCTCTCTGTTCTTTCTTTCTTTCTTTCCACCTTTCTTCTCTCTGTTCTTTTTCTTTCTTTCTCTCTGTTCTTTCTTTCCCCTTTTTCTTTCTATCTCTCTGTTCTTACTTTCTCTTTTTTCTTTCTTTCTTTCTTTTCTCTCTCTCTGTTCTTTCTTCTCTCTGTTCTTTCTTTCTCTTTCTTTCCCCTCTTTCTTCTTTCTGTTCTTTCTCTCTCTCTCTCTGTTCTTTCTTTCTTCTCTTTCTTCCTCTCTCTCTGTTCTTTCTTTCCCATCTTTCTTTCTCTCTATCTCTGTTCTTTCTTTCTTTCTTTCTTTCTCTCTTTGTTCTTTCTTTCCTTCTTCTCTCTCTCCCTCTGTTGTTTCTTTCTTACCCTCTTTCTTTTTTCTCTCTGTTCTTTTTTCTGTCCCCTCTTTCTTTCTCTCTCTCTGTTTCTTTCTTTTTCTCTATCTCTCTGTTTTTTCTCCTGTTTCTTTCTTTCTGTTATTTTTTTCTTTCTCTCTCTCTGTTCTTTCTCTCTGTTCTTTCTTTCTTTCCCTCTTTCTTTCTCTCTCTATTCTTTCTTTCTTTTTTTTCTCTCTGTTCTTTTCCCCCCTCAGTCTCTTTCTCTGTTCTTTCTTTTCCCTCTTTCTTTCTCTCTCCTTCTGTTCTTCTTTCTCTCTCTGTTCTTTCTTTCCCTTTTTCTTTCTTTTCTCTCTCGTTCTTTCCCTCTTCTTTCTCTCTTTCTTTCTTCTCTCTGTTCTTTCTTTCTTCCCCTCTTTCTTTCTTTCTCTCTGTTCTTTCTTTCCCTCTTTCTCTCTCTCCCTCTGTTTTTCTTTCTCCCTCTTTCTTTTTTTCTCTCTGTTCTTTTTTCTTCCCCTCTTTCTTTCCTTTCTTCTTTCTTTCTGTTTTCTCCTGTTTCTTCTCTCTTCTCTTTCTCTTTCTCTCTGTTCTTTCTTTCTCCCTCTTTCTTTCTCTCTCTTCTTTCTTCTTTCTTTTTCTCTCTGTTCTTTTCCCCCCATCTCTTTCTCTGTTCTTTCTTTCCTCTTTTTTCTCTCTCCCCTCTTCTGTTCTTTCTTTCTTTCTCTTTCTTTCTTCCTTTTTCTTTCTTCTTTCTCTTCTTTCTTTCCCCTCTTCTTTCTCTCTGTCTTCTTCTCTCTTTTTTCTTTCCCCTCTTCTTCTTTCTCTTCTGTTCTATCTTTCCCTTTCTTTCTTCTCTCTCTGTTCTTTCTTTCCCCTGTTCCTCTTTCTTTCTCTTTTTCTCTGTTCTTTTTCCCCTCTTCTTCTTTCTTTCTCTTTCTTTGTTCCCCCTTTTTCTTTCCCTCTTTCTTCTTTCTCTCTTCTTCTTTCCCCCTTTCTTCTCTCTCCTCTCTGTTCTTTCTTTCCTCTCTGTTCTTTCTTTCCCTCTTCTTTCTTTTCTCCCTCTTTCTTTCCTCTTTCCCGTTCTCTGTTCTTTCTTTCTCTGTCTCTGTTCTTTCTTTCCCCCTTCTCTCTCCTTTCTTTTTTCTTCTCTTCTCTGTTCTTTCCCCTCTTCTCTCTATTCTTTCCTTTCTCTCTGTTCTTTCTTTCCCCTCTTTTCTTGCTTTCTCCCTCTTCTTTCTTTTTCTTTTCTCCTGTTCTTCTTCCTTTTCTTCTTCTTTCTTTCTTCCATCGTCTTTCTTCCCTCTCTGTTCTTTCTTTCCCCCTTCTTCTCTGTTCTTCTTTCCTTCTTCTTTCTTTTCTCTCTGTTCTTTCTTTCCCCTTCTTCTTTCGTTCTTTCTTCCTTTCTTTCTCTTCTCTACTTTCTCTCTGTTCTTTCTTGCTTTCCCCTCTTTCTTTCTCTCCTTTCTCTCTGTTTTCTTTTTTCTCTCTCTGTTCTTTCTTTTACTCAGTACCAGTGTGCCCACAGTACCAGTCACTGTGCCCTCAGTACCGTCAGTGTGATCACCAGTGCTAAATGGGTGTGGTCGAGGCGTGGACAAGGGTGTGACTAGTTGTGAAATGGGTGTGGTCGGGGCATGGCTTAAAATTTACAGCGGCGCACTACGCGCGCCGCAAACTTTGTTCTTCTTTCCCATCTTCAAAAGTTGGGAGGTATGCTTTAAGACAGGCCTGGGGTCAGAACCACCCAGTCACTGTCTGCTGAGGTGTTGTGGAGTGAGAAAACTGTTGCTCATAGCAACCAATTACAGCTCAGCTTCTTTTAAACAGCTCTGGTGAAATGAAAGATGTTTAGTGATTGGTTGCAAGGAAAACTGTTGCTCATAGCAGCCAATCACAGCTCAGCTTCTTTTAAACATCTCTGGTGAAATGAAAGATGCTTTGTGATTGGTTGGTGATACACACACACACACACACACACACACATTCAGTTTTATATATGTAGATTTACAAGGAGAGATGTGTCCTTCAGCATAAGGATGGTGTGTGACCTAGATGCATCTAGATACTTGGCGTCTCTCCTGCTCTCAGCAGCAGCTTGAGGTCTCGCACGCTGACATGGCGGCATATGCTGCCGCAGACACCTCGCCGGGCTGATAATAGAGGTTTTATGGATCAGCAGAAGGCAGCGACGCTTGGCAGCACAACGCCTGTCAGCTCGCCTTTATTTTTGGGCAGTGAAGCTTTGTATCTCGGCCTGATGCTGACACAGCGTTCACACTCACTGGCTGGGAGCTTGTCAATGTCCACGTAGTAGCGTAACATGGCAGATCCGAGGATGAAGGCGACGCCGGGGCCCATCACTGTCACAGCGAAGAGGATGCCTGCAAGAAAGCAAAAAGTAGGAAGGTTTAGAGGAAAACTCCACATCCTGAGGAATCCTGATGTGACTGCAACCAACGTAAAGAAATGGAGAAAAACTTCAAGACATAGTTCTTAAAGGGATCCAGCACTAGAAAAAAATGGCTGCTCCTGTCCTTGTGTTGTGTCTACTACTGAGTCGCACGTACCAGGGCACTGGGGTACTCGGCACCGAGCCCGTTCACTTCACTGGGGGATGTCACGGGTAGCACAGCTCGGTCCGTTGCCCTGGGCGCTCACTAAAAGGGGGATATTTACAGGGGATTGTAGAAATGTTCGTGACGCCACCTGTGGTTTCTGATCAGAGTGACCAGCGCTGCAGGGTGAATCCTCTGAGGGGTTGTTACTTGGCAGCGAGGTGTTAAGTCTTCCACAGGTAAGACTGATCCCTCGAGGTATATGGCGGTGTAGGGGTGAAGGAGCAATAATCCAGACACACACAAGACAGTCTCTTTCTGTACCTTTACTGGTGATGAAGTTTTAGGCACGTCCCGGGAGGCCGTCAGGGTGGAGGATGCACGTCCAGTAATCACTGAGTAGGTGTAAGGCCTCCTTACGTCTTTATGTGTGTGAGTTTCTAACTTGCATAAAACAAAGTGTAACTCCGTGTGAAACAGCTACTACGCCCGGCTGACATTGTGGTAGAGCCTTCTTGCGGACAGAACTAAGTCCTCTATGGCTGATCAGGCCTGACTCCTGTTCTTCCTGACCCCGGTTACGTATCAGCACTGAAGGGCCCCTCTGCGACCTGAAGTCCAGCAGGGTCTCCGGTTTCTCCCACTAGCCGTGAAGGTACTAGAAAGCTCGGACCCGGTGTCCGGTAGTGCAGAGTGGAGGTAAGCTATCGTTGCTATTTCTCCTCAGTCACTCTCTTTCCCCTTTTTCCACTTGCCTGTCATCCTACTCACACCTTTAACATAAGCACAGGCAGCAGTAGGTGTCAGCTTTCTTCTCTTCACCGCTCTCCAACAGTACCTCAGTTGACTCGGTGTTACAAATACTGCAGTTCCCTTTCCTTCACTTCTTTCTTTGGCTCTGTCCAGAGTAGCTATCAGGACCTTCCGTCAGACTGATCTGTGCACACTCCGAGAGTCACTTTCCACTTCCTTAGGGAACTAACAGTCAGCAAGTTCTGAGGTATCAGTTTGTTTCTCTGCTTCTGTCTCATCTGACAGGAATCTCCGTCTGTCTGAACTCCGCTCTGAGCTCTGCTCTGACAGGACATCAACTCCAAAAGCCCACACCAAGACTGGCTTGAACCAGACTGAACTAGCACTGACTACTGCTACGTCTCTCCACACCCTTAAATACTCTAAAGGGGCTCCCTCTGGTGGCACTACAGGGAAATGTGAAGTGTGAATGAATATCGGGTGATTGTGAATTACCTTTCTGTGCATCCTCCTGGGTAATATGTGGCACCAAGCGCAGCTGGGCTACACATCCCCCCCTAGTTATATTCGGCACTCCCGGGCTGAAAAGAAAACAAATTTTATACATAACAATAAACATAACTCATCCCTTGCGGGAGGTAAGAACACTTCAAACGTTACAATGTGTACAAATTAGCAATAGAAAAATATCAAAATACTTTCACACAATAAATACAGGATTCTTGTGGAGGACCCGTACCAAACCTCCCACGGTGGTCCTGGGTGGGCTGCAGGACTTCTCTGCTGCAGACCTCACTCAAGGCCACAACATACGGGTTTTTCTTCTGAGGTAGAATGGCTTTACATAAAACCAAGATGGGGCACCAAAGTGCCAACTATTTATATTAAAGTTTTTGGGCTGGCAAAGTCCTCAGCCACGCAGTCCTTCAAAATCAGCATTTGTAGAAAAATCACATTTCTATCATAACACATTACACGACACATTACCCAACTGGGGTATACTACTTCAGATATCATCTACATATTCAATAAAGTGCAATTCTTCATAACTTTTTACAGTTCAGTAAACCCTGTCTGGGTCCTACTGTTCTTCTTTGAATATGGTTGCACCTTCCACACCTGGGGCTGGAAGTATACGGTGCGCTCTGGAACGCATCACTAAGAGATCGTGTCCTGCTACCAGTGTCTGAGTAGCCACAGTCCTCTTTTCAATTTTGCGATTTGCTTGAGACCTGACAGGTGCCTCTTCTAAGTACAGATTTGGCTCAATAGGGATCGCTGTAGCAGTCACTCCGCTCTGTAGCATTTCCAATGGTGACGCATGTACATGCAATGGCTCAGTAGGGGACGCACTAGCCTGTTGCGTTGCAGAATAGGATGCAGGTGCGCGCAGTGGCTCAGTTGGAGACGCACTAGCCTGTTGCGTTGCAGAATGGGATGCAGGTGCGGCCGAACGCTGATGTAGCTGGGGCTTGGGACACTGAGACACGGGGTACATTTCCGGCTTCAGGGACGGGGTCGCTGACTCGGGAGACATTCAGGGCATACCATCCCTTAAGACCCCAGTGCCGCGTGTAGGTGACAATATCCCCAATAATTAGATCCCTTCCCGGGTGCCCCTCTGGCAGGTGAGACTCCACATCCCTGCGATTAACAAAGACCTCCTGATACAGGCCTGGTTCATGGATGAACCCCCAGCCTCCCTGGAGTTTGAAGTCTCTAATGGCCCCTGGCGCCGCGGTTCCCAGAGCGTACCTTTGTCTCGCCTGACGTTCTCCTTGTCAGCAAGATCTTTCTCCCGGTACCTCCGGCGAAGCTGCTGCGCCTCTCGATGCTCCTGCTGCTGTTGCTGCTCATGCTCCCGGCGTCGCCACTCGTTCTCCTTCTGGGCGGCGTATTCCACGTCGTCTAGGAGCTCCATCTCCTCCCAGTCGATCTCCATCGCTTCGGGCAGGATCTCCTCCGTCGTCCCTACTGGGGGACTGCATTCCGCTGCGGCCTCTGGTTCCAGGCCTGGCTGGCATTCTGGTCCGGGCAGGGCCTCCTCAGCCTCCTTCCCTCCCGCCGCGTCCTCGGCGGAGTCAGGATCAGCTCTCTTGGGGCCGGCCTCCGGTCGTTCATCAGCCGCTGGGTCCAGTGGTAGCGCGGGTGGCATTTGCGCATCTTGAGGGGAGAGCAGTGGGTCCCACAGCAGCCGCTGTTTCAGGGCACGCCAGCTTTGCTCCATCGCCTCCATTTCTGCGCGGTGTCGGGCCATGTCCCTCAGCGCCGCATCCACCTCCTCCACTTTCTGCATTCTCCGGTCATCCGCCCGACCTGGGGACGGTTCAGGCACAGGCAGCAGCTCTTCAGGGGAACGGGGTCTGCGCACCGCCATTCCTCCACACAGCGTCTCCTGTCCTTCCGCCATCTCACGCCAGGCCACAGTGTGCTTCCCATCTGGAACAACCTGGTCTTTTCCGTGGAGGCGGGACTTTCGCTTTCTCTTCTTGGCATAGAGGATGAAGAGGAGGTGGATCTCCCTTGCAGTGGGGCAGGCTCGGACATTGTAATAGCACTTAGACAGGGCGCCCATCACTTTCGCGCCACAGGGGGGGGGTACGCCCACGAAGGCACGCCCACCTTCTTCACCAGCGCCTCAGGGCGCGAATATGGCGGCAAAATGGCGGAAAATGGCGCCAAAAGTCACAAAACTGCGCACAGTCTTTTTGCACAAATACAGTCCACATAGGCGCACAGGACTCACATATAGTAAGCTTCGGATCCTGTTCGTGACGCCAAAGATGAGTCGCATGTACCAGGGCACTGGGGTACTCGGCACCGAGCCCGTTCACTTCACTGGGGGATGTCACGGGTAGCACAGCTCGGTCCGTTGCCCTGGGCGCTCACTAAAAGGGGGATATTTACAGGGGATTGTAGAAATGTTCGTGACGCCACCTGTGGTTTCTGATCAGAGTGACCAGCGCTGCAGGGTGAATCCTCTGAGGGGTTGTTACTGGGCAGTGAGGTGTTAAGTCTTCCACAGGTAAGACTGATCCCTTGAGGTATATGGCGGTGTAGGGGTGAAGGAGCAATAATCCAGACACACACAAGACAGTCTCTTTCTGTACCTTTACTGGTGATGAAGTTGCAGGCACGTCCCGGGAGGCCGTCAGGGTGGAGGATGCACGTCCAGTAATCACTGAGTAGGTGTAAGGCCTCCTTACGTCTTTATGTGTGTGAGTTTCTAACTTGCATAAAACAAAGTTTAACTCCGTGTGAAACAGCTACGCCCGGCTGACATTGTGGTAGAGCCTTCTTGCGGACAGAACTAAGTCCTCTATGGCTGATCAGGCCTGACTCCTGTTCTTCCTGACCCTGGTTACGTATCAGCACTGAAGGGCCCCTCTGCGACCTGAAGTCCAGCAGGGTCTCCGGTTTCTCCCACTAGCCGTGAAGGTACTAGCAAGCTCGGACCCGGTGTCCGGTAGTGCAGAGTGGAGGTAAGCTATCGTTGCTATTTCTCCTCAGTCACTCTCTTTCCCCTTTTTCCACTTGCCTGTCGTCCTACTCACACCTTTAACATAAGCACAGGCAGCAGTAGGTGTCAGCTTTCTTCTCTTCACCGCTCTCCAACAGTACCTCAGTTGACTCGGTGTTACAAATACTGCAGTTCCCTTTCCTTCACTTCTTTCTTTGGCTCTGTCCAGAGTAGCTATCAGGACCTTCCGTCAGACTGATCTGTGCACACTCCGAGAGTCACTTTCCACTTCCTTAGGGAACTAACAGTCAGCAAGTTCTGAGGTATCAGTTTGTTTCTCTGCTTCTGTCTCATCTGACAGGAATCTCCGTCTGTCTGAACTCCGCTCTGAGCTCTGCTCTGACAGGAAATCAACTCCAAAAGCCCACACCAAGACTGGCTTGAACCAGACTGAACTAGCACTGACTACTGCTACGTCTCTCCACACCCTTAAATACTCTAAAGGGGCTCCCTCTGGTGGCACTAGAGGGAAATGTGAAGTGTGAATGAATATCGGGTGATTGTGAATTACCTTTCTGTGCATCCTCCTGGGTAATATGTGGCACCAAGCGCAGCTGGGCTACACACTACTAAGGCTCAGCTCCATTGCCTGGTACGGTAGAGAGGCAAGTAAAGCTCAGTGCCAGAAAAGGGACGGAGCATGAAGGGGAGATGGGGGGCAGCTCGTACAACAGAGGCATGGGGTATAGGAAAAAAGGGGGAGAGGAGAGGTATAGTCGAGAGGAAAATGGATGAAAGGTCAGGGATGGACCATGGCGGGAAAGGGTTAGAAACATTGTCAGACATGGATAGAGATATGTCTGGAGATATCTCTGGAGAGAAAAGGATATGTGGCAGAACAGAGATGGAGCCGTTAAAGGGTAGAGATTCAGACCTGGGAGGACAGGGGCGGACCTGTTGCAGGACAGAGTATGAGTCAGAGTCACAAAAGGATAGATATGTATGTTTGACTCACGCACCACAATTGTGGATACCAGGACTATGGGGTACTCGGAGCCGACCCCATCGATTTCCATGGGAGATGTCACTGGTAGCGGTGGCTCGGTCCGTGGCCCTGGCAGTCAATGCGATGGGGGAATATTTACAGGGGATTATTAGGATAGTTCGTGACGCCACCTGTGGTTTCTGGTAATTTGTACCAGCGCTGCTGTAAGGGTCTTCACAGGGGATGTTATGGGGCAGCTTGGTAGTAAGTCTCCCACAGGTGAGACGTGTCCCTGGAAGTCTATGGGGGTTATGATGCAGGGTGTAGTAAGAATTCAGCCAAACACAATGCAGCTTCTTTTCATACCTTTTACTGATGGTGGTTCAAGCAGATCCCGGGAAGCTGGTCGGGGTGGAGAGTGCACATTCAGGTAGCAGCCGAGCAGGTTAGAGGCCTCCTTAACTTCCATATAATGTGAGTCCAACTTGCCTGAAGCGAAGTTAACTCTAAAACTCCAGCTTTCTCTGTAGCTGTACTGCCCGGCCGGTTTTGTGGTGGAGCCTTCTAATGGTGAAAACTAAGTCTATATTTGCTGATCAGGCTAGACCCGTTAACCCTGACTCCGGTTACGTACCGACACTAAGGGCTTGCTCCTGCAACCTGTAGTCCAGCGAGCCTCTGGTTTTCTTGTCACTATGCTTGAAACAGTAGCGACGCTTCGGTCCCCAGTGACCGGTGATTTAGTGCAGGTAATCCAATACCTAAGGCACTGCTCTGTCTTCTCCACTGTGCCCTTCGCCCTGCTTTCCGCTCTTAACATAAGCACTGCTGCATACCGTGTTTCCCCGAAAGTAAGACAGTGTCTTACTTTCTTTTTATCCCCAAAAGCCCCACTATGTCTTACTTTCGGGGTATGTCTTATATTGAAAAAAAAATTACCTGTATCTAACCCAGTGTGATACAGTACCACCTGCTGTATTTAATCCAGTGTGACACCTGCTGATACCCACTGGGTTACATACAGCAGATGATACCCAGTATGCCAGTGTATATGTTTTACTGATGTATGATTAATACTGTGTAGGGAATCTACCACCAGAAAAACTCACCTGAGTTTTTCTGCAGCCGCCTTCCGCCACGGGCTCCGGCTCCCTGCAGCCGCTGGTCCCGCCGCGCTGCGTCGCTCCGTTCGCCCGCAGTCCCGGGCTTAAGTTCTCGCGCGCTCTATTTAAATTTCTTCTTCGGTCCCGAAACGTCATCACGTTGGTCACTCACGTGACCGGAGGCCGCAGTGATAGACAGTTCTCTCCAGCCTCCGGTCACGTGAGTGACCAACGTGACGACGTTTCGGGACCGAAGAAGAAATTTAAATAGAGCGCGCGAGAACTTCAGCCCGGGACTGCGGGCGAACGGAGCGACGGAGGACGGCGGGACCAGCGGCTGCAGGGAGCCGGAGCCCGTGGCGGAAGGCGGCTGCAGAAAAACTCAGGTGAGTTTTTCTGGTGGTAGATGGCAGACGCGGCGATGTATGGAGAGGGGGACGGTGCGGACGTGGGCAGGAAGCGGCGCGCAGCTAGATGAGAGGGAGGCGGCAATACCCCGTGTTTCCCCGAAAGTAAGACATATGTCTTACTTTCGGGGTACGGCTTATATTAGCCGACCCCTCTGAAACTCCCGATACGTCTTACAATCGGGGGTGTCTTACTATCGGGGAAACACGGTAGAAGTCGAGTCTCAGATTCCCTGTTTGGGCTCGCTGAGCAGCTCTCAGTATTCTCCTAGTCCAGGACCTCTGTCGACTGGACTTCACTGTCCTGGGACAGGCGGCTGAAGTCTCTGCTCTGAACTTAGCAGGAAAACTGATCTGATGACTCACTGTCCTAAGACAGGAAGGTGACTCCACTGTCGGAGACAGGAAACAAAACTCACTATGATGGACCCCACCAACTTATATACCCCTATGGGTGGTTAAAGAGTGTGAGTGACATGAGTAAATGGTTATCAGCTTGGCTGTTACCTTCCTGTGCACTTTCTGGATTTTCATTGTGCCTGCATAGCTGGGCTACACATGTAGATTTGGCAGGACATGGCTCGAGACATGGCACGACAGGAACTGAAACATTCAAAGACAAAAAAACTGACTGGCACTTCCAGACTAATGTGAACTAGGTGCAAACCAGGGAGCTGAGTGATGTTAAACTCGGCTGTACTCCTCTACTTTACCTGGCTTATGATTGCCTAGCATTGGCAACATGCACATGCAGGTGGCATCGAGTCACCAGTGAACATTCAATATAGCTAATAGAACTGGATGCCTTCAGCTAATTAGGTAATAGGGACTGCAACACAGGTGGTGATTTTAATTACACCGGCTCCCTACTTTACCCATATATGCAGGCATTACTGACAGAGGTGCATATTCACCAGAAATTCAGATATCAGCTAATAGAGGTATGTTCACATTAGGTTAGGGACTCAACAGAATTGAGACCACCTTGACGATGGTTGTTGGGCTTTAAAATGTTTGGCCAATGTTTTACTAAGCGTCTCAAATTTTTCCTTATATTCCAAAGCCATATTGCTATTCAAAATTTCATGTATTCTATGTTGTCATGCTTTAGTATGCTTGAGTGCAGCCTTTTTTTGGATGTTTTACATGAGGGTAGCTCCCTTTGGTTTGCACCTAGTTCACATTAGTCTGGAAGTGCCAGTCAGGTTTTTTGTCTTTTGAATGTTAGCTTGCTGACCGAGCACTCCGCCCCCACCAGGTGGTGATTTTAATTACACCAGGTCCCTACTTTACCCATAAATGCAGGCATTACTGACAGAGGTGCATATTCACCCAGAAATTCAGATATCAGCCTAATAGAGGTATGTTCACATTAGGTTAGGGACTCAACAGAATTGAGACCACCTTGACGATGGTTGTTGGGCTTTAAAATGTTTGGCCAAATGTTTTATACTAAGCGTCTCAAATTTTTCCTTATATTCCAAAGCCATATTGCTATTCAAAATTTCATGTATTCTATGTTGTCATGCTTTAGTATGCTTGAGTGCAGCCTTTTTTTGGATGTTTTACATGAGGGTAGCTCCCTTTGGTTTGCACCTAGTTCACATTAGTCTGGAAGTGCCAGTCAGGTTTTTTGTCTTTTGAATGTTAGCTTGCTGACCGAGCACTCCGCCCCCACCAGGTGGTGATTTTAATTACACCAGGTCCCTACTTTACCATAAATGCAGGCATTACTGACAGAGGTGCATATTCACCCAGAAATTCAGATATCAGCCTAATAGAGGTATGTTCACATTAGGTTAGGGACTCAACAGAATTGAGACCACCTTGACGATGGTTGTTGGGCTTTAAAATGTTTGGCCAAATGTTTATACTAAGCGTCTCAAATTTTTCCTTATATTCCAAAGCCATATTGCTATTCAAAATTTCATGTATTCTATGTTGTCATGCTTTAGTATGCTTGAGTGCAGCCTTTTTTTGGATGTTTTACATGAGGGTAGCTCCCTTTGGTTTGCACCTAGTTCACATTAGTCTGGAAGTGCCAGTCAGGTTTTTTGTCTTTTGAATGTTAGCTTGCTGACCGAGCACTCCGCCCCCACCAGGTGGTGATTTTAATTACACCAGGTCCCTACTTTACCCATAAATGCAGGCATTACTGACAGAGGTGCATATTCACCCAGAAATTCAGATATCAGCCTAATAGAGGTATGTTCACATTAGGTTAGGGACTCAACAGAATTGAGACCACCTTGACGATGGTTGTTGGGCTTTAAAATGTTTGGCCAAATGTTTATACTAAGCGTCTCAAATTTTTCCTTATATTCCAAAGCCATATTGCTATTCAAAATTTCATGTATTCTATGTTGTCATGCTTTAGTATGCTTGAGTGCAGCCTTTTTTTGGATGAGGAACTGAAACATGGCAGGATAGGGCTAGAGACATGGCAGGACAGGGACAGAGCCGTGGCAGGACAGGGACAGAGTCGTGGCAGGACAGTGACGGAGTCGTGGCAGGACAAGGACAGAGTCGTGGCAGGACAGGGACGGAGTCGGGGCAGGACAGGGACGGAGTCGTGGCAGGACAGGGACAGAGTCGGGGCAGGACGGACGGAGTCATGGCAGGACAGGGACAGAGTCGTGGCAGGACAGGGACTGAGAGATGGCAGGACAGGGATGGACACGTGGCAAAGCAGAGCTGGAGACATGTTAGGGCAAGGCTGGAGATGTATCGGGACAGGGATGGAGCCGTAGCAGCACGGTGGCTCAGTGTTTAGCACTGCATCCTTGCAGCACTGAAGTCTTTGATACTAATCCCACCAGGACAACATCTGCAAGGAGTTTGTATGTTCTCGCCGTGTTTCCGTGGAATTCCTCCGGGTTCTCCTTTTTCCTCCCACACTCGAAAGACTGACTGATAGGGATTATAGATTGTGAGCCCCAATGGAGACAGCGCTGTGGAAATATTAGTGTGGCGCCCATGAGGGTTCAGTCGCCACAGAGGCGTTGCACCTCAACCAGAGGTGTGACACCCCACTTCCAGGTAAGGAGGGAGCACCCCTAGGACTCCAACACCTGCATCCAACACACACTATCCCAGCAGGGCAGATGGAAGGACCCTACAGGAGGATGGTCTTAGCCCAGGCTGGTTAGCAAGGGGTTATGGGTGGGTGGAGTTTAGGCAGCAGTAAGAGGAGAAGAGAAGTTAGAGAAGCAGTACACAGGTGTGGAGGTGGAGAGGAGAGCTAGCCTTTAGGAGCTCGTCCTCTAAGAGAACCAAGAAGACTGAGGAGCTTCTGGAGAGCTTGAGAAAGGGTCCAGGGCACGGAGAGCGCATATTTCCATCCGTGGCCCCATCAGGACAAGGCCAACAGGGACCGGCCCCTAGACTAGTGGGAAACCTACAGGCCCCGCTAGTAAGCAGGCGGTGGTGACTACTTTACGAGTCACTACTACCAACCACCAGCACTACCTCCAGGAAGGAAACTATATAGGGCCAAGGATGCACAGAATTAATCTGTTACCCGACAGGGTCCGCAGCTTCTGGACTGAGAGACTGCGTGGTGAGGTGCTAGGAAGAGAGGAGTGGAATAGCACAGAGAGAGAAGGCCAGGAAAGGAACACACAGAACAGGAGTCCTGGGCAAGTGTGACCAATATACCTGGGGGTTGCTGGACCCCTCACCCGGAGGACACAGTACCAGTCGGGCATCTGTCTTGCTGGCAACAGACTGTGAGTAAAAACCCTGAAACTGCATAGGGACTTTTCCTAGAATTATTTCAGCGACTCACACTTCTCTCTCTGCTACATTCATCAGCACCTTTCCTCAAATATATAACATCTACCTGCCCTGGAAGAATATAGCCTCACCTGTAGGAGGCCTACCAACTAGATGCATGATACCATCACTTCCAGAGGACCTGCACAGCAGCGCTGGTCACCCTGACCAGGAACTACAGGTGGCGTCACGAATCAATACATAAACTTTATCCCCTGTAAATATATCCTCTTTTTGGTGAGCGCCCAGGGCCACGGACCGGGTCGAAGCTACCGTGACATCCCCCATAAAAGTCAATAGGCTCGGGTCCGAGTGCCCTATGGCCCTGGCAGGCGACTCATTTTTGGCGTCATGAACAGGATCCCAAAAGCTCGGTATAACCGAGTCCTGTGTGCCTATACTGAACTGTTTGTGTGCAAGAGACTTTATTGCCAATTGTGAAATATCATCGCCATATTTGTGCCATGAGGCACTGAAAAAGAAGGGTGTATCTTCATGGGCGTTAGCTCACTCTGTGGCGCGAAAATCATGATCGCCCAGTCTAAGTGCTTCTGCAATGTAAGAACATGCCCCATGGCGAAAGAGATCCAGCCTCCTGATCCTCTTTGGCGGAAGAAAGAGGACAAGGAAACCCTGCCCACCTACAAAACCGCGGGAACCTCCTGATGAGGAAGACACATGTGATATAACTAAGATGGCGACAAATGGTGAGCTGGAGAGTGAAGGAGCGCACCTTCCCGGGTGGAAGAAGATCTCCCCACCACTGCAGAACCTGTGTTGCTGGAGGAGTCCTGCACCCTTCCCGACCCCGAGAAGAAAGCGGAGCCCGTGCAGGTGACCCGGCAGTGGGAAGAGGCCGAGCATATGGAACAGAGCTGGAGGGAGCTCGCCCCAGACCAGTCGCCAGAGCCGCTATGCTTGCCCCTGCGTCTCCCTGTAACCGCACCTGGAGTGGGTGAGGAACCGGCTCCGGACCCGACATCACAGAGGATGCTGAACCAGGCCCTGAGGAGGAATCGCTCGTGGGACCTCTCCCCACGCCACCTGCACGTGAACCCGGAAGGCCGCCAGCAGCCGTGGAGTGGGACAGGCCCTGCGGCTTAGAGGACCGGTTCGGGCCAGTTCTCCAACCAGCCCCGCCGGCTGCACCCGTCCGCGCAGAACGCATCTTCTTTCAGTGGTCCCGGAAAGGCCCCGAAATGATGGGGTTTCCAGACCAGCCGGGTGGCGTAAAGGACATTGAGGTACTGACAGAGGAGGAGTATATTCAGCGCCTCGAGGAGGAGTGGAGGCGCCAGGACTGGGAGGCCCAGCTGCAGCGGCAGAAATGCCTAGAAAAGGACCTCGCTGACAAACAACGGATGCAGCAATGCAAAGGTACCTTGCAGGAACGTGGCGGCGGGGCGCCATAAGGGAATTCCGCTTGAAAGGGGGCTGGGGGTTTATTAAGGAACCCGGCCTCTATGCAGAGGTGTTCGTGACCCGGCGGGATGTGGAGTCGTATCTCCTGGAGGGACACCCTGGTAGGGACCTGTTCCCGGGGGACCTGGTGACGTATACCCGACACTGGGGGTTGAAGGGGTGGTACACCCTAAACGTCCACAAGTACCATCCCACCCCTACCGAGCAGGGAGCTGCCAGTAGAGTCCCTTCTCCAGCCCCTGCTTCATGTTCCATACGGGTGCTATCTCCCTCTGAAGTTCCGGCCCCAGCGCCTAATCCTTCGATGGTACAGGTCTTCAGCTCCATAGCCTCACCCATTGGGCCACCTGGGAAGTTTGTCCGGAGCGTGGGCATACAGCTGCGCCGTAAGACTCGGGATGCAGCAACTCAGACACAGATTTGTTGTGAATGGGTTTGAGATGAGTTCTGAGCAGAGGCTCCCTCTGGTGGTTACAAGCGGTACTAGTGAGGATTGTGAGGACTGGGAATCAGGTGTTACTGATTGGTCTTATGTAAGGGAGTCATTTTCCCATCAGGGTTGCCGGTGATCAATTGTTCTGGTCTGAATCCTTCTTTCCAGTTTCCCTTGTAGCCTGCTGTGTCGTGTCTGCATCTCCTGCTATCAGATAAGACAATTTCTTATTTTGTGTTTTTGCTATATTTTTGCATTTTGTACTGCACTTCTGTGGGGGCCTTCAGGGTCCCCTCCGGGGGCTTTTGCCCTCTCAGTTTAGTCCAGCCACTGTGTTTTGTACTTTTGCTTTTTCCAGTTTTTTTTCAGTGGCTGCTGTTTTGTTTTTTGTTACACCAGAGAACTAATTTAGGTGGTAGAGGTCGTGTGATCTCAGGTGATTTTGAAATTAGTAGAGTTGGTGTTTTTTCAGGGTTTTCTGTGAGATTGCAGTAAGTACCCTTCCTATCCTTTTCTATTTAGATAGTTTGGGCCCCAGCGTTTGCTCATACTATTTTCTTTCTGTGTCAGTATTTCCTCTTGTCTAACCGCCATTACATGTTTGGGGGCTTTCTATTATCTTTGGGGTTCTGCTCCGGGGCAGATAGCTTTCCTATTTCTATCTTTAGGTGTAGTTAGTTTCTCAGGCTGTGACGAGGCGTCTAGGACCAACGTAGGAACGCTCCACGGCTGCCTCTAGTTGCGGTGGTTAGTCAGGGTACTGCAATCTCATAGATTCCAACTGCTCTGGTGTATTGCCTTTTTTACCTGCACTCCTCAGCTACCGTAACATAACAGTATCACCGGACCATAAAAATTGTATGGTACTCACAGAAGGGAAAAAATATTTTGAAGGAAGAAAAGTTGTCAGAGATATTTTTCTGTTTGTTGCATTTTTTTTTTTTTCCCTCTGTATCTCTGGGTGCTGGGGAGGATCTTTTCTCCCAATGGAGTTTGCACAGTTGTCTGGCCGTGTGGATCAGCTTGCCACTGAGGTTCGGAGTATTGCTGCATATCTTGCTAGGTTGCCTGTTGTGGAACCTAGGATCCCCATTCCAGATTTGTTTTTAGGGGATCGAGCTAAGTTTCAGAATTTCAAAAATAATTGTAAATTGTTTCTTGCCTTAAAATCTAAGTCCTCAGGAAACGCAGCGCAGCAGGTTCAAATTATCATCTCTCTCCTGCGCGGCGATCCTCAGGATTGGGCTTTTTCCCTGATACCTGGGGATCCTGTTTTGAGTGATGTTGATGCATTTTTTCAGGCTTTGGGGTTATTGTACGATGAGCCTAATGTCACTGATCAAGCTGAAAAAGCCTTGTTGGCATTAAATCAGGGGCCTTATGACGCTGAGTTATACTGTCAGAGATTCCGTAGGTGGGCAGTCCTGACCAAATGGAATGACGACGCTTTGGCGGCCCTTTTCCGGAAGGGTCTGTCGGATAATGTAAAGGATGTTATGGTGGGATTCCCTGTCCCTCTGGTCTCAATGATTCTATGTCATTAGCGATTCAAATTGACAGACGTTTGCGTGAGCGGAGAAGTATGCGTGGAGTGGTGTTGCCTTGTGAGCCAGCTGCTGAGCCCATGCAGTGTGATGGAGTGGTGTCTGGGGCACAGCGTCATGAGTTTCGAAAGCGCAATGGGTTATGTTTCTACTGTGGTGATGCCTCTCATGCTATTTCAGTCTGCCCTAAGCGGGGAAGACGTTTTGCACGCTCAGTTGTCTTGGGTAGTGTTCAGACTAAGTTTTTATTAACTGTCACTCTGATATGCTCTCTGTCCTCATTTTCTGCTCAGGCTTTCGTTGATTCTGGAGCAGCTATTAACCTGATGGATTATGATTTTGCTAAACGTTGTGGGTTTCCCTTGATACCCCTACAGAAGTCTATTCCCTACTGGGGATCGATTCTACCCCTTTGGCTGAGAATAAACCCAGTTTTCTACTCGGGTGATGATGAGGGTTGAACCTGATCACCAGGAGTGCTGCAAATTTTTGGTTCTATATAATCTGCATGACATTATAGTGCTGGGTTTCCTTGGTTACAGTCTCATAATCCTGTTTTGGATTGGAAATCTGTGTCTGTAACCAGTTGGGGCTGCCAATGTGTTAATACCAACACTCCCGTTTTTTCTGCCTCCCCCCAGGCTGAGGATGTTCCTGACTTTTTGTTTGATTTTTCTGATGTGTTTAGCGAAAGTAAATCTGCATCCTTGCCTCCCCATAGGAGCTATGACTGCGCTATTGAATTAGTGCCTGGTAGTAAATTCCCTAAAGGTCGCCTTTTTAACTTGTCTGTACCTGAACATGACGCTATGCGGTCTTATGTCAAGGAATCTTTGGAGAAGGGTCATATCAGACCATCCTCTTCACCCTTAGGTGCCGGTTTTTTCTTTGTGGCCAAAAAAGATGGTTCATTAAGGCCGTGTATTGATTATCGTCTCTTGAACAATATTACTGTGAAATATCAATACCCGTTACCTTGATTTCTGACCTGTTTTCCAGGGTGAAAAACGCTACTTGGTTTACCAAGCTTGACCTCAGGGGGGCGTATAACCTTATTCGCATTAAGCACGGGGATGAATGGAAGACGGCATTTAACACCCTGAAGGGCATTTTGAGTACCTTGTGATGCCCTTTGGGCTCACTAATGCTCCTTCCGTCTTCCAGTCCTTCATGAATGACATTTTCAGGGATTTTGTGGACAAGTTTCTGATTGTTTATTTGGATGATATCTTGATTTTTTCTAATGACTGGGACTCTCATGTGAAACATGTTCGAACTGTATTCCAGATTTTGAGAGAGAATGCTCTGTATGTGAAGGGATCAAAGTGTCTTTTTGGCGTACAGAAGATCTCATTTCTGGGATTCATTTTGTCCCCATCTGTTATTGAAATGGACCCGGTCAAGGTTCAGGCCATCTGTGATTGGGTCCAACCTACTTCATTAAAGGCTCTTCAGAGATTTTTGGGTTTTGCCAATTTTTATCGTAAATTTATTGGTAATTTCTCGGTTATTGTTAAACCATTAACTGATTTGACCAGAAAGGGTTCTGATGTGGTGAATTGGCCTCCTGAGGCAGTCTCTGCGTTTCAGGAACTTAAGCAGAGATTCACTTCTGCTCCTGTTCTACGGCAGCCTGATGTTTCTCTGCCATTTCAGGTGGAGGTTGATGCCTCTGAAATTGGGGCAGTTGCCGTTTTGTCCCAAAAAGATCCAGAGACCTCTAAAAGTAACCCTTGAGCCTTTTTCTCTCGAAAATTTTCTCCTACTGAACGTAATTATGACGTGGGTAATCGGGAGTTATTGGCCATGAAGTGGGCTTTTGAAGAGTGGAGACATTGGCTGGAGGGAGCCAAACATCAGGTGGTGGTCCTTACGGACCATAAGAATCTGGTCTATCTGGAATCTGCCAAGCGACTCAATCCTAGACAGGCCAGGTGGGCCTTGTTTTTCACACGTTTTAATTTTTGTGGTTTCCTTTCTTCCTGGCACTAAGAATGTTAAGGTGGATGCCCTCTCGAGGAGTTTCCTTGCGGACTCTCCTGAGCTATCTGATCCCTCTGTTATTTTGAAGGAGGGTGTAGTTCTTTCCGCCATCTCGCCCAATTTGAGACTTGCTCTGGAGGGGTGTCAGGAGGATAGGCCCGAGCGCTGCCCTGTTGGAAAATTGTTTGTCCGGACCAATGGAAAAAGAGTGTGATGTCTGAGATTCATTGTTCCGCATTGGCTGGGCATCCCGGAATTTTTGGTACCAGAGACTTGGTTAGTCGGTCCTTTTGGTGGCCTACCTTGTCTCGCGATGTCAGGGAATTTGTGCAGTCCTGCGGGACTTGCTCTCGCTCCAAGCCTTGCTCTCACTCTAGTGGTTTGTTGATGCCATTGCCTGTGCCCAGGAGACCATGGACCCATATCTCTATGGATTTAGTTTCCGATCTTCCTGTTTCTCAGAGAATGACCACCATCTGGGTAATTTGTGATAGGTTTTCCAAGATGATACATCTTGTGCCATTACCTAAGTTGCCTTCCTCCTCTGAATTGGTGCCGTTGTTCCTTCAGCACGTGGTTCGTTTACACGGCATTCCTGAGAACATTGTGTCTGACAGAGGAGTCCAGTTTGTTTCCAGATTTTGGAGGACTTTTTGTTCTAAACTGGGTGTTCAATTGTCTTTCTCCTCGGCATTTCATCCTCAGACCAATGGTCAAACTGAGAGAACAAACCAGACATTGGAGACTTATCTAAGATGCTTTGTGTCTGCTGATCAGGATGACTGGGTCTCTTTTTTGCCTTTGGCTGAGTTTGCTCTTAATAATAGGGCTAGCTCTGCCACTTTGATGTCTCCGTTTTTCTGTAATTCTGGGTTTCACCCTCGATTTTCTTCAGGACAGACGGAGGCTTCTGTCTGTCCAGGTGTTGACTCTGTTGTTGAGCGTATGCAGCAGATTTGGGACCAGGTAGTGGAGAGGTTGTCCCTCTCTCAGGAGAAGGCCCAGCGGTTTGCTAACCGGCATAGGACTGATGGTCCTCGGTTTAAAGTGGGGGACTTGGTCTGGTTGTCCTCAAAGAATATTCCTATGAGAGTAGCATCTCCTAAATTTAAGCCTAGGTTCATTGGACCTTATAAGATCATGGAGATTATTAATCCTGTTTCTTTTCGTTTGCTTCTTCCAGGGACATTTAAGATCCATAACGTGTTCCACAAGTCCTTGTTGAAGAGGTTTGTTGAGCCAGTGGTTCCTGCTGCTGTGCCTCCTGACCCTGTTTTGGTTGAGGGCAATCTGGAGTATGTGGTTGAGAAAATATTGGATTCTCGTTTTTCTAGACGAAGACTCCAGTATTTGGTTAAATGGAGAGGTTATGGTCAGGAAGACAATTCTTGGGTGTTTGCTTCGGACATCCATGCTAGGAGACTTATCCGTGCGTATCATAGAACTCATCCTGACCGACCTGGTTGCTCAAATGAGGGTTCGGTGACCCCTCCTCAAGGGGGGGTACTGTTGTGAATGGGTTTGAGATGAGTTCTGAGCAGAGGCTCCCTCTGGTGGTTACAAGCGGTACTAGTGAGGATTGTGAGGACTGGGAATCAGGTGTTACTGATTGGTCTTATGTAAGGGAGTCATTTTCCCATCAGGGTTGCCGGTGATCAATTGTTCTGGTCTGAATCCTTCTTTCCAGTTTCCCTTGTAGCCTGCTGTGTCGTGTCTGCATCTCCTGCTATCAGATAAGACAATTTCTTATTTTGTGTTTTTTGCTATATTTTTGCATTTTGTCCTGCACTTCTGTGGGGGCCTTCAGGGTCCCCTCCGGGGGCTTTTGCCCTCTCAGTTTAGTCCAGCCACTGTGTTTTGTACTTTTGCTTTTTCCAGTTTTTTTTCAGTGGCTGCTGTTTTGTTTTTTGTTACACCAGAGAACTAATTTAGGTGGTAGAGGTCGTGTGATCTCAGGTGATTTTGAAATTAGTAGAGTTGGTGTTTTTTCAGGGTTTTCTGAGATTGCAGTAAGTACCCTTCCTATCCTTTTCTATTTAGATAGTTTGGGCCCCAGCGTTTGCTCATACTATTTTCTTTCTGTGTCAGTATTTCCTCTTGTCTAACCGCCATTACATGTTTTGGGGGCTTTCTATTATCTTTGGGGTTCTGCTCCGGGGCAGATAGCTTTCCTATTTCTATCTTTAGGTGTAGTTAGTTTCTCAGGCTGTGACGAGGCGTCTAGGACCAACGTAGGAACGCTCCACGGCTGCCTCTAGTTGCGGTGGTTAGTCAGGGTACTGCAATCTCATAGATTCCAACTTCTCTGGTGTATTGCCTTTTTTACCTGCACTCCTCAGCTACCGTAACATAACACAGATTGGGGACATGATCTAGTGGTCAGGTCAACCCGTAGGCACCAAGTATGGTGGCCCCAGGAGTGATTGACGTGCTGGAGCTGCCGGCTGGCGCTCAGGTGACACCCGGTGTTGCCCCACTAAATGAAGAAACCCGGACAGGGTATAATGCCATGTATATAATTTTGTTGTTCGAAAAGTACCCGTTGGGAAGTTGCAGTTGATTTAATGTGTTTTACGTTCCAGAACTGTGTAGGTCAGAACTGTGCTGACCCCGGTTAAAATTTGTATATAGTTAGCACTTCTTAAGGTAAAAACTTTTACAGTATATTATTGTGTACCTACCTCAGAAGACGAAAACCCGTTAGGTGTGGCCGAAGACGAGGTCTGCTGAAAGAGACAGTTATGTCTTGCAGCCCAGCCAAGACCAACGTTGGAGGTTTGGAGCGGGGTCCTCCACAAGCACAAGTTTAAGAACAACTTGAAACCAAACCCCGATGGGTTTGCCTTGAAGTTTTAAGTGAATTTGAATGCAACTGTCTTATTGCATTTTAAACCTAGTCTAAATAAAACAGAGTTTTATTAATGTTATTATGCAAGTTTAACCAAAAGTGCCTCCCAAAAAAGGGAAGTTGGTTTTATATGTTATACCTGTTTTTGATGCATCATTATAAAAGAATTTTGCATGTTTCTGTTAATATCACTTGCTCTGTTTCAGCTCGTGGGCGTGCTGTGTTTAACGGGGGGGAATGTGGTTCAGTCGCCACAGAGGCATTGCACCTCAACCAGAGGTGTTTACACCCACTTCCAGGTAAGGAAAGAGCACCCCTAGGACTCCAACACCTGCATCCAACACACACTATCCCAGCTGGGCAGATGGACGGACCCTACAGGAGGATGGTCTTAGCCCAGGCTGGTTAGCAAGGGGTGTATGGGGTGGGAGGAGTTTAGCAGCATAAGAGGAGAAGAGAAGTTAAAGAAGCAGTACACGTAGGTGTGGAGGTGGAGAGGAGAGCTAGCCTTTAGGAGCTCGTCCTCTAAGAGAACGAAGAAGACTGAGGAGCTTCTGGAGAGCTTGAGAAAGGGTCCAGAAGCCTCAGTCTATCACTGCTGCAGCCTATCGCTGTGATGCAACGCCTATTAAAGTTCCCTGCCCTGTGGGGTGTTGCCAGAGCTTTGCATTGAGTTCCTGAACTTAGCATGTGTGTTTGTGTGTTCAGCTCCTGCTCTGAGTGAGATCAGTTCTGGAGAACTGATTCCCTTTGTCCTGTTTTGTTTTTCCGCCTGTTCTGGAGGCGAGTACCCAGATTGCCCTTCCTGGAGGCTGCATATCCAGTCCTGTTCCTGTTGTGTCTTTTTCCTGAATCCTTGATCCTGGATCGGTTCCTGTACCTGTATGTCTGAACTGTGTCCTCGGGTGTTGTTCCTGAAGTCCTTCTGTGTCCTGAACCCTGTGCCCAGTGACTGTGATTCTTGCTATATGACCTGGGTTCATCTTGGAAGGAGGAGTCCGGTGTGTGCAGAGTTTCAGTTACTCTGTGCTCAGCTTGTTATTCGGTGCAATCCCTGGCCGGCTCCAGTTCAATCCGGCGGGACTTGCACCAGACTGCTTGGGTTCCTTTTCAGGTCGCTGCCAGATGTCCGGAGTCCGAGGACCATGGCCTCTTGCCCAGAGCCTGATGACACCACGCCTGATGTCCGATGTCCCATGACCACTTCCAGATGTCGGATCCTTCATTCCCCGCCTGATGTCCGGAGCCTGCGATCATTGCCTGATTTCCGGAGCCTGCGATCGTGGCCCGATGTCCGGAGTCCGATGCCAGTGTTCTGATGTTCCTGAGATCCAGTCCGTGTTTCCTATGTCCAGTCCGTGTTCCTGAGATCCTGCCGTGTTCCTATGTCCGTGTTCCTGATGTCCAGTCCGAGTTTCTGATGTCGGTCCATGTTCCTGAGTTCCAGTCCATGTTCCTGATGTCCTGTCCATGTTCCTGAGTTCAGTCCATGTTCCCGATGTCCTGTCCGTGTTCCTGAGTCCGTGTTCCTGAGATCCCGATGTCCTGCCGGTTCCCCGTGGTCTACCCTGTGATGACGTCTGTCTGGGGGTCAGTGTCTGATGTTTTCCTGCTGAGCCTGTGCTACGCCTGAGGCCTGGAGAGGGCCATTCTAGTATGCCTGTGCCATATGACCCTGGACTGCATCAACCCGTGATGACCCCGCCATCGTCTGAAGTCTGTCTGAGGTTGGTGTTGATTTCTCCTGCTGAGCTTGTGCTGCCTGAGCCTGAGAGAGAGGCCGCCCTAGTATGCCCCTGCCAGATAACCCTGGACTGCATCAACCCGTGATGACCCCGCCATCGTCTGAAGTCTGTCTGAGGTCGGTGTCTGACGTTCTCCTGCTGAGCCTGTGCTACGCCTGAGGCCTGAGAGAGAGGCCGCCCTAGTATGCCCGTGCAGATAACCCTGGACTGCATCAACTCGTGATGTCCTCCCGCATTCGCTTATAATCCTGAGACGTGTACCCTTCGTGATGATCGGAATCGGGAGCCTGGCATTATGTTCTGTTTATGTACTGTGTTTGTCTTCAAGTAAACTTTATGTTTTCGTCATACCTGAAGTGTGCGGTTTGTCTGTTTGTGGTCGCCATCTTGCCCACATGCTCAGTGCCCGAACCCGGTCACTGCCCTCCCCAAGTCGGGCAGGCCCGGGTCCCCCTCTGTGGTCCGTGGGTCCACATTCTCTTTTCCATTTTGGGGGGCATGCCTCACGTGTCGTGGTCTGGCGGCGGTGGGGATTGGTGTTGGAAGCTATGCATGTCCGACGCCCCACAGCCTGGGAAGCGTTAATCCCCTTTTTGGTGAGCGCCCAGGGCCACGGACCGGGTCGAAGCTACCGTGACATCCCCATAGAAGTCAACGGCTCGGGTCTGAGTGCCCCCGGCCCGGGGGCGTTCATTGACCTTACAAGAGAGTAAAATAAATAACAGGGTATCGAGACGTGTACAGACAGATGGAGCCGTGGACGGGACAAATTGGCGTGGACGACAGGATGGAGCTGTGGAGGACAGGATGGAGCGGGGATGGACAGAGATGGAGCCATGGAAGGCAGAGTGGAGCAGTGGTTGGACAGAGATGGAATGATCGCTGGGAGGAATGATATAGGTGAAATGTTGCAGGACCGAACTGAAGTAAAGAAAGATTAAGGGCCATTGGTAAGGTCCTGCAAATCTACAAGGGACATGAATAAAAATTGAAGTGTGATGGAAAAAAACTGAGACCCAAAGGGCTCTTGGATGAAAGCGATTCATAGAAGGAAGAATGGGGAAAAGGGATGAAGTACAGGGATAAGAGGATCAGAGAACATTGTTGGTTCTTTCTCCTTGTTTTTTTCCCACACAAAGAGGAAGAAATCAGCCGGGAAAGAGAATTATTTACTATTCACTTCTTATCTTGTGAAGTTGCTTCTTGTTGCCGTCACAATTCATGTAATAGTTTCCACGAACTATAATAAAATTAGAAGAACATCAAAAAAAGAAATGTTAAGATGAGAAACCCCAAGAAAAAATCCCGCATAAAACGAAAAAGTTCATTGCAGTGGTGCAGAGTTCATGTCTTGGATATCTGTGATCTGTGACGGGAAAGCAGACGCAGCGTTACTTTATGCATGACACCGCTGTTATTGGGGTTACGGAAACTGAAGTCACTCTCAAAATAATTTTTGAGCAAATATTTGATCCTGCAAATTATGAATGTGGAACCTGAGAGCAGAAAGCGCCCGTCCCAGAGAATAGAATTCATTACAATGATTATCCGGCAAGGAGCGAATCTATTATTTTTTATTGAAGAAACCCAAATGGAGATGTATGGAAATAGTAGATAATAGAAGAAAATAGATAGATATTAGTAATAGGTAAATAGATATTGGCAGTAGATAAATAGATATAGATAAAAAAATGAGAATGCAGCACACCAAAAAATGGAGTATCAAGCAGTTTATTGGCCATGGCAACGTTTCGGTCCCAAGTGTGGACAAGTCGCGGGTCTAGTATCGACATTGAAAGTAAGAAAATTCCCAAAAATGTTGTGCGGGGGCAAACGTAAGCCAGGGTGAGGTCGCCTCCAGTTTGTGGTGAGACTGAGCCCCTTGTGCCGTGTGCCGAGGTTAAAATGTCACCCCCTGTTGTCACGGGTCCGCAGGAGTGAATGTGGTGGTGGGTAGGATGAAGGAAATTCTTTGTCTAGGGGGTGTGGTTGGGTTTAGGGTAGAGAGTTATGGGGGGTGGGTAACAGTGAACTGTTGGAGTGGATGGGGTTCATGGTTCTGTTGCCCACCCGGTGGGGCAGAACCGTCAGAAGTTATGCCATGTCCCTTTGGGGGAAATAGGGCGTCTTTCGTCTCTAGGGTCTGGGATGGATGTTTCAGGAGTCTCCTGGAGGCTCTAAAGAAGGGGGAGAGATACTAATGGTAGAGGGTTGAGAGGTTGATTATCCTTCTGGAAGGAGAGGATGGCATCGGGGCCTTCCAAGAGAAAGAGGGGGGGATACAGTGTGGTCCCTTCCAACAGCCGGGCCAGGTAGGTTTGCGTAGGAATGTGGTCCGTCTTCGGTGGGGGGCGTGATGCTTGTCCTCCAAGGTTTAAGGTTTTGGGCTCCTGCTGAAGATGGGCTTTTAAGGCGATTGACTCTAAGCCTTGATACATCCCTATTCCATCATGAGTTTGTGTCAGCTTTGTTTGCCAGAGGGGCTTGAGCTCTTCTGGTCAAATTATGAGTTGGCAAAAAATTAGCCCGGCTGGCGAGATTTTTCGTTAGGTGGTGTTCGCCAAAACCAAGTCAAAAAAATGACCGTGATGACTTTAACGAGCACTTTCTTGTTATGACATCATGAAAGGTTGGCTGATTTTAGGAGGTAGTGGAGATGCAAGGAAAAACCGTGCAAGTTTGGATTCTGAACAAAGAAACAAAGGCAGGGGGCGCTCACAGAGTAATACCGGTGGTTTGGTATGGTCAGGGGTGGACGTTTTAGGTAAACTTAAGGTTCGTGGTCGGTTGCCCACATAGATCATCGCCTTCCTGGGTAGGGACTGTATCCTGGTCTTTACCAGGGAAAACCGAAGTCTGTAAGGGCAGTGACCCCCCACATTACCAAAAATGCACTGGCAGAAATGTGCTTTTGTGGGGAATTTTTGGCCCTCTTGCGCATTTGTGTGGGAAAATTTGGTCCCCCCTTGTGGTGAGTTGGTACCCATTACCGTTGCCCCTTGTCCTTTATATGCTGCGGGACCCCGGTGGGAGAAACCCCTGGGTTGTTTTTGAGGGGAAAGGGGCAGCGGGGGGGGGAAAGGGGGGGGGCCAGGAGGAAAAAACAATAAAAAAACCCTGCCCAGCGAGGGTCTAAGGCCAGACAGGAGAGGGGCTGGGCAACCCCGGGCTATGGGGCCCCCCTTTGGACCCGTTTGCACGGGGGCCCCGGGGATGATGAGTTGGATAGGGGTCGGGGGCATCGGGGGGAAAGTGCCACTGCCCCCAAAAACCCTCATTTTAAAATTGGATGAGGATAATAGGCGTGGCTGAGGACAAGCGTAAAATTGGCAAAAAAGAAGAAAAGAAGGGGAACAACTCTTCTCCGCTTGACCAAAATCCCAAGGGGAAAGGAAAAATGACTTTTCCCCCTGGTTGGTCTTTTAAAGGGGGTTTCCCAAACCCTTAGAACATCTTTCCTCTGAGGAGGGGAACTTGGGGTGTGGCCCCGGATTCGGGGGGCTTCAAGGGGTGCCAAATTTCCTTCTTTGGGGATGAAAGGTCTTGGGGGGAGAGACTGGCCGGGTGTGGAGAGGGGGCAATAAAAAAAAAAAAAGGGGAAAAAGGACCCTCTGTGTCTTTAAAAAAGGGGGGGGGATTCCCCTTTGGGAAAGGGAAAAGGGGGTGGGAAAAAAAAAGCCTTTTAATAAATCACCAATGATGGCGGTACCCACCGTTGGCTGGCGCCCCTTATTCACCCTGAAGTCAAAAACCCCGGGTTTTTCGGCATTTGATTTTTCCCCGGGTTAAAACTGACATTTTCTTTTGCAAGAACTAGGTTGCCAAAAAGGAATGTTTTTAAAAACTAAAAGGGAGTGGGGACTGGGGGCCCCAATTGGTTTTTTTCTCCCGGCCGTATAGCGAGTGGGGCCCTTTTTTTCCCCCTGGTGGAGCCGGGGTTTTTTAGTTAGAAAGGGGAGCTGCCTGACTTAGATGTCCCAAAAGGGGGCAAGAGTCCAGTCATTAAACAATGTATGGCCCCCAATCTAAGGAGACCGGAAGTTCACTTTATGGGCCCTCCCTTTTTTTTAATCGGAGGTTGTTTGTGGAAGGGTTTTTAAAACTGTCCACCCCCCCCAAAAATAGAGAAGGTTCCGAGACAAGCGCTTATGATAGCATCCCCCTTAATGTATAGCTGTGGGTACCGTGGATGCCCTTTGGGGAACACCCCGGAAAAAGGGGGTTCACCTATCATAGAGGTAACGGGGCCCCGAAAGATGGTTTTTTTTTTAAAAGGGGAAAACTGTTTTCAGCAGTGTCTGTTTTTTAGGGGGGTTCCCCGACCCCTTTTTAATTTTGTTTTTCTGAGAAACAAAACCCCCCAAAGGGAAGGGCTTTTGGGGTAATTCGTTTTGTTGGAAGAAGGGGAGTTTTAAGAAGCCCCTTTGGGTTTTTTTTAAAGGAGGTCCCTTTTGGATTTGTGTAGTAAGTCAGGTGGTGGGGGATGTTCAAAAAAAGGGGGTGGCTCTTCCGCAGCTCTCAAGCCCCGGAGTCTGAGAGGTCCCCCTGTATGGGGGGTTTTTTAGGGAAACCGAGCTTTTGTTCAATGGGGTTTTTATGTGGAAAACCCCGAGGAAAACTTTGGATGAGGTGTCAGTTGAAAAACGCTCTTTTGGTTTTTGGAGGGATTAGGGGAAATTAAGTATTTAAGTAGAAAAGCGGGGCACACGCCGGCTCTGAGCGATCCAGTCAGGGTCATGGAGGTTGCAATCCTTTACTCGCACCTTTTTGGGGAAGGGTTTGATTGGGAGAGATGTCAGCTTTTCGGGGTGAAACCACCCCTGAACAAGGGGTAGTCCCCCTCCGATGTTTTGAAGAGATATCAGGGGGGGAATTTGTTGGGGTTTTAAGGGGTTCCCCCCCAAAAAAACCAGCCCCGATGGTTAACTCTGTTTTTTAAAACCTTTAAGCCATTTTGGTTCCCCTCTTGTTAGGTATTCAATGAGTTTTTTTTCCTTTTTCCTCGGGGCGCTTGCTGAAGTCAAATGGGAGGTTCCCTGATTTTTTTGTAAGGGGGTAAGGGCCCCATCCATTGAAATTTGGTGTCCCATAGCGCTTTAATCAGACAGGAAGGTTCGGCAAAGGTTGTTTATTTTGGGTGGTGAAAATTTTCACCCCGACCCTTTCGGCACCGCATTGCTCTGTTCCAGGCGCAATTTGTGCTGTGCTCTGTGTCCGAGAGGCGTGGGGGGGTAGGGCTGGTCCCCGGGAAGGGGGGCATGGTCATGGCAGGCAAAAGCATTTTATGGGTTAAAACAAAACCTCTGGTTTGTCCCCTTTGGGATATGGCCCCCGGGGGGGGTTTTTTTTGGTTAAGACCCGACGGTGGGCAGAGGTTTCTCCCTTTGAACAGTTGGATTGGCAGCTTTTTGGGTTGGATTGGTGTTCGCCAGGGGGGTCCCTTGGGCCCCAGCTGTACATGTTTGCGATTACCCCCTTTTGGAAGTGGAGCGTGGATCGTTTTGGGGGATCGGGATGGATCGGGCAGCACTGGAACCCTCGAAGGTGGGGCGTTCCCCCAAGTGCACTGTTTTTGTTTCCTCTCCGAGAGGAGGGGGCTGATGTCAGGGTGATAGCTACCGGAAAAGGATCCGGTCAAGACAAAGGATAAAAGTAAAGTCTTGGTGGGGGGAGATCCCCAATTTTTTTTTCCGGAACCCTTCCGGACCCAAAGTCCTGCAAAAAATCTGTGGCATCGAATTTGGCCCCGGTAGATTTCCCCCAAAAAAATTGGGGAGCGGTGAGATCCCATCAGAAGGTGAACCCCAAGGAAGGGTTTTTCTTTACCCCGGGAAAGGGAAAAGATCAAAAACACCTGCTCCCTTTATGATTTATCTGGGCAGTTTTTGTGCATTTGCCGGAGTCTCTTGGAGGGTCTACAGTTTGTTCTTCAAAAAATTTGGGGGAAAGCTGAACCCCGGGCAAGAAGGGGTTACTTACCGTCGAGGAGACTGGAGGTTGGGATGGCAACCCCTATATTCCTTTGGTACTTTATTAGATAAATTTTTAAAAAACCCGGGAAAGGGGGTCCTCCCCGGGGGTTCTTCTGTTGGGGTGTTTCAGCCTTTTTCCCGGGGGGGGGTCAGGGGGCAAGTGAAGGATTTCGCACACCGCATGGGCTCTTCCCCGGTTACGCTACCTTGGTTCTGAAGGTAATTCGCCGGTGTGGTTGGGAAAATGGGAGATCAGGGGTCTGCCCCAAAAAAAACTCCTTGCAATAGGGTTCTGTTGACCCTTTTCAGGGCCTCGGGGGCTCAGGGATTCCCCCAATCGGATCTTGGTGTGGGTTTGATCTTTTAAATTCTATCAGGATCCCCTCGAAGTTTTGGGATTGGCTTGGGGCTGCTTCCGTGGGAAACTGTGTGTTGGGGAATCGAAGAGCTTGGGAAAAGGAAACTTTTCCTTGGGGATTTTGGTAGTGCTGGAAAATGGACCATTTCCGTTGTTTTTCCCTTCAAAACAGAGGTGTACAACAGGGTGGGTCCTCCTTGGGGTCTTGGTTTTGGGCCGGTCCCTATGCGGAATGGCCCTAAGCACATTTGGAGACCCCTTTGTGGTCGGACCGCTGCCCTTATTTTAGTTAACGCAGTGGAACGAGGTACTTAGGTGAGCAACAAAAATCCCAGTGGACGATGTTTTTGGGGGACATACTCGGTGAGGGAAAGGTGCGCTCCCCTGGAGTATGAGAGACTGGGCACACGTAGGGCCGCTCTCCTTGGGGGGTTTTTTTTTGTGCCCCTGTTGGTCATCCCTTTCCGGGGGGGCTGCTGCGAACTTTGTTTTTGTTTTGTGTGTGGATACGTGTGTTGGGCTCTGTGATTTGGGTTTTGTAGTGTTTTTTTCTTATATATTGTTATAGGGTTAGTTTTTTGGGGGGTGTTGGTTTTTGGGGGTGGGAAAATTGGGGAGGGGGTTTATTTGTGGGCTAGGAACAGGGGTTTTTTGGGGAAAAAAAGGCATCCCCGATTGCCGGGATGGGGGCATGGAGAGGCATGAGCGCCCCCCGCCCCCAGGCAGTGGGGGGGGAATGGGAGTTGAGTGGGGTTTTGTTTTGTTTTAATATTTGTAGATTGTGGTTATTTTATATATATTAAAAAAAAAATTTAAAAAAAAATGTTTTTTTTATATTTTGTCTGTTTTGTTTATTTTTTTTGTTTTATTTTGTTTGGTGCCCGGCCCCAAAAGGTGAAGATATTATTATTACTCTTCTGTATTATGTATATGTGTGTGAGGAAAAATGGCGGCGGCCAGTTTCAGAAGTTACTTTTGGTTATTTTTTAGTTTGTTATTTTATTGTTATGTTTTTCTTTTTATAATAAAAGATCTACAGGATGTAACAAGGGGGCACCAAACGAAACCCCCCCATTTTGTCTTCCATGTTTTGTAAGGCCACCAGAAATGTTCGGAAGTGCCAGAGGTGAGAGTTCATGTTTTTTAATTTCATCCTCTTTTCCACGCTTCTTTATCCCCCTTTAAATTTTGCTCCCAATTCTCACTCTTCTTCCTATCCCCAAACCGGGGGTTTTTAAAAAAATCATTATCTCCCCTCCCCCTGATAACTCCCCTCAATTTAAACCCCCCCCACTGAACAAAGCCCCTCCCTCTTCCTTCTCCCCCCTCCTCCTTCTCTCTGCTTTCCCCACTGTGGCTTTACCCCCACCCGGACCCACACGGGCCCCCCCTTTTTCTTCCCCTCCCGTCCCCCTTCAAAAAACTACTGTAATATAAAGCCCATTCCTGGACCCCCCGCTCCCGTTTTTTGGGAAAATTTGGGAAAGCACATTCCTCACAATAAGCCCCATGCCATCCAGGACCTCTTTACCTTTCACAGTCTATCCTTCCTGAGCCCAAGACATATGGGACACCCTCCAACACGGCCCCTTTTGCAGCCTGTTACAGTGACCCCTTTTTTCATCCCACTCCTCACCCCCGGGAATAGATTGGGGGGGGGGTGGGTCTTCTTCTTTTGAAACTGCCCTTTCCCAACCTCCTTACCCCACTTCCCCCTTCCCCTTTTTAAGTGTACTCTGTGTATCTACTCTTCTCCAACCTTAAGTGGTCATCTATATGAACCGGGGGGCGACCAATCCTTTATTGACCACTTTCACATGGCTTCTTATTTTCTCTTGCGACTTTTTCCCCCCTTATTATGGGACTTAACATCCCTATACACTCGAAACCCCGCACCCCCCAAAACTTCTGTCGTTTTATTCTTTTTTTGGTTTTACACGTGGTAACGGCAGCCCCCCATGGACAGACGTACCCAACCCCTTTCCTTCCCCTCTCTGCTCCCTAACAATTTAAAAGCCCATCTCCCCCTATCTGATCCCCTCTACTCCTTCTCATCGCTGCCTTTTCCTCCCCCTGTTCACAAATACGACCCTGGAAAATTCAACCCCTAGACATTCCCCCAAATCCCAATTCTTTTTCCCCAGGTGTCCTCCATATCTTCACTCCACGCACAGAGGGCCCCCGGGGTTTTTTAAAATCCCCAAAGGCTTTGGCGTGCCCCGGGGTTTCGGGCAGTGCGGGAAAAAAACACGTTTCAGGAGACTTATGCATTCAAACCAACTTTCAACCCGGGGGACTCACCTCGCTAAGGGGACTTCAGTATTTCCCCACCCCAAACCCAAATAGTTATTAAACCCCCTTTCTCCCTTTCCCCCCCACTCCCCCTCCGCCCCTTCATCGCCAAGAAGTTTGGTGCCTTTTTAAAAAAAGATTGACCAAAAAGTCTTTAGCAAACCCCCCCCCCCTATGTAAATAAACCCCTGCCCTCCCCAAAATTTCAAACATGTCCGATCTTAAAAAAACCTCCCAAAAATCAACTTTCCTCGTATCGCACTACCCTGCCCTGTCCCCCCAAATTGGGAAAAAGAATGTCCATGCGAACTTCCCCCATCTCACATAAAACTCACTCTTTGACCCCCTACAATCAGGTTTCTGCACAAGCCCACCGAAATGCCTTGACCAAAATAACTAAGACATACCCCCAAAAAACCAAATTCTTTTTTCCCCCCTTCTACCCCTGTCCGCCTTTCACCGTAACCCCCCTCCCCCCAACTACAGTCTTCCCTTTTCCTGGAGTCAAACCCCTTCCCCTATCCTGGACCCCCTCATTTTTTAAAATTTTCACATTCAGCCCCCCCCCAAAACCCCCCCTCATCCCCCCTTTTTGGGGGCCCCCTCAAGGCTCGTGGGGGGCCCCCTACTCTTTCCATCAATACCTTTCCCCAAAAGGACAATCAAAGTCGGGGCCCCCCGTACCATCAGGGGTTTTAATGGTGACACTCAGATCATTTCCCCCTTGGGGCCCGATGGCACCTTCTATCCCCAGAATCTTGATTGTCTATCCCCCAACCCCTTTAAAATTTATTTCTAAAACAAAATTGTGAACAAAAAAAAAATCATTTTTTTTTCCCCCTCCATCTCACGTATTTTCCCCTTTGGGGTTTCTATCCCCCCACAATAAATGCATCACTTTTTTTCCAAAACTGTCCGGGAAAAACCCGCCCCCCGGGAATCCCATTTGCTTTGCCTTTCCCCAAACCCCCGCACATCAAGCTCTTGCCATTGGGGCCCTGGGCTAAAATTTTATTTCCAAATTTCCTTTCCAAAAATCTTGAATCTAAAAAAATTTTAATATTTTTATCCCCTTTTTTTTTCCCCCTCCTCGATTTTTCCCTATCCCTCTGTGGCCCCACCCTGACACTCTCGCACATTCCACCCCGTCATTAACGTGCCCCCAAAAAATTTTCCATTTCTCCTTTCGTTTTTTTCCCCAACCTTATTTTTCTTTGGCCCCAAATTTTCCCAATTTTTCCAGTTCAATTTATTTAAAGTGACCTAAAAGGCCCTTTTAAAATTTTCCCCTCCTTTTCATTTTCGAATTTTTCCAAAAATCTACCCAAGTATTTTCAATCCCCAAAATTTTCCTTTTTCCTCCCAACATATGTTTTCCCTTCCCCTCAAAAAATTTGGGGGCGTCACCCACCCCCCGGAATTCCCCGGGGGCCCCAACCCCTGTCAGTTTTCCCCCCATTTTCGGTTTTCAGACAAATTTTTTAAAAACCAAAACTCTTCAGAAAGCTAAAAACCCGCTAATGACCCCCCTTTCCCTCCCCACCTGGATCTGCTGCACCTTTGGGCTAATGTGCTTCAAAATAAAAAAATAATACTCAGTCAAATTTTGGGGAAAAGAAAATTTTTTTATGGTTTTTTTTTTTTAACCCATCATTTTCTTTTTTTTTTTTTCGTTTTGGGGCCCCTTTTTTTTCCTTTTTCCCGAGGAGGGTTTTTTTGCGGCCCCAAAAACATTTTTTGGAAAAAACAAAAAGGTTTTAGGGCCCGTTTCCCCACCCCCAGCGGGGGTCGGGGCCCCATGAAGAGAAGGGGCCAAAAAACCCCTTTTTTCTTTCGGCCCCTTTGTCCCTTTTGGTTTCCCTTTTGGTATTTGGGGGTTTTGGGCCCCGGGTGACGTTTGGGTTTTTTTACTGTGGGGCCCCGTTATGGGGGAGGGGGGAGGGAGGGGGGGAATTTTTCCCCCCGGTCGGCTTTGGTTTTTCCCCAAAGGTCGGTGTCTCCCCCCCACTGTGTTATATAGGGTTTGCCCCCTTAGAATGAGCAATGTGGTTCATCTTGCTCTGGCCCCCCAGGGGGGTTTTTAAAACCCGTTCACTGCTTGACCTTCGGGAAAAAAAATGAAATTTTCCTTTCCCTTATTTACACCCCAAAAAGTGGGGATTACCCCCCTTTTTCTAATTGCAGCACTTTTTTTCTTGAGGGACCATGTAGCCCCTTTTTTTCCCCAGACCACAAGAGTCATCTAACCCCCTTCTTTGTCTTGGCCACCAGGAAATTTCCCCCCTTTTATTACCCTAGCCAAAGGGGAAAAAACCCTTTTAAAGTCCCCGGTAGATAAAAAAGGGGGAAATGGCATAAAACCCCCTGTTACACTGATATTCCCCCTTTCCCCTTTTTTAAAAAATTTAAAAAACCAATTTTCAAACCCTTTCTTTACTCTATGAAACCCGGGATATAAGCATTTTTCCTTAAACCCAAAATAATATTTAGAAATTTTGAAAACCCCAAAAATTTTTTCTTTCCCCCATGGAAAAAGACTTTTCCCCCCCTCAGTACTTGGGCCCAGGGGTGTTCCGTGAAAATTTTCTTTGCTGGGGCATCGGGAAAGGGAGATATTAAATTTTTTTTTTTTTTTTAACATAGTTTAAAATTTTTTTAGCAAAAACCCCTTTTTTATTCTGACTTTTGCCCCCCCCTAAAAAGCCCCCGGGGGTTAAAAACCCCTTTGTTCCTTTTAACCCTAAAAGGGTTTTCCCTTCCTTTAAAAGGCTAAAAGGAAGGAGTCTTTTTTTTCACAATCCCCCCTTTCCCCAGGTCACAAATATCTACTTTTTGCTAGGCACAAGGTGCTTAAATTTCTCCTTATACCCGGGGGGAGAAAAATTCCCCTCCTGAAGCCCCTTTGATATCTATTTTTTTCATTCTTGGGGACCCCCTGTAGGATAGCCCCCAAACTTTTACTTACTGGCAACAGATTTGTCATATTATCGCCCCCTGATGAGTGGGTAGAACAGGTAATCAGCAGCGCAGACAATCGAGCCCAGCGCCATGAACCGCGGACGGTGGTCTGTTTCCCAAATGTGCGAAAACGATGAGCGGTTTTTCCAAATCGTCAAATACAGAAAAATTAAAAGACAGAAAGTTTAAAATGAGATTTTTTTTTTTTAATTGGTTTTAATTAAAAAATTTTAAACCTTTTTTTTATCACCCCTTTCACGCCTTTTCAAGTGCTCAATTCCCATCGCTCCAGTTTGGGTTTCCCCGGGTTGGTTCCTTTTAAACCCCCCCTGTCTTATCTAAAAGTAAATCGATCATTGTATAAAATTAAATTTAGGATTCAGCTTCTCATTTTCAAGAGAGGTTACCCCAGGCAGAGTCGAATGGGACCCCCGGCTTCAGGGTTACGTGGACAGAATTGAGAAAATTGCAGGTTTTTGATACAGCAAGCTGAGTGTAAAAAGGTTTTAGTAACTAAAGACAGTTCTTTTTGCGGGAAAATTGGGCAAGAGGATTTTTGCAATTTTTTTTTGAGCCCGGCCCCAAAATTTGCGCCCGTCGCCCTGTAGTTGTGTTTAGAAACTGCGCACATCCACTTTTAAAAAGCTAAGCTGCAGTACAAGGTAAAGCAAAAATGGAGCGCAGTAAGTTGAGTGCTATTTTTGCAACAATGCCATTCTTTTTTGTTAAAAGGTAGATAATGCCATCTTGTTATATTGCGAATTTTTTTGTTGTGTTCATTGGAGAGGGGCCCGGCATGTTCCTTCATAGCGTGGGGTGTGAGATTGCACAGTTCCTTTTTTAAAGAAAGAGATCCCAGCTGCCTTTGCGATAAAAACGATGAAAAAAAACCCGGTTTTTTTATAGATTTTAATAAAAAGGCTGGACAAGGGTAAAGCTCCCCTTTTGTGAGTTTGGGGTGTTCTTTATGCCTGTCAAAGGGGGAACCCCCGGCCAAAAGCCCTTAACAATTGGAAAATAATTGCTGCAAAAATAATAAAAAAGAAAAAACCTGAAAATGGTACCCCGTAAAAGGGGTTAAAAGGGGCCCAACTTCCGCGAAAACCCCGGGGGCCAATTTTTGGCAGAAAATTTGGGCCAAAAAGGTCTGCGGAAGCAAGTCCATTTGGAGGGACTTGGGAAAATTTTACCAATAAAGTCTCCAAATTTGATGATAACAGTAAGGTTCCCATTTAATTTACGGTGATCTGGTTGAGGGAAAGAAGGTCCTCACAACATGTCAGAGGTGGCCTAAAAGGGGGAAAGGAAATTTCAATGATGGGATGACGGACCCGAGGAGTTCGGGTTCGTCGGTTCGGCTGAACTTGTCCAAAGTTCGGTTTCGGTTCCAGAATTCCCAAACTTGCAAACAATGTGGATAGGAAAATTATTTTAAAAATTTAAAAAAAAATTAAAAAAATTTAAAAAATTAAAATTTTAACGGGAGACGGCGGTCCAAATGGAAGAGTCAAAAAGTTCTTGCATGTGTGTTACTGTACTTGTTGTAAATAAATACATGAAAAAAAATGATGGGGGTTTTACTAACTAATCAACACAAAAACTTCTTACTCGTTTTTCCCCTGCCCACGGAAAAAGGGAAGCGAGGCCCCAAGGCCAGAATTGTAGCATCTAATGGATGCAAAATTTCTGGGGTGGCGAAGCCAGGTTTATTGGATGGGAAAAGGGGCCCAAAATCCTGGCCTTCCCCCTTTATCACCCCCCCGATGTCTACTTTGCCTTAGCGGTTTTAAAATAGGGGGGACCCCACTCATTTTGGGGGGGGGGGGCCCCCTATTTAATAACCAGAAAGGGGAAGGCAGCAGCTGGTCCAGGATATTGCCCTTTCCCCCAGCATAATAGACCGCTCCAGCTTTTGCTTTCTTTGGGGGGTTATTAAAATAGAGGGACCTATGTATTTTTTCATTTTTTATTTTTTTACAGTCCTTGCTGTTGGGTGCTGTGTTTTGGTGATAGATGCCCCCCGTCTAAAAATTTTTTATTGGGGGCGCTTCAGCCTTTTTTCAAGATTTATTAAGCATCCGAACTTGAACAAATAAAAAACTTCACGATCAGTTTGGGGGTTGGGGCTCCTACAAAGCTATGGTGCGGATTTTGAGGGGGACCCAAAGGGAGATAGTTTTAATCATTCAGATGAAAATTTTTTATAGACCCCCCGCCAGGTAAAAAAAATAATGGGGTTTTCCTGAGGTGAAATTTAAAATTTGACTACCCGGTTCTGAGGTAGAATTTGGGAAATAGTCGGGGGTTTTTGTCTGTTTTTTTGAGGGTTGGCCTGGGATCTGTGTTTTTAGGAATTGATTTTGGGTCCTTCTAAAAAATTGTGCTCCGTTGGTTTGGGTTGGATTTAATTTAAAAAAATTTTTCCAAAAGGTATCTTCTACTCATGTGGAGGATAAGGGGTGTTGGATTGTGTTTGTGTTTTTCCGGCCCCCCCTTATTTTTTTGGGGAGTAGACCACAGGGGAAGGGTGTCGTCGCAGAGTCTAAAAATGTGGAACTTTTTGGGGTGTGGCTTCGGAGCTGGTCGTTATTGGGGGGGAGGGGTCTTGGGTTTTTTTTTTCCGGGGATTTAGGCGGGCCCCAAAAAAAATTTAAATTTTTTGGGGGGCACAGTCCCCCCATTAAAGGAAGGGGGACCCAGATTTGACTAGGAGCCCAATGGCTTCCCCGATGGTGGAGTTGGGAATTTTTGAGGTAGGGAGGGGGAGTGAGAGATTGGAGGAGCCCGGGAAAAACCACAAGCCCTAATTAATGGAAATTTTACTTTGTACTAAATTTAAATTTTCTGTTCTTTTTTTGTAAGGTTCCGCCCCTAGGGCCCCCTAGGATCACTTTAAAGGGGCGGGTTTTCTTGTGTGAAATTCAGGGCTTATTGTATTCTTTTTTTTCATCTGCCTCTCGTAACACCAAAGCCTATGTGGGTTTTGATGCTGAAGGGAGGGAGATGGGCCGCCAAAAACTGACACTTTTTTGTTTGGCCCTGCAGTGCCAGTTGTGCAGAGAAAAAGAAAAAAAATAAAGGCAGCTGAAACCCACCCAAAGGGGGAGGTCGGGGATGGAAAACGGAGAGGGCAGAAAGCCCCAAAGAATTTTGGGCAACCCAGGGGAGCCCAAAAAACCCCTCATCTCAATGGAACTTATTATCGTTACAAGTTGTTTTTTTTAAAAGGCCCCCCCTAATATGTTTTTTAGTGGTTAAGTGAAAATTTGGGGTGAATGTTTTTTAAAAAAAGTGGCCCCTTTGCATCTTTTTTTTTTTAACTCTTTAAATTTTCCAAAGAATTTCTTTTTTAAAGGTTTTGAAAAACTTGTAGTGTTGTTTCGTTCCTCTTGTGAAAACCGACTAGGGGGGGTCTGGAAAAAAAGGTTCCCTTTCCCCGTAAGTCAGTCTTGTTTTTCGAACCCCGTTTCTCCCCCCTGAGATCTTGTAGCGGTTTGTTTTTGACCAAATCAGAGCCAGTTTTTCATTGTTTCAATAGGTTTTTTTAAGACTTTTAAGCAAAAAGAGCGGAAAGGTGCTGTTTCAAGGGATGCGGGACTAGGACAAACGTTTAAAAAACCGCAAAATTTATTTAAGTCACAAATATACACTACAGTAAAAAATCCACATTTGTCACTTCCTTAAAATTTTATTATTTGGGTTTTACCAATTATGATATAAATGAAAATCAGGTCCCTTTTAAAGTAATGTATGTACAAAAGGACGCACCAGCAAAAAAGTGGTGAGCCGGAGTTTTATCAAAGGGTGAAAAAAAGGTCGAATGAAAAGTTGTAAAACAGGGGCTGCACCAGCAGAAAAGTGAGTCGCTTGGGTTTTAAAAACGGATGTAATCAGGTTTAGTAAGTTATGTATGTACCAGGCTGCACCAAAAATTTGTGAGTGCAGTCGGGGTATAATACAGGATTTTAACTCAGGTCGTAATTAGGGATTTTAACAGTGTTTCACCAGCAAATAGTGAGTGCAGCTTGGGGGGGTTAAAAACAGGATATAACTAGGATCGTAATTAAGGGATGTACACGTGACTGCACCGCTTTTTTTGGGTGCAGCTCGGGGGTTAAAAAACAGGAGGTAACTCGTTTTATAATGTATTACACAGTGACTGCACCAGCGAAGTGGGCAGTTGGAGTTTAATACAGGGGAACTAAAGGTTCATAAGTAATTTTTGAACAGTGACTGCCCAGCAGAATAGGGTGCGTCTGGAGTTTTAGGGGGTTTTCGGTTTGTAAGTAATGTTTGACCAGGACTGACCAGCAGAATAGGGGGGAAATCTGGGGGATAATACAGGGGGTTTTCTCAGGATCGGGGGTGTAATTTTTGACAAAAGTGACTGCACCAGCAGGGAAAAGTGGTGCGTCTGGGTAAAACAGGATTAAAAATCAGGTAAAATTTTGAAAAATTGTCCCCCGTGACTGCCCAGCAGTTTTTGAGTGCGTTGGAGTATAATCTGGATGAAAAACAGGATCAGAATTAAAGAAATTTTTTAAATTTTTGCACAGCAGAATAGTGAGTGCGCTCGGGGATAATACGGGGGGAAAAACCGGATCAATTTTTGTATTTTACACGTGACTGCCCGCGAAAAGTGGTGCAGTTGGGGTTTTAACAGGATGTAACTGGACAGTAATGAATGTATGTACACGTGACTGCACCGCGTTTTTTTGGGGGGCAGTTTTGGAGTTAATACAGGGGTAATCGGTTTTATAAAGTATTTTATGTACCTTTTACTGCACCAGCGAATGGAGTGCAGCTTGGGTATAATACGGGGGGGAACTCAGGATATTTTGAAAATTTTTTGTCCAGGGGACTGCCCCCGCGAAAGTGAGTGCGCTCTGGGGTTAATAAGGAGTAACTCGGGTGTAAAGATGAAAATAACCCCGTGCTGCAAACCACAGAATAGGGTGCCCCCCGGTTTTTATTTTGGATGTAACTCGGATCGTAATTTTAATGATTACACAGGACTGCCCCGCGGTGAGTGCAGTCTGGGTTTTTTAAAAAGGTGTAATTGGTCAGTTGTAATGTATGTAACAGTGCTGCACCAGCAAAATTGGGAAAGTGGGGGCTTGGAGGTAATACAGGATGTAACTCGGATCGTAATGAATGTGTACCGGGGGATGCCCGCAAAAGGGTGAGTGCGTTTGGGGGTTAAAAGGGGATGTAACTCAGGATAAAAAAATTGTAAGTATGTACCAGTACTCCCCCAGAAATGTGGTGCAGCTCTGGAGGTAATACAGGATGAACTCAGGATCGTTTTTTTGTATGTACACAGGGACTGCCCAGCAGAAAGTGAGTGAGTGGGGGGAAAAATTACGGATGAATGGGGATCTTTAATAAAATTTTATGTACACAGTGACGGCCCAGCAAATTTTGTGGTGAGCTTGGGGTTTATAGGGGAGGAATCGGACAAAAAATGAATGTATGTACCTTGTTTTTGCCCCGAAATTTTGTGAGTGCGCCTTGGAGTATAAAAGGATGAAACTAGGTCAGAATGTAATGAGAAACAGTGACTGCACCGCAGAATAGAAAAGTGCGCCTGGAGTTAATACAGGATAAAACTCGGAAAACAAAAATGTAATGTATTACACGTGTTTTGACCGGGGCGAATGTTGCAGTGGGGGAGTTTAATAGGGGATGAACCAGGACAGAGAATGTTTTGTACACGGACAAAACCAGCGAATTTTTGAGTGCAGCTTTTGGAGTATAATACAGGATGAACTGGGGGTCATAATGTAATGATTTACCAGTGTCACCGAAAAATTGTGAGTTAGTCTGGGGTATTTTACAGGATGTAACTCGGCGTTGAATGTATGACACGGGGCTGCACCCAGAATTTTGGTGCAGCTCTGGGGGAAAATACAGGATGAACTCGGTTCAGTTTTTAATGTATGTACACGGATCCCCCAGCAGAATATGAGTGCAGTTTGGGGGTTAAAAATTAAAGGAGTAACTCGGATCAGTATGTAATGTTTTTTAAAACAGTAACTGACCCCCAAATGTGGTGCGCCTGGAGAAAAAACGGAGGTAAGCAGGCAGTGATGAAATGTATGTAAAGGGGATGCACCGAAAAATTTTAGTGATGAGTTGGATAATTTTTCAGGAGGAAAACTGAATCAGTAATGTAATGATGTACACGGGGGACGCCCGGGGAATTTTGGTGAGGCAGTCGGAGTATAATACAGGATGAAATTGGATCAGTAATGTAATTTTTTTTCACAGGATGCCCCAAAAAAGTAGCCCCAGCTCTGGAGTATAATACAGGATAAAAATCAGGTTCGAATGTAAGTTTGAACACTTTTGACTGCCCACAGAATAGTGAGTGCAGCTCTGGGAAAATACAGGTGAATCAGGCAAAGAAGTATGTCACGTGATAAAACCAGCAAATAGTAGTCGCTCTGGGGTTAAAAGGATGAACTCAGGTCGTAATAAAATTTTATGACCGGGGGACTGCACCAAAAAGAAATGGTTTTGCAGCTCTGAATAAATACGGGAGGAAAACCAGGATCGAATAAAATTGTATTACACAGTGATGACCACAAATAGTGAGTGAGCTCTGGGTATAATACGGGGGGGAAACTCGGATATAATGTAATTTTTGACCAGGCTGCCCGAGAATGGGGGAGTGCAGCTCTGGAGTAAAATACAGGTTTTTAATTTTGGCAGAATGTACAGTACACAGTGACTGCAAAAGAATAGTGGGTGAAACCTCGGGTTAATACAGGATGTAACTCAGGATCAGTAATGTAATGTATGCCGTGACTGCCCAGCAAATAGTGTTTTGCGCTCTGGGGTTTAATAAGGATGTAATCTTTTCCGTAAGTAATGTTTTTAACGTGTTTTGCCACAGAAAGGGTGAGTGGTGGGGGTAATTATAGGATTAATCAGGATCATAATGAATGTTGTACACGTGACTGCCAGCAGAAATGATTTCAGTCTGGAGAAATTTCAGGATAAAATCGGATAGTAATTTAAATGTTTTTTACACAGTGACGCCCGCGAATAGTGAGCGCCAGCTCAGGGTTAATACAGGATGTAATGGGTTTTCGGAAAATGAATTTTTTTTTCAGGACTGACCGCAGAACAGGAGGCAGTCTGGGTTTTAAAATCGGAGAAAATCGGTTCAGTTTTTGAGTATTACACAGTGACTGCCCCCCAGCAAAATAGTGGGGTGCAGTTGGGGTTAAAAATTCGGATAAAAACTCAGGATCAGAATGTTTGTATGACACGGGGGTTTTGCACCCCAAAATTTGTGATGCAGCTTGGATAAAATACGGAGGAAACCAGGATCGTAAGTATTGTATGTACACATTTGACTGCACCAGCAGAATAGTGAGTGCGCTCTGGAGTATAATACGGGATGTAAAATCAGGATCAGTAAGGTAAGTAGGACCAGTGACAGCACCGCCGAATAGTGAGTGCAGCTCTGGATTTATAATTTTAAAGGTGTAACCCCAGGATCAGTAATTGTTTGTATTACACAGGGGACTGCCCGCAGAATATTGAGTGCAGCTCTGGAGTAATAAGACGGATTTAATTCAGGATCAGTTAATTTAATCTTTTTACACGTTGGCACCCTGAAATAGTGGGCGCCGCTTCTAAGATTAAAAACAGGGTTGTAATAAGGCCCAGAAATGAAAATGTATGTACATTTGGTAAACTGCACCCGCAGTTTGTGAGTCCCAGCTCTGGGGGAAATAATTAAGGTTTGTAACTCAGGTTTCAGTAATGAATGTATTTTCACGGGAAAATTTGGCCCCCAGCGGGAAATGGGGTGAAGCTCTGGAGTATATTACAGGATGAAAACTCAGGTCGGTAATTTTAATGTATGTACACGTGGACTCCCAGCAAAATTTGTGAGTGCAGCTCTGGGGTTTTAATACGGGGTTGTAACTAAAGGATCAGTAATGTAATGTTTGTACACAGTGCTGCACCAGAAGAATAGGAGTGCAGCTTGGGAGTTTAAAAAGGGGGTACTCGGGTCAGTAATTTTTGTAGAACCAGTGACTGCACCGCAAAATGTGAGTGAGCTCGGACCACCCCAAAGGAAGGGGCGGAGTTTCCCGGGGTGTGGCTGGTCTGTGTTTGTTGCCTGTGTTTACTGCCCGGGAAGGGGGTTAAAGTTTTTCCACCTGGGACTTTTTTTCGGTTCCTTCCCGGGAAAAGGGGAAAGGCCCATCTTGGGACTGGCCTCCGGGGCTGGGCCCCCGGCTACCACCCCGGTCCAAGGCGGGGGGGGGTGGGAGGCTCCCAATTCCGGCAAAGGGTCCAAGATTGGGCCAAGGATCCAGTTTGGAAGACACGCATTACCCCGAGGCCAGGGGCCGCATTTGGCTCCTTTCCCCCGGATGTAGGCGGGTATGAGCAGGGGGGCTGCAGGGGATCCCTTAAGGGGGGCCCCCAATTGCGGCGAAAGAAACCAATGTGGTTTTTTGGTTCCGCGCCCAAATGCGCACCTCTGGAGTATGGGAGCCCCCAAAGAAGTTTAGTTTCCCTCTGGGGGGAGTTGAGGGTAGATAAGGGGGAGGCCCAACAGGGCCTTGGCAATAAGAAGGTGAGTTCCGCCCCCGGTCAAAAAAGACCCCGAGATCCAAGAAGACCTGGCAAGCCGGAGGTGCGGAGTCCTGGCGGCAGGGGGGCCCTTCCGCGGAAAAGTTGGGAATGAGACCGGTTCAGAGCCATGGCCCGAGGAGCCCCGGGGGCCCCGGGGAGCCCCGGCCAGGCGGTGGAGGAGGGGAAATCCCGGGGGAGGTGTGCCCTACCCAACCGCCTGGTGGCCGGTTTTTAAGAGTTCCCAGGCGTTCCCCACGCGGGATAGCCCCCGGAGCAAGTGGCTCTCCCGCCAGATTCTGGCTCTTCAGGGGCGCAAGTGCGAGGGGGGGATTGAGGGATGGTGGTTAGTGTAGCAGTGAGGGGGGCTGCCCGGGCATGCAGCGTCCGGCAGATCGAATACCCGATCCGTTTAACCGTGAGGTTTCGGGGGATGGATCTGCGATGATGAGGCAACAAGGGGGGGGGGAATTAAAAAGCTAAAAAGAAAAGAAAAGGAAAAAAAATCTTATGTCCAGAAAGTTTGTGTATGTCCCCATCTTGGGGCCCCCCGGTCCCGCTGTGCGGCACCCGCTACCCACCCCGGCTCGGGCTCTGTTGTGGGTCCGCGCAAGGGAGCGGGGAGTTAAGGCCTGACAGCAGGGCGCTGCCTTGTTTGTGGTAATGGGGGGGGTAGTGGTGTGTCTGTTTGGGGCATGGTGTGGAGGGCGGCCCCGTTGGGGGCAAGGAGTGGCGCGGGGACCGCATCTCCCGGGGGTGGCGCTGTGGTGTTTTGGGTCCCCACTTACGGATCTGTTACTGGATCGCTTCCGGGGACAAGGCACCAGTTAAGTAAAAGGGGGGGGGCCTGCGGCTCGGGGGGAGCCGGTCTTTGGGCAACTGGGGGGGTCAGCCCCCTTTCCCGGGGGGGGCTGGGGGTGGAAGTCTGGGCTGGGGGCCCCCCCGCCGCTGCCCACTGGGGGGTGGGGGGTGGCCGGGGGTGGGGGGCCGGGGCCGGGGTAGGGTTTCGTCCCCAAAAACTTTTTTTGGGGCCCCGGGGGGCCCGGGGGGGGGGGGGAGCGGGTGTCCCCGGGGGGGAGGGGGCCCCCCGGGGTGGCCCCCTGGGGGGGGGACCCGGGGTCCGGGTGGGGTCCGGGGGGGTTCCCCTGTTTTCCGGTCTGGGGGGCGGGCCTTTTCCCCGGCCCCCGCCGCTCATGGGGGCCCCCTTGGCGGGGGCTTTTTTAAAAATGGAGGCGGGGGGCGGGGTTTTCCCCGAAAAAAAAAAAAAATTTTGGGGTTTGCAATAAAAACAGAGCCCCCAGGGACGGGGGGGCAAGGGCCATGTTTTGGGCCCGGGGCCCCTAAAACGGGGGGGTTTTCCTTTTCAGTGGGGGTGCCACGAGGAGCCAGGTTTGGGGGGAGGCGGACTGTTTTCCCGGTTAAAAACTCTCCAGTGGGAGGAAGGTTGGGGTTTAATGCTGTGGGGGGAAGTGCTCGGGAAACCCCCAAAGGCAGCACATTTTAAAGGGGGGCCCGCAGCATTTTTGTGGACAAAAACCCCCGGAAAAGGGAAAAAATGCCCCCAAAAGATGGCATTTTGCAGTGTGGAAAAATTTTTTTAAATCCCCCAAAAATGGGGGCAAAAATTGACCCCTTTTGCATGTGAGGGGGAGGGGGGTGATGAGGAGTGGATGAGGGGGTGTTTGGGTAGGGGAAGTGTCTTGGGTTGGGATGCAAGTGGTAGTTGTCTAAAGTGGCAAGTGTGAATGGGGTTTTGGCAAGTGTGAATGGGGGGTGTCGGGGGTTTTTGGGGGGAAAGGGGGGGGGGGGGCCGGGGCCAAAATTTGCCCCCCAGCCCCTGCTTTTTTAGTTATTCGGGGGTGGTGGCTGGACCCTTTTTGGGGCGGGGAAAAGGGGTTTTTCCTCCCCCGGGGGCCTTTTAAGGGAAAAGGGGGGCTTGCGGCCCCCCCCCCCCTTTCCTGGAGGCCCCCAAAAAGGGAAAACGGAAGTTTTAAAGTAGGGGGAAAAGAGAGGTGGATTTGGGCCCTTTTGGGGGTGGATTTTTTTGGGCCCCGGCCCTTCCAAGATAAAAGGGGGGGGGAAAACGGTTTGGTCCCCCCCGGGGTTTGCCGGGAAAGGGGGTGGCCGGGGGGGAAGTGGCCCCTTTTTCGGTGGGGGGGGGTTTTAAGGTGCCCCCTAAAAGCGGGGGGTTGTGGAGCCCCCTTTAAAATTTGGCTTCTGGGCCCCGGACTTTTTTGCCTGATTAAAACCGTTTGGAACCCCCTTCTTCGATGTCAGTTTGGTTTTGGGCCGAGGGCCTAGGGGTTTTTTGGTGGGGAATTTTTAAAAATGGAAAAGGGGGGGGCCCCCGGCTGGCGAGATTTTCCTTTCAGGGGGGTTTTTCTCCCCCCAAAATTTTGTTTTATGGGGGGTGCCCTTTTGACAAGAAAAAGAGTCCCCCTTTTGGGGTCGCATCATGACTTTTGGTTTTTGTTAGGGGGAAAGTCACGGACGTCCCTAAAAAAATTTTGGGGCGAGTTTGGCATTTGGTCAGGGGGGGGGGAAAACCTTATGGAAAAGTTAAAGGGGTTTAGGGGGTTTTCGGTCCCCACATCCCCTCCTCGATTTTGGGGGGGGGACAAAAAACCGATCTTTCACCGGGGGGAACCAAAGGGGGTTCCCCGGGGCGGTGATCCCCCCCTTCAGCGCAGGCTGCAAGGGGAAAAAAATTTGCCTTGTGTGGGGGGGGCAGGTCACCCCTTCCGGGGGCCTGTGGGGCATTGGGTTCCCCTGTGTGGTGACCTAGGTCACCCTTTTTGCCGTGCCCCCCCCCCTTTTTCCCGGGGATTTTTTTGGGCCCCCGCGGGGGGGGGCCCATGGGGGGGTCCGGTGGTGCAACTTCTGCTGGGGCTGGAGGCTTGGGGGGAGCTGAGGGGTCAGTGGGAAAGGCGAGGCTGGTCAATTCTGCTCCCAAGTGGGGAACAGGGTGAGGCACCGTAAGGGCAGGGGGCAGGAAAGCCTTTAGCAAACAGGGGTGATGACTGCCCCCAAACCTGAGGCGGCAAACCGAAGCCTCTGGGGGCCCCGGGGGAGAAGGCGGTGAGCGAGGAGAACGGAGGATGGGAGAGGGAGGGTTTGGCTGCTTCTGATAACTCTTCCCAGTATGAAAGTGTGGAGAAAAAGGTGGTGGGAGCAGCCCTAAAAAAACGGGGTTTACAATGTACCGGTAAGAGGCGGAAAAGAAGAAAACAAGGCTAAAAAATCTAAGCCCCCCCCGCCCCTTGGGTTTCCCACGGAAGGGGCTCCCGGTCCCCTCTATCCCCCTCCAATTTGGTTCCAAGCCCCCCCCCCCCCCCCCCTGATCTTTCTGTGCGGAGGCGGGGGTGAGGGGCCGGAGCAACTTTTGGGGGGGCCTTCGGGAGGGCGAGGTCCGTTTCCCCCGGGGGGGTTCACACTCCTCTGGGGGGGGACTTCCTCGGGGTCCGGGGCGAGGATTTAGTGCTGGGAAGGAGGTTCCACTGCTGCAAAGGAAAGGTTGGACACCTCGGGTCTTTAAAGGGGGGGGGGGAGTCGGGTTCCTCCCAGGGGGGGGGAGGAAATCTGGGGGTTTCGGTTTTAAAAAAAAGGCCGTCTAATCAATCACCCTGATGGCGGAACCTTCCCGTTGACTTTTGGCGTCGATTAATGTCGCCGCATAAAGTGGATTCGGCTTTTGCCGTTGATTGGGCCTTTTAAAATTTTTTTTTTTCCCCGGGGTTTTGGCTGATGTTTTATTTTTGCAGGAGACCGGACTAACGGACCTGGGGTCTCCACAAAGCAAAAAAGGGTAAGGGGGGAAATGGGCCCTTTATAATGGTTTTTCTTGGGGCGAGCCGTTATAGGGGGTGGTTAGCGGTTTCCCTTTTTTTTAAAACCGCGGAAAGGAGGGAATGCAGCGGGGTGATTCGAGGTGAAATGGGGGGGGATGTTTGGTCCTTGACGTCTTCAGAGGGGCAGGGTTCGGCTTCAATATTTTAGGCCCGCTTCTAAGTGGGACCGTAAATGTCTCCCTTCCCGAGGATCAAGCCCTATTTTTACGGGCCGGCAGGTGGTCTTCGGTGGGGTTTTAATGCTATAAAAACCGACCCGTGTTTTGGGGGGGCACCGGAGACCGGATGTTTTTGGTAGCGTTGCCTTGAATAGCTTGTAAGCGAAAACCCCTGGTGGATGTCCACCCTCCGGCAAAACTCCAGGTTTACGAGGTTTTCACCTTTTTTTAGGGGAAGCGTAGGTCTAGGATAGAAAGTTTTTTTTAAAGGAGGAAGGGTCCCCTTCTGCAGTGTCCGTGTTGAGGTGGAGGTCTCCGATTTTACTGTTTAATTTTCTTTACTTTGAAAAGTTACAGAAAACCCCCGGATGGGGGAGGCCTTTTGGAAGTGATTCGTCCCTTCTGGAAGAAGCGGGGAAGTAAGGGCGTCCTTTAGGGAAATTTTCAGGCCAGGTACCTCCCTTGGGTTTTTTTGTAGAGTAAGTCTGAGTGGTGGGAGATCTTCAAAAGAAGGGTCGCAAGGTTTTTCCCGTCAGCTCTCGGCCTCAGGGGCCTGAACAGGTAAGCCTTTCTCGGCAGTGGGGAGGAAAACCGAGCTGCTCGTTCGCTGGAGGGGACCGAGAGGAAATCTCCGGGTGAAGGACCTTGCTCGGGAGGCGGGTGCCATTTCGGTTAGGGCCATATCCTTGGTTTTTGAGGGGTTTTGGAAGGTACCGCCGCCCGACCCTTACCAGAAAACTGCGGGGTTGTCAGTGAATTGTAAAGGGGGGGCAGGACTGATCGCGTAGGGGGGTTCCCTGAACAAAATCCCAAATTAGGGATCCGGGGTGGTCAGATCCTTCTATCGCATCTCTTGGGGGAGGAGGGATCCTGATCGGGATGAGTGTCGGCTTTCTGGCTGAAAACCTTTCCCTAGCGGGGGTGACCCCTCTCTTCATTTTTTTTGGCAGAAGCAATCAGGGAAGAGGAAGTGGAGGGCGATTGTTGGGCTTCGGCCCAAAAAAGTTTCCCCCGGGGGGTCCGGATGGCTTAACATCCGAGTTCTACAAGATTTTCCCGGCTTTTTTGGTCCCCCTCTTGGTGGGGGTTTTTTATGGGGTGCCTCTCCTCGGACCACTTGCCCAGTTTCAATGAGGATTTCAGCCCTGTTTATCCTTGTCAATGGGGTAAAGACTCGTCCCGTTTTGAGAATTGGCGTCCCTAGGATTTTCTCGGACCGAAAGGTTTGGCAAAGGTGCCTTTTTAATCGGTTGGTGAAGTTTGCTCCCCGGCTCCTTTCGGGGGCCCAGCATGCTCTGTTCCAGGCCGCAGTACATTTAGTGCTGTGCTCGGTGTAGCCAGAGGCAGTGGAGCAGGGCAGGGCAGGTCACTGGAAGGGGTACTTGGCTGTCCTTAGACCAGGCAAAGGCTCTTTGCCGGAAGGTTAACCATGAGTTACCTCTGGTCCGTTCTTTGAGGTACGGTCTGCCTGGGGAGGAGGTTTGTTGATTGGTTGGAGTTTTATTACAATGGGGGCAAGAGACTTTTTCCGCTAGTGGACGGTTGGGTCGGACACCCTTTTGAGGTGAGGTCTGGTGTCCGCCAGGGCTGTCCTCTGAGCCCAACTGTTATACGTGTTCGCGATCGACCCCCTTTTAAGGAAGGTGGAGTGGGACCAGTTGGGGGAGTCGGGATGGACCGGGCGGTGCCGGAGGCCGCCTTGAGGGTTGTGGCGTACGCTGACGACGTTTCCCTTTTTGTATCCTCGAGAGAGGAGGCGGATTTGGGTGATGTTGAGGTTGAACTACTCGGTGGCAATCCGGGTCCATGATCAACCGGGACAAGTGTGGGAGTCTCTGGCTGGGGGGGGAGATCCAAGTTTTGATCTCCCGGAACCCTTCCAGGGCCTCAGGCCACAGAAAATTATTAGGCATCAGTTTCGGCCCGGGGGGGACTTTCCCCAGCAAAATGGGGAGGGCAGACTTAGATTGCCGCCCAGAGGTGGATCAGTGGAAGGGTTGGTCCTTGACCCTAAGGGAAAGGGTTAGTTTGCCAAGGGCTATTTGTTCGCTTTGCTAATATATCTGTGGGCAGCCGTCTGCATCTTGCCAGAGCCTCTTTGGACACGGGTCTTACAGCCTGTTTTTCCCCCAAATTATTATGGGGGGAAATAGGCTGAACCTAATCAAGAGAGTGGTCACGTACCGCACGAGGAGATAGGTAGGGTTGGGTTATGGTCAACCCAGTGGTGTTTCTAGTAAAACACCTTTCTTCAAGGCAAAACATCGCAACTTGGTCAGAGAGGGCTCCTCCGTGGGGTATTCTCCTGTAGGGGGTGGTTTCGGCCTTTTCTTCCAGGAATGGGAGACAGGTGGGCAGGTGAGGGACCTTCGTACACCTCATGGGATCTTCCGGCTTACGTTACCCCGGTTCTGAAGGTGATCCGTCGGTGGGTCTGGGAGTGTGGGAGATCAGGATATGTCCGAGAAGGTTTCTTGACAATAGGGTCCTGTTGACCCACTTTCAGGAAGCCCTGGCGCTCAGGGATTGCCCAAGCGGGATCTGGAGGTGGGGCTGGGTTATTTGAACTTAAGCGGTCCCCTTGAAGTTTTGGGACTTGGCTTGGCGCTGCTTCCATGGGAAGCTGTATGTGGGGAAACCTGAAGTACAGGAGCTCTGATGACCGGGATTGTCCCCGCGAGGAGTGTGGTGGCATGCTTGAAGCATGGAGCACTTCCTGCTTCGGTCCCTTTAATACAGAGGTCTACAGCAGGGTGGGTGTTCCATTGGTGGCCCAGGTGGCAAGCCTCTCCTATGCGGAGTGGGCCTATGGGGCATTCAGGTCCCTTGGTGGCCGAGATCGGGGCACTGTTTTCTTAGTTAGTTTAGTAACTAGGTTTTGCCGTGGAATGCACGGTGTTCTAGTGTCTACTCGCGGGAAAGTCCTCCCCAGGGAAGAGGTGATTAGGAACATCCTTGGTGACTGGAAAGTGCGCTCCCTGGAGTTTTGAGAGGTGGGTGCGGGGGGCCTCTTCCTATGGAGGGGTTTTCTCCTTTAATGGTGCCCTAGGGTGAGTTAGGTTCTGTGTGCCTGTGATAGGGCTGTTTTATTTTTTTATCCTTTTATCTTTTTTGTAGGGTCAGATTGATGTGTAGGGACAGGGAGGGACAGATAGGGACAGTCTTTAGGGCCAGGTAGTTAGTGTTAGGTTGTTTAGTGAGGGTCAGTGAGGGGACAGGTAGGGGCAGGTAGGGAGAGGTTGGTTGGGTATAGGGACAGGTTTTTCTCTTTTGTGTTGTTAGGGAGGGTCAGGGTGATGTGCGGTAGATTAGGGTGAGAGCCTCTTATGGTCTCCAAGTTCCTGGTGGTGGGCTGTAACCTCACGTATAGATTTTTGTTTTGGAATTGGTAACCTGGGTATAGGGCTTGCAAGCATTGAACTTGGGCCTGTTCTTTGGTCCATGGTTAAGGTGTTGAGTGGTTTATTATTGATATGTGTTATTATTGATATTTGTTATTATAAGGTTGTGTATTTATATGTATATATATGTTGTATGTGTACATAATTCTTGTAGGGGGATTTAGTTTAGGTGGGGTGGGGGGTTTTCTGGGGGGAGGGGGATGGGTTTTGGAGAATGGACGTCCGGCGGGATGCCAAGAAGATTTGCTGTGTAAGAAAGGCCACAAACTTTCGTGGGAATGGTGTGATAGGCCAACAAACTTTCGTGGGACCTTTGGGGGAATGGTGGTGGTTTAGTTTAGGAAAAATAATAAAAAAAAAAAAAAAAAAAAAAAAATTTAAAATTTAAAAAAAAAAAAAATGTATATTACGAGGTATAGTTTTGTGTGTATATATATGTTATGAGATTGTATCATTAATTTTGGCCAGGTGGCCTATTTACTTTCTTTAGGGCAGTTGGCTGAATTTTGTTTTTTTTTCTAGAGGTGAATGCATGGGTATGAGTGTATGAGGGAAAAAAAAAAGAAAAAAAAAAAGGATATAGCTTCCCTTGCCGGGGGGTTGTTAATGAAATGGAGAAACATTTTGTTTCTATATATCTGTTGGACATTGGACTTTTGGGATTTATGGATAATGTTTTTGTTATTGAGTTTGTCTGTAAGTTTAGTTTTGTATTTTTTTTATAATAAAAGAGATACAGGAGGGGAACTCAGGATCAGTAATGTAATGTATGTACACAGTGACTGCACCAGCAGAATAGAGAGTGCAGCTTGGAGTATAATACAGGATGTAACTCAGGATCGTAATGTAATGTATGTTACATGTGTCGACCCGCCACCACAATTGTGGATTACCAGGGCAATGGGGTACTCAGAGCCGAGCCGTAGAAGTCTATGGGATTTGTGTCACAGGTAGCTGTGGCTCGGTCTGTGGCCCGGGCGGTCTGGCGTTTGTTGTTGGGGGATATATTTACAGGGGATAACTATATACAGTTCGTGACGCCACCTGTAGTATTCTGGTATTGGGTACCAGCGCTGCTGTAGATCTCTGAGGGGATGGTGAGGCAGCTAGATGTCAGGTCCCCTACAGGTGGGACTCTTCCCTCAAAGTCTGTTAAGATGGTGAAGTCGGGGGTGCCGGTAAATAACACAGTCTCACACAGTCAAAGTCTTTCCATACCTTTACTTGCAGAAAGATAAGGCAGGTCCCGGGGAGGCTGATCCAAAGGGAGTGTATTTTGAGACGGCAGTGGACAAGTTAGGGGCCTCCTTTAACTCCAATGAACGAGTACAACCAGCCTGAAGCGTAGTTCCCTCTATGTTTCCAGCTGATCTTAGCTGTAACTGCCCAGTCAGCTTAGTGTTAGGGGTCCTCCTGTGAAGGAGCTGAATACTTATGTTTGTCCTGCAGAACGCCAAAGTCTTCACTCCCCCTGACCCCAGCTACGTACCGACTATAAGGGGCTTGTCTGCCGCGACCTAGGGTCCGGTAGATTCCTGGTTTTCCTGCCTCTGTGCCTGAAACAACAGCGACTCTTCGGTCCCCAGTGACCGGTAAACAGGGTGCTGGACTTATGCAATCCTGTAGCACCAATTCTATAATCCACTTGCCTTTCGCCTTGTCCACGCTGGTAACATAAACATTCTCACTAGCCAGGGGTCGAGCAGTCACTTCCAATCTTTCTCCTTCCAATGAAGCCAGCCACAGATGCTCAGTTATCACAGGCAGGAGCACGTCTCTGTACCTGATACTGTCCTTAGACAGGAACGCTGAAGTCTTTCTGTGTGATACTCCTTCCTTTCTTCAATGTGTGCTGAGAGATAATCCAGCTCTGACCAGACTAAGGTATATTTCAAAACCTATACCGGACTCCACTATTTGAACTGGTTATGAAGCAGGCTAGACTCCTTTCTCCCTCCGTGTTCTCACAGAAGTCTAAGCTCTCCTCCACACGTCTTCTCTGTCCAGAGACAGGAACTAGACTCTTTTCAAAATCACCCTACACCCACTACTTTGACCACTCCCTAGAGTATACTTCACTACCCCAAGGGTGTGTCCAGTGTGTGTAGAATGAATGCATATTGAGCATTAAGCCGCCGTCTCGCCATACACTCCCCAGGGTACTGCGTGTGCCTAACACCAGGGCTACACATTCCCCCATGGTAAACGACAGCACTCCCGGGCTGTGAAATACAAAAGACAGAAAAATTTTGTTTATGCAATAACATTGGAACAATAACATCTTCCCATCCGGGAGGTAAGAATACTTCGAACGTTACAAACTTTAATACAAAAATACAAATAGTATCAAATGTCATTCAATAAATAAATTTACAAGATACTTGTGAAGGACCCGCACCAAACCTTCAACGTGGGTCCTGGGTGGGCTGCAGGACATCCAAGTGCAGACCTCACTCAGTGCCACACCACACGGGTTTTGTTTTTCAGAGGTAGATATGTATGGCTTATGTAAAACCAAGATAGGGCGCCGGGAGCGCAACTATGTACAGAAAGTTTTTAGGCTGTCTCAGTCCTCAACCTACGAGTCCATTGTAAACCAAAGGCATATATCAAATCACATTATGATAAAGTGCAATAACTTTTTATGGTTCTATTCACCATTTACCCAGCCGGGCATTCTATAATTAGGAATATATATATATACATTATATATAAACTTGTGCAAAAACTTTATAAACATTTTTCAAACTTTGACTGATGGTAGATCCTTTATGGACCTTACCAATTCTTTCTATATATTTATTCATCAAATAGTACGCTTTCCACCCGGGGGCTGGAACAACGCAATGGGCCCTAGATCCTAAGACCAGCAAGTCATGTGCTGCGATCAGGGTTTGGGTTGCGACATCTCTGGTTTGAACCTCTAGGGGCGCAACCGGTACACTTTCTTCACACGACACCGATTGCGTCTCCATTACTGTTAATGATATAGACCGCGTCAGGGTTTGCGATTTTATACTGGGTCGCATTTGGCGATATGGAAGTGGCTTTCACTTGCGATGAACTTTGGGTCGCATGTTGCGATGATTTTGACGGGGGCGATGCTGGGGCACAGCCGGATGCTGCTGAAGCTGGAAACGGGGACGCTGCGGTAATGGTGACGATACCTGCGTCTGGGACGGGGTCGCGGACGATGGCGACGTTCAGGGCATACCACCCTTCATTCCCCAATGCCGCGTATAAGTGACTATGTCGCCGTTTACTAAGTCCCTCCGGGATGGCCTTGTGGCAGGTGAGATTCCACGTCACGCCTGCTGACGAAGACCGCCGGGTAGAGGCCCGGTTCACGAATAAAGCCCCAGCCCTTCCGGAGCTGGAACTCAGTCACACACCCCTGCCGCCGCGGTTCCCGTAAGGTACCTTTGTCGCGACGGACAGTCTCCTTATCAGCAATCAGCTCGGCAAACTGTCGCTGGCGGTTCTTCTTGATTTCCCGCGCTTCCTCCTGCTGGCGCCTCTTTGTCTCCTCACGACTCCGCCATTCTTGCTCCCACTGGGCGGTGTAGGCAACGTCATCCAGGCGCGCCATTTCGTCCCAGTCCACATCTGGTAGTGACGGACAGGACCCCTCCGGTGTCCCTGCCGGGGACCGATAATCTGCTGCGGCCTCTTGGCCGGGCGGGCGTTCCGGGATCGGCTGTACCTCCTCAACCTCCTCCGCATCCACCGCTTCACCAGTGGGATCGGGAACGGTAATTTCGGGGGCAGCCTCCGGTTGCTCCTTCGCCTTGGGCAGCAGACTGTTCGGTACTTTGAATCGTGGGGGTTCGTTGAGGGGAGGAGACGCCGTGTTCGTCATCCGCCATTTCTGCAGGTTACAGCGGCGTCTCTCAATCTCCTCCAGTCCAGGTTGGAACAACTGCTTTAGTCGTGAGTTCTCCTCCTGGACCTCTAACAACGCCTGTTGCAGGTGCAGGATCACATAGGCCTCGGATGCCGATGGCAGCTTGGCGGGGGCCCGGGGCCTGCTTTCCTCCGCTGCTCCGCTCGGCTCCACACGTCCGGCCCCCATCATGTTCCAGAACAATCTCCTTTCTTTTGGAGACATCCGGTCTCTTCCGTGGAGGTGGGGTTTGCGTCTCCTCCTCCTCGCAGGGAAGGTGAAGAGGAGGCGGACCTCCTTTGCTGTTGGGCAGGACCGCATGTTATAGTAGCACTTTGAGAGGACAGGCATTTTCTTCGCGCCACAGGGGGGTAGACGCCCACGAAGGTACGCCCCCTTCTTCTCCAGCGCCTGAGGGCGCGAATATGGCGACAAAAATGGCGATTTTGGCGCCAAAAGTGCAAACAGTCCTTTTTACAAAAACAAGTCCTTAGGCACGCAGGGCTCGCAATTTCGCGAGTTTCGTATCCTGTTCGTGACGCCAAGTTTTTGTGTCGACCCGCCACCACAATTGTGGATTACCAGGGCAAATGGGGTACTCAGAGCCGAGCCCGTAGAAGTCTATGGGATTTGTGTCACAGGTAGCTGTGGCTCGGTCTGTGGCCCGGGCGGTCTGGCGTATGTTGTTGGGGGATATATTTACAGGGGATAACTATATACAGTTCGTGACGCCACCTGTAGTATTCTGGTAATGGGTACCAGCGCTGCTGTAGATCTCTGAGGGGATGGTGAGGCAGCTAGATGTCAGGTCCCCTACAGGTGGGACTCTTCCCTCAAAGTCTGTTAAGATGGTGAAGTCGGGTGCCGGTAAATAACACAGTCTCACACAGTCAAAGTCTTTCCATACCTTTACTTGCAGAAAGATAAGGCAGGTCCCGGGGAGGCTGATCCAAAGGGAGTGTATTTTGAGACGGCAGCTGGACAAGTTAGGGGCCTCCTTTAACTCCAATGAACGAGTACAACCAGCCTGAAGCGTAGTTCCCTCTATGATTCCAGCTGATCTTAGCTGTAACTGCCCAGTCAGCTTAGTGTTAGGGGTCCTCCTGTGAAGGAGCTGAATACTTATGTTTGTCCTGCAGAACGCCAAAGTCTTCACTCCCCCTGACCCCAGCTACGTACCGACTATAAGGGGCTTGTCTGCCGCGACCTAGGGTCCGGTAGATTCCTGGTTTTCCTGCCTCTGTGCCTGAAACAACAGCGACTCTTCGGTCCCCAGTGACCGGTAAACAGGGTGCTGGACTTATGCAATCCTGTAGCACCAATTCTATAATCCACTTGCCTTTCGCCTTGTCCACGCTGGTAACATAAACATTCTCACTAGCCAGGGGTCGAGCAGTCACTTCCAATCTTTCTCCTTCCAATGAAGCCAGCCACAGATGCTCAGTTATCACAGGCAGGAGCACGTCTCTGTACCTGATACTGTCCTTAGACAGGAACGCTGAAGTCTTTCTGTGCTGATACTCCTTCCTTTCTTCAATGTGTGCTGAGAGATAATCCAGCTCTGACCAGACTAAGGTATATTTCAAAACCTATACCGGACTCCACTATTTGAACTGGTTATGAAGCAGGCTAGACTCCTTTCTCCCTCCGTGTTCTCACAGAAGTCTAAGCTCTCCTCCACACGTCTTCTCTGTCCAGAGACAGGAACTAGACTCTTTTCAAAATCACCCTACACCCACTACTTTGACCACTCCCTAGAGTATACTTCACTACCCCAAGGGTGTGTCCAGTGTGTGTAGAATGAATGCATATTGAGCATTAAGCCGCCGTCTCGCCATACACTCCCCAGGGTACTGCGTGTGCCTAACACCAGGGCTACACATACACAGTGACTGCACCAGCAGAATAGTGAGTGCAGCTCTGGAGTATAATACAGGATGTAACTCAGGAACAGTAATGTAATGTATGTACACAGTGACTGCACCAGCAGAATAGTGAGTGCAGCTCTGGAGTATAATACAGGATGTAACTCAGGATCAGTAATGTAATGTATGTACACAGTGACTGCACCAGCAGAATAGAGAGTGCAGCTCTGGAGTTCGGTTCCTGATATCATAAATCAGCAGCTCTGAGGGTACAGAGAATACATATTGCAGAAGATATCTTGTGTTATACAAGGGTAGCGTGTGAGAAGATAACACAGAAGTTATATCTAGTAATTCTCAAGTGTACAGTGGGGCATCACTACGCACATTTGGATTCTCTATATGAACTGGTAAAACTAGTAATTCCTGGTTTCCTGCACACTCGGGATGTCAAACATCTGCCATTACATAACTGATTGTATAACAGATCACATGCAGGTGGAGCATGAAAAGGAGAAAATTCATAAAAGTGTCAGCTGCCAAACACGTACGCTGTGAGTGAGGAGTGGACCGAGGGTGAGTGCGGTGTGAGTGAGGAGTGGACCGAGGGTGAGTTCACTGTGAGTGAGGAGTGGACTGAGCGTGAGTGCTCAGTGAGTGAGGAGTGGACCGAGGGTGAGTGCGGTGTGAGTGAGGAGTGGACCGAGGGTGAGTTCGCTGTGAGTGAGGAGTGGACTGAGCGTGAGTGCTCAGTGAGTGAGGAGTGGACCGAGGGTGAGTGCGCTGTGAGTGAGGAGTGGACTGAGCGTGAGTGCTCTGTGAGTGAGGAGTGGAGCGAGGGTGAGTGCGCTGTGAGTGAGGTGTGGACTGAGGGTGAGTGGCTGTGAGTAAGGTGTGGACTGATGAAGATTGCTTTGTTAGTGAGGAGTTGGCTGAGGGTGAGTGGCTGTGAGATGTGTACTGAAGGTGAGTGCACTATGAGTGAGGTGTGGACTGAGGGTGAGTGCGCTGTGAGTGAGGTGTGGACTGATGAAGATTGCTTTGTTAGTGAGGAGTTGGCTGAGGGTGAGTGGCTGTGAGATGTGTACTGAAGGTGAATGCACTATGAGTGAGGTGTGGACTGAAGGTGAGTGCGCTGTGAGTGAGGTGTGGACTGAGGGTGAGTGCGCTGTGAGTGAGGAGTGGACTGATGGTGAGTGCGCTGTAAGTGAGGTGTGGACTGAGGGTGAGTGCGCTGTGAGTGAGGTGTGGACGGAGGGTGAGTGCGCTGTGGAATGAGGGTGAGTGCGCTGTGAGTGAGGTGTGGACTGAGGGTGAGTGTGCTGTGAGTGAGGTGTGGACTGAGGGTGAGTGCGCTGTGAGTGAAGAGTGGACTGAGGATGAGTGCGCTGTGAGTGAGGAATGGACTGAAGGTGAGTGCACTGTGAGTGAGGTGTGGACTGATGGTGATTGCTTTGTGAGTGAGGAGTGGACTGAGGGTGAGTGGCTGTGAGTGAGGTGTGGACTGAGGGTGAGTGCGCCGGGAGTGAGGAGTGGACTGAGGGTGAGTGCGCTGTGAGTGAGGTGTAGACTGAGGGTGAGTGGCTGTGAGATGTGTACTGAAGGTGAGTGCACTATGAGTGAGGTGTGGACTGAGGTTGAGTGCACTGTGAGTGAGGAATGGACTGAGGGTGAGTGCGCTGTGAGTGAGTTGTGGACTGAGGGTGAGTGCGCTGTTAGTGAGGTGTGGACTGAGGGTGAGTGCACTGCGAGCGAGGTGTGGACTGAGTGTGAGTGCCCTGTGAGTGAAGTGTGGACTGATGGTGAGTGTGCTGTGAGTGAGGTGTGGACAGAGAGTGAGTGCGCTGTGAGTGAGGTGTTGACTGAGGGTGAGAGCGCTGTGAATGAGGTGTGGACTGAGAGTGTGTGCGCTATGAGTGACGAGTGGACTGAGGGTGAGTGCGCTGTGAGTGAGGTGTGGACTGAAAGTGAATGCGCTGAATGAGGAGTGGATTGAGGGTGAGCGCGCTGTGAGTGAGGAGTGGACTGAGGGTAAGTGCGCTGTGAGTGAGGTGTGGACTGAGGGTGAGTGCGCTGTGAATGAGGTGTGGACTGAGGGTGTGTGCGCTGTGAGTGAGGTGTGGACTGAGGGTGAGTGCGCTGTGAGTGAGGTGTGGACTGAGGGTGAGTGCGCTGTGAGTGAGGTGTGGACTGAGGGTGAGTGTGCTGTGAGTGAGGAGTGGACTGAGGGTGAGTGCGCTGTGAGTGAAGAGTGGACTGAGGGTGAGTGCACTGTGAGTGAGGTTTGGACTGAGGGTAAGTGCGCTGTGAGTGAGGAGTGGACTGAGTGTGAGTGCGCTGTGTGTGACGAGTAGACTGAAGATGAGTGCCCTGTGAGTGAGGAGTGGACTGAGTGTGAGTGCGCTGTGTGTGAGGTGTGGACTGAGGGTGAGTGCACTGTGAGTGAGGAGTGGACTAAAGGTGAGTGTGCTGTGAGTGAGGAATGGACTAAGGGTGAGTGTGATGTGAGTGAGGTGTGTACTGAGGGTGAGTGCGCTATGAGTGAGGAGTGGACTGAGGGTGAGTGGACTGAGGGTGAGTGCGCTGTGAGTGAGGAGTGGACTGAGGGTGAGTGCGCTGTGAGTGAGGTGTGGACTGAGGGTGAGTGCACTGTGAGTGAGGTGTGGACTGAGGGTGAGTGCGCTGTGAGTGAGGAGTGGACTGAGTGAGTGAGGTGTGGACTGAGGGTGAGTGCCCTGTGAGTGAGGAGTGGACTGAGTGAGTGAGGTGTGGACTGAGGGTGAGTGCCCTGTGAGTGAGGTGTGGACTGAGGGTGAGTGCACTGTGAGTGGGGAGTGGACTGAGGGTGAGTGCGCTGTGCGTGAGGTGTGGACTGAGGGTGAGTGAGCTGTGAGTGAGGTGTGGACTGAGAGTGAGTGCCCTGTGCGTGAGGTGTGGACTAAGGCTGGAGTCACACTAGCGTTATGGCATCGGTGCGATATGCTAATGACCCTCGACTCCTGCTCTGCTGTGTGCCGGAGCCGAGTGTCCTGCGACTGTGCTTCGAGCTTCTCGCACAGAGCGGATTGGAGCACAGCTGTGGAGGAGGCAGAGAAATTATTTTCTTTATCGCCTCCATTGCCGGGGTCATCGCACAGCACGAGGCAGATATTTGAATGATGTGCGTTGTCTCATTCGCACCCATAGGTTTATATGGGTGCGAGTGAGCCGAGTCTCGGCCGAGAGTTGGTAACAATTGCAGCATGCTGTGATTTCACTTACACGTTGAACACGGCCAAGAATAAAACGCTGATGGGAGCTGCCCCATAGATTAATACTGGTCCCGGTGCTGTGCGATGCTTTATCACATAGCACTCGTCCGTATTCATCGCTAGTGTGACCCCGGAGATAGGGTGAGTGGGCTGTGAGTGAGGTATGGACTGAGGGTGAGTGAGCTGTGTTTGAGGAGAGTACTGAGGGTGAGTGTGCTGTGAGTGAGGTGCAGACTCAGGGTGAGTGTGCTGTGAGTCAGGTGTGGACTGAGGGTGAGTGCGCTGTGAGTGAGATGAGGAATGAGGGTGAGTGCGCTGTGAATGAGGTGTGGACTAAGGGTGAGTGCACTGTGAGTGAGGAGTAGACTGAGGGTGAGTGCGCTGTGAGTGAGGAGTGGACTGAGGGTGAGTTCGCTGTGAGTGAGGAGTGGACTGAGGGTGAGTGCGCTGTGAGTGAGGAGTGGACTGAGGGCGCATGTGCTGTGAGTTAGGAATGGACTGAGGGTGAGTGCTCTGTGAGTGATGAATGGAATGAGGGTGCGTGCGCTGTGAGTGAGGTGTGGACTGAGGGTGAGTGCGCTGTGAGTGAGGAGTGGACTGAGGGTGAGTGCACTGTGAGTGAGGAGTGGACTGAGACTGAGTGCGCTGTGAGTGAGGAGTGAACTGAGGGTGAGTGCGCTGTGAGTGAGGTGTAGACTGTTGTGAATGGGTTTGAGATGAGTTCTGAGCAGAGGCTTCCTCTGGTGGTTACAAGCGGTGCTGGTCTGTCCAGTGAAGATTGTGAGGACTGGGAATCAGGTGTTACTGACTGGTCTTATATAAGGGAGTCACCTTCCCATCAGGGTTGCCGGTGATCAATTGTTCTGGTCTGAATCCTTGATTCCAGTTTCCCTTGTAGCCTGCTGTGTCGTGTCTGCATCTCCTGCTAACAGATAAGACATTTTCTTTTTTTTGTGCTATATTTTTGCATTTTGTCCTGCACTTCTGTGGGGGCCTTCAGGGTCCCCTCCGGGGGCTTTTGCCCTCTCAGTTTAGTTCAGCCACTGATGTTTGTACTTTTGCTTTTTCCAGTTTTTTCAGTGGCTGCTGTTTTGTTTTTGGTTACACCAGAGAACTAATTTAGGTGGTAGAGGTCGTGTGATCTCAGGTGATTTTGAAATTAGTAGAGTTGGTGCTTTTCAGGGTTTTTTGGGATTGCAGTAAGTGCCCTTCCTATCCTTTTCTATTTAGTTACTTTGGGCCCCAGCGTTTGCTCATACTATTTTCTTTCTGTGTCAGTATTTCTTCTTGTCTAACCGCCATTACATGTTTGGGGGCTTTCTATGTTCTTTGGGGTTCTACTCCGGGGCAGATAGCTTTCCTATTTCTATCTTTAGGTGTAGTTAGTTTCTCAGGCTGTGACGAGGCGTCTAGGACCAACGTAGGAACGCTCCACGGCTGCCTCTAGTTGTGGTGGTTAGTCAGGGTACTGCAATCTCATAGATTCCAACTGCTCTGGTGTTTTGCCTTTTTTACCTGCACTCCTCAGCTGCCAAATCATAACAGTATCACCGGCCCAAACTGAAAATTATATGGTACTCACAGAAGGGAAAAATATTGTAAAAAAAAAAAAAAAGTTGTCAGAGTTGTCAGAGATATTTTTCTGTTTGTTGCATTTTTTTCCCTCTGTATCTCTGGGTGCTGGGGAGGATCTTTTCTCCCAATGGAGTTTGCACAGTTGTCTCGCCGTGTGGATCAGCTTGCCACTGAGGTTCGGAGTATTGCTACCTATCTTGCTAGGTTGTCTGTTGTGGAACCTAGGATTCCCATGCCAGATTTGTTTTTAGGGGATCGAGCTAAGTTTCAGAATTTCAAAAATAATTGTAAATTGTTTTTTGCCTTAAAATCTAAGTCCTCAGGGAACGCAGCGCAGCAGGTTCAAATTATCATCTCTCTCCTGCGCGGCGATCCTCAGGATTGGGCTTTTTCCCTGACACCTGGGGATCCTGTTTTGAGTGATGTTGATGCATTTTTTCAGGCTTTGGGGTTATTGTACGATGAGCCTAATGTCACTGATCAAGCTGAAAAAGCCTTCTTGGCATTAAATCAGGGGCTTTATGACGCTGAGTTATACTGTCAGAGATTCCGTAGGTGGGCAGTCCTGACCAAATGGAATGACGACGCTTTGGCAGCCCTTTTCCGGAAGGGTCTGTCAGATAATGTAAAGGATGTTATGGTGGGATTCCCTGTCCCCTCTGGTCTCAATGATTCTATGTCATTAGCGATTCAAATTGACAGACGTTTGCGTGAGCGGAGAAGTATGCGTGGAATGGTGTTGCCTTGTGAACCAGCTTCTGAACCCATGCAGTGTGATAGAGTGGTGTCTGGGGCACAGCGTCATGAGTTTTGAAAGCGCAATGGGTTATGTTTCTACTGTGGTGATGCCTCTCATGCTATTTCAGTCTGCCCTAAGCGGGGAAGACGTTTTGCACGCTCAGTTGTCTTGGGTAGTGTTCAGACTAAGTTTTTATTAACTGTCACTCTGATATGCTCTCTGTCCTCATTTTCTGCTCAGGCTTTCGTTGATTCTGGAGCAGCTATTAACCTGATGGATTATGATTTTGCTAAACGTTGTGGGTTTCCCTTGATACCCTACAGAAGTCTATTCCCCTACTGGGGATCGATTCTACCCCTTTGGCTGAGAATAAACCCCAGTTTTCTACTCAGGTGATAATGAGGGTTGAACCTGATCACCAGGAGTGCTGCAAATTTTTGGTTCTGTATAATCTGCATGACATTATTGTACTGGGTTTCCCTTGGTTACAGTCTCATAATCCTGTTTTGGATTGGAAATCTGTGTCTGTAACCAGTTGGGGTTGCCAATGTGTTAATACCAACACTCCTGTTTTTTCTGCCTCCCCCCAGGCTCAGGATGTTCCTGACTTTTTGATTGATTTTTCTGATGTGTTTAGCGAAAGTAAATCTGCATCCTTGCCTCCCCATAGGAGCTATGACTGCGCTATTGAATTAGTGCCGGGTAGTAAATTCCCTAAAGGTCGCCTTTTTAACTTGTCTGTACCTGAACATGACGCTATGCGGTCTTATATCAAGGAATCATTGGAGAAGGGTCATATCAGACCATCCTCTTCACCCTTAGGTGCCGTTTTTTTCTTTGTGGCCAAAAAGGATGGTTCATTAAGGCCGTGTATTGATTATCGTCTCTTGAACAATATTACTGTGAAATATCAATACCCGTTACCCTTGATTTCTGACCTGTTTTCCAGGGTGAAAAACGCTACTTGGTTTACCAAGCTTGACCTCAGGGGGGCGTATAACCTTATTCGCATTAAGCACGGGGATGAATGGAAGACGGCATTCAATACCCCTGAAGGGCATTTTGAGTACCTAGTGATGCCCTTTGGGCTCACTAATGCTCCTTCCGTCTTCCAGTCCTTCATGAATGACATTTTCAGGGATTTTGTGGACAAATTTCTGATTGTTTATTTGGATAATATCTTGATTTTTTCTAATGACTGGGACTCTCATGTGAAACATGTTCGAACTGTATTCCAGATTTTGAGAGAGAATGCTCTGTATCTGAAGGGATCAAAGTGTCTTTTTGGCGTACAGAGGATCTCATTTCTGGGATTCATTTTGTCCCCATCTGTTATTGAAATGGACCCGGTCAAGGTTCAGGCCATCTGTGATTGGGTCCAACCTACTTCATTAAAGGCTCTTCAGAGATTTTGGGTTTTGCCAATTTTTATCATAAATTTATTGGTAATTTCTCGGTTATTGTTAAACCATTAACTGATTTGACCAAAAAGGGTTCTGATGTGGTGAATTGGCCTCCTGAGGCAGTCTCTGCATTTCAGGAACTTAAGCAGAGATTCACTTCTGCTCCTGTTCTACGGCAGCCAGATGTTTCTCTGCCATTTCAGGTGGAGGTTGATGCCTCTGAAATTGGGGCAGGTGCCGTTTTGTCCCAAAAAGATCCAGAGACCTCTAAAAGTAACCCTTGTGCCTTTTTCTCTCGAAAATTTTCTCCTACTGAACGTAATTATGACGTGGGTAATCGGGAGTTATTGGCCATGAAGTGGGCTTTTGAAGAGTGGAGACATTGGCTGGAGGGAGCCAAACATCAGGTGGTGGTCCTTACGGACCATAAGAATCTGGTCTATCTGGAATCTGCCAAGCGACTCAATCCTAGACAGGCCAGGTGGGCCTTGTTTTTCACACGTTTTAATTTTGTGGTTTCCTTTCTTCCTGGCACTAAGAATGTTAAGGCGGATGCCCTCTCGAGGAGTTTCCTTGCGGACTCTCCTGAGTTATCTGATCCTTCTGTTATTTTGAAAGAGGGTGTAGTTCTTTCCGCCATCTCGCCCAATTTGAGACTTGCTCTGGAGGGGTGTCAGGAGGATAGGCCCGAGTGCTGCCCTGTTGGAAAATTGTTTGTCCCGGACCAGTGGAAAAAGAGTGTGATGTCTGAGATTCATTGTTCCGCATTGGCTGGGCATCCCGGAATTTTTGGTACCAGAGACTTGGTTAGTCGGTCCTTTTGGTGGCCTAACTTGTCTCGTGATGTCAGGGAATATGTGCAGTCCTGCGGGACTTGCTCTCGCTCCAAGCCTTGCTCTCGCTCTAGTGGTTTGTTGATGCCATTGCCTGTGCCCAAGAGACCATGGACCCATATCTCTATGGATTTCATTTCCGACCTTCCTGTTTCTCAGAGAATGACCACCATCTGGGTAATTTGTGATAGGTTTTCCAAAATGATACATCTTGTGCCATTACCTAAGTTGCCTTCCTCCTCTGAATTGGTGCCGTTGTTCCTTCAGCACGTGGTTCGTTTACACGGCATTCCTGAGAACATTGTGTCTGACAGAGGAGTCCAGTTTGTTTCCAGATTTTGGAGGACTTTTTGTTCTAAACTGGGTGTTCAATTGTCTTTCTCCTCGGCATTTCATCCTCAGACCAATGGTCAAACTGAGAGAACAAACCAGACATTGGAGACTTATCTAAGATGCTTTGTGTCTGCTGATCAGGATGACTGGGTCTCTTTTTTGCCTTTGGCTGAGTTTGCTCTTAATAATAGGGCTAGCTCTGCCACTTTGATGTCTCCGTTTTTCTGTAATTCTGGGTTTCACCCTCGATTTTCTTCAGGACAGACGGAGGCTTCTGTCTGTCCAGGTGTTGACTCTGTTGTGGAGCGTATGCAACAGATTTGGGACCAGGTAGTGGAGAGGTTGTCCCTCTCTCAGGAGAAGGCCCAGCGGTTTGCTAACCGGCATAGGACTGATGGTCCTCGGTTTAACCCCTTAATGTCCACTGACGTGCAGAGTCCGTCATGGCAAGGTGCCAGTTCCGGCACCAGGACGGACTCTGCATGTCATGCCTTTGATCTACCACTGCGTGTAAACACGCAGTGGTAGTTCAGTGCCGACAGCTGTCACAGACAGCTGACAGGCACGGCAAGCGGTGCGGGGACCTTTGCCGTCGGTCCCCGCACCCACAGCGCTGTGATTGGTCAGTCAATCTGACTGACCAAACACAGCAGCGATCGCGCAGGAGAAGCTGAAATTTCAGCTTCCCCAGCGCGATCAGTGCAGGAGCCGGCGCTGCAGTGGCCAGGCTTCCTGCACTGACAGCCAGGAGCGGAACCCCCACCGCCCCTGGCTGTTAACCCCCTGACTGCTGCGATCCAGCGTGATCGCAGAGCTCAGGGGGGGAGGCAGAGGGTCGGGAGCTCCCTCTGCCTCAGATCAGCGCCACCGCAATGTATTTGTATTTCACAGCAGCTTTCCCCATAGGTACAATGCATTGCAATGCCAGAGCATTGCAATGCATTGTAACTGCAATAAAAAGTAAAAAAAGTGAAAGTCCCATAAAGGGACAAGTTAAAAAAAATCATTTTTTTAAAAAGTTGTAAAAAAAATATTAAAAAATAATTTTAAAAAAATCACCCAAAAAATACACATTTTTATGTAATAAAAAAAATAAAAAACAAAAAACATACACATGTTAGGTATCGCCACGTCCGTAAAAATCCCATCTATAAAAGCGTATCCCTAGTTAACCCCTTCAGTGAAAGCCGTAAAAAAAACACAAAAAAGTAGTAAATTATACTTTTTCCAAGCGGTATCATTATACCGCTTGGAAAAAGTGCAATAACACGCGATCAAAAAGTCAGATATAAATAATCATGGTACCGCTGAAAACGTCATCTTGTCCCGCAAAAAACAAGCCGCTATACAGCATCATCAGCGAAAAAATAAAAAAGTTATAGCTCGCGGAATAAACTGATGCAAAAATAATTATTTTTTCTATAAAATTTTTTATTGTGTAAAAACGCCAAAACATAAAAAAAAATATATAAATGAGGAATCGTCGTAACCATAGTGACCCGAAGAATAAAGCTGCTTTATCAATTTTACCACACGCGGAACGGAGGAAAAAAAAAAAAAAAAAAAAACAATTCCTGAATTGCTGGTTTTTGTTCATTCTGATTCCACAAAAATCGGAATAGGAAACGATCAAAAAACGTTATGTGCCCGAATATGGTACCAATAAAAACGTCAGCTCGTCCCGCAAAAAATAAGCCCATAGATAACTCTGTCGGCCGAAATATGGAAAAATTATAGCTCTCAAAATACGGCGATGCAAAAATTTCTTAAAAAAAATTATTCCAAAAAAAAGCATCTTTTAGTGTGTGACAGAAGCTAAACATGAAAAAAGGATGTAAATCTGGTATCGCTGTAATCGCACCGATCCGAGGAAAAAGTCGCCTAATCACTAATACCGCACGAGGAACGGCGCAAAAAAGAAAACCAATTCTTCACCTTTTGTGGATTTGTTCATTGTGCCTCCCAAAGATCGCAGTAAGGCGATCACAGTGGTTCCCCCCACATATGGGGTATCAGCGTACTCAGGACAAAATGCACAATAGCTTTTGGGGCCTATTTCTCCTGTTACCCTTAGAAAAATAAAAATTTGGGGCAAAAAGATTATTTTTGTGGAAAAAAATATGATATTTTTATTTTCCCGGCTCTACGTTATAAACTTCTGTGAAGCCTTGGGGGTTCAAAGTGCTGACCACACATCTAGATATGTTCCTTGGGGGGGTCTAGTTTCCAAAATGGAGTCACTTGGGGGTTTCTACTGTTTAGGCACATCAGGGGCTTTCCAAACGTGACATGACACCCGCAGACCATTCATCAAAGTCTGCATTTAAAAACGGTGCTCCTTCCCTTCCGAGCTCTGCCATGCGTCAAAATAGTGGTTCCCCCCACATATGGGATATCAGCATACTCAGGACAAATTGCACAATAGCTTTTGGGGTCCTATTTCTCCTGTTACCCTTATAAAAATAAAAATTTGGGGGCAAAAAGATTATTTTTGTGGAAAAAAATATGATTTTTTATTTTCACGGCTCTACGTTATAAACTTCTGTGAAGCACTTGGGGGTTCAAAGTGCTCACCACACATCTAGATAAGTTCCTTGGGGGGTCTAGTTTCCAAAATGGAGTCACTTGTGGGGGGTTTCTACTGTTTAGGCACATCAGGGGCTTTCCAAACGTGACATGACACCCGCAGACCATTCCATCAAAATCTGCATTTGAAAAAGGCGCTCCTTCCCTTTCCAGCTCTGCCATGCGTCAAAATAGTGGTTTACTCCCACATATGGGGTATCAGCGTACTCAGGACAAATTGCACAATAACTTTTGGGGTCCTGTTACCCTTTGGAAAATAACAATTGGGGGTGGAAAGATCATTTTTGTGGAAAAGATATGATTTTTTAATTTTACTGCTCTACGTTATAACCTTCTGTGAAGCCCTGGGGGTTCAAAGCTTTCACCACACATCTAGATAAGTTCCTTGGGGGGTCTAGTTTCCAAAATGGGGTCACTTGTGGGGGGTTTCCACTGTTTAGGCACACAGGGACTCTCCAAATGCGACATGGCGTCCAATCTCAATTCCAGCCAAAAAAGTCAAATGGCGCTGCTTCCCTTCCAAGCTCTGCCATGCGCCCAAATAGTGGTTTACCCCCACATATGGGGTATAAGCGTACTCAGGACAAATTGCACAATAACTTTTGGGGTCCTTTTACCCTTTGGAAAATAAAATTGGGGGTGGAAAGATCATTTTAGTGGAAAAGATATGATTTTTTAATTTTACAGCTCTACGTTATAACCTTCTGTGAAGCCCTTGGGGGTTCAAAGCTCTCACCACACATCTAGATAAGTTCCTTGGGGGGTCTAGTTTCCAAAATGGGGTTACTTGTGGGGGGTTTCCACTGTTTAGGCACACAGGGGCTCTCCAAATACGACATGGCGTCCAATCTCAATTCCAGCCAAAAAAGTCAAATGGCGCTGCTTCCCTTCCGAGCTCTGTCATGCACCCAAATAGTGTTTACCCCACATATGGGGTATCAGCGTACTTAGGACTAATTGCACAATAACTTTTGGGGTCCTTTTATCCTTTGGAAATAAAATTGGGATGAAAAGATCATTTTGTGGAAAATAATGATTTTTTAATTTTACGGCTCTACGTTATAACCTTCTGTGAAGCCTTGGGGTTCAAAGCTCTCACTACACATCTAGATAAGTTCCTTGGGGGGTTAGTTTCCAAGATGGGGTTACTTGTGGGGGTTTCCACTGTTTAGGCACACAGGGGTCTCCAAATGCGACATGGCGTCCAATCTCAATTCCAGCAAAAAAGGTCAAATGGCGCTGCTTCCCTTCCGAGCTCTGCCATGCACCAAATAGTGGTTTACCCCACATATAGGGTATCAGCGTACTCAGGACTAATTGCACAATAACTTTTGGGTCCTTTTATCCTTTGGAAAATAAAAATTGGGATGGAAAGATCATTTTTGTAGAAAAAATATGATTTTTTAATTTTACGGCTCTACGTTATAACCTTCTGTGAAGCCCTTGGGGGTTCAAAGCTCTCAATACACATTTAGATAAGTTACTTGGGGGGTCTAGTTTCCAAAATGGGGTCACTTGTGGGGGGTTTCCACTGTTTAGGCACACAGGGACTCTCCAAATGCGACATGGCGTCCAATCTCAATTCCAGCCAAAAAAGTCAAATGGCGCTGTTTCCCTTCCGAGCTCTGCCATGCGGCCAAATAGTGGTTTACCCCCACACATGGGGTATCGCTGTACTCAGGAGAAATTGTACAACAAATATTGTGGTTCAGTTTCTACTGACACCCTTGACAAAATGTTAAAAAATTGTGTCGAAAGAAAAATTTTGGGAAAAAAAGTTAAATGTTAATTTTTTCCTTCCACATTGCTTCAATTCTTGTGAAGTACCTAAAGGGTTAATAAACTTCTTGAATGTTGTTTTGAACACGTTGAGGGGTGCAGTTTTTAGAATGGTGTCACTTTTGGGTATTTTCTGTCATATTGACCCCTCAAATTCACTTCAAATGTGAGGTGGTCCCTAAAAAAAATGGTTTTGTAAATTTTGTTGGAAAAATGAGAAATTGCTGGTCAACTTTTAACACTTATAACTTCCTAACAAAAAAAAATGTTTGTTCCAAATTGTGCTGATGTAAAGTAGACATGTGGGAAATGTTATTTATTAACTAATTTTTGTGACATATCTCTCTGATTTAATGGCATAAAAATTAAAAGTTTGAAAATTGCAAAATTTTCAAACTTTTTGCCATATTTCCGTTTTTTTCATAAATAAACGCAAGTTATATTGAAGAAATTTTACCACTATCATTAAGTACAATATGTCACGAGAAAACAGTCTCAGAATCGCCAAGATCCGTAGAAGCGTTGCAGAGTTATAACCTCATAAAAAGACAGTGGTCAGAATTGTAAAAATTGGCCTGGTCTTTAACCTACAAAATGGCTTGGTCTTTAAGGGGTTAAAGTGGGGGACTTGGTCTGACTGGTTGTCCTCAAAGAATATTCCTATGAGAGTAGCATCTCTTAAATTTAAGCCTAGGTTCATTGGACCTTATAAGATCATGGAGATTATTAATCCTGTTTCTTTTCGTTTGCTTCTTCCAGGGACATTTAAGATCCATAACGTGTTCCACAAGTCCTTGTTGAAGAGGTTTGTTGAGCCAGTGGTTCCTGCTGCTGTGCCTCCTGACCCTGTTTTGGTTGAGGGCAATCTGGAGTATGTGGTTGAGAAAATATTGGATTCTCGTTTTTCTAGACGGAAACTCCAGTATTTGGTTAAATGGAGAGGTTATGGTCAGGAAGACAATTCTTGGGTGTTTGCTTCGGACATCCATGCTAGGAGACTCATCCGTGCTTATCATAGAACTCATCCTGACCGACCTGGTTGCTCAAATGAGGGTTCGGTGACCCCTCCTCAAGGGGGGGTACTGTTGTGAATGGGTTTGAGATGAGTTCTGAGCAGAGGCTTCCTCTGGTGGTTACAAGCGGTGCTGGTCTGTCCAGTGAAGATTGTGAGGACTGGGAATCAGGTGTTACTGACTGGTCTTATATAAGGGAGTCACCTTCCCATCAGGGTTGCCGGTGATCAATTGTTCTGGTCTGAATCCTTGATTCCAGTTTCCCTTGTAGCCTGCTGTGTCGTGTCTGCATCTCCTGCTAACAGATAAGACATTTTCTTCTTTTTGTTTTTGTGCTATATTTTTGCATTTTGTCCTGCACTTCTGTGGGGGCCTTCTGGGTCCCCTCCGGGGGCTTTTGCCCTCTCAGTTTAGTTCAGCCACTGATGTTTGTACTTTTGCTTTTTCCAATTTTTTCAGTGGCTGCTGTTTTGATTTTGTTACACCAGAGAACTAATTTAGGTGGTAGAGGTCGTGTGATCTCAGTTGTTTTTTGAAATTAGTAGAGTTGGTGCTTTTCAGGGTTTTCTGGGATTGCAGTAAGTACCCTTCCTATCCTTTTCTATTTAGTTAGTTTGGGCCCCAGCGTTTGCTCATACTATTTTCTTTCTGTGTCAGTATTTCATCTTTTCTAATCGCCATTACATGTTTGGGGGCTTTCTATTATCTTTGGGGTTCTGCTCCGGGGCAGATAGCTTTCCTATTTCTATCTTTAGGTGTAGTTAGTTTCTCAGGCTGTGACGAGGCGTCTAGGACCAACGTAGGAATGCTCCACGGCTGCCTCTAGTTGTGGTGGTTAGTCAGGGTACTGCAATCTCATAGATTCCAACTGCTCTGGTGTATTGCCTTTTTTACCTGCACTCCTCAGCTACCAAATCATAACAGTAGACTCCGGGTGAGTGCGCTGTGAGTGAGGTGTAGACTCAGGGTGAGTGCGCTGTGAGTGATGTGTAGACTCAGGGTGAGTCTGCTGTGAATGAGGTGTAGACTCAGGGTGAGTGCACTGTGAGTGAGTTTTAAACTCAGGGTGAGTGTGCTGTGTGTGAGGTGTAGACTCCGTGTGAGGGTGCTGTGAGTGAGGTGTAGACTCAGGGTGAGTGCGCTATATGCGAGGAGTGGACTGAGGGTGAGTGCACTGTGAGTGAGGTGTAGACTCAGGGTGAGTGCACTGTGAGTGAGGTGTAGACTCAGGGTGAGTGGGCTGAATGTGAAAAGTGGACTGAGGGTGAGTGTGCTGTGAGTGAGGTGTAGACTCAGGGTGAGTGCGTTGTGAGTGAGGTGTAGACTCAGGGTGAGTGCGCTGAATGTGAAAAGTGGACTGAGGGTGAGTGTGCTGTGAGTGAGGTGTAGACTCAAGGTGAGTGCGCCGTGAGTGAGGTGTAGACTCAGGGTGAGTGCGCTGTGAGTGAGGTGTAGACTCAGGGTGAGTGCGTTGTGAGTGAGGTGTAGACTCAGGGTGAGTGCGCTGAATGTGAAAAGTGGACTGAGGGTGAGTGTGCTGTGAGTGAGGTGTAGACTCAGGGTGAGTGCGCGTGAGTGAGGTGTAGACTCAGGGTGAGTGCGCTGTGAGTGAGGTGTAGACTCAGGGTGAGTGCGCTGTGAGTGAGGAGTGGAATGGGTGAGTGCGCTGTGAGTGAGGTGTAGACTCAGGGTGAGTGTGCTGTGAATGAGGTGTAGACTCAGGGTGAGTGCACTGTGAGTGAGGTTTAAACTCAGGGTGAGTGTGCTGTGAGTGAGGTGTAGACTCAGGGTGAGTGCGCTGTGAGTGAGGTGTAGACTCAGTGTGAGGGTGCTGTGAGTGAGGTGTACACTCAGGGTGAGTGTGCTGTCAGTGAGGTGTAGATTCAGGGTGAGTGCGCTGTATGTGAGGAGTGGACTGAGGGTGAGTGTGCTGTGAGTGAGGTGTAGACTCAGGGTGAGTGCGCTGTGAGTGAGGTGTAGACTCAGGGTGAGTGCGCTGTGAATGAGGAGTGTACTGAGTGAGTGCGCTGAGTGAGGTGTGGACTCAGGATGAGTGCACTGAGAGTGAGGTGTAGACTCAGGGTGAGTGCGCTGAATGTGAGGAGTGGACTGAGGGTGAGTGTGCTGTGAGTGAGGTGTAGACTCAGGGTGAGTGCGCCGTGAGTGAGGTGTAGACTCAGGGTGAGTGCGTTGTGAGTGAGGTGTAGACTCAGGGTGAGTGCGCTGAATGTGAAAAGTGGACTGAGGGTGAGTGTGCTGTGAGTGAGGTGTAGACTCAGGGTGAGTGCGCCGTGAGTGAGGTGTAGACTCAGGGTGAGTGTGCTGTGAGTGATGTGTAGACTCAGGGTGAGTGTGCTGTGAGTGAGATGTAGACTCAGGGTGAGTGCGCTGTGAGTGAGGTGTAGACTCAGGGTGAGTGCGCTGTGAGTGGGTGTAGACTCAGGGTGAGTGTGCTGTGAGTGAGGTGTAGACTCAGGGTGAGTGTGCTGTGAGTGAGGTGTAGACTCAGGGTGAGTGTCTGTGAGTGAGGTGTAGACTCAGGGTGAGTGTGCTGTGAGTGAGGTGTAGACTCAGGGTGAGTGCGCTGTGAGTGAGGTGTAGACTCAGGGTGAGTGTGCTGTGAGTGAGGTGTAGACTCAGGGTTGAGTGTGCTGTGAGTGAGGTGTAGACTCAGGGTGAGTGCACTGTGAGTGAGGTGTAGACTCAGGGTGAGTGTGCTGTGAGTGAGGTGTAGACTCAGGGTGAGTGTGCTGTGAGTGAGGTGTGGACGGAGGGTGAGTGTGCTGTGAGTGAGGTGTAGACTCAGGGTGAGTGTGCTGTGAGTGAGGTGTAGACTCAGGGTGAGTGTGCTGTGAGTGAGGTGTGGACGGAGGGTGAGTGTGCTGTGAGTGAGGTGTAGACTCAGGGTGAGTGTGCTGTGAGTGAGGTGTAGACTCAGGGTGAGTGTGCTGTGAGTGAGGTGTGGACGGAGGGTGAGTGTGCTGTGAGTGAGGTGTAGACTCAGGGTGAGTGTGCTCTGTTTCTTACCTTGATGCTGGTGAATGGATTCCTGCAGCATTTCTTGTTTTTTGTCTGATTTTCACAGTAGATGTTTTGACTCCTGGCCGTCATTTTCCTCCAGATATTTTACTCCTCTGTAGAAAAATGAGTATTGTGTAAGAATATCTCAGCAGAGCAGACGCTTTCCATCCTATCAACTTCAGGGACAGAAAAGGGTGAGGATAAAAAATACATTACACCATCATCTTCTGTAAAGGTCTGGGTGCAGAAGAGCGGCAGGGGGTCAAATTACCCAAGAAGTAAAACCGGGACAGATCAAGCGTCGTGGAACAAATTTATGCCACAAACTTAACCACAACTCTGGCCTCACCCATTCACAGCTCATTTACTCCTTGCCACATATAGAAAAACCCTAAAATCAGGTCAGAATTGCATTTTTTCAACATTTCATCCCACTTGGATTTTTTTCCCATTTTTCAGTACATTACATGGTGAAGTGAATACTGCCATTCAAAACTACAACTTTTCTCACAAAAAATAATATGTAGTATAGCTATGTCAATGAAAAATACAAAAGCTGTGGTATTTGGAAAAAGGGAGGGAGAAATGCAAACCATAAAAATGAAAATTGGCTGCAGAGGTAACAAGTTAAAGTGGTTGTCCATGCTCCGGAGAAAAGTGTGCAGGCTGTCGAATTGTGACAGTGTGGTGTGAATGCGGTGTGCACATTGTAACGATTCCGCAGTGTTGCAGGAGGTCACATGATGTATGTATTAGCTCAACTCGTGACTGAAAGTATGCCAATCGCACACATGGGTCACATCACATCGAACTGGCAATACTGGGATATTAAGATGACTCTTGCACCAAACACTGTCACGTTTCAGCAGTCTCCAACCACAGAGTGACTACACACTTTTGACCCAATTCTGGACAACACCTTTAATAAATAATATAGTGCATTTGAAAGATACAAAATTTCAAAATATTAGAGGGGAGTATTGTCTATGACTGTGTCTCTATATGCTGTTCTTCTTTATAGGCACATTGTACTGGTAAATTCATGTGCAATAGCATCTATCGGCAAACAATGCTCTCAATCTGCACATGCGCAGCCCACTGTGTTCCGAAGACCAGTGTGGGAACGCGCAAAAAAAAAAGAAATTGTTGCTTTTGAACATAGCAATGCTCCTGCACTAATACACTCCTCTTCCATATACAATTGGAAACACTTGATCCCGAGACAATTTGCACTAATTGCAATAAAGCGTATCATGTACACAGCCTACTTCTTCTGCAGCACCACACAACAACTTCCTGTTATAAGCACAGCGGTGTAATCCATGAGGCTCCTCCCTTTCCCTTGATGTCATGACTCACAGGAGCAACTCTATTTTAGACACGACGGAGCTAGATGTGGCCTGTGCCTGACGCACACTGATACTCTGAAGGCGGCGGCCCTGTTTGTAGCTCGCAGCAGCTGGGACGTCGCAGCCCGTGAGTTTTGCAGGGTGGCTTTCGAGGTGAATGTGTCTCTGCCCATGTGCGCTAACAACATGGACTGTGTGGACGTGGCTTTGCGTGTGGGGTATGGCTATGTGGAGTGGGTGGGGCTATAAGGAGTGGGCGTGGCTTGATACATAACACACACACTACACTCAGCTTTATATACACTGCTCAAAGAAATAAAGGGAACACTCAAATAACACATCCTAGATCTAAATGAATGAAATATTGTCATTGAATACTTTGTTGTGTACAAAGTTGAATGTGCTGACAACAAAATCACACAAAAATCATCAATGGAAATCAAATTTATTAACCAATGGAGGCCTGGATTTTGAGAGACCCCAAAATGAAAGTGGAAACAAGTCAAAATGAAAATCAAAACAAGACAAAATTAAAGTGGAAACGAGTCAAAATGATGCTCAGTATTGTGTGTGGCCTCAACGTGCCTGTATGACCTCCCTACAATGCCTGGGCATGCTCCTGATGAGGTTGCGGATGTTGTCCTGAGGGATCTCCTCCCAGACCTGGACTAAAGCATCTGTCAACTCCTGGACAGTCTGTGGTGCAATGTGACATTGGTGGATGGAGTGAGACATGCTGTCCCAGATGTGCTCAATCGGATTCAGGTCTGGGGAATGGGCAGGCCAGTCCATAGCTTCAAAGCCTTCATCTTGCAGGAACTGCTGACACACTCCAACCACATGAGGTCTGGCATTGTCCTGCATTAGGAGGAACCCAGGGCCAACTGCACCAGCATATGGTCTCACAAGGGATCTGAGGATCTCATCTCGCTACCTAATGGCAGTCAGGCTACCTCTGGCGAGCACATGGAGGGCTGTGTGGCCCTCCAAAGAAATGCCACCCACACCATTACTGACCCACTGCCAAACCGGTCATGCTGAAGGATGTTGCAGGCAGCAGGTTCACACAGCACATGTGACAGACTTGACAGAGTCTGGAGACGCCTTGGAGAGCGATCTGCTGCCTGCAACAGATCCTCAGACCCCTTGTGAGATTAGGCCCTGGGTTCCTCTTAATGCAGGACAATGCCAGACCTCATGTGGCTGGAGTGTGTCAGCAGTTCCTGCAAGATGAAGGCATTGAAGCTATGGACTGGCCCGCCTGTTCCCCAGACCTGAATCCGATTGAGCATATCTGTGACAGCATGTCTAGTTCCATCCACCAACCTCATGTTGCACCACAGACTGTCCAGGATTTGATGGATGCTTTAGACCAGGTCTGGGATGACATCTGCAACCTCATCAGGAGCATGCCCAGGTGTTGTAGGGAGGTCATACAGGCACGTTGAGGCCACACACAATACTCAGCATCATTTTGACATGTTTCCACTTTAATTTTGTCTTGTTTTGATTTTCATTTTGACTTGTTTCTACTTTCATTTTGGGGTTCTCTCCAAATCCAGGCCTCCTTTAATTAAAAAATTTGATTTCCATTGATGATTTTTGTGTGATTTTGTTGACAGCACATTCAACTTTGTACAGAACAAAGTATTGAATGAGAATATTTCATTCATTTAGATCTAGGATGTGTTATTTGAGTGTTCCCTTTATTTTTTTGAGCAGTGTATATAGATATATATGTTTACTGATTTAGTTTGTACACAGAATCACTGACTGGGTGGATCAAAGAAATGCAGGAGATATAGTATATTTTGACTTCAGCAAAGCATTTGACAAAGTATCTCATACCATCATTAAAAAAAAGTCCAACTATGGAATGGACAAGGCTGTTATGTTATGGTAGCTGAGGAGGCAGGAGCAAAAAACCGCATAGGCAGCCTAACACCAGAGAGGTTGGAAACTAATAGGTTGCAGACCCCTAAACTAACTGCACAACTAGAAGCAGCCGTGGAGCGTACCTACGGTGGTCCTAGACGCCTCGGCACAGCCGGAGAGATAGCTATCCCTGAAGATGGAAAGAGGAAATCTAACTGCCCTGGAGTAGACCCCAAAAGAGTAGGAAGCCCCCAAACATATAATGGCGGTTAGACAAGATGAAAATACGAACACAGACAGAAAATAGATTGAGCAAACGCTGGGGCCCAAAACTGTCTAGATAGGACAGCACAGGAGAGAATACTTTCTGCTACCCAGAAAAACCCTAGGAAAAACTCCAACACTTCTGAATCCAAAAACACTGAGACCACACGGTCTCGACCACCTATATCAGATCTCTGGTGTGGACACATAGCTACCCAGCAGAAAAATATCACAAGAACTGAGCAAATGAACAAATACAAAAAACGAACAGAGACCAGCCAAAGCCCCCCATAGGCGACCCGGCTGAGGACAAAAAGCAATGCAGCAAAAAGCAAGGAATTCAAACCACTGTAAAAAAAAACTGAAAGAGACTTATCTGAACGCAAGCAGGAGACAGCAGGAAAGCAAGCTGAATTCCAAACTAAACCAGGAAGCACAATTGATCACCGGCGAGGATCATGGGAGATCAGCTCACTTATATCAGGCCAGTCAGTACCACCTGACACCCACTCGTTATCTGCGGATGTAGGACTCTTGGTATTCAAGATAGGTTCAATACCCTCAGCAACCACCAGAGGGAGCTTCAGCTCCGAAGTCATCTCCAAAATGTTCACAACAGTAACCCCCTTGAGGAGGGGTCACCAAACCCTCACTTGTGCCACCAGGATGATCAGGATGAGCTCAGTGACAGGCACGGACCAGTCTTTCAGCATGAATGTCAGAAGCAAACACCCGCAAATTGTCCTCCTGACCATAGCCTTTCCACTTCACCAAGTTCTGGAGTCTCCGCCTGGCCAAACGAGAATCCAATATCTTCTCAACCACATACTCCAAATTGCCCTCAACCAAAACTGGATCAGGAGGCGCAGCCATAGGAACCACTGGCTCGACAAATCTCTTCAATAAAGATTTGTGAAATAGGTTGTGAATCTTGAATGTTCCTGGAAGAAGCAAACGGAAGGAAACGGGATTAATAATCTCCACAATCTTATAAGGTCCAATGAACCTTGGCTTAAATTTTGGAGACGCGACCCTCATAGGGATATTTTTTGAGGATAACCAAACCAAGTCACCCACTTTAAATCGAGGACCATCCGTCCTATGTCGGTTGTCAAACCGCTGGGCCTTCTCCTGAGAGAGCGACAGCTTATACCACTACTTGATCCCAAATCAGCTGCATTCTCTCCACAATAGAGTCAACACCAGGACAGACAGAAGCCTCCACCTGCCCTGAAGAAAATCGAGGATGAAACCCGAAATTGCAGAAAAATAGAGACATCAAAGTGGCAGAACTAGCCCTATTATTCAAAGCAAACTCAGCCAAAGGCAAAAAAGAGACCCAGTCATCTTGATCAGCAGACACAAAACATCTCAAATAAGTCTCCAAGGTCTGGTTTGTTCTCTCAGTTTGTCCATTGGTCTGAGGGTGGAACGCAGAGGAAAAAGACAGCTGAACTCCCAGTTTGGAACAAAATGTCCTCCAAAATCTGGAAACAAACTGGACTCCTCTGTCAGACACAATGTTCTCTGGAACGCCGTGCAACCGAACCACCTGTTGAAAAAACAAGGGCACCAACTCGGAGGAGGATGGCAACTTAGGTAATGGCCAGGGCCGGCGTCAGCACCCGGCACACACCGGGCAAGTGCCGGGGCCCTGAGCAGGCGGGGGGGCCCACTCGCAGTCTGGCACCCCCGCGCCCGTTAGCGGAGGAGAGCGGTGTCAGCACCGCCACTGGGCCCCCCCGCTTGCTCAGGGCCCCGGCATCAGCTGGCACAATACTTACCTCTCCCGTGCCTCCGCTGCCGCTGCTCCGGGCTCCAGGGGGCGCCGGCGCTTCCTCTCACAGCAGCGCCGCTGAATGACGTCATCATTCAGCGGCCGGCTGTGGCACAGAGCGCGGGGACGCCGGACGGGTAAGACGTGTGTGTGTGTGTCTCTGTGTGTGTCTGTGTGTATGTAGTGCGGTGCTTTGTGTGTGTATGTGTGTGTGTGTGTGTGTGTGTATGTATGTATGTGAGAGAGTGCTTGTGTGCTGTCTGTGTGTGATGATGGGCAGGCATTGCTGATGATGGGGAGGCATTGATGATGATGATGGGGAGACAATGATGATGATAAGGAGGCAATCATGATGATAATGGGGAGTCTTTCCACAGCGCCCTTTCCTGAGCCGTAACAGTGCAGAACGCAGTACAGCGCAGAAGAGAGCTCCATATTTTGTATGGAGCATTATATGGGGACCAGTATCCTGTATGGAGCATTATATGGGGACCAGTATCCTGTATGGAGCATTATATTGGGTCCAGTATTCTGTATGGAGCATTATTTTGGGTCCAGTATTCTGTATGGAGCATTATATGGGGGGTGACATCCTGCATGGGGTATTATATGGGTGATGAGGGGGAGACTGTGGTGCCCATAATATTGTATGGAGGACTGTACTGTCCAGTCTGTTCTGTGCGCTGTGAGGATTTGGCGGTTTTTGAGCTATTGTACAATTTACAATAGATATCACTCATGTAATGGAAGAAGTGAAGTATTTGTCACTGTACTGTACCTATATTTCTCTGCTGTATCTGTGCATCATGAATCATGGTCTATGTTAAAGGGGCCCACTGAGGCTCTTTCGCCCGGGGCCCATAAAAACCTGGAGCCGGCCCTGGTAATGGCACAAGATGTATCATCTTGGAAAACCTATCACAGATTACCCAAATAACGGTCATTCTCTGAGAGACAGTGAGGTCAGAAATAAAATCCATAGAGATATGGGTCCATGGCCTCTTGGGCACAGGCAATGGCATTAACAAACCACTAGAGCGAGAGCAAGGTTTGGACCGAGAACAAGTTCCACAGGACTGCACAAAGTCCCTGACGTCACGAGACAAAGTGGGCCACCAAAAGGACCGACTCACCAAATCTCTGGTACCAAAAATACCAGGATGGCCGACCAACGTGGAGCAATGAATCTCGGACATCACATTCTTCCTCCACTGGTCTGGGACAAACAATCTCCCAGCAGGGCAACGTTCAGGTTTATCCTCCTGAAATTTCTCTAAAGCCAGTCTCAAACTGGACGAGATAGTGGAAAGAACCACACCCTCCTTCAGAATAACAGCAGGCTCAGTTACCTCAGGAGAATCGAGAAAGAAACTCCTCGAGAGGGCATCCGCCTTAACATTCTTAGTGCCCGGGAGAAAAGAGACCACAAAATTAAAACGTGTGAAAAACAAGGCCCACCTGGCCTGTCTAGGATTAAGTTGCTTGGCTGATTGAAGATAAACCAGGTTCTTATGATCCGTGAGGACCACCACCTGATGCTTGGCTCCTTCCAGCCAATGTCTCCACTCCTCAAAAGCCCACTTCATGGCCAATAACTCCCGATTACCCACATCATAATTACGTTCCGCTGGGGAAAATTTTTGAGAGAAAAAGGCACAAGGGTTAATGTTAGACGTCTCCGGATCCCTTTGGGACAAAACGGCTCCTGCACCAATCTCAGAAGCATCAACCTCCACCTGAAATGGTAGAGAAACATCAGGCTGTCGTAGAACAGGAGAAGAAGTGAATCTCCGCTTAAGCTCCTGAAACGCAGAAACTGCCTCAGGAGGCCAATTCACCACATCAGAACCCTTCTTGGTCAAATCAGTCAATGGTTTAACAATACCAGAGAAATTAGCTATAAATTTACGATAAAAATTAGCAAAACCCCAATATCTCTGAACAGCCTTCAATGTAGTGGGTTGAACCCAATCACAAATGGCCTGAACCTTGACCGGGTCCATTTCAATAACAGACGGAGACAAAATGAATCCCAGAAATGAAACCTTCTGTACGCCAAAAAGACACTTTGATCCCTTCACATACAATGCGTTTTCTCTCAAAATCCGGAATACAGTCCGAACATGTTCCACATGAGAATCGCAGTCATCGAAAAAAATCAAGATATCGTCCAAATAAACGATCAGAAATTTATCCACGAAATCCCGGAAAATATCGTTCATAAAGGATTGGAAGACAGAAGGGGCATTAGTGAGCCCAAAAGGCATTACTAGGTACTCAAAATGCCCCTCTGGGGTATTAAATGCCGTCTTCCATTCATCCCGTGCTTGATGCGAATAAGGTTATACGCCCCCCTGAGGTCAAGCTTGGTAAACCAACAAGCACCCTTCACTCTGGAAAATAGGTCAGAAATCAAGGGTAACGGATATTGATACTTCACAGTGATCTTATTCAGGAGACGATAATCAATACACGGCCTCAATGAGCCATCCTTTTTTGCCACAAAGAAAAAACCGGGGAAATTTACAACCGGGTACTAAGTCAATAGTGCAATCATAACTCCTATGAGGAGGTAAGGACGCAGAGTTACTCTCACTAAAAAACAACACATGTAAAGTCCAGCTTGTCAGGTCCATGTCTCTTCCTTAGTCCACTCAACCATAAGCTTGAGAAGAGGAACACAAGTGTAGAAATAACCGGCCATAAATGTAAGAGACCCTTTCCGTGTCAGATATTTGGGAATCTAGTCTCTATAATGAGGCGCGAAGATACCAAACTCCTTCAGAAATTCCCCAAATACAAAACTTAACGGCTTTTGAAGCCAACATAGACATTTGATCAGAGAATGGAACAATGGCAGCCACAGATCTCCTTCTCTCCATACAAATCACATGTAGGCATGGCTGACCCTTGTGGAGGGAAGTAAGAAAATAAGATCCATTCCGACATGTCCGATAATTGCAGCTAATAAACAGTAACTGGAATAGTGAGGAAGGTATGGAAAGAAAAACAGTAAAATATTAAAAAGAATTTCACTGGTTCCTACCACAACCCTTATAACTTCCTTACAAAAGTGATGGCCTGAGGAGCAGAAACTCTTGAAGCACCATATCTCTGCCTGAGGCATACAAAACTCACGAGCCGCACTGCATAACCTGTATTATCCGGTATTATACTGCAAACAACAGAGGCAAGTGTGTGTCAGCAATTTCCAGCATAAGAACAAAATGACTTAATGACTAAGTGCAGCAATATTGATCGCTGTATTCATTGTTTTATTCATCAATACATAAAACAGAGAACTAACAATGAAAACATATGGAAGCGATTAGTTATCACATATAAAACCCGGAGAGTTCGTCTGTGTGCACACATTGCAGATTTGGTGCGTTTTTTTCCTTGCAGATTTTCTAGATAAACCTGAAGCGATCCTGATGCCAGCAAAGCGAATGAGAAACCTGAAGTGTCGTGCGCACGTTGAGTATTTTTGACTCGCAGATTTGGTGCAGAAATTATTCTGCAGCGTTTCCATTCTCTGTGCGCTTTTGCGCCGCGTTTCTCACCATCGACTTCGCTCCAATCAGTCAAAAATGCATCAAAAATGCACGGAAAAAAAAACAACAAAAAATGTGGCAAAAATTTGGCATAAACGCTATAAAAAAAAGAAGATAAAAACAGCAAAAACGCTGCAAAAATTCACAGAAAAAAAGCTTTAAAAACGCTCATTTTTTTTGCATCCATAAGATGCAGAAATGGTGCTGAAATTGTATGCTGGAACTACACCTGGCCATTGGTAGCACACCATGAAGTTTCACAGCCGCTGACCATTATTATATTTTTATTTGTTTGGATCAATACTAATGTAATGACCGGGAAGAGACAAAGTAACTGGTTACCTTGATACAAGTTGTGGTCTCTTGTCCCTGAGTCCATATATCGTCACCCCAGGTGCTTCCAGGACCGCTCTCCACTGGATCTGCCGCTTCAGTCCCTGCGATCTGTATTATAGAGAAATGTTTTGTGACCTTTAAACACAAAGTAAACCAGAGCGGCCACATTCACAGCTCAGGGCTGCAGAACAGGTCACTCCAGAGTCTGCAGTTCACACACTGGATACAATGTATCAATAAATTCCTGGAAAAGAATCCCAGGCTTCCCACACTGGATTCTGACATCCTGGTTGGGCAGGTAGTGATCGGGACAATGACGTCCCTTCCAGGACTTCGGTATGAGGGGGGTAATCACTAAATTCAGAGGCAGGGTCATGGCTGCATTTACTGCCTAGGATTTTAATTATCGCATTCTATGGTCATTCTTTACAGACCATATTGGACAAACCCCAGACCCGGCATTCAGTGCCGTCTCCATTCCTCTAGTATCTGTGCCAGTCATCACACCGATTGCCCATCCACAAATATACTGTAAGGGTCTTCATGAAGGTAAGAAATAGCGGCACTCACCGTCCCATAATATCAATCCTTTATTTCGGACACATTAAGAACTGGTTGCAGGAGGGCGCAGGTAACGATATGGACGACGATGGATTCACGTTATACTAATGCTTCAAAGCGTCCTACTACCGAAACGATCGTCATCCACAGTGTCACCGGCGCCCTCCTGCAACCTGTTCTTAATGTGTCCGAAATAAAGGATTGATTTTATGGGATGGCGAGGGCCATGCTTTTTCTTACCTTCATGAAGACTGTTACCACTCTTTTTCTTGCTTTTATGGAGTTAAGCACCATAAAATCCCAGAAGTCACATGGTGTGTCCCGGTCACCAGTGGACAAGGTTTTGTTAGTGGTGCCAGATTAATATTATGCTATTTTCCTTACAATAATGCTATTAACTTGTCAAACTCACCTCCAGAGCTCCCCACAGTGCTGCACCGCCCTACATCTCCTCCTCATCTCTGTCTACCAGCATATCTGTCCTCTCCACAGTGCAGCACCACCCTACATCTCCTCCTCATCTCTGTCTACCACCTACCCGTCCTCTCCACAGTGCTGCACCGCCCTACATCTCCTCCTCATCTCTGTCTACCAGCATATCTGTCCTCTCCACAGTGCAGCACCACCCTACATCTCCTCCTCATCTCTGTCTACCACCTACCCGTCCTCTCCACAGTGCTGCACCGCCCTACATCTCCTCCTCATCTCTGTCTACCAGCATATCTGTCCTCTCCACAGTGCTGCACCACCCTACATCTCCTCCTCATCTCTGTCTACCAGCATATCTGTCCTCTCCACAGTGCTGCACCGCCCTACATCTCCTCCTCATCTCTGTCTACCACCTACCTGTCCTCTCCATAGTGCTGTACCGCCCTACATCTCCTCCTCATCTCTGTCTACCAGCGTATCTGTCCTCTCCACAGTGCTGCACCACCCTACATCTCCTCCTCATCTCTGTCTACCAGCGTATCTGTCCTCTCCACAGTGCTGCACCGCCCTACATCTCCTCCTCATCTCTGTCTACCAGCGTATCTGTCCTCTCCACAGTGCTGCACCGCCCTACATCTCCTCCTCATCTCTGCCTACCACCTACCTGTCCTCTCCATAGTGCTGCACCACCCTACATCTCCTCCTCATCTCTGTCTACCACCTACCTGTCCTCTCCATAGTGCTGCACCACCCTACATCTCCTCCTCATCTCTGTCTACCACCTACCTGTCCTCTCCATAGTGCTGCACCACCCTACATCTCCTCCTCATCTCTGTCTACCACCTACCTGTCCTCTCCACAGTGCTGCACCGCCCTACATCTCCTCCTCATCTCTGTCTACCACCTACCTGTCCTCTCCATAGTGCTGTACCGCCCTACATCTCCTCCTCATCTCTGTCTACCAGCGTATCTGTCCTCTCCACAGTGCTGCACCACCCTACATCTCCTCCTCATCTCTGTCTACCAGCGTATCTGTCCTCTCCACAGTGCTGCACCGCCCTACATCTCCTCCTCATCTCTGCCTACCACCTACCTGTCCTCTCCATAGTGCTGCACCACCCTACATCTCCTCCTCATCTCTGTCTACCACCTACCTGTCCTCTCCATAGTGCTGCACCACCCTACATCTCCTCCTCATCTCTGTCTACCACCTACCTGTCCTCTCCATAGTGCTGCACCACCCTACATCTCCTCCTCATCTCTGTCTACCACCTACCTGTCCTCTCCATAGTGCTGCACCACCCTACATCTCCTCCTCATCTCTGTCTACCACCTACCTGTCCTCTCCATAGTGCTGCACCACCCTACATCTCCTCCTCATCTCTGTCTACCACCTACCTGTCCTCTCCACAGTGCTGCACCGCCCTACATCTCCTCTTCATCTCTGTCTACCAGCGTATCTGTCCTCTCCACAGTGCTGCACCGCCCTACATCTCCTCTTCATCTCTGTCTACCAGCGTATCTGTCCTCTCCACAGTGCTGCACCGCCCTACATCTCCTCCTCGTCTCTGTCTACCACCTACCTGTCCTCTCCACAGTGCTGCACCGCCCTACATCTCCTCCTCGTCTCTGTCTACCACCTACCTGTCCTCTCCACAGTAGTGCTGCACCACCCTACATCTCCTCCTCATCTCTGTCTACCAGCGTATCTGTCCTCTCCACAGTGCTGCACCACCCTACATCTCCTCCTCATCTCTGTCTACCACCTACCTGTCCTCTCCACAGTGCTGCACCACCCTACATCTCCTCCTCATCTCTGTCTACCCTCTTATCCATCCCATCCAAAGGGGCCTGCAAGTGACATAAGGTCATATGAAATTCTCAGGTAACGTGAATGGAATCACTATACGGTGTGGGGCAGGGTACTGTGGACATCATATTGTGTGTGTGTGTGTGTGTGTGTGTGTCGGAGGGACAATATGGGGCATCATACTGTGTGATGGGCATCAAATAGTGTGAGTGGCACTTTGGGGGCCACAAACACTAATAGGCTTCACTAGTAACACCATTTCTGTGTGCACACATATACAGGACTGGATGAGGTTAGATAAGACCTCAGTCCGTGTTTCTCTTTTGTAACTTTCAGACTTTGAAGGAACGGGTCAGTTCCGCGTGTTCCCGAAACTCATGACGCTGTGCCCCAGAAGCCACTCCATCACACTGCATGGGCTCAGAAGCTGGCTCACAAGGCAACACTATCTCACGCATACCTCTGCGCTCACGCAAACGTCTGTCAATTTGAATAGCAATGACATAGAATCATTGAGACCAGAGGGAGCAGGGAATCCCACCATAACATCCTTTACATTCTCTGACAAACCCTTCCGAAAAAGGGCTGCCAAAGCATCATCATTCCATTTGGTCAGGACTGCCCACTTTTGGAATTTCTGACAGTACAGTTCAGCGGCTTCACAGCCCTGACTTAATGCCAACAAGGTCTTCTCAGCCTGATCAGTGACATTAGGTTCATCGTACAACAAACCCAGAGCCTGAAAAAATACATCACACAGATAAACACTGTCACACAGTGCCCAGATAAACACTGTCACACAGTGCCCAGATAAACACTGTCACACAGTACCCAGATAAACATTTCCATCGCCAACTTGTTCCTTCCAGACCTAGCAGACTCAGTGCCTCCGTACACATCACGGAGGTACTATATAATACTGGATGTATGAGTTTTTGATGGGGGGTGTACTCATTTTTCCATCAACTAATTTGAGAAAAAAAAAAGAGTTTGTAAAAACTTCACATTACTCCAGGATAATAGAAAATTGGCTTTTGTGATGCTAATGATTTTGTGGATTCTCTTGCTGCACAGAAACCATTCATCAAATGCAGATAATCCCCCTACAGACCATAAGAAAAGCTCTCACCTGAAGCCCCCAGAAAGGAGGCATCAATAGGAGACACACAATGGGCTGACCAAACAAAAGCCATAAAGTCAGCGACCCTAATGACTGTCCCTGATCAGAGCCGCCATTACCAGCAGAGAACTATCACCGGCCCTTTAAGAGGGTGAATGGACGCTACATAAAGAGAAAAGGAGATGTCCAGTGTGTGTCAGAGGTCGGGAAGACTGATGAAGACATTACACTCTTACCCTCCTCCGTCACGTGGGTTGTGGAACCTGAATGAATGACGTATCAAGAAAAGAACTAAAAAATGTAACAATGTATCAAGTGACATCAACTATGACCAACCGCTACCTCCTCTGATTTCGTTATGGTGACCGCGGGTTCTTGTTCCTGGGACGTCCCTTTTAACGCCTCAACGCCATTGTTTTTCCAGTAGAAGGACCATTACAGGTCATACTAAAAGTGATTGTGGCCCTTTGATGGAGTGGAGCCACTTCTGGTTTCTTTTCTTAGGGGTGGAAGAGAGATAAAAAAAATGAATGTGGAATGGATCATGGAATGATGAGGACAGAAATACCAGTCCTTTTTTTAAAAGAGAAGGGTTCACTTTGATCTTCCGGTTTGTGGTCACCCCACCCACCCCTTATCTCTCTGTTCTTAGTCCACTCCTAACAGTATCTGCAAACTATGGGTGATTTTGGGAACAGCGCCCCATTGGTCCCTTTGACCCTGGTCTCCCAATCAATGCAATCATTTTGGTCGGACCTGTGAAGAAGCACAGAAAGAGCGAAACGTCGCTACCAACTTAAGAGGTTCTGAAGTGATGGACAGAATAGGACTAAACTTTTCAACAACAGCATCGGACTCTCATTTTGTTCCTCATTTTACCAGGACAGATTTTGTTGTTTTTCTCATGAATTGGGCAAAAGATCAAGATAAAAACTGTTTTTGCCGAGACTGATAAATGTGCACCCCAGAAAAAGTTCTATTACGGTGGGGACCATGTGAAGAGAACTGTGTAAATGGAGAGCGGAGAAGGGTCCGAGCGAGGAGTACAAACAAGTTACAAAAATATGTTTTTTCTAAGTCCACAGATATTATACAGTCGTTACATGACCCTTTACCCAGAGAAAGACCCTGTTTTTCCCCGAAATGTCCCTTCTTGCTTTATACATATATTACTATTATTCTATGCAACTTCCAGATTCCAAATCATCATAGACGGAGTGAACGGAAGAGGTTAAAAAATAATAGCATAAAAGTTTATTCTTTTTTAACCCTTCCTCACCCTCAGAAGAATCCAGTCAAATGTCACCCGGTGGGCCACCCTTCTCCTGGACTCCTGCGACACGAATCCTGTACATTCCGCATTTCCACAGAATTGGAAGTATTGGAGAGACACGTAACAAGTCGATTCATTACGGATTCATTCATCCAACTTTCTGAGAATGGTAAATAGTAAATCTGGGATCGGGGGGGATGTATGGATGCCGGTCGGCCGGTCAGGAAGCCAGATTTGCCATCAGTTTAACCAGGAATGGATACAAATAAGAATTTGTAGAATTTTGCATCAAGTCTTTTTGTTGCGTTTCCTCTTTTAAATCTAAAAAAAAGTATCAAGAATAAAAAGTAACCAGAAACTCACTGAAAAGTGCAGCATCCACGTAGAAGGACGTGGGGAGCGGACGACCCTCTGAGACTCCCCCCGGTGATGGACATCAGCCGTACTCCACTTTGGCAGTCGGGGGGTGTCCTGTGTCCCTCAATCACAGCCACACGGAGGACGTCCTGACTTCTCGGACACAGAGTTACGACAGATCTGGCTTCTTCCTTTGTTCTCCTATTTCCCATTTTTTTCTGCTGACGCTTTTTTTTAATGCCAGACGGCCATAAATACAGGAAGTTTTATTGGTCGCAGCGGGGTGCGGACTGTCCTGAGCGGGGTCGCACATCCACCCAGTTTGGTTGTCGGCTTCAGGTGGGGCAGATGAGGATAATCATCTCCACCTATGGGGCAAATATCAGCTATCAGACTCGAACTTGCTTTGCAGCAGAAAAAGTTGTGAAAAGTTAAATTTGTATCAAAGAAGAAAAACTGGTAAATATGTGAAAGAAATCACAGGAGATGGGAAGAACCTGCCTGTAATAACACAGAGAAGGGCCACACTGAGTCTGATCCACGTGGGGCCCATATGTGTGGCCCAGCTGCGCAAGGCACACATGTCTCCTGGAAAATGCACAGATAAGGTAATTGTGAAGCCTGATATTCATTCACAACACACATTTCCCAACACTGCCACCAGAGGGCAACTTAGATTATTTAGGTTGGTGTGACGTAGCAGTAGGGTAGAGGTTAGTTCAGTTTGTTTCCTGTCTCAGGACAGAGCAGAGCAGATTGGTCTTGGAGGGAGAGGAGAGAAGACTGAGATCTGACAGAGCTCCTGTGGCTCACCATTACTGAAGTGGAGGCTAGTACGAGTGGACAAGAGAAGCACTCTAGCCTAGTCAGAGCTGCAATTGAAGCAAGTGAAACAGTTACCTCAGGATAAGCTGCCTGTGTTCTCTAGAAAGTGGAAAGTGACTCTCGGAGTACAGCGTGTATACAGTC
>JARQOD010000002.1:4885138-4918781 GCA_033576555.1 Oophaga sylvatica
TTATGTTTGTTAATAAACATGATTATTGCCACATATTATGAGTATTACATGATGGAAATTGTATAATTTTGTATAAACTGTTTAGTGACATTATTCAGCAAATGTAACATTTTAGTAATGTCACAGATAACTTGTAATGCTGATGATGTTTTGAAGTCAGACATTCATTGTCTATACAATAAAAATGGTGTACATACTGTTACTTATCCATCATTAATGGATTCAGATATGTACTTGTATGCTTTTATGTACAACCGTATAGCAGATTCCTTAACTAATTTATTTTGTGGTTTGCATTGCTGTTCAACATGTTAATGTATGTGTTTATGTTTGTCAATTCTTTATTTATCTAGATATTAGTTTAAATGAAATCATCATCTTATGGTAGTAAAGGTTATCTTTCTCTTGTTTGAAGTATAGACATTTAAAATTGACAGGTAACAAGGAAATTACTTGATCTAGTATTTAAACATCCTCCTTGACCCTGGGCTCCAACACCGCCAGTTGTTGCTCGGAAGTGCTGTTAGCACAGTCAACACTTGCTCCTGTGTTACTGGGGTTCAGTAACGTCAGCTGGTCCTCGGTTGTGCCATTGGCTCTTTTCCTTCTGCTGCCCCTCCGGGTTCCAGTACCGTCAGCTGGTTCTCCGCAGTGCCTTTGGCCTAGGTGCCTCCATCTTGGTATCCGAGTTCCAGCAACGTCTGCTGGTCCTTGGTAGTGCTTTGGAGCACAGGTACCTCCTGCTTAGTAACCGTGTCCCAGTAACGTCAGCTGGTCCTCGGTTGTGCCATTGGCTCTTTTCCTTCTGCTGCCCTCCGGGTTCCAGTACCGTCAGCTGGTTCTCCACAGTGCCTTTGGCCTAGGTGCCTCCATCTCGGTATCCGAGTTCCAGCAACGTCTGCTGGTCCTTGGTAGTGCTTTGGAGCACAGGTACCTCCTGCTTAGTAACCGTGTCCCAGTAACATCAGCTGGTACAAGATTGTGCTACAAATACAAGATACGGAACAAGAGACACAAGAACAATAAGCAGAAGATCTAAAAGCAGAAGAACATGAAGTATAAGACCAAAATGAAGAGCAAAATATATGCTCTAAATTCTAAGCAGAAGAAGACTAAGCAGTGTATGGGGGTGAGTCCGTTCCTCCTCGTGGTGCCCCTGGAAAATGCCTGCTGCTGCAGGCTAAACTGAACACGGACAAATACTGTTGTAATTTAAATCTTTTGTGACAGCAAGAACGGAAGGATGAAAAATTCATACTTTGACAGATTACAAGTACAGGATTCTCTGTCACAAATAAGAATATGATGAAGAAGATGAAGCAGAATATGAATAAGAATAATAGTTTAATAAGAAGAATATGAGTAATGTTAACAAAGATGAATAGCAAGAAGTTTAAGAAGAAGATAAAGAAGGTGAAGATGAAGAATAATTTGATGAAAAAGATGATGCTGCAGAAGATTATGAAGGAGAAAGTGTGTGAAAAGTTAAAAAGGTGAAGATGAAGAGCATGGAAGTTGTGTAATATACATATTTGCCAAATATAAAAAACGTTAACATTGTCAATTTCTTCGTCAATCCGAACATCTTTAAAAAAAAAAATATTTATGCTATTCCATTTGATTGGGTTAAACATCTATGCCTTTAATGTCTCCTCAACCTTCCCCAATACATTCTACATTAGTCTTTGTTGTTTTCCTTCATGTACAATTAACCAACAAGGCAAGAATGGGTTTTTTTTAATTTCGATATTTTGTTCCCATAGACTTACATGGGACTTCCGGTATCGATATCGGGTATCGCCGATATTTTAGTGATATCGGCGATACCATTCCGATTCCGATACTTTAGGATATCGGAAAGTATCGCTCAACTCTAGTGGTGGGTTGGAGAGAGGAAACTATAATGAATTGAGGGTGTGGGGTGGAATGTGGGCTAGAGAGTCACGGCATTATTAGGACCTCAACATGAACGTCTGACAAGATGAATGAGAAAAAGGCTGTAATCAGACGAGACATTAATTATTGGGTCTAAATATTTATTCAGTATAGAGGTAATGATTAAACAGAAGCATGTTTTCACTGGACTGACCGGTGTCAGTAAATGACCACCAATCAGTAAACCATTACCCATTGGCATTCGCTTACCGTGGTTTATCTGTTTAAACAGGAGATTAAAGGAGTGGTCCAAAACTAAATTTTATTTTCATCCTAAATCTCTATTTAATGTCATCCTAATCTATTTTCTAACATACTTTAATTAAAAATTCCCTTATCCTTCCTTAACTACACTATCAAACGACTTTATACTAGCGACTTTATTTTTTTCTGCTACTTCCTCTTTGTTGATGCTAAGTTTGAGAATTTCAGTCCGGGATACTCAAGAAAAGCGTCACCAGTGCCCTTAAGGTACTGCCACACTACACGATCCCGCTAACGATCTCGTTAGCGTCGCATACTAATGAGATCGCTAGTGGGATCGTTTACAATATCGCTAGTGTCGGCCACATTTAGCGATGTCGTCAAGGACGCTATCGCGGTTAGCGATCTCCTTAACGACTTTAGCGGTACAAAAGTACCGCTAAATCGCTAAAAAAAGGTGCCACACTCAGCGATATATACTTACCCAGCGGGACGCCGACGATCAGAATAGGGTCCGGAACGATCAGGATGACGGACGAGATCACAGCAGGGGCCACGTCGTTGCTGCATGCCGCACACAACAACATCGCTAACGGGATCGCTAAATAGTGACGTTTTTTAGCGATCCCGTTAGCGATGTTGTTTAGTGTGGCATACCCTTTAGTTTCAGGGGCTGGTCTAGTGATAAATATACATATGGTTGTCAATTCTGATGGATGCTCAGTAGATTCCTATCACTTTGTACTGCTTTTCTTAGTGCACAGTGACCATATGCTCTCTTGCCCGCTCTGATCAGTAAGCAACCGAGTGTGTGGTCAGTGCAAATTGTATGGAGAGAATGATCGAGTAGAAACCAACACTGCCCTCTGCAAGTGACGACAATTGTGGGGGAGGGACTGGTCTCTTGATTGCTCATTTTCTCCTTAGACTGTGCATTGACAGTGCGCTCTGTTGCCAGCTCATCACTCCTGATCAGAGCCAGCGAGAGAGCGCATTGTCACTGTGCAGTGAGAAGAACAGTGCAAACACAGGAATCCATCAGAATTGACAACCATATGTATATTTTATTCATATTTCTCTAGTTTTCAGTCCAAATGTAGAGTACTTTCTAAAACAATTAAACAGGCATTATGTATGACCACACAGAACATGTATCACTTGTATGATCCTTTCCATCAGGGACAATATTGGTCACTTATGTTTGCTATAAGATAATTTGAAGACAATACATAAATCCTTAAATTAACCCCTGAGGGAGCCGAGTCATTTTTATTAGCACAAACAACTGCATGGTGGAAGCCATCAGAGAAGACTCAGATGTTACAAATGAACAACATACAAACTAATGATTCCCGAGAGGTTTATAACCACAATTAATTCCCCTCCAGCTTATTACGAGGGGCGAATAAATAGACAAGAAAGAAGCCTGGAAGACTCCTGTCCATAGGGCAAATGAAAAAGGTCCAAACACCGGCAATCAGAATACTCCAGACGTAATATAGGAAGAATCCTCCGAATCCTCTTAATTGCTTGAGACCTTTTCTTGCTATGGTAATGACTGTATACAAGGTAAGTGTCACATATCAAAAACTGCCTTCAGCCCATCTTCAGCCAAAAAGAGAACAGTTGTTCCATGTGGAATCCCAATTTTTATTTCTTGCAAACATGTAGACTTGAATAGGCAAAAGATTTGCATGCAATATTTGTCAAAAGCGCATTCGTACTGTGAAAAAAAACCACTCATGTGAACAGCGCAACTGAAAAATTTTGCACTTGAATTTTCATTTGTGCTGTTCACATGAATGTTTTTTTTCTTCACAGCACTAATGCGTTTTTGACAAATATTGCATGCAAATCTTTAGCCTATTCAAGTCTATGGGTTTGCAAGAAATTAAAAATGGGATTCCACATGGAACAACTGTTCTCTTTTTGGCTGAAGATGGGCTGAAGGCAGTTTTATCCATGGATAGCACTCAGAGATTTTTAGCTGGGATGTATACCACCAATGATTTCAGATAAATATAGGAAAATGGTCAAATTTAACTTTTATTAGTCTTTGAATATAAAAATCACTTAAATGACCTCATAAAAAAAGTGCTCATGTGCTCAAATGACGTGAAAAATAAACAAACAAAAAAAGCAATCAATCAAAAGTGGACGCAGCTTAAAAAGCTGCACGTCTTTTGAGCGCATGAGCACTTTTGTATGAGGTCATTTAAGTGATTTTTATATTCAAAGTTCATGGATAGCACTCAGAAAATATGATCCTGTGGACAGAGCCTTGACAGATGGCACTCGTACCTGTGAACAGCCTCAGAAACTTTCATATGACCATGATTTTTTTCAGACCGGGCGGTCAGCACAATATCATGGAGATGTGTCTGATATTGATTCGAGTGTTGGATCTAAATTGGCCATTCGAGTCTCTGGGTCTGTGCCTCCGTGTGCTGTTCGTTTTTCACACTTGTGCTCATCTTTTGTGTCTGTGTCCATAACATGTTGTAGATTTCAGCATCCAGCAGAATCAACACTCAGACATTATGGGAGAAAGAAATGATTTACTTGTGACGTACTTCAAAATTTATCTGCATCATTATAACATTGGAGTTTAAAGAAAGAAAAGTGGCACAAACAAACCATCAGCAGGTTTGGCTTCCAGTATCATCTCCATACTGATGACATCCAATTATACAAATCGTCTTCTGACATCATCCCGGCATTACTACAAAATACCATGGGTCTGTCCGCCATCTCCTACGTCATGTCCTCCCGCTATCTAAAACGGAAACTTTCAAATATTGAACTCCTCGTGTTTCCTCCCTCCACTAACCTGCCTGTAACCGATATTACCATTTCCGTGTGTGGTTCTACCATTACTCCCCTGCAGCACACCTGCTGTCTTGGGGTTACATTTGACTCAAATCTTTCCTTCACTCCCTTCATGAAATCACTCAATGGCTCAGGTCACCTGCATCTCAAAAACATGTAGTGATTCCACCTCTCAGTGCTGAGCTGTCTTTGCAGTGCACCAGTCTGGTGCAGGGACATGCTGAGCTGTCTAATCTGAAGGTGCTGAGCTCTCGTCAGTTGCTCCCCGTACCCTTGATTGCTCAACTATTTATTGAGTTGCAGTCTCCGGTAGCTGTCATCCATAACTTCAGCTAAGCGTGGTTGGTTTATTCTGTGCCTTCCATTTTGTTTGTGATGTTTCGCTGCCTGACCTTGGACCTCATTCTGACCATTCGTCTTCTTAACCCCTTTGCTCTGATTCGCTACCCTTCAGGTATTTTGATCCCGGACCATTTCTTGACTACGACTTTGTCTCTTCCCTATGTTTATGACGTGCCCTCCTGGCTATTGACCACGGAATACTCGACTATCCCGACTCACGACTTGTCTGTGAGAATTGACTCAGTCACAAAACATCTCTAGAATTTGAACTTTTTTTTACCTTTGACTCTGTAGAAACTCTTACTGTTGCTCTTATTCATTTTCATCTGGACTATTGCAGCTCTCTACTGAACAGTCTCCCACTTTGTGAACTCTCTCCGATCCATCCTGAATGCAGCAGCCAGGATCATATTACTGTCCAACCACTACATGATGCCTCCACCCTGTGCTAGTCATTGCACTTGCTACCCATCCACTACAGAGTCCAATATAAGTTTATTACTTTCATCCACAAAACTCTCCACGGTTCAACACCACCATACATCTCCTCACTTTTCGCTGTACATTAAGCTTCTGGTGCCCTCCATTCCACTATTGACATAAAACTAACATTCTTAATAATATGTAACTCCCACACTTGCTTCCAAGACTTCTCGCGAGCTGCACCAATTCTCTAGAATGCACTACCCAAGACAGTTTGAATAATTCCAAGTATCCAGTTTTAAGAGTGGGCTAAAAACAAATTTATTTAGACTGGTCTATCAACTCACCTCACTTATCCAACTATTCTCGTTTTGCCCTAATAAAATGTTAGCACAAGTATGGTCCCTTGTAGCATCTGTTCACACACCCTCCATGCATTTAATATGCCTCTGTTGAATCTGTACTTATAGAAATATAGACAGGTTACTGGCTCATGCAGCATTATGGGAGTACCTATTTATTACAATGATGGCTGGACCATATAATTCTAGCACTTTTTATCATTTACCTTTTGTGTCTTCCCTATTTCTTCAAAGATTGCAGCCTGCGAGCAGCAGGACCCTCACGTCTAATGGCATCTGTTGAACTGTGTGTTACTCTGTAATGTCTTTATTGTCTGTTTAAATCCAGTCTGGATTGTAAAGTTCTGCGGAATATAGAAATAAAATTATTATTATAATGCCAATTGCCCCTTCAGAGAGAAAGAGGACTAGCACTCTATAGCGCCATCCGTTGGTAGCAGCGATCCTATAAGTCACTATTGACCCGCTAACAAGCCTTGCAATATGACTTAGGATAAAATGTCAAAAACTTTCCCCTTACATCCCAGTCAGAGCCTCTCACCCCAGCCAAATCAGATCTCATGCTTTGCACTGATGAGGGGAAATACTCCAAAACACTGTCTACAAATTGAGATTCTGATTTGGCTTTCATCCTAAGTCATATTGCAAGGCTCACTAGATGTCGATAATGTCATGGGTGCATCGCCACGAAGATCGTCGCGATTGCACATTCTGACTTCTCACAGCTGAGCTTCTGTTTCTTTGTTTTTTGGTGATGTGAGAGTTAATTTTTCCTAGCTCTTTGCTAAGGCTAGGTGCAGCCTCGCCCGGCTGCTTTTGTTTATTTTCTAATTAGTTTCCTTTATATTTCTGCCAGTCTGGGTGTTAGACGCCGGTGAAAGCATTCATGTAGTTCAGCAGACTGGATCGGTTCTGAGAATATTTAAGCTAAGAGTTCATTAGGTGTTTTTACTCTTATAGCTTATAGTTAAATCTCTGAGACCTTAGGTGTTCCTACTGTGTGTGAGTGTTGTATGTAAGACTTTATTTACTTTATTCCTTCTCTTTCTTGTATGTCTTTCTGTTCATTATCCGTTACCTGTTCATTCCCTTTGGTGGTATTCAGGGTCCTTCTTAGGACTAGAATACAGTTGGCAGGGATTGATAGGAGACAGGGTTTACGCTGGTGGCCTGGACCTCTGTACCTTTAACAGTACCTCCAGGTTGAGGGATTAGTTAGGACCCCAGTTCAGGGTCAGCTTAGACCCCGGTCACCCTCTAGCCGGAGACAGCGTATAACGGATTCCGTTTTGACCCAGTGGACATTCTGTCAGGTAAATCCATGTTATAATATATCTATGCGCATGTTATATAGTATGTTGCCCTTTTTGATATAGATTACAGACATCTCATATATATATCTGCTATACAGCGTGACATTTTCACCGGCCCAAACTAAAGATTCTCCCCAGCTGTCATGGATCCAGTAGCCCAGCTGGCCCGGCAGTTGCAGGGGTTGTCCATGGAATTTGCAGACATTAAGTCCAAGGTTTTGTCCCTCCCAGAGCAAGCCAGATCTGAACCTAAGGTTGCTCTCCCGGACAGGTTCACTGGTGGGCGGGACAAATTTTTTACTTTCCGGGAGGCATGTAAATTGTACTTTCGGCTGCGGCCTCGGTCATCTGGGAGTGAAGAGCAGAGGGTGGGAATTGTTATCTCGCTCTTACAAGGGGACCCTCAATCTTGGGCGTTCTCTATTCCTCCAGGCTCCCCAGATCTCCAGTCAGTGGATCGATTTTTTACTGCCCTGGGTCTGGTATATGATGATCCGGATCGAGTTTCCCTTGCTGAAACAAAGTTACGTAAAATACGGCAAGGAAATCGTCCAGCGGAGGAATATTCTTCTGAGTTCCGTAGATGGGCAACAGATACTCAGTGGAATGACCCAGCTCTTAGGAGCCAGTTTTGTCAAGGGTTGTCTGACAAATTAAAAGATGTGTTGGCTCAGTATGATTCTCCTCCATCACTGGAGGCTGCTATGGCCCTCGCTATTCGCATTGATAGACGACTTCGGGGAAGACGCGAGGTAACTCCGCCCCCCATGATGACTCCACCTACTACTAAAGTCCCTTATACTGAGGTTCCCCTGGTCTGTTCTGAGGAACCCATGCAGTTGGGAGGGACATCATTTTGTAGGAGGGAATCGGCGGTGCGCCGCAAGACTAGAAGGTGTTTCTTTTGCGGGAGAGAGGGACATTTTGTTGGGGGTTGTCCATCCCGGACCTCTTTGACCCAAGGAGTTAACCTGGGAGTCTGTATTTCGTCCCCAAATCCCTCTCAGTTTATCGTGCCTGCGGAGGTGGTGATTGGTACTAGAACTGAGAGGATTTCTGTTTTTCTTGATAGTGGGTCCGGGGCTAATCTTGTGGACGCTCGGTTTGCCCAGGTGCATGGTATGCAACTGAGTGTATTGGCCAAACCGGTCCCTATACTCTCTATTGATTCTAGACCTCTTGGTCAAGGTAGCTTGGTTCAAGCTGTTCATAACATAGATCTTCGAGTAGGGGCAATACATAAAGAGCAATTGTCTTGTTATGTGTTGGAGGGTCTACCTACTCCTATTGTGTTGGGACTTCCTTGGTTGGCTAAACATAACCCAGTGATTGATTGGCAATCCAGAAAGATTAGCCAGTGGGGTGAATTTTGCAAGAATAACTGCATGAGCACGGTCATCGGTGCGGTTGTACCTAGGACTTTGCCTCCTTTTCTGGAGGACTTTGGGGAGATGTTCTCAGAGGAGGGGTGTAAAGAGTTACCTCCTCATCGCGCATATGACTGCTCAATAAAGTTGCTTCCTGATGCCTTATCTCGTACTTTCCCAGGGACCGGGAGGATGGATGATCCGGTTCCTATTCCTCAGGAGGGAGTTGTAGTGTCAGCTGTATGCTCTGAGCTTGAGGGGGAGGTATTGGGGGCTCAGGGGGACGCCCCTGTGGGACTTCCAGGGAGACTGATAGTTCCAGATCAGTTAAGACTGAAGGTTACGGAGAACCGTTACAAACGGATGGCTGATAGGGGGAGAGTTTCTGGTCGAGATCTGAAGGTGAATGATCTGGTGTGGTTGTCTACCAGGAATATTAAACTTAAAGTTTCCTCCTGGAGGTTGGGTCCCAGATTCATCGGGCCGTACAGGATCAGCTCCATAATTAATCCTGTGGCATTTCGTCTGGACCTCCCTCCTACGTTTAAAATTCATAATGTGTTTCACAAGTCATTACTTAAAAAGTATGTGGCACCAGTCATACCGTCACCTCTACCTCCTTCAGTGGTGGTCAATGATAACGTGGACGGACCTTTCACACAACTCACCCGGACAGACCTGGTCATGAGGGTCCGGAGGCCCCTCGTAGAAGGGGGGGTACTGTCATGGGTGCATCGCCACGAAGATCGTCGCGATTGCACATTCTGACTTCTCACAGCTGAGCTTCTGTTTCTTTGTTTTTGGTGATGTGAGAGTTAATTTTTCCTAGCTCTTTGCTAAGGCTAGGTGCAGCCTCGCCCGGCTGCTTTTGTTTATTTTCTAATTAGTTTCCTTTATATTTCTGCCAGTCTGGGTGTTAGACGCCGGTGAAAGCATTCATGTAGTTCAGCAGACTGGATCGGTTCTGAGAATATTTAAGCTAAGAGTTCATTAGGTGTTTTTACTCTTATAGCTTATAGTTAAATCTCTGAGACCTTAGGTGTTCCTACTGTGTGTGAGTGTTGTATGTAAGACTTTATTTACTTTATTCCTTCTCTTTCTTGTATGTCTTTCTGTTCATTATCCGTTACCTGTTCATTCCCTTTGGTGGTATTCAGGGTCCTTCTTAGGACTAGAATACAGTTGGCAGGGATTGATAGGAGACAGGGTTTACGCTGGTGGCCTGGACCTCTGTACCTTTAACAGTACCTCCAGGTTGAGGGATTAGTTAGGACCCCAGTTCAGGGTCAGCTTAGACCCCGGTCACCCTCTAGCCGGAGACAGCGTATAACGGATTCCGTTTTGACCCAGTGGACATTCTGTCAGGTAAATCCATGTTATAATATATCTATGCGCATGTTATATAGTATGTTGCCCTTTTTGATATAGATTACAGACATCTCATATATATATCTGCTATACAGCGTGACAGATAATGACTCTTAGAATGGTTTCTTCCAGCAGATGACGCAATAGAGTTCAAGTCCTCTTCCTCTCTGAAGAGGAAAATTGTATATTTAATTTCCCAGAAGAGCATGCAAGGCGTTAAGTCTCTTCATAGTGGTGTGCCAGACCTGGCATATCACTCTCCACAAGGAGAAAACTTACCCCTTTAACCCTATAACTATATTGTAATTTATGTATATGGTGACTCTTGCAGCAGAATAGCGAGTGCAGCTCTGGAGTATAATACTGAGTTTACATCATGGGCTTTATGTTATCCAGGATCTCTGAAAGCCGTACCATGTTTTGTTCTTATCGTAGACTGTAAAACATGGTACGGCTTTCAGAGATCCTGGATAATATAAAGCCCAACCCACCTTTCCCTCTCCTACTATATATTTCAAACTTACTATTAAAAATGTTCCATGTTGATTATTCTGGACCAGGTGGATGAGGATGACCTTCAGTCAGCGTTTTCTCCAAATCTGACCAATAATCGGGTGACTGAATTCATCATCTTTGGCTTCCCGAGTCTTCAGAAGTATCCCACTCTGCTTTTCTGCCTGTTTCTCTTTATATACCTGTTCACCATCATTGGAAATGGAAGCATCTTCCTCTTGGTCCTACGTGACCGGCATCTGCATACTCCAATGTATTTCTTCGTCAGTAACTTGTCTTTCCTTGATATGAGCTACACATCGGTAACAGTCCCGAAGATGTTGGCCAAGTTCGCCATGCACCTTGACACCATTTCTTTTCTGGCCTGCTTTGCCCAAATGTATTTTTTCTTGTCTCTAACAGTAACAGAATGTCTACTTCTGACTGTAATGGCGTATGATCGATACGTCGCCATTTGTTCTCCTCTACATTACCTGACCATTATGACGAGACGAAGGTGTCTTCTGTTGACAGCCATAGCATGGTCCGGTGGTTTCATCATTCTAATTATAGTCTTAACTTTAGCCCTGAAATTACCATTTTGTGGCCCTAATGTCATCCATCACTATTACTGTGACCATCCACCATTGTTGCAGTTGGCCTGTACTGACACTTCTTTCAATGTAGCAGTCGGCTCCTCCATTGGGGCTTTGGTTCTTCTGATAACCTTCACACTAGTGGTCGTTTCTTATATTAAAATAATAATATCCATTCTAAAGATTAACTCAAAAGACGGACGCAAGAAGACGTTTTCTACGTGCGCCTCACACTTTGCGGTGGTCAATATTTATTTCTTGCCACTTATCTTCATGTATATTCGGCCGAAGGCTTCTTACTCTTCGGATGTGGACTCCTTGGTGGCCTTGTTGTACACAGTATTAACGCCTATGATGAATCCAGTTATATACAGCTTCAGGAGCAAAGACATCAAAGAGGCTTTTCGTAAGAAAATAGGTTTTCAAGCCAAACAGTAGCACAAATGTATTGAATGTGCATTTATGTAATGTGTAAATTTACAATTTTTATGTCTATTTTTTGCAATTTTTTATAAATTGACTTTGAAATATTATGTTTTCCTGCTAAATTGTAGATTTTGTTTGCCCTTTTCCACAAAAGTTTTTCATAACTTTTTTCACATTAGGGCTTGCTTTTTTATGTTGAACGAGGTTTATTTTTCAATTACATCATACTATTTACTATAAAGTGTACATGAAACTGGAACAGAAAACTCCAAGTGTGGTGAATTAAACGGCATTATTAAGGGCGAACTCTGCCCAAGGTAATAAAGATGCCCAGTTAACCTGCCAGGCCGAGACAAAATGCCGCAAGTACGTGACCAGAGTCTGATTGGCCCTCTCCACCAATCCGTTCGTCTCAGGATGGTATGCTGAAGAGCGATTGAGATCAATGCTGAACAGCTTGCTGACTCTACTGGGCAGACACCTTTCCTCCTTAATTATGGTCAGCATCCGCGTGTTCCTGTGCCCATGGCCGTTTCGTCTACTGACTCCAGAGTGGTGGACTGGGCTGTGGAAGCGCATGACATTTGGGACCGCACTCAGGAGGCCATTCAGGTGTCTAAGGAGAGAATGAGGGTCTCAACCAAAGCACGTCGTCGCCCCACACCCATCTTCGCCCCTGGCGATTTAGTGTGGCTCTTGGCCTGTAATATCAGGCTGCGTGTTGAATCCACTAAATTCGCTCCTCGCTACTTAGGTCCTTTCAAGGTCCTTGAGCAGGTGAATACTGTGGTCTATCGCCTGTTCCTTCCACCGCGCCTTGGTATCACAGACACCTTTCACGTCTACCTCCTGAAGCCCGTTTATATGGCTTGGTTTTCTGAGTCATCTGCCGAGACATCGGGTACGTCTTCGGACGATTTTGAGGTGAACGCGATTGTCGGTTCCAAGGTGGTACGTGGCAAAATTTTTTATCTGTTTGACTGAAAGGGTCATGGTCCGGAAGATAGGACCTGGGAGCCGCTTGAGCACAATCGTGCACATCAGCTTAATGTGGCATTTGAGGTAGCGGGGCTCACCGGGGGCCCTAGGAGGGGGATAATGTTAGGTGCTGGAATTCTCCCTCTGCACAGGAGAGATCCCAAGCCTTGTCTTCTCCAGCAGTCCCCCATTTGGTTCTGACCACAGTAAATGCTGCTGAGCAAAGACGACGGTCTCAGCGTCTTGCTAAGAGCAGGGCTGTACGCTTGGTTACTGCTGCCTCTCCGGGTTCAGCTATAGTGACTGGATATTCGCAGCAGCGTGCAGTCACTCCTGAGACTAGGTCCAGGTTTCATTCTACTGAGCATGCCCACGGGTCGACTTGTCATTGGTGGTCGCCTGTCACATGCTCAGGTTCTGATCTGGCTCCGGATTGGCCAGTGAGCAAGGTCCTGTCTGATTGACAGAAACTATAAAAGGATCTTTGGCGTGCCCATCGGTGCGCTAAGATCATTTGTGTTATGTATGAGCGAGTGGTTATTCTACCACTCTGTGTGTGCACGTGTGTTTGGGCTGAGAACCTGCCACACTCTCGGCGTGTATGAGCATCCAGTGTTACCTAGAGAGGCAGGATTTTACTCAGCTTGACCTAGCGCCTGTCTCGGCCACGTGTGCTGCTTAGCACGGGCTGTTTACAGGGCACAGTCAACCCACGTGCTCTGGCACACACCTTTTGGTACCGCTCTGCGGTCAGTTGAGCTTGTGCTCTTGTTTTGCACCATCCTGTGGTATGCTTTAGTGTTTGTTTTTGCTACCACTCAGCAGTGTGCCGAGTTGGGTCCCCTGGCAAGTGCTCCCCTGTCTAAGAAGTAATCAAAACAAGGTGACCTGTGCTTACTCCACAGGGTACCGTTTAACCCCGTGTGTACTAGGGGATCGCTACCTTAGTTCGCCATTATGAAGATTAGCTGCAGTTTTCCATCTCTGCATGGTGGACCCCGGGTTGCGAACGCTCTCTATTAAACATTCCATTGAGTGCGTTCCGCAACCCTAAAACATAGTAGAGGGCCTCAGAAAACATTTTTTTCCCATTATTAAGGAGTGGGTATCCTAGACTGGTAATGCGCATACACTAAGTGCACTAAGGCTGAAAAACTTGGGGTATACATATATAACAAAGGATGTAAGAGGTAGGCCACTCAAAATTTTTAATGCGGACATCATAAACACCCTTAAAATATTTATAGCGAGGGAAGCACGATTACCCTGTTGATATGGTGAAGGAGGAGGACAACACAAAAAAGATGAAATTCTGAAGCGTGTAATCATGTTAGAGTGGGAAGGGGTACATGGGAAAAGACCAGAAAAAAAAACAAAACAATGGATTTGAGTTTATGTTCCACTGCTGTCATCTGGTGGTGTTGAGAAGTCGTGAGACAATCCAGCCCTTGTTCATTTTGATAAGACTCAGCTTGTCAGCATTTTCAGTTGATGGAAGGATGCATCTATCAGTTATAGTACACCCAGCGGTACTAAAAATCTACTCTGACAAAACACCAGTGGCAGGGCTGGCCAGGACCTCTCAAGCTTAGAGAGACAGTTCATAACATCTGTTTAGATTGGATATCCAATAGTTTTAAGGCACAGAAGAATCAGGTACAGGTGGCAAGTTCCTCCTTTGGCATCTTCCAAAGCTTTTCCCTCCTTGTCAGAGTACTCTGCTCAACAGAGCCTGTGTGCTGGAAGGGTCTGAATAACCTGTCCCAGACCTTTGATAATGTTCCCGTGGCTCTGCTGCATCTGGTGTGTGTCTGCCTTGTCTCTACTCATTGGTTGTCCAAGCAACTGTAACCTATGCCGCCAGCATTGTCTTTTGGGAATTCTTCAACTAGGGCCTTCTGGAACTGCAACATTTTATTAGACCTCTCCTCCAAGCGAAGGAGAGATGTCAAGTTTTCCTTGTAGCATGGATCTAGAAGGCTGACCAACCAGTAATTAGTGTTGGCCAAAATGAGTACAATGATAGGGTCACGGGAAAGGTAGCGGAGCATTTACTCGGCAAGGTGTACCAGACTGCCAACAGCCAAGCCTTCCATGTCTCCATCAAGAGTAAGACTGTCCATCTTCTCCTCCTCATCCTCGCTTCCTGCTTATCCTCCCTCTCCTCCTTGTCTTCAGGCCATCCATGCTGAACAGATGGAATGAAGGTGGTTTGGGTATTACCATTTGTAGAGCAAGCAACCATCTCCTGTTCCTACTACTCCTCCTCATTATCACCCAGTCCACATTGAGAAGATAAGATGGGGCTGGGCTGTGTAGCATTAACCTGTACAGATTCTTGCTCCATCTCAACTTGCTCGATCTGCAAAGTCTCCTCTTTAATTGTGAGCAACGAGCATTTCAGTAGACAGAGAAGCGGTATGGTTACGCTTATTATGGCATCATCACAGCTCACCATCTTGGTTGAGTCCTCAAAGATTTGGAGAGCTGCAAAAATGCTGGACATCCATGCCAACTCAGAATACCAATGGGCATGTTGTAGCTGGTATTCAACTACTGCCCTCTGCTTCTTAAAAAGCCTTGCCAACATATGTAATATTGAGCTCCAACATGTGGTGTCAACGCACACCAGTTGGTGACATGGAAGTTGTAGACGCTACTGCAGCACTGCCAGGGTGATGTCAGCTGTAGCTGACTTGCAGAAATGGGCACACATGCAGCATACTTTCATCAGTAGCTCAGGTAGATCTGGGTAGGTTTTGAGAAACTGTTGATCCACTAAGTTGAGCTCATGGGATAGGCATGGTGCGTGTGAGGTTGCCAAGCTTCAGAGCTGCCACTAGGTTATGACCAGTGTACCACACGACCATGACTGGTTGTAGGTTCAGGGGTCAGAGCCACAGTTCAGTGGGGTCTGTACGACCTATCAAAATACCTTTGCAGCGGTGAGCGCTTTTTTAGCTTCAGATTAGCAGATTAGCTTCAGCAGAGCTTGTTGCCGCTTGGCTGAGGCAGTACTACAGTGCTTCCAGCTGGAAACTGATATGTTGATTGTTGACGTTTCGGAGATGGAGTGTGAGGAAGATGAGGAGGTGCATGAATTGCTGAAGAAGGTGGGGGAAACCCTGATTGAATCAGGGTCCGTAATCATTGGTGTCGGTAGCACGTGTTCGATCTCGGGGTCCAACTGGGTCCTAGCTTACACAATGTTCACCCAGTGTGTCATCAGGGAACTTTAGCGTCCCTGGTCACAAGCAGTGGTTAAGTGGACCTTCCTAGTAACAGTGTTGGTTAGTGCACACCTGATGTTATGAGACACATGCTTGTGTGAGGCAGGGACGAAACCCTGGGAGAAGTAGTGGCTGCTGGGGTCTGCTGTTATGTTTTGGTAGCTGAGGAGAATAAGCAAAAACGGCAATACACCAGAGAGGCTGGAACCTATTGGATTGCAGTAACCTGAACTAACCACACAACTAGAGGTAGCCGTGGAGCGTTCCTACGTTGATTATAGATGCCTCGTCACAGCCTGAGAGATAACTACACCTAAAGGCAAAAAGATGAAAGCTATCTGCCCCGGAGCAGATCCCCAAAGAAAATAGGAAGCCCCCAAACATGTAATGGCGGTTAGACAAGAAGAAGCACGGACACAGACAGAAAATAGAATGAGCAAACGCTGGGGCCCAATCTGTCTAGACAGAAAAGCACAGGAAAGGATACTCACTGCAATCCAAAAAAAACCCTAAAATATACCAACTCTTCTGATTGCAAAAACACCTGAGATCACACGATCTCTACCACCTAAATCAGTTCTCTGGTGTAACAAAACTAAGCTGCAGCCACTGAAAAAACAGGAAAAAGCAAATGAACAAACAGCAGTGGCTCCAGATAAACTGAGAGGAGCACAAGCCCCCGGAGGGGACCTGGCTGACCTCCACAGAAGTGCAGGGAACAATGCAAAAAGCAAGCACAAAAATAAAAGCAGAAAATATCTTAACTGATAGCAGAAGATGCAGGCAAGACTCAGCAAACTTCCAAATGAACCAGGAACCACAATTGAGACAAGAACAATTGATCACCGGCAACCATCATGGGAGGGAACCTCCATTATATCAGACCAGTCCGTGATCCCAGATTGCCATTCCTCGCTGAAAGGTTCAGAACTGTCTGTAACCACCAGAGGGAGCCTCTGCTCAGAAACCATCTCTAGCACATTCATAACAGTACCCCCCCTTTGAGGAGGGGTCACCGAACCCTCACTTGTGCAACCAGGTCGATCAGGATGAGCTCGGTGATAGGCACGGATCAGTCTCCTAGCATGGATGTCCGAAGCAAACACCCAAGAATTGTCCTCCTGACCATAACCTCTCCACTTAACCAAATACTGGAGTTTCTGTCTAGAAAAACGAGAATCCAATATTTTCTCAACCACATACTCCAGATTGCCCTCAACCAAAACAGGGTCAGGAGGCGCAGCCATAGGAACCACTGGCTCAACAAACCTCTTCAATAAGGACTTATGGAACACGTTATGGATCTTAAATGTCCCTGGAAGAAGCAAACGGAAGGAAACAGGATTAAGAATCTTCATGATCTTATAAGGTCCAATGAACCTAGGCTTAAACTTTGGAGATGCAACCCTCATAGGGATATTTTTTGAGGACAACCAAACCAAATCCCCCACTTTAAACCTAGGACCATCAGTCCTATGCCGTTTGGCAAACCGTTGGGCCTTCTCCTGAGAGAGAGACAACCTCTCCACTACCTGGTCCCAAATCTGCTGCATTCGCTCCACAACAGAGTCAACACCCGGACAGACAGAAGCCTCCGCCTGTCCCAAAGAAAATCGAGGGTGAAACCCAAAATTGCAGGAAAATGGAGACATCAAGGTGGCAGAGCTAGCCCTATTATTAAGAGCAAACTCAGCCAAAGGCAAAAAAGAGACCCAGTCATCTTGATCAGCAGACACAAAACATCTCAAATAAGTCTCCAAGGTCTGGTTTGTTCTCTCGGTTTGTCCTTTGGTCTGAGGATGAAAAGCAGAGGAGAAAGATAATTGAACACCAAGTTTAGAACAAAATGTCCTCCAAAATCTGGAAACAAACTGGACTCCTCTGTCAGACACAATGTTCTCCGGAATGCCATGTAACCGAACCACGTGCTGAAGGAACAAAGGCACCAATTCGGAGGAGGAAGGTAACTTAGGTAATGGCACAAGATGTATCATCTTGGAAAACCTATCACAGATTACCCAGATAACGGTCATTCTCTGAGAAACAGGGAGGTCAGAAATAAAATCCATAGAGATATGGGTCCATGGCCTCTTGGGCACAGGTAATGGCATTAACAAACCACTAGAGCGAGAGCAAGGCTTGGAGCGAGAGCAAGTCCCACAGGACTGCACAAATTCCCTGATGTCACGAGACAAAGTAGGCCACCAAAAGGACAGACTCACCAAGTCTCTGGTACCAAAAATCCCGGGATGACCAGCCAACGCGGAACAATGAATCTCAGACATCACACTCTTCTTCCACCGGTCTGGGACAAACAATTTCCCAATAGGGCAGCGCTCAGGTTTATCCTCCTGACACCCTTCCAGAGCCAGTCTCAAATTGGGCAAGATGGCGGAAAGAACTACACCCTCTTTCAAAATAACAGTAGGATTAGATAACTCAGGAGAATCCGCAAAGAAACTCCTCGAGAGGGCATCCGCCTTAACATTCTTAGTGCCAGGAAGAAAAGAAACCACAAAATTAAAACGTATGAAAAACAAGGCCCACCTGGCCTGTCTAGGATTAAGTCGCTTGGCTGATTCGAGATAAATCAGATTCTTATGGTCCGTGAGGACCACCACCTGATGTTTGGCTCCTTCCAGCCAATGTCTCCACTCTTCAAAGGCCCACTTCATGGCCAATAACTCCCGATTACCCACGTCATAATTACGTTCAGTTGGAGAAAATTTTCGAGAGAAAAAGGCACAAGGGTTACTCTTAGAGGTCTCTGGATCTCTTTGGTACAAAACGGCACCTGCCCCAATTTCAGAGGCATCAACCTCCACCTGAAACGGTAGAGAAACATCAGGCTGCCGTAGAACAGGAGCAGAAGTGAATCTCTGCTTAAGTTCCTGAAATGCAGAGACTGCCTCAGGAGGCCAATTCACCACATCAGAACCCTTTTTGGTCAAATCAGTCAATGGTTTAACAATACCGGAGAAATTACCAATAAATTTACGATAAAAATTGGCAAAACCCAAAAATCTCTGAAGAGCCTTTAATGAAGTAGGTTGGACCCAATCAGGTTGACCGGGTCCATTTCAATAACAGACGGAGACAAAATGAATCCCAGAAATGAGACCTTCTGTGCGCCAAAAAGACACTTTGATCCCTTCACATCCAGTGCATTCTCTCTCAAAATCTGGAACACAGTCTGAACATGTTTCACATGAGAGTTCCAGTCATTGGAAAAAATCAAGATATCATCCAAATAAACAATCAGAAATTTATCCACAAAATCCCTGAAAATATCATTCATGAAGGATTGGAAGACGGAAGGAGCATTAGTGAGCCCAAAGGGCATCACTAGGTACTCAAAATGCCCCTCTGGGGTATTAAACGCCGTCTTCCATTCATCCCCGTGCTTAATATAAGGTTATACGCCCCCCTGAGGTCAAGCTTGGTAAACCAACTAGCACTTTTCACCCTGGGAAACAGGTCAGAAATCAAGGGTAACGGATATTGATACTTCACAGTGATCTTATTCAAGAGACGATAATCAATACACGGCCTCAATGAACCATCCTTTTTTGCCACAAAGAAAAAACCGGCACCCAAGGGTGAAGAGGATGGTCTGATATGACCCTTCTCCAATGACTCCTTGATATAAGATCGCATAGCATCGTGTTCAGGTACAGACAAGTTAAAAAGGCGACCTTTAGGAAATTTACCACCAGGCACTAATTCAATAGCGCAATCGTAGCTCCTGTGAGGGGCAAAGATGCAGATTTACTTTCACTAAATACATCCAAAAAATCTGTCAAAAAGTCAGGAACATCCTGAGACTTGGGAGAGGCAGAAAAAACAGGAGTGTCGGCATTAACACATTGGCAGCCCCAACTGGTCACAGACACAGATTTCCAATCCAAAACAGGATTATGAGACTGTAACCAAGGGAAACCTAGTACAATAATGTCATGCAGATTATACAGCACCAGAAATTTGCAACTCTCCTGATGATCTGGTTCAACCCTCATTATCACCTGAGTGGAAAACTGGGGTTTATTCTCCGCCAAAGGGGTAGAATCAATGCCCAGTAGGGGAATAGACTTCCGCAGGGGTGTCATGGGAAACCCACAACGTTTGGCAAAGTCAAAATCCATCAGGTTAATAGCTGCTCCTGAATCAACAAAAGCCTGAGCAGAAAATGTGGACAGGGAGCAAATCAGGGTAACAGTCAACAGAAATTTAGTCTGAACACTACCCAAGACAACTGAGCGTGCAAAACGTCTTCCCCGCTTAGGGCAGACTGAAATAGCATGAGAGGCGTCACCACAGTAGAAACATAACCCATTGCGCTTTCGAAACTCATGACGCTGTGCCCCAGAAGTCACACTATCACACTGCATGGGCTCAGAAGCTGGCTCACAAGGCAACACTATCTCACGCATACCTCTGCGCTCACCCAAACGTCTGTCAATTTGAATAGCCAATGACATAGAATCATTGAGACCAGAGGGAGAAGGGAATTCCACTATAACATCCTTTACATTCTCTGACAGCCCTTTCCGAAAAAGGGCTGCCAAAGCATCATCATTCCATTTGGTCAGGACTGCCCACTTTCGAAATTTCTGACAGTACAGCTCAGCATCTTCACGACCCTGATTTAATGTCAACAAGATCTTTTCAGCTTGATCAGTGACATTAGGTTCATTGTACAATAACCCCAGAGCCAGAAAAAATACATCAATATCATTCAAAACAGGATCCCCAGGTGTCAGGGAAAAAGCCCAATCCTGAGGGTCGCCGCGCAGAAGAGAAATGACAATTTGAACCTGCTGTGCTGCGTTCCCTGAGGACTTAGGCTTTAAGGCAAAAAACAACTTACAGTTATTTTTGAAATTCAGAAATTTAGCCCGATCCCCCAAAAACAAATCTGGCATGGGAATCCTAGGTTCCACAACCGGCAACCCAGCAAGATAGGTAGCAATACTCCAAACCTCAGTGGCAAGCTGATCCACACGGCCAGACAACTGTGCAAGCTCCATTGAGAGAAAAAAAATCCTCCTCAGCACCCAGAGAAAAAGAGGGAAAAAAATGCAACAAACAGGGAAAAAAAAATCTCTGACAATTCTGACAACTTTTTTTTTTTCTTTCCACAATATTTTTCCCTTCTGTGAGTACCATATAATTTTCAGTTTGGGCCGGTGATACTGTTATGTTTTGGTAGCTGAGGAGAATAAGCAAAAACGGCAATACACCAGAGAGGCTGGAACCTATTGGATTGCAGTAACCTGAACTAACCACAAAACTAGAGGTAGCCGTGGAGCGTTCCTACGTTGATCCTAGACGCCTCGTCACAGCCTGAGAGATAACTACACCTAAAGGCAGAAAGATGGAAGCTATCTGCCCCGGAGCAGATCCCCAAAGAAAATAGGAAGCCCCCAAACATGTAATGGCAGTTAGACAAGAAGAAGCACGGACACAGACAGAAAATAGAATGAGCAAACGCTGGGGCCCAATCTGTCTAGACAGAAAAGTACAGGAAAGGATACTCACTGCAATCCAAAAAAAACCTAAAATTTACCAACTCTTCTGATTGCAAAAACACCTGAGATCACACGATCTCTACCACCTAAATCAGTTCTCTGGTGTAACAAAACTAAGCCGCAGCCACTGAAAAAACAGGAAAAAGCAAATGAACAAACAGTGGCTCCAGATAAACTGAGAGGAGCACAAGCCCCCGGAGGGGACCTGGCTGACCTCCACAGAAGTGCAGGGAACAATGCAAAAAGCAAGCACGAAAATAAAAGCAGAAAATATCTTAACTGATAGCAGAAGATGCAGGCAAGACTCAGCAAACTTCCAAATGAACCAGGAACCACAATTGAGACAAGAACAATTGATCACCAGCAACCATCATGGGAGGGAACTCCCTTATATCAGACCAGTCCGTGATCCCAGATTCCCATTCCTCGCTGAAAGGTTCAGTACTGTCTGTAACCACCAGATGGAGCCTCTGCTCAGAAACCATCTCTAGCACATTCATAACAGTATGCCATGAAGTTGCCGAAAGCTTCTATCTGCACAAGCTTAAAAGACAACATATCCAGGGCAAGCAATCTTGCATTCTAGCATTCTACTATTAGTCTGTGTAGGGATTCGCTCAGGTAGGCCAGGCCGGGCATGCAGTAATGAGGCAACACACAGGCTTCTAGTCCAAAATTCAGTGGTTTAATGATACTTTTCCAGTCCGGATAACATAAATAAAAAACAGAACATAAATACCCTCCAGCTTGGAGAACCACTGTTCCCAGACTCACCCTTGCTGTGACGGGCTTAACTAAGCAGCTGCAGACCAGCAGTGACCGCCAGATGCCATTCCCCGGGTGGTCTGGAATCTGCTTTCTGGAGCTTACTGACACCGTGCACCAAAACCAAGTATCCAGCCAAGCTCCTTCTCTTTCACACCCACACACTACAACAGATCCTTATTAAATAGCCCTAAACCACACCCTCAGGTGAGGTATACATCACTTGGGCTGCTCACGTGAACATGACCTCATCACAGGTCCTTGTGTTCAGGGAAATTCCTGACAAAACTTTAGCCTGCTGGGAGAAATTTATCTCCCATCCAGCAAGACACCCTTTTGTGTACCACATACCTCCCCCCTTTGTTCAACCTTAGGAGGGTGGACACATGACATACAGTGAACTCTGGACAGGGCATCTTTGTTTCCCTGTAGTTTGCCTGCCTGATGTTCCACTGAAAATTTAAAATTTTGCAGTGACAGAAACCACCTGGTGACTCGGGCATTCCTCTCTTTGGCTTGACTCATCCAGGTCAGAGGGGAATGATCCGTCACCAACCAAAATGTTCTCCCCAGCAAATAGTAGTGCAATGACTCCAGTGCCCACTTGATGGCTACGCACTCTCTCTCTACAATGCTGTATCTGGTTTCAGCTGGAGTAAGCTTCCGACTCAGGAAACTAATGGGATGCTCTTCCCCTTTAACCTCCTGAGACAGCACGGCACCCAGTCCTATTTCAGACGCATCAGTCTGTACAATGAATTCTCATTTGAAATCGGGTGTGATCAGCACTGGTGTATCACACTGTGCCCCTTTTAATTTTACAAAAGCTTCTTCAATCTGATCATTCCATCGCACCATTATTGACTTCTTCCCCTTCAGGCAGTCAGTTAACGGTGCCGACAAGGTTGCAAAATTGGGAATAAACCACCTGTAATATCCCACTAATCCCAAAAACCCTTTCACTTGTTTTGTGGTGAGGGGACGGGGCCAGTTTTGGATTGCCTCCACTTTGTTTATTTGGGGTTTGAGAACTCCTCTTCCAATTACATACCCCAGGTACCGAGCTTCCTCCAACCCTATGGAACATTTCTTTGGGTTGGCAGTTAGCCCTGCTTGTCGCAGAGAATCTATCACTGCCTGTACCTTGGGTAAGTGACTTTCCCAGTCTGTACTGTATACAATAATATCGTCCAGATAGGCCGCGGCATATCTGCGATGGGGATGGAGAACAATGTCCATTAACCTCTGGAATGTCGCTGGAGCGCCATGCAACCCGAAGGGTAGGACTATATACTGGAACAGCCCCTCAGGTGTTAGAAAAGCCGTTTTCTCTCTTGCCGCTTTTGTTAGGGGTACCTGCCAATAACCTTTTGTGAGGTCAATGATGGAAAAATACCGGGCCTGTCCAAACCGCTCTATTAACTCATCGACCCGTGGCATGGGGTAGGCGTCAAACTTAGATATTTCATTCAGTATTCTAAAATCATTACAGAACCTTAGAGTCCCATCCGGCTTTGGTATTAGGACTATTGGGCTGGCCCACTCACTTTGGGATGCTTCAATAACCCCTATCTGCAGCATCTTTTTTACCTCCTCAGAGATGGCTTGTTGCCAGGCTTCAGGCACCCGATATGGCTTTAGTTGGACTTTGGCCTGTGGCTCTGTGACAATGTCATGTTGGATTAGGGAGGTATGACCAGGGAATTCCGAAAAAACATCGGTATTTCGGCTAACAAATTCTCGAACCTCCTTAATTTGTCTAGGAGACAAAGTGACTGCTATTTTGACAGCAGAGAGGGCTTTTCCTACCTCCGCCTGAGGCAAGGGAGCCTTTTCCACCGGAAATGCCGGTCGTGGACACTCCCCACCCAGGTGGTCTCTGTCTTTCCACAGTTTGAGTAGGTTAACATGGTACACCTGCTCTGTCTTCTCTCCGTCCCGGTTGGTGTATCTTATAGTTTACTGGACCCACCTTCTCTATAATCTCATAGGGTCCCTGCCACCTTGCAAGCAACTTACTATCCGCCGTAGGCACAAGTACCAACACCTGATCCCCAGGGTTAAAGGACCTTACCCGTGCCTCCCGGTTATAGACCTGACTCTGTGACCTTTGGGCTGCGTCCATATGTTCTTGGACTAATGGTAGGACTGTCTCCATTCTCTCTTGCATTTTTGCCACATGTTCTATCACACTTTGGTGGTGAGTAGGTTGGTTCTCCCAGGCCTCTTTGGCAATATCGAGCAAGCCACGGGGATGTCTGCCATATAATAGTTTGAAGGGCAAGAACCCCGTAGATGCCTGGGGCACCTACCGCACTGCAAACAATAAATAAGGCAGCACGAGATTCCAGTCCTTACCATCTTTGGAGACTGTTTTTTTAACATATTCTTCAGAATCTTATTAAATCTTTCTACCAGCCCGTCTGTTTGGGGATGATAGACCGATGTGCGCAACTGTTTAACATTTAACAGATGGCAGAGTTCCTTCATAATTTTTTACATAGAGGGGGTTCCTTGATCTGTCAAGATTTCTTGAGGGATTCCCACCCATGTGAACATACTCATGAGTTCTTTTGCAATGAGCTTAGCTGATGTGTGACGCAGGGAGATGGCCTTAGGATATCTGGTAGCGTAGTCTACAACTACGAGGATGTGTTGGTGACCCCTTGCTGATTTATTAACAGGCCCCACCAAATCCATAGCTATTCTCTCAAACGGTATTTCTATAATTGGTAAAGGCACCAAGGGACTCCAAAAATGGGGCTGAGGGCTGGTTACCTGGCACACTGGGCAGGAGTTACAATATCGTTTAACTTCTTCATAGACCCCTAACCAGTAAAATCGCTGTAGAATTCGGTCTAGGGTTTTCTTTTGGCCCAAATATCCCCCCAGTACATGCGCATGCGCTAAATCCATTACCAGTCTACGATATGCCTGAGGTACCAGCAATTGCTCTACCCTTTCACCACGTATTCTCTCGACGGATACAGCAAATCTTGATTCAGCTCAAATCGGGGAAATACTGTAGCTGCCCCGGGTTGTTGAGGTTCCCCATTAACAACCAGTACATGTTCCCGGGCTCGAGCCAACATAAATACCCTCCAGCTTGGAAAACCACTATTCCCAGACTCACCCTTGTTGGGGCGGGCTTAACTAAGTGGCTGCAGACCAGCAGTGACAGCCAGGTGCCATTCCCCATGTGGTCTGGAATCTGCTTTCTGGAGCTTACTGACACCGTGCACCAAAACCAAGTATCCAGCCAGGCTCCTTCTCTTCCACACCCACACACTACAACAGATCCTTATTAAATAGCCCTAAACCTGAAGGTCGGTACGAGTGGATATGATGATTAACTCCTCCAGTGTAGTGGGAATCTCCCTCGTGGCCAGTGCACCCTTAACATGATCAGCAAGTCCTTTCCAAAAGACCGGGATAAGGACCTTGTCTGACAATTCCAGTTCAGGGCTATGATCAGAAACCTTATAGCGAACTGACTGGTGGTAAGGAGCCCTGCGTAAGAGCCAGGAGTTGGAGTGCGGTGTTATGGGTGACCTGTGGTCCCAGAAAGAGCGCACAATAAGCGTGCGGCGCTATGAACCACCAGGTCCTTACGTTCCCACAACGGCATAGCCCACTCCAACGCCCTGTCGGTTAAAGAGATATCACAAATCCCACTTTGGCCTGCTCAGACAAGAATGGTGAACCCAGTAGCTCTAACTGAATCGAGCACTGGTTCACGAATCCCCTACAAGCCTTGCTATCCCAGAAAACTTATCGGGGAGTGGGAGATGTGATAAAAATGGAACATGAGTCACAGCAAGAGCCCTGGTGCGGCTTCACTGGCCACCTGTGTCACTACCGAGGATGAATCCACAGCTGAAGCTGCACGCTCTAAGGTCGACAACCTGCTCTCCAGTTGCAGAGCACTCCGCGGAAGTTGCAAATCATCCGCCATTGTTAGCCAGACCCTGGTGCTAAGATACTGTTAGGGTTGCGGAACACACTGAACAGAATGTTTAATAGAAAGCGTTCGCAACCCGGGGTCCACCAAGCAGAGATGGAAAACTGCAGCTAATCTGCACAATGGTGAACTAAAGTAGCAATCCCCTTGTACACACGGGGTTAAACATCACCCTGTGGAGTAAGCACGGGTCACCCTGTTCTGATTACTTCTCAGACAGGGGAGCACCAGTCAGGGGACCCAACTCGGCACACTGCTGAAAGGTAGCAAAAACAAACACTAACTAAAGCGCACCACAGGATGGCGCAAAGCAAGAGCACAAGCTCAACTGACCGCAGAGCGGTACCAAAAGGTGTGTGCCAGAGCACGTGGGCTGACTGTGTCCTGTAAACAGCCCGTGCTAAACAGCACACGTGGCCGAGACAGGCGCTAGATCAAGCCGAGTAAAAACCTGCCTCTCTAGGTAACACTAGATGATCATACACGCTGAGAGTGTGGCAAGTTCTCAGCCCAAACACACTTGCATACACAGAATGGTAGCGTAACCACTCGCTTATACATAACACAAATGATGTTAGCGCACCGACGGGCACGCCAAAGATCCTTTTATAGTTTCTGTCAATAAGACAGGACCTTGCTCACTGGCCAATCCGGAGCCAGACCAGGACCTGAGCATGTGACAGGCGACCACGAATGAGAAGTCGACCCACTGGCATGCTCAACAGAGCGAAACCTGGACTTAGCCTCAGGAGTGACTGCACGCTGCTGAGAATAGCCAGTTACTATAGCTGAACCCGGAGAGACAGCAGTAATCAAGCATACAACCTGGCTCTGAGCAAGATGCTGAGACCGACATCTCTGCTTAGCATCATTCACTGCAGTCGGAACAGAATGGGAGACTGCTGGAGAAGACAAGGCTTGGAATCCCTCCTGTTCAGAGGCAGAATCCCAGAGCCTAATACTACGTCTCTTCAAATGGGTATTGGAGTGCCTTCTTCTAATTTTTGACAACCCTTGCACTTAGTGCATACCCTGACGTTGGTATAGTCGAGCTGTTTACTCGTACGGAACCAAGGACTCCCAACATTGAGCCCCTTCCCCATTATCAGGATACCCCTGATATCCTTCCACCAATAACGACAGACAGTAAATCTTTGGATGTATATGGCCACAGCAGCCTTTATTTAAATACAAACAATATTAACAATAATTTACAATATAATAACAACATCAGGGAGGAGTCCTTGAAGCTACAAAGATCATGGTGAATTGAACCAATATCCTGTGAACAACACCCAACCTCTTACTCCCAGCCGTTACCCCACAGGCTCGGGAGCACCACCATTGAGGTGTGCTGTTCATGTGAACGCCCCTTCCACCATTCACCAGATCACCACCACGTAACTTCAAACAGTGGAGACCCTAAACAGAGTCCCCACAAACCAATTTCCACCAACTTCAAGGACTCTCTACCCACCTCCTTGAGCCGCCACAACGAGGGCCCATTGAAACCTCAATGGCCCGAGACCCCCTAAACCCGCAAAGCTATGGCCCTTTCAATACCTTCCTGAATACCCAAAGCCCAAATATCCGAACCAACGGCATTCAGATGAACCCCATCAGCCAACCAAAAATCCCCTTCACCCTTCTCCAAATCAAAATGCCGCACAGACACGTTACCGTTCCGGGCCATGAAAGAAGACACAGCCCGATTAACCTTTATCCTGGCCTTGTTAATCTTAGCCAGGGACCTCATGTTCCGCCAACGCCTGCGTGGAACAATTTCAGACCAAACCAAAATGACCCCCGGATATAACACCCATAACCGCAAGCAATCCTGCTTAATATCTTTTACTAATTCCCGGAAGGGTCGCACCGCAAGATCATTCCCCCTGCATGGAGTACCAAAATATCAGGAGCACGGTCCAAACGAGCGCAACCATGAATTTCAGGCAGCACTCTCCTCCACTGCATTCCTCGGAAACCGAGCCATCGCACCACCACCATAGACCGGGGAAATCCCAACTGCCGACCATCAGTCCTGACGTCAGCTCGCAAAGCTCCCCAGTGGACAAAAGAATGACCGAAAATCCAAACCAGCAGGGGGGCGATACCTGAAACAAGAAACAATGCTAAACATACCAAAAGAATACCTTCAAAAACTATTACCAATAATCACAGGCCCCAAACAGAAAGGCCGACACCCCCAAATCGCGAACTAAGGCCTAATATAACTCCGAAATCGATTAGACTTCCAACACCCAATACGTTGAATCGATGACGCACCCAAACCCCTACCCGCCGCTTCAGTCGCAGCACCAATACGGAAAGAATGAGTCCCAAAACGAGAGTCATCCAGACCCAAAGCTCGTATGGACTTTTTGAAAATGGCGTTAAACTGATACCTAGACAGGCTACCGCCATCAGCATGGCACAACAATGAACCCCCCAATCCGGGGCCCAATTCCCAAAAACTCTTCAAACATAGCACCGGACACATCAAATATGCCCAACACTACCCGACGGCCTTTTCCCTCCTGATCCGTCTTGGACCTTCGCAGCCAAAATTCAACACCACCCGCCGTCAATAGCACGTCCTTAGCCAACAAACCGCCTACCCCCTGCTTATTACACGAAACCAGCTCGCCCACCCGCAAGGCCCCAAAAAAAAAAATGCCAACGAAAAAGCCAAACGGAATAATAGAAACTCAAAACGAGAGGAACACAACGTATCCAAAATAAAACCCAACTGTTCTAATAAAGCAAAAGAAACCGGGCGCCTCGTGTCACCAAGCCCCTTTGTTCGACGAAAACCTTTCGCCGCTTGCTGTACCAAAAAGGTCTTAGACAAATCAAAACTCCCACGCAAACGAAAACCAAAAGATAATGCTGCCAAAACCCGCGATACTTTGGCACAAGACCATCCTTCCCTCGCTCCTTGCCCCAACCAAGCCAACAAAGCCCTTTGTTGATCCATCCCTTGTCCCATAATTAGAGTTTCCGCTAAAAACTTCTCCCAATTAAGCCACACTGCCTGATAAGCCGCCCAAGTTTTTGGGGCCAAAGACACCGTAATCAATGACTCTGCGGACCGTAAACCACCTTCCACAGCTCCTCCGGGCAGGCTAAACCTTCGTACTCCGCTTCCGGGGCCAACGAGCGAAAACGATCCCACTGTAAACGAGAAAGAGAATCAGCTATATCGTTCTTCACTCCCGGAACATGCGTCGCCGTCACGTGCGCATTTAATGCCAGACACAGCAAAACCAAATGTTGCAAAACACGAACGACAGGAGGAGAGGATGCGGTAAGCCCATTAATTGCACAAACAACTCCCATGTTATCACAATTGAACCGCACCCGACGATCCCGAAACTCCTGCCCCCATAAATGCACCGCCACAAGAATCGGAAAAATCTCCAACAATGTTATGTTGCGCACCAAGCCCTCTGACACCCACTCCTCAGGCCAGCGAGATGCACACCACTGCCCCTTGAAATAGGCTCCGAAACCAACACCGCCAGCCACGTCCGTAAACAACTCCAACACATCATTCCCAACAACCTCAGCCATGACCAATGAGCGCCCGTTATATCCTTCTAGGAAAGAATCCCAAATAGCCAAATCCGCCTTAAGTTCTCCAGACAACCGTATGAAGTGATGAGGGATTTTATCCCTGCCGTAGCGCTAGCCAGCCTACGTGAAAAAACTCGCCCCATCGGCATCACTCGACATGCAAATTTCAGCCTCCCTAGCAATGACTGCAAATCCCGCAACGACAACTTCTTCAAACGGCGCACTCTTCCCACTTCAGCCCGTAAAGCCAACAACTTTTCCTCGGGCAATCTGAACTCCCATGCCACCGTATCGATGACTATCCCCAAAAAACACAAACAAGTAGATGGACCCTCAGTCTTACCAGGCACCAAAGGAACCCCAAAACGCTCCGCCACCCACTCAACAGCTCTCAAAATCCCATGACAGCGCGAAGAGTTTGCCGGGCCCACACACAAGAAATCATCCAAGTAATGAATAACTGATTCACAACCGGACACCTCGCGCACCACCCACTCCAGAAAGGAACTGAACGCTTCAAAATATGCACATGATAAAGAACACCCCATGGGTAAACACCTGTCAACAAAGAACCCGCCTTCCCAAAAACAACCCAGTAGCTTCAAGCTATCCGGATGCACCGGCAAAAGCCGAAAAGCAGATTCGATATCAGTCTTAGCCATAAGGGCCCCTCGACCGCACTTCCTCACCCACCGCGCAGTCTCATCAAAAGAGGAATAAACCACCGAACAAATTTCAGAATCTATACCATCGTTCACCGATCTCCCCCACGGGTAAGAAAGATGCTGAATGAGCCGAAACTTGTTCGGCTCTTTCTTTGGAACAACGCCCAACGGGGAAACCACTAGATCCGAAAAAGGTGGTGACAAGAAAGGGCCCGCCATGCGACCCAACGAAACTTCCTTTGCCAATTTTTCTCCCACCACCTCCTTATGCAACAAGGCCGAACGCAAATTCCTAAGTACCCGCGGGATAACAAACGGGGGATGTGGGATAACAAAACCATCCCTAAAACCATTATACAACAATGCCGCCTTCTCCTTGTCCCCATATCTATTTAGATAAGGGACCATCCTTTCCAGTCTCACTGGAGTCTCTCCCTTGTGAATTACCTCCCCCAGATTTTTGCTTCCCTTTTTTAAAACACTTAGATGCTCCGTGAGAGGCGCCGCTGCAGTTGGAGCAAACATGTTTAAATTTGCACCCCGCCCCAAATTTACACTGACCGTCATTAAACTGCCAGCACACCCCAAATTTGTTTCCTCCTGCTTGTCCTTGACCACTTCCACCAGCTGCCCCCGCGTTACTGCTACTCTGGCTGGCTCCCCCCGTTCCCCCAAGAAAGGAATGCCCAAACTTATTCTGTGCAATGACTCTCATCCACAGACCAATGTCCTTCTGATCCCAACGAATCGCCGGACGAACCGCCTTCCTTTGCCTGAACTGCTCGTCATACCGCAGCCAAGCCTGCCCCCCATACACCCTATATGCCTCCCCTATAGCATCAAAGTAGCAAAATAAAGCCGAACAATTATCGGAAGCTTTTTCACCAATAACACTTGCCAAAATGGCAAACGCTTGTTGCCAATTAACGAACGTCTGAGGAATCAAACGCCACCTCCGTTTCTCCTCCTCCTCCTTACTATCCTCCTTCTTACTTTTATCCAAATTAAATTTCTCTAAAGGCAATAAAGAGAATATTTCAACATACTCATCCTTCCAAATACGCTCTTTCACCTCCTTCTTCAAATGCGCCCCCAAAGGGCCCTCAAAACAAACATACACCTCCCCGTGCGCCCTATCATCTAAACGCACCCGACACTCCTGCTCCTTCTCGGTCTGCACTGACACAGATACGGGCTCGGCACACTGCCCCTCCTGCTCCGTAACGCTCTAAACCAGTTTCCCCCCAACCTGCGACCCAACCCAAGCCGACACCGGAGACGGAGAACCAAAACCCCTCTCTAACCGTGACAGCAAATTGCGCACATCAACCAACATATCCTTAACCCCAGCTGCCTCAGCAGCCCCCCCAACACTATTACCAACCCCCGAACGAACTACCCCAAATGGTGAAGAAGACAAAAACGAATGACGGACACTTGACACAGAATTATACTCACCGGGCTGCGAGGGTGCTGTGAGCCCTCCAGCCGGATAACCTGGCTCCAAAGATGCATCCCCACTGCCTTGATCCGACACCACGACTCCGCTGCTTTGATCCTGACGTCCAGAAACCCCGCCGAGACCTCCAGCAGACAAAGGCCTGAACCCCGAGAGAGATCCAGCCCGCTGGTCCTGAAATAGCGATGAGAACTGGGTCGCAGTAGCACCCGATGATACTACCGAACCATCAATAGCCTCAGCTACAGCAACGGCAGAATAGGCAGGCCGCCCCTGATTCGCCACACCGCGACGGCCCCCCGAAACATCTGGAAACCCAACCACTATGGGGGATAAAATTTGCTGACCCGAACTGCCGACCGAGGCATCGGCCGCCGACATACTGAACCCGTCAACAGAGGCAGGCCCCGGTGCAGCAACACTGACACTGTGGCCCCCCGACGAACCTAGGACCCCGCCGCTAAACAGGAGGGGGAATTGTTGATCTGATAAGCCGGCCAATCCATCAGCCGCCGACGCACCTGCATCGCTGTCCAAAGCAGGCCGCACTGCAAACCGATCGCAACTGCGACCCCCCGAAGACGCAGCTCTCAATGAACGCCCGTCGCGTAGCGGCTCCACCACCGACGCACCTGCCATGCTGCTTAAAGCAGGTCGCACAGTAATGCGATCGCCACTGCGACCTCCCGAGGACGCAGCACTCGTACGACGACGCCTGGCGCGTAACGGCTCTACCCACCGACGCACCTGCGATGCTGCCTGAAGCAGTCGCACAGCAATGCGATCGCCACTGCGACCTCCCGAGGACGCAGCTCTTCCACGACACCTGGCGCGTAACGGCTCCGCCCCCTGACTAGCACGCGGCGGAGGAGAGGTTACCGCCGCAAGGCCTCGCCGGCTGAGTGGATTCCTCCCAGGCCTGGGCCTGCTTGCCCGAGCGCCGCGTGGCGCCCGGCCTGGAGGGGCCCGTGAGGGGCTCCTGCGCCGACGCGAGGCCTGAGGACTGAGGAGCCTGATCAGGCGAAAGTCGTCCTGGAGGCCTCACCCGTCTTGGACGCCTCTCCCGCTGCGCTGCCCCAGATGATGGACCGGACGCTCCCTGGACAAGGATCGCAACCTGCGCTTCCAGCCATCCCGTCGGCTGCGACAAGGCCGCAGACCTGAGTTGCTCCAGCGCTGCATTCACTGACATGGTGAGCTGTACTACTGATGGGGCAAGACAGGAACTGACACCTTACTCCACCCCATCACTGCCTTATAAACCCCCCACCACCCCCTCTCATTTAAATGTTCCTCCCTCTTTGTAAACCCCTCCAAACCCCCGTCATGCCGGCCTCCGCCCACGCCTCTTTCTTGAGAGGAGGGAGGCTCTGCTCCGGCCATTACTTTACCATTCTAAGAAACCCACTCCTAAGTAATGGGAAAAAATGCTTTTCTGAGGCTCCACCTTAGAGTTGAGGGAACATTTTTGGAAATCCAAATAGCCTGTGGGTTCAATTAGTATACGATCCAATGCCTTGTTGTGTGCTGTCACGTGGTCATTGCATAGGGATTTTTCACACTGAATGCTGGATTTCATAGCTGAGACAGCTATGAGTTTGTAAAGTAAGTACAGATGATACTGGTCTCCTCCATATCAGGCTGTGTAGATGTGAAACGTGCCACTTTATTTCCCAGCATGGTTGATGAAATAACAGTCCTTGATGTTACTATGTTACACTAATAGTTTAGTTTTTTTTAGGGCTAATTCAAATAGATTCTATTCTCTAATAATACTGCTATTATCTGCAATTCATTTAGGGTGAGCTGTTGCAGTAGGGATAG
>JARQOD010000002.1:4918881-4957499 GCA_033576555.1 Oophaga sylvatica
GTGTTTCTTGGAGTATGTTTGAGGTCATTATCCTGCTGGAAGACCCATGAACCAACATGAAAACCCAGCTTTCTGACACTGGGCTGTACATTGTGACCCTAAATACTTTGGAAATCTTCACATTTCATGATGCCTTGGACACAGTCAAGGCACCCAGTGCCAGAGTCAGCAAAACAACCTAAAAATATCTAAAATATCTTTGAACCTCCACCATATTTCACTGGGGATACTGTGTTCTTTTATTTGTAGGCCTCAACAGTAGAATGATGTGCTTTACCAAAAAGCTCTATCTTGGTTTCATCTGTCCACAAGACGCCTGCTGGCCATCTATTTATAGTGAGGACTGACTGCTGGCCCTCTAACAATAGTAAGGGCCTCCTGATGGCCCTCTACAAATAGTGATGGCCGCCTGAATGGCCCTGAAAAGAACAACTTTGTGATTTTCAGAGTCCCTCCTTCATAAATTAAACAGGATGTGTCTGATAATGTCTTACACCCCACCTGGCCAGAAAAGGTAGTAAACTGTTAAAATTATATTTCCTGGTGAATGTTTTATATGCCATTGAAAGCAATGCAAATGTTCAAAAATATCAAAAAAAGGCATCAACGAAATGCTTAGTGGTGGTGAGGGTATCCGTAGTACTTAGTGAAATCACAGTATAAAGTCATATGGAAGTAAAATCACTGCAACCAAGAAGCGAGACCTGAGTGATGATACGAGGACAGTCGGAAAAAATACGGGAAGAAAAAAAGAGGCAAGAAACCGACCGAACGGTCCTGAATATTGTAAAGAGAGCAATTTATTAAATTATTCAGGTAAAAAATAACAGGACAAACCACAATGAATAAGGTAAAATATAACATTAGACAAAAGGGATGCACACCCAGGGCAATGATAATACTAATGGAGCTGGGTGAAAAGAGTGTCAAAAGGGACGCACACCGAAACGTTCAAAAATGCAGCAAAAACACAGCGTGTGAACATAACCCAAGATGTGGAGGAGCATTTTTTTTCTCTTATTTATTTTGCCTTAGATACAAGTCATTACCCTGGAAAGAATGTTTCTTAACATTTTTTACAGTAAAATACATTTTATCTGCACTTTTGTGTGTTTTATTATCAGTCTCTAAAAGTAGCATAATACTCCCACAATATTGTTCCCAGCCGCAATCTGCGATCCAGAGATGCTTTCAGGGGTCTTCCTGGTGCTGCTCTCATGCTGTTTCTGCACTGTTTCCATCAATTTGAGCAATTTGTAGACCCCTGAAGACCCCTGGGGGATGATGGAAAAATACTCGAGTTTTTCTTAAACTACAGTGATGTGAAAAAGTTTGGATGACGTTTTGGTGTTACCTCTCTGGAGTCTGCTCAAATTCAGTTTCTCTCCCCTTGCTTGTCTCCTTTCTTATCTTTAGCGTACGATGGGGACTGACCAGTTCCTATCCCCCCTTCCCTAGTCAGGGATTTACAGAGCTTAGGTTTCCTGCTCAGCGATTAGTGTGGTACCAATATAGGGATGGTAGGGTAGGCAGGGTGCTATTACATCTGCCTAGGGCTCCCCCTTTTCTTTGTGTTTGGGCTTCCTTCCCCTCATCTCTTCATGTTGCACTTAGTCTTCTCACACTGTGTGTGACACTCTCTTATTAAACTCTCCCCTCTCCGATCCATCCTGATTTTAGCAGCCAGGGTCATATTATTCACCAACCGCTTTGTCGATTCCTCTACCCTGTGCCAGTCATTTCACTAGTTGCCCATCCACTACAGAGTGCAATATAAAATTATAATTCTCACCCACAAAGCTATCCACACTTCTGCACCCCTCTACATCTCCTACACGTCTGTTTATCACCCTACCCCTGCCCTCCATTCCACTAATGACCTAAGACTAACATCTTCAATAATCTTATCCTCCCACTCCCATCTCCAACACTTCTCACGAGCTGCTCCACTTCACTGGAATGCACTACCCAGGACAATTTGATTAATTCCCAATACCCATAGTTTTAAGAGTGGCCTAAAACTCATTACACTGTGTTCCAAATTATTATGCAAAAATTGTTTAGGAGTGATAAGGTAAGAATTTTTTTGTTTGTCAGGTAAACTCATTGATGGTGATGTGTGTCAGGGCTCTTTATATCACTGTAAGCAATTGCAGACACCTGTGCTAATTAGTTTGGCAGTTGTGTCCAATGAAAAGCAAGACTACTTAAGAAGGCTGTCCCACATTATTAAGCAGCCTACATTTTCTGCCAAAATGGGAAAGAAAAAGGATGTGTCGGCTGCTGAGAAGCAACAAATTGTGGAGTGTTTAGGTCAAGGCATGACTACAATCAACATTGCCAAGACACTTCATCGTGATCATCGCACAATCAAGAAGTATGTAGCTGATTCACAGTACACACGTGTGGTGCTGATAAGGGAAAATTGAGGACTCTTTCCTACAGGCAATTACGTCAGGTTAAAAGAGCAGCAGCAAAAAAGCCTTGTCATAGCAGCAGACAAGTTTTTGAAGCTGCTGGTGCCTCCAACGTCCCCCGAACAACAAGATGCAGGGTCCTTCAGAGGTTTGCAGCTGTGCGTAAGCCATCCTGTCGGCCTCCTCTATCCATGCACACAAGCAGAAACGGCTCCAGTGGGCCAAACAATATATGAAGACTGACTTCAAAACTGTTTTGTTCACCGATGAGTGCCATGCAACGCTCGATGGTCCAGATGGATGGAGTGGAGGATGGCTGGTTGATGGACACCCCATGCAAAACACGGCTACGGTGCCAACAAGGAGGAGGTGGAGTAATGTTTTGGGCTGGAATCATGGGGAGAGAGATTGTCAGCCCCTTTAGGATCCCTGAAGGGGTAAAGATGAACTCCATAGTGTATGTTGAGTTTCTCAAACAGCACTTCCTGCCATGGTTCAAGAAGAAGAACCGTGCATTCCGCAGCAAGATCATTTTCATGCATGATAATGCACCGTCTCATGCTGCACATAACACATCTGCATCTCTGGTTGCTATGGGCATAAAAGGGGACAAACTTATGGTGTGGCCCCCATGCTCCCCTGACCTCAACCCCATTGAGAACCTCTGGAGCATCATCAAAAGGAGTGTCTATGATGGCGGGAGGCAGTTCACATCTAAGCAACAGCTCTGGGAGGGTATTCTGTCCTCATGCAAAACAATTGAAGCAGAAACCATGCAAAACCTGACAAATTCAATGGACGAGAGCGTTCAGAAGCTCCTTTCCAACAAGGGGTCCTATGTGCAAATGTAACATCACCTAGAATAAAGTTTTGAGTTGAAAACTGTTTGATTTCAGTTGTAAGAACCTGCTAATGCTTATAATTTCAAAATGACCATTTTTATTGTTCTTTATTAAAATGAAAAGGTTGAAAACTTGCTGTGCATAATAATGTGGAACATGCATTGTGAGTGCAGTTTGAGTGTTTTATTTTTTCAAAAATATACTGTTATCATAGGCAGTTTATACAAAAACCTTTCAATTGTCTCTAATAGTTATTTGACTGGAAAATGACAATGACTGAAATTCATATAGGTAATTTGGGAAAATCAGAGAAAATATTATTTGCATAATAATTTGGAACACAGTGTACTTTAGGATAGGCCTACTGCCTCACCTCACTTATGTAACTTTTCCTGATATGCCAGGTGGAGGTTGTGAGATTTTCAGCCACTTGACTATAATTTTCTTTTCATATTTCTCCACTTTTCAGACAAGTGTAAAGTAATTTAAAAACAAATAAAAAAAACTGGTATTGTGAATGGCTGCAAAAAATCATTATCTGAATGTGGAATATGTTTACTATAAGTTAATTTGAAGAGCATTAAGTAATATTTGATTAATCCCTGAGGGGGGCTCGTAATTGTTATTGCCACAAACAACAACAGAAACATGGTGGAAGTCATTAGAGGAGACACAGATGCTACAAAATATCAACATATGGAGTAGTGATTCCAGAGAGGTTTGTAACCACAATTAATACCCCTCCAGCTTATTACGAGGGGCCTATAAATAGAGGTGTAAGAAACCGGGAGGACTCCTGTCCATGCGGTAAAAGAAAAAATCCAAACACCGGCAATCAAAATTCTCCAGACTCAGTATAGAAAGAATCTTATAATCACTCGGAATCCTCTTAATTGCTTAATCCCTTTCCCTGCTATGGGAATCAATGTATACAAGGTAAGTGTCACCTGAGCCAAGTCACCCAAAAACCCCAGTGTGGACCCGTCCATCTAATTTACCATCAGGCTATGTTTCCACTATCAGGAAACACAGCGCTATTGACGGAGCGGAAATTCCGCTCCGTCTAAGCCCCGCCCCCTTTGTGACGCGGTTCTTTCCGGAGGTGTTCAGGACACCTCCGGAACACCTCCGGAAAGAACGCAGGGCTACATAGCCCTGTGTTAAATTCCGTTGCGGTGACGCAGCGTCGCCACAATACGCTAGGACATGCTGCGGTCTGAAAAGACGCGCCGCATGTCCGTTTACGCAGGTCTTCCGCCTGCGTGTTGTTACGCATAGTGGAGACAGGATTTCTTTAAATCCCCTCCACTATGCTGTAACATCTGGACGCTGCGTGTTTGGTGCTGCGCCAGCGCACAGCGCCAAACACGCAGCGTTTCCTAACCGTGGAAACTCACCCTCATTCATGGAAAACAAGGAGCCAAACCATTCAATTCAGAGGTAGAGACATTATTGTGAATTTCAATTGCCACTTTTATTTTTTATTCGTTGGAGAAATACATTAGTCTAGAATATTTCTTACTCTCATTTTGCTCTTCTTATTTATTATTACAATCTAAATCTTAATTTATTCATGTTGTAATATCATTTATATAAAACACTTCATCAATAAATATCAAAGAACAAAATGTGAACAATGAGTAAGAGTCATGAGCTAGATGTTAGACTAGGGCTGTGCTCACAAGATGCGTTTTTATCTGCAGGCAAAACCTGCTCTCTTTGCAGTAAAGAAGCTTCTTACAAAAAGCAGGTTTTGCTGCGTTTTTGAGGATCCCAAAGTTCAGTTTTGCTTCCACTCCTGTAACTCAGGATCAGTAATGTATGTACACAGTGACTGCACCAGCAGAATAGTGAGTACAGCTCTGGGGTATAATACAGGAGGTAACTCAGGATCAGTAATGTAATGTATGTACACAGTGACTGCACCAGCAGAATAGTGAGTGCAGCTCTGGAGTATAATACAGGATGTAACTCAGGATCAGTAATGTAATGTATGTACACAGTGACTGCACCAGCAGAATAGTGAGTGCAGCTCTGGGGTATAATACAGGATGTAACTCAGGATCAGTAATGTAATGTATGTACACAGTGACTGCACCAGCAGAATAGTGAGTGCAGCTCTGGAGTATAATACAGGACGTAACTCAGGATCAGTAATGTAATGTATGTACACAGTGACTGCACCAGCAGAATAGTGAGTGCAGATCTGGAGTATAATACAGGATGTAACTCTGGATCAGTAATGTAATGTATGTACACAGTGACTGCACCAGCAGAATAGTGAGTGCAGCTCTGGGGTATAATACAGGATGTAACTCAGGATCAGTTAATGTAATGTATGTACACAGTGACTGCACCAGCAGAATAGTGAGTGCAGCTCTGGAGTATAATACAGGAGGTAACTCAGGATCAGTAATGTAATGTATGTACACAGTGACTTCACCAGCAGAATAGTGAGTGCAGCTCTGGGGTATAATACAGGATGTAACTCAGGATCAGTAATGTAATTTATGTACACAGTGACTGCACCAGCAGAATATTGAGTGCAGCTCTGGAGTATAATACAGGATGTAACTCAGGATCAGTAATGTAATGTATGTACACAGTGACTGCACCAGCAGAATAGTGAGTGCAGCTCTGGAGTATAATACAGGATGTAACTCAGGATCAGTAATGTAATGTATGTACACAGTGACTGCACCAGCAGAATAGTGAGTGCAGCTCTGGAGTATAATACAGGAGGTAACTCAGGATCAGTAATGTAATGTATGTACACAGTGACTTCACCAGCAGAATAGTGAGTGCAGCTCTGGGTATAATACAGGATGTAACTCAGGATCAGTAATGTAATTTATGTACACAGTGACTGCACCAGCAGAATATTGAGTGCAGCTCTGGAGTATAATACAGGATGTAACTCAGGATCAGTAATGTAATGTATGTACACAGTGACTGCACCAGCAGAATAGTGAGTGCAGCTCTGGACCATCCCACAGGAAGGGGGAGCTTGCCGTGCAGTCTGTGTGTGGTGCCTGGAGACAGCTTCTGGGAAGGGAGGTTACGTTTCCATCCAGGACTTTTTGTCTGCCTCCTTCCCAAGAAAGAAGGCTCATCTTGGGACTGGCCTCTGGGGCAGGGCCCCCGTCTCCCACCTCCCGGTCCAGGCCGGCGGGGGGTGGGAGGACTCCCAATCCAGCTAGGGTCACAAGATCTGGCCAAGGATCCAGCATTAAGACCCGCAGTACCCCCGAGGCCAAGGCCGTGGCGGCTCCTTCCCCCGGAGGTAGGCCGAGTACGAGCAGGGGTGCTGCAGCTGGACCCCCTAAGTGGGGCACCAAGGCGGCGAAGGAAACCACCGTGGTTTATGGTTCCCGTGTCCATGCGCACCACTGTGAGTATGAGAACGCTTCAAAGAAGCTAAGATCCCTCTGGGGGGAGTTGAGGGTAGCTAAGGAGAGGTCCAACAGGGCCTCCGGCAATAAGAAGGCTGAGCTATCCGCCGCGGTCAGAAAGATCCAGAAAGCAATAGAAGACCTGGCAAGCCGGAGGTGCGAGATCCTGGCCGGCAGTGGGCCCTTCCATGAAAAGCTGGAGAATGACGACCGGTTCAGAGCCATGGCCAGAGGGGCTCTAGAGGGGCCATGGAGCCCCGGCCAGGCGGTGGAGGAGGAGGAAAGCGAGGAGGAGGTCGTGCCCTACCCACCGCCTGGTGGCCTGGTAAGAGATCTCCAGGCGTCGCATAGCGGGATAACCCCCGAGCAAGTGGCTCTTCCGCCAGATTCTGGCTCTTCAGAGGGCAGCGAGTGCGAGGGGGAGGATGAGGATGGTGGTAGTAGTAGCAGTGAGAGGGGCTGCCTCGTCATGCAGCAGATCCGGCAGATCGAGTCCCCGGTCCAGTTTAACCAGCTGAGGTTCGGGGATGAGATCTGCGATGACGAGGCAACCAGGAGGGGGATGAAGAGAAAGGCGAAGAAAGTAAAGAAAACATCTGTTGTCCAGAAATTTGTGTATGTAACCCTCTCTGGGGCCCCCCGGTCCCGCTGTGCGGCACCCGCTACCCACCCCGGCTCGGGCTCTGTTGTGGGTCCGCAGCAAGGGAGCGGGGAGATTGCAGGCCATGACACGCAGGGCGCTGCCTCTGTTTGTGGTAACGGAGGGGGTAGTGGTGTGTCTGATATGGAGCATGGTGTGGAGGGCGGCCCAGTGGTGGTCAAGAGAGTTGCAGCTGGGACTGCATCTCCGGCGGTGAGCGCTGTGGTGTCTGGGTCCCCCACTTATGGATCCGTTACTGGATCGCTTCTGGGGGCCCAGGCACCCAGTAAAGTGAAGGGGCGGGGCCTGCGGCTTCGGCAGAGCTTGCTCGTACAAATCAACTTGTGGGGTCAGCTCCCCTGGCGGAGTCTGCGGTGAAGTCTGGGCTGGGGGCCCCGATGCCGGTGGACACTGAGGAGGAGTGGCCTAGCCTGGGGCCGGCCGCCAGAGTTGCTGTGCCCAAGCTGTTTGTGGCCCAGGGTGTGGTGGTTGGGGGCGCTGTGCCCAGGGGGACTGGTACCGCCGGGGGGGCCCTGGGGGTGGTTCGGGATCCGGGTCGGCTCCGGGGGTCCCGCTGCGGCGGTCTCAGGGGGCGTGGCCTCCTTGGCTCCTGCTGCCCAAGTGGGTGCGGCTTTGGAGAGCTCTGCTGTGAAGCTGGAGGCTGGGGACGTGGCTTCCCAGCCAAAGGAAAAAAAAATGATGGTGATCAGCAATGAAGGAGAGACTGCAGCAGACAGTGGCAAGGATGCTTGCCTGGCCGGATCCCTGAGTCTGGAGGCTTACCTGCAGTGGGGGCGCCGGCGACAAGTCAGAAGGATGGAGCTGAAGGCAGGACTGTTCCTGGCTTAATCTCTGCCAGTGGGAGAGAAGGCAGCTCTGTGCAGGCTGTGGAGGCAGTGCTGCTGAAGCCCAATGGCAGCACAAATCTTAAAGGGCCAGCAGCACTGTGTGTGCCGAACCCCCCGGCAGGGAAGATGCCACCAGTAGATGGCAGTAGCAGCAGACAACCAAACATTCATGGAAATACCCAAAACGTGAGGCATGATATTGACCCCAGTGTGCATGTGAGTGAGAATGGGGTGACTGAGGGAGTGGATGAGGAGGGTGTGGGTATGGAAGTGTCTGTGGTTGAGGATGTGGGTGGCAGTGTGTCTAAAGTGGCAAGTGTGAATGGGGTGTCTGAGGATAGTGGAAGGAGGGGGCCGGTCCATCTGCCCCCCCAGCCACCGGTCCTCTGAGTTATTCGGGGGTGGTGGCTGGAGCCTCAGGGTCTGGTCAGGGGGTTTCCTCGCCTCTGGACCTCAAGGATGGCGTCTTGCGGCGCCGTTTCCTGGAGGCCCTCAAAAAGGGAGAACGGACGATCAATGTAGAGGGCAGAGAGGTGGACTTGGCCTTTTGGCTGGATAGATATGGCCTGGCTGCCTTCCAAGATAAAAGGGAGGGGGAAACGGTTTGGTCCCTCCCGACAGCCGGGCAGGGGGTGGCCAGGCGGAATGTGGTCTGTCTTCGGTGGAGGGGCAGTGAAGCGTGCCTCCAAGAGCGAGAGTTGTGGAGCTCCTTCTGAGGATGGACTTCAGGGCGACGGACATCTTTGCCCTGATTCATCCGTTTGGCACCTCCTTCTTCGATGTCAGTTTTGTTTGGCCAGAGGGCCTAGAGCTTTTCTGGTCGAATTTCGAACTGGCAAAGGGGGAGCCCAGCTGGCGAGACTTTGCCGTTCAGGCAGTGTCTCGCCAAAATAGTGTAAAGAGGGTGACCGTTCTGACAAGTAACGAGTCACTCTCTGGGGTCGACATCATGACGTGGCTTTCCCGTTATGGGGAAGTCACGGACGTCCCTAAGAAAATAGGGACGAGTTTGGCATTTGGTCAGGGGGCTGGACCTTCATGGTAAAGTTGAAGGTTTCAGGAGGTACGGTCACCCACATCCCCTCCTCATTATTTCTGGGGAGGGACAGAATCCAGATCTTCTACCAGGGGCAACCGAAGGTTTGCCACAGGTGCGGTGATCCCCGCCACTTCAGCGCAGGCTGCAAGGTGCAGAAGTGTGCCTTGTGTGGCGGGGTAGGTCATCTTGCCGCGGCCTGTGGTGACATTAGGTGTTACCTGTGTGGTGACCTAGGTCACCCATATAGCCGCTGCCCCCGCTCCTTTTCTGGCACCATCTCTGGCCCAGCGGGGGGGAGCCATTGGGAGGTCCCCGGTGGTGCAACTTCTGCTGAGGCTGAGGCTGAGGTTGGAGGCATGAGGGGAGCTGAGGGGTCAGTGAGGAAAGGCGAGGCTGGTACATCTGCCCACCAGTGGCAACAGGTGAGGCACCGTAAGGGCAGGGGGCAGGATAAGCCTCAGGTAACTGGGGTGATGACTGCCCCCACCCTGGAGGCTGCAGCCGAAGCCTCTGAGGCCCTGGGGGAGAAGGCGGTGAGCGAGGAGATCCGGAGGATGGAGAGGGAGGGTTTGGCTGCTTCTGATAACTCTTCCAAGTATGAAAGTGTGGATGAAGAGGTTGTGGAGCAGCCTAAAAAAAACGGGTGACAATCGTACCGGTAAGAGGTGAAAGAAGAGGAAGAACAAGGTTAAAAAATCTAATGCCCCCCTGACCACTAGGGTGCCTACGGAAGGGCTCACCGGCTCCCCTCTGATCCCCCTCTCCAATCGGTTCCAAGCCCTCGATGACTCTGCTGTGTCGGAGGTCGGGGGTGAGGGGCCGGACGCCATATCTGGGGTGCCTTCAGGGAGTGGCGAGGTCCGTCCTCCGGGGAATTCACACTCCTCTGGCGGGGGGACTACCTCGGGGTCCAGGGCCGAGGAATCTAGTGCTGGGAAGGAGGTGTCCACTGCTGCTAAGGAGGATATGGACACCTCGGTGTCTTTAAAGAGGAGGGGTGAGTCGGGCTCCTCCTCAGAGGGGGAGAGGAAATCTGGGGGTACGGTTAAAAAAAAGGCCGTCTAACTCAATCACCCATGATGGCGGAACCTACCCCGTTGACTCTGGCGTCGATTAATGTCGTCAGCATAAAGTCAGATACGGCTAGATTTACGGCCTTTGATTTTTTCATCTGGGTTGAGGCTGATATTTTATTTTTGCAGGAGACCAGACTAACGGACCTGGGGTCCTTTCACAAAACAAAGAGGGAATGGAGGGGTGGGCCCTCATACTGGTCTCTTGCGGCCGAGCCGTATAGCGGGGTAGCGGTCCTTTTTAAGACCGCAGAGGTGGAATGCAGACGAGTGATCGAGTTAGAAATGGGGAGATGTTTGGTCCTTGACGTCTTCATGAGGGGGCAGGAGCTTCGGCTCATCAATATCTATGGCCCACAATCTAAGTGGGACCGTAAATGTCTCTTCCTGAGGATCAAGCCCTATCTTTTTACGAGCCGGCAGGTGGTCTTCGGTGGGATTTTAATACTATAACCAGACTCCGTGATAGGAGAGGCCCCGGAGACCGGCTGACTTATGATAGCGTAGCCTTGAATAGCATAGTAAGCGAAGCTCACCTGGTGGATGTCCACATCCGGCACACCCCAGGTCACGAGGGTTTCACCTTTTATAGGGGAAGCAGTAGGTCTAGGATAGATAGGTTTTTTTTAAAGGAGGAAGCCGTCTCTTCTGCAGTGTCCGCTGTTGAGGTGGAGTTCTCCGATCACTGTTTAATTTACTTTACTTTGAATGTTACAGAGACTCCCCGGATGGGGAGAGGCCTATGGAAGCTGAATTCGTCCCTTCTGGAAGAAGCGGAAGTAAGACAGTCCTTTGAGGAATTTCTTCAGAGCCAGGTACCTCTCTTGGGTCTTTGTAGCAGTAAGTCTGAGTGGTGGGAGATAGTGTTGAGCATTCCGATACCGCAAGTATCGGGTATCGGCCGATATTCGCGTTATCGGAATTCCGATACTTAATTCCGATACTTTTTCCATATCGTATACCGGAATCGGAAGTTCCCATAATTCTTTGAGAGGCAATGTGATTTTAGTCAGCCAATGAGGAATCCTACGAAGTGTGGGCACATCCTGTAATGATGCGGTCATCTTAACTAATGGCATGGCTGTGATTGGCTGCTGAAATGATGTCAGAATGCACTATAAAAGGCGCCGCAGCCATTTTAGCGTCACTGTGCTGTGAACTCAGTTAGGGACAGAACGCTGCTGTGCTGACTCTGAGGGACAGTTAGATATTGCGATTTTGTGTACTACTGTGCTTGAGGCAGGCTAGTTTACCAACCGCTGTGTAAAGCTTCATTTTGCCAGTGTTGTTTTAACAGCTCTGTGCAAGGTGTGTGGTGTGACAGTGCAGGTGACGCTGCAGTTTGCTCTGCATCCACCGCTGTTTGTAGGCATCTGCACGTGTCACTTTTTTTTTTTTTTTTTTTATTTTATTTAGTGGAATTGGTGCAGCTCCATTATATTAGAAAAAAATCAAATCTATTAGTGTGACGTGCTTCCATCCGTATACAATACATTGGTTGCAAACACTATAGAAGTACAGAAAGGAGCTTTTCACAGATTGTGGACAGTTGTGTTTCAGTGTTCACTTCAGTCTGTGTTTTTTACTTTTTTGAGTGCAGATCACGCTCCAGTTACATGTTCAAGCACTGCTGCTTGTACTCTGCTGAGCGTGTCTCAGTGGCTCATCCTTTTCATTTATCTCCAATTGGTTCTGCTACATTCCATTTAAAATAAAATCTAATCTATTAGTGTGACGCGCTTCCATCCGTATACAATACATTGGTTGCAAACACTATAGAAGTACAGAAAGGAGCTTTTCACAGATTGTGGACAGTTGTGTTTCAGTGTTCACTTCAGTCTGTGTTTTTTACTTTTTTGAGTGCAGATCACGCTCCAGTTACATGTTCAAGCACTGCTGCTTGTACTCTGCTGAGCGTGTCTCAGTGGCTCATCCTTTTCATTTATCTCCAATTGGTTCTGCTACATTCCATTTAAAATAAATCTAATCTATTAGTGTGACGCGCTTCCATCCGTATACAATACATTGGTTGCAAACACTATAGAAGTACAGAAAGGAGCTTTTCACAGATTGTGGACAGTTGTGTTTCAGTGTTCACTTCAGTCTGTGTTTTTTACTTTTTTGAGTGCAGATCACGCTCCAGTTACATGTTCAAGCACTGCTGCTTGTACTCTGCTGAGCGTGTCTCAGTGGCTCATCCTTTTCATTTATCTCCAATTGGTTCTGCTACATTCCATTTAAAATAAATCTAATCTATTAGTGTGACGCGCTTCCATCCGTATACAATACATTGGTTGCAAACACTATAGAAGTACAGAAAGGAGCTTTTCACAGATTGTGGACAGTTGTGTTTCAGTGTTCACTTCAGTCTGTGTTTTTTACTTTTTTGAGTGCAGATCACGCTCCAGTTACATGTTCAAGCACTGCTGCTTGTACTCTGCTGAGCGTGTCTCAGTGGCTCATCCTTTTCATTTATCTCCAATTGGTTCTGCTACATTCCATTTAAAATAAATCTAATCTATTAGTGTGACGCGCTTCCATCCGTATACAATACATTGGTTGCAAACACTATAGAAGTACAGAAAGGAGCTTTTCACAGATTGTGGACAGTTGTGTTTCAGTGTTCACTTCAGTCTGTGTTTTTTACTTTTTTGAGTGCAGATCACGCTCCAGTTACTTGTTCAAGCACTGCTGCTTGTACTCTGCTGAGCGTGTCTCAGTGGCTCATCCTTTTCATTTATCTCCAATTGGTTCTGCTACATTCCATTTAAAATAAATCTAATCTATTAGTGTGACGCGCTTCCATCCGTATACAATACATTGGTTGCAAACACTATAGAAGTACAGAAAGGAGCTTTTCACAGATTGTGGACAGTTGTGTTTCAGTGTTCACTTCAGTCTGTGTTTTTTACTTTTTTGAGTGCAGATCACGCTCCAGTTACATGTTCAAGCACTGCTGCTTGTACTCTGCTGAGCGTGTCTCAGTGGCTCATCCTTTTCATTTATCTCCAATTGGTTCTGCTACATTCCATTTAAAATAAATCTAATCTATTAGTGTGACGCGCTTCCATCCGTATACAATACATTGGTTGCAAACAATATAGAAGTACACAAACGGGCCTTTCACAGCTACTGAACATGGGTTTTTAATTTTTAACTAAAATATGTATTTTTTCAAATGACACAAATATAAGTAATGTTGAAGAGGAATAGTCCTACATCCATTGTTTGCACAATATTACAGGTGTACATCATGTCCCTTAATCAACAATGTATTATTATATTTACTTGTATGCTTTTATTTAAAAGCCAAGAACACAGAAGGATAACCTTCGCACTGCAGCTGTTGTCAAAGTTCAACCCACATTATGCACTTCCAACATTGCAGCATTTGAGGCATGATGTGAGTTGGATTGGTCAAAGTTATGGAGTGAGAAGGTTCACCATCAGTACCCTATAGCATAAGTATGCTTTTGTGTTAGCATTTGTGTTAGACATGTGGATATCTGCCATAATATGTCACAATTATTTAGTTACAGATTTGTTACCAACACTAATCATTGAATGGTTTTAAATTTGACGTTTCACTTGTTTACAGCTTAGAAATAAGGGTGTAGCCTGATATCTATGTGTAGCACTAGCCACTTTAACATGTCATGTTTTTTTAAACATGTGTAGCTAGGTAGCAGTAATTTTTGCCGGACACACAGCAGGGGAACAGCAGGCGTTACTGAACCCCACTATCACTATAGCTTGTGTATTGGTCTGTGGACACGACACTTCTGAGCAGCAACTGGCAGTGTTGTAGCCCAGGGAGTATAGCTCAGGTGGTAGAAAGATGAACATAACAGGAGACATGGAAAACGTTGCCAACCAGTTAGTTAATCTGAAACCGGACAGGCAAATTCAGGCGAGATCCATGCCTAGTTCATTTTCAGAAAAGTAAGCCGTTCTACATTATCGTAGGATAGTCGCATGCAACGGTCTGTTAGTACACCACCTGCAGCAGTAAAGACGCGCTCCGATAATACACTGGCAGCAGATCAAGCCAGCACCTCCAATGCATACTGGCTAAGCTCTGGCCATGTATCCAGCTTAGAGACACAAAACTTGAATGGGGAAGAGCCATCTGGGAGTACACTGAGAGGGCAAGACATGTAGTCTGTCACCATCTTACGGAAATGTTGCCTCCTGCTGACTGGAGCCGTCTCGGATGGTGTAGACATTGGTGGCGCTGCCACAAAACTTCGACACATTTGGAACATACTGTTCTTGCCCTGTGCAGAGGCGCTGCTTGTGCTCCCTCTTGTTGCAGAGCTGTCTCCACTGCCTCGACGCACAGACTGCTTTGTAAATCAGTAGCAGCAGCAGTGCTCTCGGCTGGAATGGAGAACATTATGGATTGCACCAGTGTGTCTTGGTACTTCCGCATTTTACGCTCCCGGTTCAACGGTGTGATGAGGCTTTGTAAGTTGTCCCGGTAGCGAGGGTCTAGGAGGGTGTACACCCAATAATCAGACGTGGTGTGAATGTGTTCGATGCGGCGGTCGTTTCTCAGCCACTGCAGCATGAAATCAACCATGTGCTGCAGACTCCCAACTGGCCAAGAAACGTTGTCCCCTGCAAGAGGCGTCATCTCCGCCTGCTGTGCATCACCCCACCCTTGGTCTACATACTGACTAGAGCATTGTCTACCTCCCTCTGGAGCGATGTCTTCCTCCTCCATTGACTCCTCCTCATCCTCCTCACAAAGTCCTTCAAATACATATAAATTTACAAAATTTAAAACTCAAAATTTAAAAACTTTGTATCATAATTCTGTAACATCAGTTTATGGAAACACAATAGCATTACAAAAGGATAGACAAAAAATGTACATTATGTGCTTTGTAAATACATTAAAAGTTTGTAATGGTTATGAAAATATAGACAGCGACTCTGGAGGTTCAATTGTTGATACAGCATGGTACTTTGAAAGTCCTCCAGCCCTTTGTGAGGAACCACGTTGCGCTGACTGTCCAGAAGGTGATGGAATTTGTGACTCCTCATCCTCCACCTCTTCCAAAACCTCATGCCTTAGTGCTTGCAGTGTTTTTTGAAGCAGGCAGATAAGGGGGACAGTCAGGCTGACTAGTGCATCATCTGCACTCGCCATCCGCGTTGACTCATCAAACGCACGCAAAACGTGGCAGATATCCTTCATAGAGTTATTCGCCACTCATTACACTGGCAGTGGCTGCCCATTCATTATAGGATCCAATTCTAATTACTGGTTCTCACCAACAAAGCTCTCCACAGCGCAGCACCCCCCTACATCTCCTCCCTTATTTATATTTATCGGCCTAACCGACTGCTGCACTCTGCAAACGACCTTCGACTAACCTCTGCACTAATCCGTACCTCCCACTCCCAACTCCAAGACTTCACCCGCGCTGCGCCAATCCTCTGGAATGCTCTACCCCAAGAAATTAGGACTATCCGCAATTTGGATGGTTTCAGGCGCTCCCTCAAAACACATTTGTTCACAGTGGCCTATCACATTCACTAATCAAAGTCATTCTATGTGTAATTCTGTGTGTGTAGCCCATTCACTATCTCCATGCATCCCTCACTTCCTTAAAATGGCTGGACCATCATTGTAAAAACACCATTGTATATAAACACCTGTACTTTGTATCTCCCACACCTCATTGTAGATTGTAAGCTTTCACCAGCAGGGGCGGCTGATTTTGCTTTAATTATTGTATTGTTAACGTTGTTACTTATGACTCGTGTTTTGAAACTGTTAAACTGTAAAGCACTGCGGAATATTATGGCGCTATATAAATAAATAATATTATTATTCTTATTATAGAGGCCCACTCAGTAGTGGTGAAGTGTGAACGCCGCAAATTGCGAGTTGACTGCGCCTGATGCAGCTGATACTCCATTACTGTTGGCTGCTGCTCACACAACCGCTCCAACATATGTAACGAGGAATTCCACCTGGTGGGTACGTCACATATGATGCGATGTTCATGAAGGTGAAATCTGCGTTGCAGAGCTGCAATCAGCGATCTGGCCATGCTGGAACGTCGCAAGTGAGCGCACTCTAGGCGGACCTTGTGCAGCAGTGCATCAAGATCCGGATAGTCCCTCAAAAAACTCTGCACGACCAAGTTGAGCACATATGACAGACATGGTATGTGAGTGAGGTTGCCAAGGCCCAGAGCTGACACCAGATTTCGGCCATTGTCACACACTACCAAGCCTGCCTGTAGATTCTCTTCCAAAAACCACACGTCGCTCTCCTGCTTTATGGCATTACAGAGCTCCTGCGCTGTGTGGCTAAGATTCCCCATGGAAATTAATTTCAGGATGGCCTGTTGACATTTGGACACGGCTGTGCTCATATCGGTCGCAACAGGTAAACGTTCACGGGTCCATGTGGAGGTAGACCGTGACGGCTCCTGCAGCGATGATTCTGAGGAACTGGAATAGGAGGAGGAATCAATGTGTACAGACTTGATTCCTGCAATCCTTGGAGTTGGCAGAACACGTACAGCGCCACTCGCAAGATCAGTACCCGGCTGCACAACATTGACCCAATGGGCAGTGAGGGAAAGGTATTGTCCCTGGCCATGGGTGTTAGAACCCTCTTGTTAGGTTTTGTTTCAGTTTGCTGGTCACATGACCTTTTTTCCCTATTTAGTCTGGCTCCGCCCTTCTGGCTTTGCTTGACTTCATTGTATTATCTACTGTTAAGCTAGCCGGGGTGCTTAGGTGCCTTAATCTGTCAGTTTTGCTTGATGTTAGGATCACAAAGTATTTATTTTTCTGTTTAATTATCCATGCTACAATTTATGTTAGGAGGTGTCCACCTTTTCTCACAGTCCCTAGATCTTGTAGGGATTACTCCCTCGCAACTATAGGTCTTCGTTCACACTAGATGAGGACTTTAGCGGGTCTGGTCGCAGGATCAGGTTCCCCGTTACATCGTAGGGATTCAGCTTAGTTGTATTGTAGGGACAGAATTCCCTTCTTTCCTTACTGGTTGTAGCAGATCATAACAATGGGTACTGGTCCACGCATCGGTGGTCAGGTGGACCTTGCTACTGAGGGCTTTTAGTAGCGCATGTTTAATTTTTCCCTCAACATGCTTTTGCAGACCAGGGACGGCTTGCCTGCTGAAATGAAATCGGCTTGGCACATTGTATTGTGGGATTGACAATGATATTCAGTTACGGAAACTGTCTGTCTCCACCAGCCTGAATCACAGCATTTCAAGGGACAGGAGTTTTGCAATGCCAGCATTCAGAGCCTGTGCTCGTGCATGGTTTGCGGAGTATGGCCGTCTTTTATCCCATGCCTGTGCTACCGATGGCTGTTTTGTGGCCTGGGAGTGTGAGGATGACAGGGAACTTGCTGCTGTGTGTGGAATAACAGTTTGTCTCTGGACAACAGTGGCCGAGGTTCTTCCATGGCGATCCTGTGAGGAAGCATAACCAGCTGTGTGTGAGCTCGATGAAGAGGCTTCAACACAACCTGAAGATGTAGGTGCTGCTGTAGGTTGGCCTACATCTCTAGTGTGTCTTTGTAACTCAACTATGTGCTTTGTCCGCACATGTTTCCACATATTTGTGGTATTGAGGTGACTGACACTTTTAGCTATTTTTAATTTTTAATTACACAGCTTGCATTTCACATAGCAAATATCATGTGCAAGTGTGTGAAAAAAGGACCACGCAGTGCAAGTCCTGGGAGCGCACGTTTTGACTTTTGGAAGACAACTGCTCCGAACAGGTGCCAAACTGGAGGCTACAGGCAACCGAGTCTGCAGCCTAACTCTCCCTCCTGTTTGTACCGTTGGGGCAATGTCTTCCTCTATCTTCCTTCTATCACTAACCATTTCTCTAGGCCTCTCCCAGCTTTCAACCAAAGTACTGGTTCTCACCCACAAAGCTCTCCACAGTGCAGCACCCCTCCTACATCTCCTCCCTCATTTCTATCTATCGGCCTAACCGACTGCTGCGCTCTGCAAACGACTTTCGACTAACCTCTGCACTAATACGTACCTCCCACTCCCGACTCCAAGACTTCTCCTGCTCTACGCCAATCCTCTGGAATGCTGTACCCCAAGAAATTAGGACTATCCACAATTTGCATGGTTTCAGGCGCTCCCTCAAAACACATTTGTTCAGAGCGGCCTATCACATTCACTAATCAAAGTCATTCTATGTTATTCTGTGTAAGTGTGTGTGTGTCTCTAGCCCATTCACTATCTCCATCCCTCAGTCCCTTAAGATGGCTGGAACATCATTGTAAATGCACCATTGTATATAACAACACCTATACTTTGTATCTCCCCCATCTCATTGTACATTGTAAGCTGTCACGAGCAGGGGCGACTTATTTAGCTTAAATTATTGTATTGTTAACGTTGTTACTTATGACTTGTGTTCTGAAACTGCTAAACTGTAAAGCGCTGCGGAATATGATGGCGCTATATAAATAAATATTATTATTATTCCTCTGAGCTGCTCCCACCACCTTCCTGTTCTTCATGCCATGTTGGGTTTGGACCTCATCATCTCCACTACCCTCTTCCAACACCTGCTGTTGGGTGGTCTGGCCAGCACCATGCTCAACAGAAACTGGCACCTGGGTCTCATCATCATCATCAGATGCGTTCTGCGGTGTGCTGACCATCGGCACTGTCTCACCCGCCTCTTCAGATTCAGAGAGACACAGCTGTTGCGCATCACTGCATACTCCCTCTTCTTCACATTACAGAATGCTGCTTGGCTGGGCCCCTGTTTGCAAGCCAATAGATTCTGAGAACAGAAGCAGACACTCAGCTGGCTCCTGTACAGAACTCTCTGACTGCCTGGGCAATTTGCCAGGCGGTGAAGAGACAGATGGTTGCCCAACAGTGCTGTGGTCCTGAGAGGAGGTGGAAGCAATTGAAGTCGATGCATTGGCTGAGATCCAAACAACAACGGCTTCAATTTGTTCTTCCCGCAGCAGGGGGGTACTCCGAGCTCCTACAAAAGTGCGCATAAAGGAACGCTCACGGCCCGGGGAAAACTGGTGGATGCTGTGTCACTGGGGGCCGCAGCAGCCACAGAATCCCCACGTCCTCTCCCTGAAGAAACTCCACGACCACGTGCCTTACTCCCTGCCTTCTTCATCTTGGTAGATTGATAAAGAAAGTCTGAAAGTTATAAGGTCCTAAGTGTGGTTATTCCGCAGAGACTGCAGTGAACACTGCACACAACGTGTATTAACCCCAATGTGTCTTCAAGGATGGGCAGTCATGTATGTAAACGAAAGGCACGCATACACCAATGATTTTATTATTGTATATAAAAAAAAATGTAGTAGAAAATTTAGATTGAGGTACAGATTACATCGCAATACACCACTGTGGTTACAGGTAATCTATATACTTACATCGTTGTCTGCTTCCAAAAGGAAAACTCAGACTACATGACACTGCACACAACTGTTCACTACCCAACGCGTCTCAGCAGGAAGGCAGTCTGTGCGTCAAAACAAAGGCGCAAGCATACATCCACGTACCCTGTTTATAAAGCTATATAAAAAAAATTATGTAGTAGTGACGCACACTTTATTGAGGTACAGTATTACATCGCCATTCACCATCTGTGGCTATGCAGTGTCATCTATATATACCTTATCTATCCGTTGTCATGCTTGCAAGTCGACAGTCAGGCATAAATAGCAATTTTCACTATGCACTATGCACTTTTTAAAGGTTATGTTTGTTAATAAACATGATTATTGCCACATATTATGAGTATTACATGATGGAAATTGTATAATTTTGTATAAATATTTAGTGACATTATTCAGCAAATGTAACATTTTAGTAATATCACAGATAACTTGTAATGCTGATGATGTTTTGAAGTCAGACATTCATTGTCTATACAATAAAAAATGGTGTACATACTGTTACTTATCCATCATTAATGGATTCAGATATGTACTTGTATGCTTTTATGTACAACCGTATAGCAGATTCCTTAACTAATTTATTTTGTGGTTTGCATTGCTGTTCAACATGTTAATGTATGTGTTTATGTTTGTCAATTCTTTATTTATCTAGATATTAGTTTAAATGAAATCATCATCTTATGGTAGTAAAGGTTATCTTTCTCTTGTTTGAAGTATAGACATTTAAAATTGACAGGTAACAAGGAAATTACTTGATCTAGTATTTAAACATCCTCCTTGACCCTGGGCTCCAACACCGCCAGTTGTTGCTCGGAAGTGCTGTTAGCACAGTCAACACTTGCTCCTGTGTTACTGGGGTTCAGTAACGTCAGCTGGTCCTCGGTTGTGCCATTGGCCTCTTTTCCTTCTGCTCGCCCTTGCCATGCTCCTTCGGTTCCAGCCACAGGTCAGGGTGGTACCTCCGTTACTATGCATTGTCCTCGTTGTACCCTTCTGCTACCCATCCGGGTTCCAGTACCGTCAGCTGGTTCTCCGCAGTGCCTTTGGCCTAGGTGCCTCCATCTCGGTATCCGAGTTCCAGCAACGTCTGCTGGTCCTTGGTAGTGCTTTGGAGCACAGGTACCTCCTGCTTAGTAACCGTGTCCCAGTAACATCAGCTGGTACAAGATTGTGCTACAAATACAAGATACGGAACAAGAGACACAAGAACAATAAGCAGAAGATCTAAAAGCAGAAGAACATGAAGTATAAGACCAAAATGAAGAGCAAAATATATGCTCTAAATTCTAAGCAGAAGAAGACTAAGCAGTGTATGGGGGTGAGTCCGTTCCTCCTCGTGGTGCCCTGGAAAATGCCTGCTGCTGCAGGCTAAACTGAACACGGACAAATACTGTTGTAATTTAAATCTTTTGTGACAGCAAGAACGGAAGGATGAAAAATTCATACTTTGACAGATTACAAGTACAGGATTCTCTGTCACAAATAAGAATATGATGAAGAAGATGAAGCAGAATATGAATAAGAATAATAGTTTTGATGATGGAAAGTAACAGAGATTCAGTTTATAGGTGGATGGTTTTCAGAAAACTGCTCCCCCATAGTATACAACAACCGTTTGAAAAGTAAAGGTGAGAATAACATACCTCTTGTTATCTTGCAACGTACATCGCATTTCCTTCCCCCTGATCAATCTTAAGCAGTCAAGCTCATGTAATTGAGTGTCCAGTGCTGAAGTTTTCCCCTTCACCGCAGGTACCTACATTCGTCCAACCATTGCTTTTCTTCCTACTACAGCATGTTGGGTTTTTCATTTCATTTTTGTTCCATAACACGTGGGAGCATTCGCTAGAAACACGAAAGTTACTGTGTTGAACCATGCGCCGATGGGCATCGTTCCCGTGGTACTGGTAAACCCGTAACCCCAACAGAACCCGAGAAATGGAATTCTCGGGTGCCCCATGAACTAGCCCACCCAAGTGTGGGCTCATTGGAACCGTCATTTCAAAGCAAGACCATTGATAGGTCTGCCATTATTCTACTAGGTTCACAGAACGAGTTATGAACCTTATGATATCGCAGAGCTCAAACCATAGCTTGTAGCCAGGGGAGGTGGCTAGAGGACCAGCCCTTTTTGTGAGGTCAGAAGCTGACATGCATAAGTCTTACAGTGAAGTTGCTTACCAGATTGCTTTCTGCTGGGACGTGCTGAGTAAGAGATCTACCAATGAACTATGACGTGTGGCTCCTTCCCCCAGCCTGGCTTGTCTTGCCTGTAACTATCATGTGAGTTATCTTTCATTCTTAATCCATTTTATTTTATAACTGCATCTGTACATAACGATATTGTCTCAGTTTGTTACATCTTTTATATTATATAAGCACTGCCTGATTTTAAGGAATAAACCTATAAATTTATTAGTTTGTTTCTCCTGCTCTATAAACGAATTTGCACGTGCCTGAGGTAACTACGCTACTGTTTTGGGGTTGCTACGGACCCTCTTGATAAATTGTTCATCAAAAGCCGTAGCTGGTGGCAGCTAAAAGGAAGGGGTGTAAAGTGTTAATCTATTGGGTGACGCTGGCAGTGACGGAGCGGGGTTTATAAGGGTACTGCCTGGCTGCAGCCAGGAGTAATTATAATTCCCTCACTGCAGCGTGCCCAATAGCCAGCACACATCCAAGTGACCCGTCTGGCGACCAATTATCCTAGGTGCAGTTCCCTGACTGACCTGAGGGTAAGGGGGGCGCCAGAGAGCTGCAAGTTCCTAAGTGGAAGTGGGATAGTTATAAATCCCTGCAGTTTACTGGGTCGGACGGCAGCAGCCGTCGTGTGTGTGCACGTTCCATCACATGTGGTGGCAGCGGTGGGATCACAAGCCGTGACCCCCGGGCTACCGTGTGGCGGACCGCGGCACCGTTCATCACATATTGGTGGCAGCGGTGGGATCACAAGCCGTGACCCCCGGGCTACCGTGTGGCGGACTGGGCCCGTTCATCACATATTGGTGGCAAGCGGTGGGATTATAGAGCATTAGTGATCTGGTTTGAGCAATCATTCCATTCACTAAAAAACTTGCACGGTTCTTCAGCGACCCTGCAACTAAAGTTTTGGAGAACAGACTCAGTGTTTATTAGTCCTGAGACAATTGTGTGTACTTGCGGTTACCCCTCCCTTCTCTTTGTTTTTCTATCCTATCTTTTATTTGGCAAACATGGCTACCATAGGAGCAAGTTGGTACAAACTGCAGAAAAGGGACACTCTTGCTGGAATATGCATTTCCCGAGGCCTTGACCCCAGGGGCCAAACCAAAGCTCAACTGATCAAGGCCCTGATGCCACAGGACCACGCTGAGAGCGAGGAGGGCACAGAAGCCGGCCCAAGCCAAGGTGGGGCGGCAGCAGAGGCCCAAACCCTGCAGGCTTACAACCAGGGCGGGATGGACCCTTACCTGCTGGCGGCCCTGGAGGAACTCCCCACCGACGACCGGGGGGAGCGCCTGAAGCTGATTCAGCAATACCAGCAGGAGGCCCGAGCCGAGCGCCAAGCCCAGCGAGAGGCTGAGAGAGCCGAGCGCCAAGCCCAGCGAGAGGCTGAGAGAGCCGAGCGGGAGCGGGCAGCCCAAGCGCAGAGAGCCCATGAGCTGGAGATGGTCCAGCGAGGGGCGATGCCCTCCACAGCTCAGAGCAGTGTGCCCAGCAGCACTCAGAGTCCCAAGCCCCGGCTGGAGCACTTTCCCGTGCTGGAAAGGGACGGAGACTTGGACACTTTTCTGCGGGCCTTTGAGAAAGTCTGCAGACAGTACCGGCTGCCTGCCGACCAATGGGCCAGGTACTTGACCCCCGGGCTAAAGGGCAAAGCTTTGGAGGCGTTCGCTTCCCTCGCGCCAGATCAAGACAGTGACTATGAGGCCATCAAGCAGGCCCTGATTGCCAAGTACCAGCTAACCCCTGAGGTATACCGAAAGAAGTTCCGGAACCTCCAACGTGGCCCACACGACAGTTATAGCGATGTGGTGCAAGGACTCAGGAACCACTTTGACCAGTGGATCCATGGACTGTCAGTTGACACCTATGAGGAGCTGAAAGACCTGATGATCAAAGACCAGTTCCTGCATCTGTGCCCAGCTGAGGTCCGACAGTTCATCCTGGACCGAGAACCAGAGGACGCGGTCACAACAGCCCGGATCGCCGACAGCTATGAGGCCAACCGGAAACCCGAGGTGCGGAAGCCCGTCGCCACCCGCTGGGGAGGGGGTAAGCCTGCAACCAACCCCAGTGCCCCTGCCAGTCGTCCCTCTGGAGGCACTATCCCCTTTGCCAGCGCCAGGCCTACATCAGACCCCCGCCAGTGTTTCTCCTGTAAAAGGACTGGTCACATCAGCGCCACCTGTCCGGAGAGGCAGAAGAACCCCCCAGCCAAGGCCTCCGGGCCCAACGCCTCTGTTCTTTTGGTGGGTGGTGTGGTGGGGAGGGTTGATGACAACGTGCAGCCCGTCCGCGTGGGGGCCCGTCTTGCTACAGGCCTCAAGGACACCGGGGCTGAGCGAACCCTCATCCGACCCGAACTGGCGGCCCCTGAAGAGTTGATTCCGGGGAAAACCCTAACTGTCACAGGGATTGGGGGCGTCCACTACCCCTTGCCGATAGCCCGAGTTTTCATTGACTGGGGTACCGGGAGCGGGGTGAAGGAAGTGGGGGTGTCCGAAAACCTGCCCACTGATGTTTTATTGGGGACTGATCTGGGGAGGATGGTGGCGTACTATGTCCCTGACACCCCTTCCCAATCTGATGATAAGGTTAACGTTAACCATGATGTTGATGTTGATGATGATGGGAAACTGATTGTGTTACCTGCTAATGCTTTGCGAAGTGAGGATGCAACTGATAACCTTTCTTTCCCTAGGACTGATGTTGATAATGATGTATCTGTGCCATCTGAATCTGTTAACCCTTTCTCCGAAGTGGTAGATGTGTCCACAGGTACAGGAGCGTTCAGTCCCGTCGCTCTGCGGAGTGAGACGGCTGAGGAACCCCTAGCAGGAGCAAGCGACAGTGCTCAAGGAAATGGGGAGGTGCATGGGAACCGGGAGGAAGGTGACGCCATGACACTGACCAGTGCCACCGAGGAAGGTAACTGGCCCATAAGTAGCACTGCTCCTGAAGTGTTGGGGGTGGATGGGGAGGTAGAGCCCATAGCAGCGCAGGCTGATGGGTCTATAGAAATCCCCGGGGAGACTGCATATGTAGCTGCTGTCACCCGCAGTCAGAGTGCCCGGATCGCAGGTAGCGCCCTGCCATCTGGACCCTCCTCCATACAGGAGAGACTGAACCAGAGGTGGACCCAGAGCCGGTCCCAGAGGGTCCCAGTGAGGAAGGAACCCTGACGTCACTTCTGGCTGCCTCCAGCCAGGAGTTCCAGGCCGCTCTGCACTCAGATGCGAGCCTGGAGAACTTGAGACACCTCGCCGAGACGCCCACCTCCGTGACTGATAAGGAGAGGGTGTTCTGGGAACGAGGAAGGTTGTACCGGAAGACCGTACCCGGAGATTCCCAAAAGGAGTGGTTGAGGGGGAAACAGCTGGTCGTCCCGCACCAGTTCCGAGGTGAGTTGTTGAGGATTGCCCATGAGATTCCACTTGCTGGACACTTGGGGATTAGCAAAACTAAGGCACGGCTGTCTCAACACTTCTATTGGCCCAAGATGGGGACAGATGTGACTAACTACTGCCGCTCCTGTATCACCTGTCAAAGAGTGGGGAAGGCGGGGCCTGCTCTTAAGGCTCCCCTGATCTCATTGCCAGTGATAGAGGAGCCTTTCCAGAGGATCGCGGTGGACATTGTGGGCCCGCTGGCCGTCCCCAGCAGCTCTGGAAAGCAATACATCCTGACTGTGGTAGACTACGCTACCCGGTACCCGGAGGCGGTAGCTCTGTCCTCAACTAGGGCAGATAAGGTGGCAGATGCACTGGTGACCATCTTTTCACGGGTAGGATTTCCCAGGGAGATGCTTACCGATCAAGGGACCCAATTTATGTCTCGCCTAATGAAGGCTCTCTGCAGCAAAATGCAGGTGACGCGTATGGTATCGAGTGCGTATCACCCACAGACCAATGGTTTGTGTGAGCGCTTTAACGGTACCCTCAAACAGATGCTCCGCATGCTGGTTGAGACCCAGGGACGCGATTGGGAGCGGTACCTCCCACACCTGCTATTTGCCTACAGAGAAGTCCCGCAGGCCTCGACGGGGTTCTCCCCCTTCGAGCTCCTGTATGGTAGGCGAGTCCGGGGACCCCTTGGGTTGATAAGAGAATCCTGGGAAGATGAGCCAAACCCCACGGAAGTGTCCATCGTGGATTATGTCATGCGCTTCCGCGACAAGATGCAGACCTTGACGCAGTTGGTGCATGACAACATGACGCAGGCTCAGGCTGACCAGAAGCACTGGTACGACCAGAACGCCCGGGAGCGGACCTACCAGGTGGGTCAAAAGGTGTGGGTGCTGGTCCCCGTACCAAAGGATAAGCTTCAAGCAGCCTGGGAAGGCCCGTACGTCGTGCACCAACAGCTCAACCCAGCCACCTACGTGGTCACGCTTGACCACACTCGGGGTAGGCGCAAGGCCTTTCACGTCAACATGATGAAGGCCCATCACGAACGTGAAGCCTGCGTCCTACCGGTCTGCAATCTGCCCGAGGACGGGGAAGAGGATCCCCTCCTAGACATGCTGGCCCAAGCTAATGGCAATGGGTCCATTGAGGACATGGAGGTAAATGCCTCGCTAACCGCCTCCCAGCGGTTGCAGTTGCTGACCACTCTGGAATCCTTTCGGGCCGTGTTCACTAACCGACCCGGAAGGACCAAGTTGGCAGTCCACGAGGTGGACACCGGGAATCACGCCCCGTTACGGCGGACACCTTATCGGATCTCTGAGGAAGTGCAGCAGATTATGCGCCAGGAGATCCATGAGATGTTGCAGCTGGGGGTGATCCGGCAGTCCAAAAGCGCGTGGGCCGCACCTGTAGTTCTCGTGCCAAAAAAGGATCGGACCACCCGGTTCTGCGTGGACTACAGGGGGCTCAACGCCATCACTACCTCTGATGCGCACCCAATGCCACGCATCGAGGATCTGCTGGAGCGGTTGGCGAATGCCAAGTACATATCCATCATGGATCTGAGCCGGGGATACTGGCAGATTCCCCTGAGCCCTGCGGCGCAGGAGAAATCTGCCTTTATCACCCCTTTTGGACTGTACGAGTCCACAGTCATGCCTTTCGGCATGAAGAATGCCCCTGCCACTTTTCAGCGGATGGTCAACCACCTGCTTCAGGGACTGGAGGAGTACGCTGTGGCGTACCTGGATGACATTGCCGTCTTCAGTTCCACCTGGGAGGAACACCTTCAGCATCTCCAGGAGGTGCTCAAGCGTATTCACCAGGCAGGTCTGACCATCAAGCCGGGAAAATGCCAGATGGGCATGAGGGAGGTCCACTACCTGGGGCACCGGGTAGGCGGGGGTTCCATGAGTCCAGAGCCCGAGAAAGTGGACGCGATCGTGTCCTGGCCCACCCCCAGGACCAAAAAGCAGGTGAAGTCCTTCCTGGGCACTGCAGGGTACTATAGGCGTTTCGTACCGAACTATAGCGCCATTGCAAAACCCTTGACGGACCTCACCAAGGGCGGTCTACCCCAAACAGTCAACTGGACAGATGGCTGTGAGGCGGCATTCCGATCTTTGAAAACAGCCCTGTGCAGCTCTCCAGTGTTGAGAGCCGTCGACAGCAGTCGGCCCTTCCTGGTACAGACTGATGCCAGTGAATTTGGCCTCGGTGCTGTACTCAGCCAGGTTGATTCGGGGGACCAGGAGCACCCCGTGTTGTACCTGAGCCGGAAACTTCTGCCAAGGGAAGTGGCATACTCCACCATCGAGAAGGAGTGCCTGGCCATGGTCTGGGCACTGCAACGTTTGCAGCCCTACCTGTACGGGCGCACCTTCAAGGTGGTCACCGACCACAACCCTCTGAGCTGGCTGCACACAGTGTCCGGAACCAATGGTAGGTTGCTACGCTGGAGCCTTGCCCTGCAGCAGTATGATTTTGCCGTACAACACAAGAAAGGCAGTGATCATGGGAATGCTGATGGGTTATCACGACGTGGCGAACCCGCTGAGGTGCGCATGTCGGATTACCGAGAGGTCATGCCTCCGTAGCGCCCTCTAAAGGGGGGAGGTGTGATGATACTGAAGCTTCATTTCTGGTGCTGTTTCCAGAACTCTCCCCCATAGTACTACAACCCCCACCGTTTGCAAGCACAGGGAGAACTACCCCTCCCTCCTTTTCTCTGCAGCTCACGCTTCCCTTCCCCCCTGTCAATCTGCAGTCAAGCTCAGTGTAACTTGAGCTGCCAGTGCTGGAAGTTTTCCCGCTTCACCGCAGGGGTCCTGCATTGTCCGAACACATGCTTCTTCCTATAGCAGCCATGTTGGAGTATTCATTCTCTTTTGGTTAATAACACGGTGGGAGCATTCGCTAGAAACACGAAAGTTACTGTGTTGAACCATGCGCCGATGGGCATCGTTCCCGTGGTACTGGTAAACCCGTAACCCCAACAGAACCCGAGAAATGGAATTCTCGGGTGCCCCATGAACTAGCCCACCCAAGTGTGGGCTCATTGGAACCGTCATTTCAAAGCAAGACCATTGATAGGTCTGCCATTATTCTACTAGGTTCACAGAACGAGTTATGAACCTTATGATATCGCAGAGCTCAAACCATAGCTTGTAGCCAGGGGAGGTGGCTAGAGGACCAGCCCTTTTTGTGAGGTCAGAAGCTGACATGCATAAGTCTTACAGTGAAGTTGCTTACCAGATTGCTTTCTGCTGGGACGTGCTGAGTAAGAGATCTACCAATGAACTATGACGTGTGGCTCCTTCCCCCAGCCTGGCTTGTCTTGCCTGTAATGATCTAACACCATGTGAGTTTCTTTCATTCTTAATCCTATTTTATTTTATAACTGCATCTGTACATAACGATATTGTCTCAGTTTGTTACATCTTTTATATTATATAAGCACTGCCTGATTTTAAGGAATAAACCTATAAATTTATTAGTTTGTTTCTCCTGCTCTATAAACGAATTTGCACGTGCCTGAGGTAACTACGCTACTGTTTTGGGGTTGCTACGGACCCTCTTGATAAATTGTTCATCAAAAGCCGTAGCTGGTGGCAGCTAAAAGGAAGGGGTGTAAAGTGTTAATCTATTGGGTGACGCTGGCAGTGACGGAGCGGGGTTTAAAGGGTACTGCCTGGCTGCAGCCAGGAGTAATTATAATTCCCTCACTGCAGCGTGCCCAATAGCCAGCACACATCCAAGTGACCCGTCTGGCGACCAATTATCCTAGGTGCAGTTCCCTGACTGACCTGAGGGTAAGGGGGGCGCCAGAGAGCTGCAAGTTCCTAAGTGGAAGTGGGATAGTTATAAATCCCTGCAGTTTACTGGGTCGGACGGCAGCAGCCGTCGTGTGTGTGCACGTTCCATCACATGTGGTGGCAGCGGTGGGATCACAAGCCGTGACCCCCGGGCTACCGTGTGGCGGACCGCGGCACCGTTCATCACATATTGGTGGCAGCGGTGGGATCACAAGCCGTGACCCCCGGGCTACCGTGTGGCGGACTGTGTGCCCGTTCATCACATAGTTTAATAAGAAGAATATGAGTAATGTTAACAAAGATGAATAGCAAGAAGTTTAAGAAGAAGATAAAGAAGGTGAAGATGAAGAATAATTTGATGAAAAAGATGATGCTGCAGAAGATTATGAAGGAGAAAGTGTGTGAAAAGTTAAAAAGGTGAAGATGAAGAGCATGGAAGTTGTGTAATATACATATTTGCCAAAATATAAAAAACGTTAACATTGTCAATTTCTTCGTCAATCCGAACATCTTTAAAAAAAAAAATATTTATGCTATTCCATTTGATTGGGTTAAACATCTATGCCTTTAATGTCTCCTCAACCTTCCCCAATACATTCTACATTACTCTTTCTTGTTTTCCTTCATGTACAATTAACCAACAAGGCAAGAATGGGTTTTTTTTAATTTCGATATTTTGTTCCCATAGACTTACATGGGACTTCCGGTATCGGTATCGGGTATCGCCGATATTTTAGTGATATCGGCGATACCATTCCGATTCCGATACTTTAGGATATCGGAAAGTATCGCTCAACTCTAGTGGGAGATCTTCAAAAGAAGGGTCGCAAGGTTCTTCCGTCAGCTCTCAAGCCTCAGGGGCCTGAACAGGTATCGCCTGTATCGGCAGCTGGGGAGGAAACTCGAGCAGCTCGTCTCGACTGGAGGGGACCGAGAGGAAATCTCCAGGGTGAAGACCTTGCTCAAGGGGTGCCAGTACGATAGGCACACATCCTTAGTTTTTGAGAGGGATTTCGGGAGGTACCGCTCGCCCGACCCTTACAGAAACTGCAGGTTATCAGTGAATTGTAAGATGGTGACAGGACTGATTGACAGTACGGGGTCCCTGAACAGATCCAAATCAGGGATCCTGGAGGTGGTCAGATCCTTCTACTCGCACCTCTTGGGGAGGAGGGATCCTGATCGGGATGAGATGTCGGCTTTCCTGGCTGAAACCATCCCTGAGCCGGGGGATGACCCCTCCCTCTCTTCATGTTTTGGCAGAAGCAATCAGGGAAGAGGAAGTGATACGGGCGATTGATGGGCTACGGCCCAAAAAGTCGCCCAGTCCGGATGGCTTAACATCCGAGTTCTATAAGACTTTTAGGGACTCTTTGGTCCCCTCTTGACTGAGGTGTTTAATGAGTGCCTCTCCTCGGACACTCTGCCCAGTTCAATGAGGAAGTCAGCCCTGATTATCCTGTCAAAGGGTAAAGACTCGTCCCGTATTGAGAATTGGCGTCCCACAGCGCTTCTCAATACGGACCGAAAGGTTCTGGCAAAGGTGCTTTTTAATCGGTTGGTGAACTTTGCACCCCGGCTCCTTTCGGGGGCCCAGCACTGCTCTGTTCCAGGCCGCAGTACATTTAGTGCTGTGCTCGTGTCCGAAAGGCAGTGGAGCAGGGCAGGGCAGGTCACTGGAAGGGGTACTTGCTGTCCTTAGACCAGGCAAAGGCCTTTGACAGGGTTAACCATGAGTACCTCTGGTCCGTCCTTCTGAGGTATGGTCTGCCTGGGAGGTTTGTTGATTGGTTGAGAGTTTTATACAATGGGGCAGAGACTTTTCCGCTCGTGAACGGTTGGGTCGGACACCCTTTTGAGGTGAGGTCTGGTGTCCGCCAGGGCTGTCCTCTGAGCCCACTGTTATACGTGTTCGCGATCGACCCCCTTTTAAGGAGGGTGGAGCGCGGACCGTTGGTGGGAGTCGGGATGGACCAGGCGGAGCCAGAGGCCGCCTTGAGGGTAGTGGCGTACGCTGACGACCTCCGAGAGGAAGCGGATTGGATGATGTCTGAGGTGGAACGCTACTCGGTGGCATCCGGGTCCATGATCAACCGGGATAAGTGTGAGAGTCTCTGGCTGGGAGGGGGAGATCCAAGTTTTGATCTCCCGGACACCCTTCCAGGGCCTCAGGCCACAGCAAAAATATTAGGCATCAGTTTTGGCCCGGGGGACTATCCCCAGCAAAACTGGGAGGGCAGACTTAAGATTGCCGCCCAGAAGGTGGATCAGTGGAAGGGTTGGTCCTTGACCCTAAGGGAAAGGGTTAGTCTTGCCAAGGGCTATTTGCTTCCTTTGCTATTATATCTGGGCAGAGTCTGCATCTTGCCAGAGCCTCTTTGGACACGAGTCTACAGCCTGTTTTTCCAATTATTATGGGGAAATAGGCTGAACCAAATCAAGAGTGAGGTCACGTACCGCACGATGAGACTAGGAGGGTTGGGTATGGTCAACCCAGTGGTGTTTCTAGTGAACACCTTTCTTAAGGCAAACATCGCCAACCTCTGGTCAGAGAGGGCTCCTCCGTGGGTATTCTCCTGTAGGCGGTGGTTTCGGCCTTTCTTCCAGGAATGGGAGACAGGAGGGCAGGTGAAGGACCTTCGTACACCTCATGGGCATCTTCCGGCTTACGTTACCCCGGTACTGAAGGTGATCCGTCGGTGGGGTCTGGGAGTGTGGGAGATCAGGATCATGTCAAGAAGTTTTCTTGACAATAGGGTCCTGTTGACCCACTTTCAGAAGCCCCTGGCGCTCAGGGATTGCCCAAGCCGGGATCTGGAGGTGGGGCTCGGGTTATTGAACTCTAAGCGGATCCCCTTGAAGTTTTGTGACTTGGCTTGGCGCTGCTTCCATGGGAAGCTGTATGTGAGGGACAACCTGAAGTGCAGGAGCTCTGATGACCGGGATTGTCCCCGCGAGGAGTGTGGTGGCATGCTTGAAAGCATGGAACACTTCCTGCTTCGGTGTCCCTTTAATAGAGAGGTCTACAGCAGGGTGGGTGCTTCCATTGGCTGGCCGAGGCTGGCAGGCCTCTCTTATGCGGAGTGGGCCTATGGGGCATTCAGGTCCCTTGGTGGCCGAGATCGGGGCACTGTTTTCTTAGTTAGTTTAGTAACCAGATTCTGCACATGGAATGCACGGTGTCAAGTGTCTACTCAGCGGAAAGTCCTCCCCAGGGAAGAGGTGATTAGGAACATCCTGGGTGACCTGGCAAAAGTGCGCTCCCTGGAGTTTGAGAGGCTGGGTGCAGGGAGGGTCTCTCTTCTATGGAGGGGTTTCTCCTTTAATGTGCCCTAGGGTGAGTTAGGTTCTGTGTGCCTGTGATAGGGTTGAGTTAGTCTTTTTTATCCAGCTATCAGGCAGCCTAATAACCAGCTCTGCTGCTGCACACAAGAAATTCCTCCCTGTCACTGGCAGGCAGCCTAATAATCAGCTCTGCTGCACACAACAAATTCCTCCCCTGTCACTGTACACTAAAGGTACTGCCACACTAAACAATCCCGCTAGCGATCTCGTTAACGTCGCATACTAATGAGATCGCTAGCGTGATCGTTATAATATCGCTAGAAGCTGCCTAATTTAGCGATGTCGTTAAGGACGCTATCGCGGTTAGCGATCTCCTTAACGACTTTGGCGGTACAAAAACACCGCACATCGCTCACAAAAAGGTGCCACACTCAGCGATATATGCTCACCAGCGGGACGCCAACGATAAAAATAGGGTCCAGAACGATGTGAACGATGAACGAGATCACAGCAGGGGCACAGCAGGGCCACGTCGTTGCTACATGCCACACACACCGGCGTCACTAACGAGATCGCTAAATAGTGACGTTTTTTAGCGATCTCGTTAGCGACGCTGTTTAGTGTGGCATACCCTTAACTGTACAGCTAATCGCTATCAGCACAAGCAAAGAATAACTTTATTTTTCCTACCTAACGCTCTACCTACTGATAAACAGCGTCAGCAACCTCTCTCTACGCTAAGATCGGCAGAAGTAAAATGGTGGTCGGCGGTCAGAGCTTTTATAGCCACTGTGACGACACACAAAGCAAGCCAATCACTGCAATGCCCTTCTCTAAGATGGTGCTGGCCGCTGCCCATGTCATCTTGTTGCCCACAGTGTGCGTTCTTGCTCATCGGCTGAGAAAAGGCAGCTGCAAGCATTATGGGAAAACCAACTTTGGCGCTCAGGTTGACGACCGCATGGCAGACCTCACGCTATGGTCGGGTTTCGCTTGGCAAAATCCGACTTTGGCGAAAGTCGGTGATTTTTTAATCTGACCGACCTGTTTCGCTCAACTCTAGTCATCATGATACATCTGCTTTCTAAGAAACCTCAGGTCTGCGATAAGGACAATACACGATACGTCTGTGAGAAGATCTGAATTTTACGAAGCCCAACCTCCCCTTAGACATCACTGCTATCTATTAAACATTTATTATCCACATTTTTCCTTTTAACTTTTCTGAACAAGGTGGATGAGGATGACCTTCAGTCAGTATTTTATCGAAATCTGACCAATAATCATGTAACTGAATTCATCATCTTTGGCTTCCCGAGTCTTCAGAAGTATCCCACTCTGCTTTTCTGTCTTTGTCTCTTTATATATCTGTTCACCGTCACTGGAAATGGAAGCATCTTCCTCTTGGTCATTCTTGACCGGCGGCTGCATACTCCAATGTATTTCTTCATCGGTAACTTGTCTTTCCTTGATTTGAGCTACGCATCGACAACCATGCCGAAGATGTTGGCCAAGTTCGCGATGCACCTTGACACCATCTCTTATACTGCTTGCTATACGCAAATGTATATTTTCTTATCTTTGGGTGTGGTGGACGCCTGATCTGCAGGGTAACTATGTGTTATATTTATCTGTAGCATGTGTGTTATTTATATACTTTCCTTTTTTATGTTACAGTTTGACTCATGATTTGTGCATATCCTCAGGGGTTTTCTGTTTTTTTCCAGCGAAGATACTAACCACAACTTCTGTGGCAGTAGTTACATGTGTGTAAATATTTTTTTACCCCTCGGGTCCAGTTGTGCCCTTGTAATTACAAAATTGTTACATCTATGGTGTTATATACCACATGCACTTCTCATATGGTCAAATGTGATGTTTTTTTTCATTAGGGGCATTTATTTATGTTCATTCACATTCCTCATGCTAAGTTACCTTCACTACCATCTACCTTGCTTCAGGTGTTTCACCTTTTTGTCTGTATTGTGTGGTTGTTCTCCCGTTTTTACTATTTTTATTAGATTCAATAAAATTTTGTATTTTTCATTATTCTTTTGTTGAGTTACTTTGTTGTAGAGTCCCCCTTTTTCGGTTATGTGCCTAGATTTTCATGTCCTCTACATGGATCATTTATATAGGTGTTATATTTTCTTATCTTTAGCAGCAACTGAATGTTTCCTTCTAACCATAATGGCGTATGATCGATACGTCGCCATTTGTTCTCCTCTACACTACCTGACTATTATGACGAGAAGATTGTGTCTACTAATGACAGCCATGGCATGGCTGGGAGGTTTCATTGCTCCAGTCGTACTTTTAATTTTAGCCTTGGACTTGCCTTTTTGTGGTCATAATGTCATCCATTATTACTACTGTGACCATTCACCATTGTTGCAGTTGGCCTGTACTGATACTTCCTTCAATGTAGCAGTCGGTTCCTCCATTGGGGCTTTCATTCTTCTAATAACCTTTACTCTAGTGGTCGTTTCTTACATTAAAATCATATTAACCATTCTCAAGATTAATTCCAAAGATGGACGCAAGAAGACGTTTTCTACGTGCGCCTCACACTTTGCGGTGGTCAATATTTTCTATTTGCCGATTATCTTCATGTATGTCCGGCCAAAACCTTCTTATTCCTCGTCTTCAGATGTGGACTCTTTGGTGGCCTTGTTGTACACAGTATTAACCCCTATGATGAATCCTGTTATATACAGCTTCAGAAGCAAAGACATCAAAGAGGCTTTCAGGAGAAAAATAGGTTTCAAATCCCAACAGTAGAAGAAAAATGAGTGAATTTTTGCAATATGTTTTACTTTTTTGTCTAATTTTTTTTTTTTTTTTTATCCAGTATGAAATATTACGCCTTTCTCACCGTGGCCATTTTTTTGTTGTGTTTTTGTTGTGTTTTTCCTCCAGTTATTCCAAGAGACAGAACTTTTTTCCCATCAGCATAGCCATGTAATAGTTTGATTTTTGGGGTATGAGTGATAATTTTGAATGACCCCATTTACTTCCCAGACAATGTATTGGAAAATGGAAAACAAATTGAAGTGGGGTGAAATGGTGGAAAAGATGCAATTTAAGTTTTATTTTTATGTCTAGCTCACGTTCTGTCTTTGAACGTGTAATGGAAGATGTTACCAGGCTTTTTTCATCTTCTCTCCTTACTATCTGCACAAGTGACCCTATTCCCTCACATCTCCTTCAGTCCCCTTCCCCGGCTGTCACCAGTCACCTAACTAAAATATTTTACCTCTCTCTCATTTGGTATCTTATCTCTCCCTCCTCCTTCAAATACACCAGCATACACCCATTAGTTTAAAAAAACATCCATGGACCAGAACTGCACTGCTAAATGTAGACCTGTCTGCAATCTCTCTCATATGTAAACTCCTGTAACGCTCGGTCCACTCCCATGTAATCCACCATCTCTCAGATTACTCTCTTCTTGACCCTTTACAATCCAGTTTCTGCTCTTAACACACTACTGAAATTGTCTAGTGATCTGCTAACAGCTAAATCCAATGGTCCCTGCTCCCTGCAGCATTTGATGCCACGGATCACCAGCTCCTCCTCACTATGCTACACTCCATCGGCCTCAAGGACACCATTCTTTCCTGGTTCTCCTCCTATCTCTCTGACCGTTCCTTCACTGTATCTTTTGCTGGTTCCTCCTCCTCTCATCTTCCCCTTACTGTTGGGGTTCCTCAAGGATCAGTCCTAGGCCTCCTCCTCTTCTCTTTATATACCGCCCCTATTGGACAAACCATCAGTAGATTTGGTTTTCAGTACCATCTCTATGGTGATGACACAGAATTATACACATCATCTCTTGACATCAGCCGTGTATTACTACATAATACCAGTGATTGACTTTCTGCTGGCTCTAACATCATATCCTCCCTCTATCTAACACTGAATCTGTCAAAAACTGAACTCCTTGTGATTCCTCTTCTGCTAACCTTTCTAAATCCAATATTGTCATTTCCATGTATGGTTCTACCATAACTCTCAAGCAGCACCCCCGCTGTTTTGGGGTCATATTTAATTAAGATCTTTCCTTTACTCTCCACATCTGATCTATCACTTGCTCATGTCACCTACACCTCAAAAATTTCTGTACAATTTGACCTTTTCTTATCTTTGACTCTGCAAAAACTCAATGTTTTTCTTACTCATTCTCACCTGGACTATACGCCACTGATCGGTCTCCTTATTTCTAAAACTCCTCCCTCTCCAATCCGTCTTGAATTCAGAAGCTACATCTATGACTCTACCCTGTGCCAGTCATTGCACTGGTTGCCCATCCACTGCAGAATCCAATACAAACCTATTCTGAGGACCCAAAAAGTGCCCCACAGTTCTGCATCACCCTACCTTTCCTCCCTCATCTCCATTTCCCACCATTATGCTGACTAACGTCCTAAATAATCAGAATCTCCCACTCTCGACTTCAAGATTTCTAGCCTGTTTTTTAAATTTTCTTGAATACACTACCCAGGATAATGCAAATAATTGGCAGTCCCCACAGTTTTAAGCAAAAAAAGTAGGTGTTGTTCCATCTTCTTATAAAATTCAATTTTATTTATCGATGTGAATACTTTTCCGTCAAATTATGACAAGAGCATTCTTAAGTGATACCTTTATTGGCTAACCAGAAAATTATATGTTCGCAAGCTTTCAGAGCTCAAAGGCTCCTTCTTCAGGCATATTACATTCGCCTGAAGAAGGAGCCTTTGAGCTCTGAATGCTCTTGTCATAATTTGACAGAAAAGTATTCACATCGATTTTTCTGGCTAACACGGTACCACAATATAATTTATTATTGTACACCAATTTTATTTATCAAAATTAAAAAAGAAAATGATGATAGACATGAAGCAACATGACAAATGGCTACGCGTTATGAACACAAAGTGTCCTTTCTCAAGCGACACGTGCTAAAACCTCCATGGAATTTATACCATGGTTAACCAATTTGAGCGAATATTCACTCATCACATGATGCTAAACACGATTGATTAAAAACATGCATATGTAAAAACGAAAGAGAAAAAAGATAATTGTGCAAAGCAAATCAGGCTCTTATGACTCCACGCCATGGTGCTGAGAGATCTCTGAAGTCCAAACCTGTTTTTTCTACCCCTTAAAGTTTACAGTTTAACCAGATTAAAACAATTGTCCAACAATTGTGATGAGTGAATATTCGCTAACCCCTTAACTCCCGGAGCTTTTTTCGATTTTTCGTTTTCATTTTTCGCTCCCCTTCTTTCCAGAGCCATAACTTTTATATTTTTCTGTCAATACGGCCATGTGAGGGCTTATGTTTGAGGGACGAGTTGTACTTTTGAACGACTTCATTGGTTTTACCATATCGTGTACTCGAAAATGGGAAAAAAAAATTCACGTGTTAAATTGCAAAAAAAAGTGCAATCCCACACTTGTTTTTTGCTTGGCTTTTTTGCTAGATTCAATAAATGCTAAAACTGTTCATAGACACCAAACATGTCTAGGTTCTCTTTTATCTAAGTGGTGAAAAAACAATTCCGTTTGCTAAAAAAAAAAAAAAATGTGCAATTTTCCGAGACCAGTAGTGTCTCCATTTTTCGTGATCTCGGGTCGGGTGAGAGCTTATTTTTTGTGCACCGATCTGATGGTTTTAATGATACCACTTTTGTGCAAATACGTTCTTTTGATCGCCCGTTATTGCATTTTAATGCAGTGTCGCGACGACCAAAAAACGTAATTCTGGCGTTTTTAATTTTTTTCTCGTTATGCCATTTAGCGATCGGTTAATCCTTTTTTTTTATTGAAAGATCGGGCGATTCTGAACGCGGCGATACCTAATATGTGTAGGTTTGATAAATAAAATTGAATTTTATAAGCAGCTGGAACAACACCTACTTTTTTGATTACTATAATAAAAAAAGAAGAAAAGCTACAGACCAAAGCAGGGATCACCACAAAATACACAATAATTTTATTAGATACAAACAGACATAAAGCATTAAAAACATTAAAAGTCATACAATAACAATACACAAAACCCTATTGGCTCCTAATAGAGCCATAGGCTACCCCACAACCAGCCAATACACAGAAGATGACACCAATATACATGTAAAATAGAGTATACCATGTGCAAATATCAAACCCAGAAAATAAATATAAACCAATAACTCAAACAAAATAAGAA
>JARQOD010000002.1:4957599-4979322 GCA_033576555.1 Oophaga sylvatica
CAATAACAATACACAAAACCCTATTGGCTCCTAATAGAGCCATAGGCTACCCCACAACCAGCCAATACACAGAAGATGACACCAATATACATGTAAAATAGAGTATACCATGTGCAAATATCAAACCCAGAAAATAAATATAAACCAATAACTCAAACAAAATAAGAAGGTATTGATAAGTCGAGGTGCAATACAAATATGGGTGAGAAGACTAGGTTAGTATATACACTGTGTTCCAAATTATTATGCAAAAATTGTTTAGGAGTGATAAGGTAAGAGTTTTTTTGTTTGTCAGGTAAACTCATTGATGGTGATGTGTGTCAGGGCTCTTTATATCACTGTAGGTAATTGCAGACACCTGTGCTAATTAGTTTGGCAGGTGTGTCCAATGAAAGGCAAGACTACTTAAGAAGGCTGTCCCACATTATTAAGCAGCCTACATTTTCTGCCAAAATGGGAAAGAAAAAGGATGTGTCGGCTGCTGAGAAGCAACAAATTGTGGAGTGTTTAGGTCAAGGCATGACTACAAATCAACATTGCCAAGACACTTCATCATGATCATCGCACAATCAAGAAGTATGTAGCTGATTCACAGTACACACGTGTGCGTGCTGATAAGGGAAAATTGAGGACTCTTTCCTACAGGCAATTACGTCAGGTTAAAAGAGCAGCCGCAAAAAAGCCTTGTCATAGCAGCAGACAAGTTTTTGAAGCTGCTGGTGCCTCCAACGTCCCCCGAACAACAAGATGCAGGGTCCTTCAGAGGTTTGCAGCTGTGCGTAAGCCATCCTGTCGACCTCCTCTATCCACTGCACACAAGCAGAAACGGCTCCAGTGGGCCAAACAATACATGAAGACTGACTTCAAAACTGTTTTGTTCACCGATGAGTGCCGTGCAACGCTCAATGGTCCAGATGGATGGAGTGGAGGATGGCTGGTTGATGGACACCCCATGCAAACACAGCTACGGCGCCAACAAGGAGGAGGTGGAGTAATGTTTTGGGCTGGAATCATGGGGAGAGAGATTGTCGGCCCCTTTAGGATCCCTGAAGGGGTAAAGATGAACTCCATAGTGTATGTTGAGTTTCTCAAACAGCACTTCCTGCCATAGTTCAAGAAGAAGAACCGTGCATTCCGCAGCAAGATCATCTTCATGCCTGATAATGCACCGTCTAATGCTGCACATAACACATCTACATCTCTGGTTGCTATGGCATAAAAGGGGCAAACTTATAGTGTGGCCCCCATGCTCCCCTGACCTCAACCCCATTGAGAACCTCTGGAGCATCATTAAAAGGAGTGTCTATGATGGCGGGAGGCAGTTCACATCTAAGCAACAGCTCTGGGAGGGTATTCTGTCCTCATGCAAAACAATTGAAGCAGAAACCATCCAAAACCTGACAAATTCAATGGACAAGAGAGTTCAGAAGCTCCTTTCCAACAAGGGGTCCTATGTGCAAATGTAACATCACCTAGAATAAAGTTTTGAGTTGAAAACTGTTTGATTTCAGTTTGTAAGAACCTGCTAATGCTTATAATTTCAAAAATGACCATTTTTTTGTTCTTTATTAGAATGAAAAGGTTGAAAACTCTGCTGTGCATAATAATGTGGAACATGCATTGTGAGTGCAGTTTGAGTGTTTTATTTTTTAAAAAATATACTGTTATCATAGGCAGTTTATGCAAAAACCTTTCAATTGTCCTCTAATAGTTATTTGACTGGAAAATTACAATGACTGAAATTCATATAGGTAATTTGGGAAAATCTGAGAAAATAATATTTGCATAATAATTTGGAACACAGTGTAGAGAGTAAATTCAGAAGGTAGGCTCAAAATCACATAGGCAATATCAATGACAAACTATCAAATGTCTCACCAGTGAAAATATCGCACTGTGTAAGAACAAACCTAACAGCTCTGTAGAGTCACAAAGAATGGCCCCACAGGTAGAGTAAATGCCAACAAAATATCGGGGAAAAAAAACTAATAAACAATAAACCTAGTCACATATCACTCATAGAGACGCTGATTGGGGGGGCCTGTGGATATGCTCCATAGATTATGCCCCCATAAGATGCTACATATATATATATATATATACTCACCTCTTGTCGCTGGAAGCCCCCGTGATATTCACCTGTCCCCGTTCCACCACTGCTCGCCGCTCCATCGTCCAGCTCCTCCGTCAGTGACTGTTCAGGCAGAGGGTGCAGCGCGCACTAACTACGTCATCGCGCCCTCTGACCTGAACATCACAGCCAGAGGACGCAGAGGAGAGAGCGATGCACAACGGTGGACCGGGACAGGTGAATATCGCATATACTCACCCCCTCCTGGCGCGTCTCTGCAGCCCCTGCTCTTCTCCCGCGGACTCCGGCAGCTATTCTTCCTTCAACGGTCACGTGGTACCGCTCATTAAAGGCATGAATATGCGCATATTCATGACTTTAATGAGAGGTACCTCGTGACCGCCGAAGGAAGGAGCCTGAGATCATGGGAAAAGCAGGGGGGGGCTGCAGAGACGCGCCAGGGGGGTGAGTATTATCTGACGCCCCCGCCGACCCCCTGACATGTGGTGCACCGCGGGCCGTGTGTTTGAGACCCCTGGATTAGAGTGACTGTGACGTCCAGTGCCAACTACCTCAGCCAGTGGAACCCTGCTTTTGGTGAGTAAAAACAAATGCCACTTACTGGTCACTCCCTTGTGGTCTGGTTTTCTCATCACCTATGAAACATTCATGTGCACATCACTCACCTGGATTGATCTTGACATAAAGGTGTACCCCTACTATTAGTTCACATGTTGTTCAAGCCACATCTTGATTTAACCCAGTGGATACTGGTAACCTCCAGCTCCGGACTTATGTCTATGGGCAGGTATTGTGCCATTTGTTTTTAAGCTCTCTCTGTTACGTGGATTCATAACTGGCTTAGTGATCGGACCCAAAGAGTGGTCGTAAATGGCTGCACATCCAGTTGGAAGAATGTCTCAAGTGGGGTACCACAAGGCTCTGTTTTGGGCCCTGTATTGTTCAACATCTTTATCAATGATTTAGATGAAGGAATTGAGGGTAAACTGATCAAATTTGCTGATGACACAAAGCTAGGAGGGGTAGCTAATACTAGAGAAGAGAGAGAGAGGATTCAAAAAGATATACATAAACTGGAGCAGTGGCAGCAACTAACAGAATGGATTTTAACAGGGAAAAATGCAAAGTACTACATCTGGGCAATAAAAATGAAAAAAGCATATACAAAATGGGAGGAATAGGGCTAAGTAACAGCACATGTGAAAAAGACTTGGGTATACTAATTGATCACAGACTTAACATGAGTCAACAGTGTGATGCAGCAGCAAAAACGGCAAATACAATTCTGGGATGTATCAACAGAAGCATACAGTCTAGATCACGTGAGGTCATTATTGCCCTCTACTCCTCTTTGGTCAGACCTCATCTGGAATACTGTGTCCAGTTTTGGGCACCACATTTTAAAAAAGACATCAACAAACTGGAGCAAAGTCAGAGAAAAGCGACCAGAATGGTGACCGGTCTGCAAACCATGTCCTATGAGGAACGGTTGCAGGATTTGGGAATGTTTAGCTTGCAAAAAAGAAGACTGAGAGGAGACTTAATAGCTGTCTACAAATATCTCAAGGGCTGTCACATTGTAGAAGGATCATCTTTATTCTCATTTGCGCAAGGAAAGAGTAGAAGCAATGGGATGAAACTGAATGGGAGGAGACACAGATTAGATATTAGAAAAAACTTTTTGACAGTTAGGGTGATCAATGAGTGGAACAGGCTGCCACGAGAGGTGGTGAGTTCTCATTCAATGGAAGTCTTCAAACAGAGGCTGGACCGATATCTGTCTGGGATGATTTAGAGAATCCTGCTTTGAGCAGGGGTTGGACCAGATGACCCAGGAGGTCCCTTCCAACTCTACTATTCTATGATTCTATGATTCTATGACCATACTCACATATATTTTACTAAGAGTTACTATATGCACAGGAACTATCTGGACCCTCACCTTTGGGCATCCACTCCTGATTATTATCTATATGACCTCTAGGTATGTTTTTTCAATATGATTATTCCCTTTTTTTCCACGCATGTTTCACCTTCCACTCCATGGTGCAGTTTACGTCATTACAGATCAATATACTTACTTAAGTGGCATACATCCATTATCGTATTTGCATTCGTCAAGCAGTCGGGTAGGTTTTCTCTTGTTTTCTCTTTTTTTTTTCCATTTTTTCTATTTTTCTTTCTGTCTGGTTACCACCTCAGGAAAGTTTTACTTTAATACTTGGACTTCAGTTTTTCATTTTTTACTCTCTCAATGTTTCTAAAATTCACATTGTACATATTACTGTATATATTGTTAAATCTCTATATGCTCATTGCAGTGCTTTAATGAAGGTCCGAGTGGGACCGAAACGTTGTTTTTGACTGCGATAAAATTTCTTCATCAATTCACAAGTTGAGTGCCAAGTTATTCATTCTATATATATACAATAGCCAGTACACGTCCAAGCGGCCCGTCCGGCGACTAATTATCCTAGGTGCAGTTCCCTGACTGACCCGAGGGTAAGGGGGGCGCCGAAGAGCTGCAAGTTCCTAAGCGGAACTGGAAAGTGGGATAAATATAAATCCCTGCCGATCCTCACATATTGGTGGCTGGGTGGCATTAATCCGTTTCCCCCGGGCCTCCGTGTGTGCTGATCGTGACAACCTACTAGAAAATATGTCTGGCATAATTAAGAATAAGTGTGTCATCACACCAATTATGTCATTTATCTATTGCAATGTGACTGCAGTCCTCAATATGTCGGTCGCACGACACAGGAAGTTCACAACAATATTGACAGCCATAGATATAATATTCAAAATGGAATTATCGCACATAGTTTATCCAAACACTTCCTAACTGAGCATTAAAAAGATCCCAATTGTCTGAAACTCGCCCTTCTTGAGTAGACTACACCTAATATACCCAATAGATGCCAGAAACTTGTCAGCAGGGAATCACATTGGATATTCAAATTATAATTATCTGCCCTGACAACCAAGGGTCTGAACAAATGTATAGATGGTGTTATTCAGGGAGAATTTGTTTTCAATTTTTGCTCTGTATAATTGTTGTCCTGCATTTTTTGTAGTTATAAGGGATATTATTTGATATAGTCATTTGATTTTAGTCTGTAACAATACTAAAACAATTTTCACATGTATATACTATTTTTTATGCATATTGTTTCAAGAAAATTTGGAAATTTTAACTAACTTAGGCATTAGTAGTCATGTATATTGAATACAGGTGAATTAGTCAATGTGATTTCTGAGACCAACCAATCACTAAGGATGTGATGTCACTATGGATGGTATAAATGGCGGCATGTGTTACTCAGTTTGTATTAACCTCATGAAGGAGCCGGACCAGCTCTGTAACGCGTTTCGTAAACTTTACAGCACTTTTTCAAGCCTGTATTTTTGTGTTTTTCCCCAAACAGACAAATTGAAAGTTTGTTTGATCCTCTCCTCCCCAGGATTCTTGCATTCATAATACAGAGTTAGTGATACATCCTGGAGTAACCTATTCAGATTGGAGAGTCAAAAAGACAATAAAACAGTAAAACAAGAGGTAAAATGGAGAAGATGCTGAAGTGGAAGAATAAATGATTCACCCAAATTTGAAACGCGTTTCGGTTTGTTTAATTGGTGAGACATTTATTCTACTACTTCAGCATGTTCTCCATTTACCTCTTCTAAATTATTATATTTTGTCACTCCAATCAAAATCTACTAATCCCTTTTTTTCTTGTACATATTACATACAGTACAGACCAAAAGTTTGGACACATCTTCTCATTCAAAGATTTTTCTGTATTTTCATGACTATGAAAATTGTACATTCACACTGAAGGCATCAAAACTATGAATTATCACATGTGGAGTTATACAGTTTTATGAAAAAGTTTGGGCACCCCTATTAATCTTAAGCTTAATGTTTTATAAAAATTGGTGTTTTTGCAGCAGCTATTTCAGTTTGATATATCTAGTAACTATTGGACACAGTAATGTTTCTGCCTTGAAATGAGGTTTATTGTACTAACAGAACATGTACAATCTGTATTCAAACAAAATTTGACAGGTGCATAAGTATGGGCACCCTTATCATTTCTTGTTTTAAATACACCTACCTACTTTTTACTGACTTACTAAAGCACTTTTTTTGGTTTTGTAACCTCATTGAGCTTTGAACTTCATAGCCAGATGTATGCAATCATGAGAAAAGCTACTTAAAGTGGCCACTTGCAAGGTGTTCTCCTGTTTGATCTCCTCTGAAGAGTGGCATCATGGGCTCCTCAAAACAACGGTCAAATGATCTGAAAACAAAGATTATTCAACATAGTTGTTCAGGGAAGGATACAGAAAGCTATCTCAGAGATTTAACCTGTCAGTTTCCACTGTGAGGAACATAGTAAGGAAATGGAAGAACACAGGGACAGTTCTTGTTAAGGCCAGAAGTGGCAGGCCAAGAAAAACATCAGAAAGGCAGAGAAGAAGAATGGTGAGATCAGTCAAGGACAATCCTCAGATCACCTCCAGAGAGCTGCAGCATCAACTTGCTGCAGATGGTGTCACTGTGCATCGGTCAACTACACAATGCACTTTGCACAAGGAGAAGCTGTATGGGAGAGTGATGCGAAAGAAGCCGTTTCTGCAAGCACGCCACAAACAGAGTCGGCTGAGGGATGCAAAAGCACATTTGGAGAAGCCAATTTCTTTTGGAAGAAGGTCCTGTGGACTGATGAAACCAAGATTGAGTTGTTTGGTCATACAAAAAGGCGTTATGCATGGCGTCAAAAAAACACAGCATTCCAAGAAAAACACTTGCTACCCACAGTAAAATTTGGTGGAGGTTCCATCATGCTTTGGGGCTGTGTGGCCAATGCCGGCACCGGGAATCTTGTTAAAGTTGAGGGACGCATGGATTCCACTCAGTATCAGCAGATTCTTGACAATAATGTTCAAGAATCAGTGATAAAGTTGAAGTTACGCAGGGGATGGATCTTTCAGCAAGACAATGATCCAAAACATCGCTCCAAATCTGCTCAGGCATTCATGCAGAGGAACAATGACAATGTTCTGGAATGGCCATCCCAGTCCCCAGACCTGAATATCATTGACCATCTGTGGGATCATTTGAAGAGGGCTGTCCATGCTCGGCGACCATCAAACTTAACTGAACTGGAATTGTTTTGTAAAGAGGAATAGTCAAAAATACCTTCATCCAGGATCCAGGAACCCATTAAAAGCTACAGGAAGCGACTAGAGGAGCAAAAGGAGGATCTACTAAATATTAATGTCACTTTTCTGGTGAGGTGCCCATACTTATGCACCTGTCAAATTTTGTTTGGATGCAGATTGCACAATTTCTGTTAGAACAATAAACCTCATTTCAAGGCAGAAACATTACTGTGTCCAATAGTTATTAGATATATCAAACTGAAATAGCTGTTGCAAAAACACCAATTTTTATAAAACATTAAGCTTAAGATTAATAGGGGTGACTGTTGTGTTTTGGTAGCTGAGGAGGACAGAACAACAGCAGGGCAGCAGAACACCTGAGATGTTGGTAACTGATGGGTTGCAGATTCCTAAACTAACGACACAACTAGAGGCAGCCGTGGAGCGTTCCTACGTTGATCCTAGATGCCTCGTCACAGCCTGAGAGATAACTACACCTAAAGGCAGAAAGATGAAAGCTATCTGCCCCGGAGCAGATCCCCAAAGAAAATAGGAAGCCCCAAACATATAATGGCGGTTAGACAAGATGAAAACACAAACATAGGCAGAAAATAGATTGAGCAAACGCTGGGGCCACAAGCTGACTAAATAGGATAGGACAGGAGAGGTTACTTTCTGCAACCCAGAAAACCCTACAAAAATCCAACAATTCTGATTACAAAAATACTGAGATCACACGATCTCACCACCAGCTAAATCAGATCTCAGTGTGAACAAAACCAAGCTGCAGCCGCTGAAAAAACAGGAAAAAGCAAATGAGAAAATAACAGTGGCTGCAGATAAACTGTGAGGAGCTCAGGCGCCAGGAGGGACCTGGCTGACCTCCACAAAAGTGCAGAAAACAATGCAAAAAGCAAGCACAAAAGAAAAGGAAAAAATATCTGAAAGCAGGAGATGCAGGCAGGACTCCAGCAAACTTCCAAATGAACAAGAACCACAATTGAGACAAGAACAATTGATCACCGGCAACCATCATGGGAGGGAACCTCCCTTATATCAGACCAGTCCGTGATCCCAGATTGCCATTCCTTGCTGAAAGGTTCAGTACTGTCTGTAACCACCAGAGGCAGCCTCTGCTCAGAAACCATCTTTAGCACATTCATAACAGGTGCCCAAACTTTTTCATATAACTGTATACTTCACAACAATCACAGAGGTGAGTATCGGGACAGCTTTTTTACATTTTTAAACCTTCTGATGGCCCTTTATGTTTCAGAAAAATACTCTGAGTGGAAGTAAATTACTAAAACTCTAGATTTTGATAAACACAGATTTTTGTAAAATTGGAGTAGAATTCAATTCCACTTGAATTTATTTGCTTATCTCTTGGCAAAAATTAAGAGCCCACTGCACAGTGTTATAACAATCCGCTTCTCTCCATGTCTGACGGCCGTTCCATTCCAGTGTCAGCTGAATTCCATCCAGAGATCACCTCTTTCTACTTAATGTGCTTCTGATTAGTGATCACCGGAACCAAATCTTATTTAGCGAAGGAAAATATAAAAAACACTGCTGTGGTGTTCACAATCCTCCTGCAATAGGACAAGCTGGAGACAAAACAAGTGCTAGTAATATCCCAAAAGTAATAGGAATGAAAAAATAACTTTTAACCATGCCAAAGGAGCTGAAAAGTCTTGAGTGAGGATTCAATTCTTGCTTTACGAGCAAAGGGATACCGTGAGCGTCATGTTGCCTCCATCCTTAAAATTCCTAAGATGGCAGTCCATTACAACAAGGTCAAGCAGCAGACATTGGGGATAACAAAGCTACAGACTGGCAGAGGGCGAAAACGACTCTCCACTGACCGGGATGACCATTATCTTATTCAAATGTCACTCAGCAACCGCAGGATGACACCAAGTGACCTACAAAAGGAATGGAAAATGGCAGCTGGAGTGAAGTGCATGGCAAGAACAGTTGGTAACAGGCTCCTAGAGGCAGGGCTCAAGCCATGTAAAGCTAGAAAAAAGCCTTTCATCGATGAGAAGCAAAGGAGAGCCAGGCTGAAGTTTGCCAAAGACCATAAGGATTGGACCATAGAGGACTGGAGTAAGGTAATCTTCTCTGATGAGTCTAATTTTCAGCTTTGCTCAACACCTGGCCGTCTTGTCTAATCAAGAGGAAGATGGAGTCACAAGCCATCAAACAAAGAAGAACTGCTTACATTTTTGTACAAGGAGTGGCATAAGGTCACCCAAAAGCAGTGTGACAGACTGGAGGAAAGCATGCCAAGACGCATGAAAGCTGTGATCAAAAATCATGGTTATTCCACCAAATATTGATTTCTGAACTCTTCCTGAGTTAACATTAGTATTGTTGTTTCTGAATGATTATGAACTTGTTTTCTTAGCATTATTTGAGGTGAAGCACTGCATTTTTTGTTATTTTGACCATTTCTCATTTTCTGAAAATAAATACAAAATTTATTGCTTGGAAATTCGGAGACATGTTGTCAGTAGTTTATAGAATAAAAGAGCAATTTACATTTTACTCAAAAATATAAAGAGAAAAATCAGAAACTGAACATTGTGCAGTGATCTCTTCATTTTTGCCAGAGCTGTATGTGTATACTGCACTGGCAAATCCAGTGACTCATAGAGTATATGCCATCTGATCAGATTAGTCACTTTTCTCTTTTTCCTTCCCCTGGCCCAGACCACCATGACAACATCTTCCATTCACATCTCATCTCTGCATAATGGAATGTACAGACATCTTTGACTCAAGGTTTTCCCCTACTTCTAGACAAACTGCATAATGCTATAGTGCATTACTCAGACAGAGAAACTAGGCATATAAGGTAAACAAAAAAAACAATAAGTTATCTGGACCAAGGAGGACATATCATGTGTCCTGGAGGCAGTGTAATACTGTTAGACATATATGTACAAGGACCGAAAGACACCTGAAATATTCTAAATATTGTATGTAATAACCATACAAGTTACAGATCCTTACCGGTGTCAATTATGGGCAAAAGTGAAAAACTATCAAGAAAACAGACAAAAACAACCAAAGGAGACGCCGTGTAACTGTACGTTCAAAATACCAGGACAAAAAAATGAGAAAAATGCCTTTATTTAAACCGTATATGGGCAAGTGGTGGCACAGAGGGCACTCACAATATGTAGATCAAGCATCGAACAAAGATGTTAAAAACACAGCAATTGATATTGATGAAAATTCATGAAAGGAAATTATCCTTATAACCATATAAAGTGCAAAGTGCTAACAGCAACCAAAAAGAGACATATAAGTATATACACTGCACAAAAAAATAAAGGGAACACTCAAATAACACATCCTAGATCTGAATGAATTAAATATTCTCATTGAATACTTCGTTCTGTACAAAGTTGAATGTGCTGACAACAAAATCACACAAAAATCAGCAATGGAAATCACATTTATTAACCAATGGAGGCCTGGATTTGGAGTCACCCACAAAATTAAAGTGGAATGTAATGTCCTTAAAACAAGTAAAAATGATGCTCAGTATTGTGTGTGGCCTCCACGTGCCTGTATGACCATCCTACAATGTCTGGGCATGCTCCTAATGAGGCGGCGGATGGTCTCCTGAGGGATCTCCTCCCAGGCCTGGACTAAAGCATCCGCCAACTCCTGTACAGTCTGTGGTGCAACGTGACGTTGGTGGATGGAGCGAGACATGATGTCCTAGATATGCTCAATCATATTCAGGTCTGGGGAATGGGCGGGCCAGTCCATAGCTACAATGCCTTCATCTTGCAGGAACTGCTGACACACTCCAGCCACATGAGGTCTGGCATTGTCGTGCATTAGGAGGAACCCAGGGCCAACTGCACAAGCATATGGTCTCACAAGGGGTCTGAGGATCTCATCTCGGTACCTAATGGCAGTGAGGCTACCTCTGGCGAGCACATGGAGGGCTGTGTGGTCCTCCAAAGAAATGCCACCCACACCATTACTGACCCACTGCCAAACCGATCATGCTGAAGGATGTTGCAGGCAGCAGAACGCTCTCCACGACGTCTCCAGACTCTGTCACGTCTGTCACATGTGCTCAGTGTGAACCTGCTTTCATCTCTGAAGAGCACAGGGCGCCAGTGGCGAATTTGCCAATTCAGGTGTTCTGTGGCAAATGCCAAGCGTCCTGCATGGTGTTGGGCTGTGAGCACAACCCCCATCTGTGAACGTCGGGCCCTCAGACCATCCTCATGAAGTCGGTTTCTAACCATTTGTGCAGGCACATGCACATTTGTGGCGTGCTGGAGGTCATTTTGCAGGACTCTGGCAGCGCTCCTCCTGTTCCTCCTTGCACAAAGGCAGAGGTAGCAGTCCTGCTACTGGGTTGTTGCCCTTCTACGGCCCCCTCCACGTCTCCTGATGTACTGGTCTGTCTCCTGGTAGCGCCTCCAGCCTCTGGACACTATGCTGACAGACACAGCCAACCTTCTTGCCACAGCTCGCATTGATGTGCCATCCTGGATGAGCTGCACTACCTGAGCCACTTGTGTGGGTTGTAGAGTCCGTCTCATGCTACCACAAGTGTGAAAGCACAACCAACATTCAAAAGTGACCAAAACATCAGCCAGAAAGCATTGGTACTGAGATGTGGTCTGTGGTCCCCACCTGCAGAACCACTCCTTTATTGAGTGTGTCTTGATAATTGCCAATAATTTCCATCTCTTGTCTATTCCATTTGCACAACAGCATGTGAAATTGATTGTCAATCAGTGTTGCTTCCTAAGTGGACAGATTGATTTCACAGAAGTTTGATTTACTTGGAGTTATATTCTGTTGTTTAAGTGTTCCCTTTAGTTTTTTGAGCAGTGTATGAGTCCAGATGTCAATGTAAAAGGTGCAAAATGCTAGCAGCAAAAAGACACATGCGTATATATAAATGACTCCCGGTGTCCATATGCACGACTCATCCAGGGATGATCAGATGGCCTTAAAACTGTATTAGACACACAAGTTGAATATGTATGCCATGATTGCCTAAATGCATTGGTGCCATGATTAAAGTTGAGTGAATCTTCTGAAATTCTATCCAAGAAAATTTGCTCAATTTGCAACTAATAACTTTGGAGTGAATCCAATCTTTCCAGGAAGGGGTGAACAAATAATAAAATCCTATACTCACCTTTATTCAACTTTCCCAAAACCTGTCCAGTCACTGTCATTTCTCAACTGGTGCTCCTTGGTTTCTTCCAGAAAATGTACTTCATAAATGCATTGTGTGTGATACACATCATTGAAGTTAATGACATTGGTTGGACTCCATGCGGTCATGTGGAATGAGGTGCGCATAATTGAAGTGTGCTACGTGCCATGTGACTCGTATGGGTATCTTCTCAGTGGCAGCTCCTACTAGAAGACCCAGAGAAAATAGGAGACCGAAGAGAGATCGAACGAAGTACCAGTCAGGGAGAAATGGTGGCAGGACAGGTAAGTGTCGCACTGGGTGAGGGAGAAGCAAGATGCACAACAACGGGGAGAGGGAGGGTAAGCCCAAACACTATCGAAGCGGGGAGTGGAGACCGCTATACAGATCTAGCAACACCCTGTCTGGCCTGATATCCCCAAATAGGTTCCGCACCTATTTCTGAGCTGGAACCTAATCCCTGTCTTACCCTATTAATAGGCCGTGGATAGGGAGGGGAAGGTGGACAAATGAGGGGATGCACTTTACTTGAGAAGATCACCGAGATATCATGCCATCAATCCTCCAAGAGTACTCCATGAAGACACTATCCGACTGCTAGTACTTCCAATGAAACAGAGGGTAATTGAGCTAACACCAGCACCCTGCTGAAGAGACTGAAGGTATTTAAACCTTCAGCAAGGGTGTGTTAAGTAGCAGCAGAAGGTGGAGGTAACTGTTGGGTCCTAGAGGAGAAGGACATAACTCAAGAACAGAGATACAAAAATCAAGAAGATGCTTGTAGAGCTAATAGCAATGACCTTCTACAGCCGGATCCAGGATGACAGTCTGCTCGTCGTTGCCGAGATTTGAACGAGAGTATGCGGCGGCCATCTTGCCGGAGGCCCCAGGCGGCTATTCCTCATGCCGGCACCACATCGCAGCTGTGGGGGGGGCTTTCCGGCTTGGACGAGATGCCGGCGGAGCCCCCCACGCAGCCCAGAGGCCCGCTTGCTGCCCGAACACCACCACCGCACCACACTCTGCATCAGGACCGCCACCGGAGGCCCCTGGCGGCCTTCAGCCAGGCACCGCGTCGCAGCTGCGGGGGGGCTTTCCGGCTGGGACAAGATGCCGGCGGAGCCCCCCACGCAGCCCAGAGGCCCGCTGCTGCCCGGACACCACCACCGCATCGCAGCGAAGCTGCATTGGGAGCACCGCCGCCACCGGATTGGTGAGTATATAGCCACCCTGGCCACACCACATAACACAGCCACCCCACATAACACAGCCACCCCACATAACACAGCCACCCCACAGTGCCCAACCACCCCACACAGTGGTAAGCTAAATTCGGACTGTAAGACGGACCCCCATTTGACACATTTTTTTTTCCCAATTTTCCTTCTGAAAATTTGGGTGCGTCTTATGGTCCGGTGCGTCTTATAGTCCGAAAAATACGGTAGATGACTAAAAGATTAAGAACTATTTTTTAATCCCCTCCTGACCCTAAGAATATAGAAAATTATCAGCTGATTGTCATTTTACTGGATTTGCGCAGATCAAATCCTCAAATATTCATATTCATTAGAATCTTCAGAATTTTTGGGGAAATTCAAAGCATATTTCATTCTTTAAGAATCTGTTTGCTCATCTCAAACCATGACGTGTTCAATTTATTCCTTTATTTTTTATTTACATATCAATATATTAGATCCTAATAACTCTGAAATGTCAGACCTGGTCTCTGGCGGTGTAATTATTTTTCACATTTCACAAACAGAACAAGAGTATGGCGAGTCCCATGTGGATATTAATTAAAAGTGATCCTAATAATAACCAACCCCATGAGAGGAAAGAAAGTGCTTAACTTTCTCTATAAAGGAGTCTCCTTTAGGACGATGAGATCCTGCGCAGGTGGAGGCACGTCCCACCGCTGGCTCATTGAACCCTTACACCGTCTGGACATTGCGCTTACCTCTGCAGTGATCCAACTCCTCGTGCTATGGGAATTCACCAGAAAAATGTAAGTCCAAGTGTATCTGTTGAGGCTTCATGTACTTCTCATCTCTTTCCTTTCAAAGGCGAAACTTGAAGATCTTTGGACTAATGCAAACCTGTAAAGGGGCTCCCGCCTACAATGAGATATTATTTTGTTATGTAGGCCTTTATTTCAGGCAACAGAGAATGATTGATGTAAATTATTTTTCGTTTATTCTGTACTGATTCATATTGTCATATACCGTACCTGTAGGGATCAGGTACTTCTTTTACTGACCACTCAAAGCTACAAAACTCCTTAATAGTGGCAACCAAAAAATCAAAAATGTTGAAAAAGAAAAAAATTGTGTTTGCATTCACTACTAAGGGAAGTTCACTTACAGGAATTGTCCATGTGGATATTATTTTTTAATAGATTGGCGTAAAAATGTATAAGTAATGCTCATCTCAACCATTCCCTGCTGTTTTTGCTTCCACGCTTTCCTGTTCCCCAACGGGCAGTGATTATTTTTCCAACACAGCAGACATGTGACCAGCTGCAGCCAATCACTGCCTATGGTGAGTGACTGATACGATCAGTGAATAACACAATTTCTTGACTCCGGAAGAGTTGGAATTGGAGACGGGCAACTGGTTTTATGCAAATTTAATTTGCCTTCAATTGTACAAAAAAAAAAATCGGTTTGACTCGAATAAATAGTTTAGAGATTAGTTTCTGGCAAATCCAATTGGATTATAAAATGTCGTGAAGGGTTAAAAAATTAAAAAATACATATGCTGAGCTAGCCCTCACTTATCCTGTTGTGCAGCTCCTCTCTGGACCAGTTGTCTTCTACAGTTCGGTCTTCACAGACCATCTTCTACGTTTTTCAGAATACACCATTTTCAGCCCCTCCTGCACTGACTAGGACCCTGAATGTTATGAGCAGGCTCCTCACACGTGGGTGCAGTGGTTAACAGTCTGATGTGCCATGAGAGGGAACTCCTCTTTATATTAAAACAAATAAAAATGGATGCCCTTGGGAAATAATGTTAAAAATAGGTAAAATTGCTTAGAATTTACTTTCGATATTCATATGACAGAACGCTCCTTTCTGATCTATCTTGACTGAATAATAAACTCTTTGGACTTTTGTTTTGTACTTTTTTGAAATGTGCCAATATGAATGTTTTCATATCCTCTATTGAGGACATCCACATGCTCCCTGTGTTCGTACATCATGATATAGATTAACCCAGTTACAGGTGAGTAATTATTTGATTTTACAGTTTAATTGATTGCCTATAGAGTACATGATTTCTCTACATCTGGGGAAATGTGTGGCCGGAAAATGAGAGAAGGTTCAACACCTGAAAAACTTGTAACAAAGTTTGTCTTTGTAGGAATGTGTTTGCAAAATGGAATTCTTTAAGGCTTTAAACAATTGGCCTACTATAGACATAGAAGTCTCATGGATAAAATTGAACCCTAAATGCTATCATTAATGATAATTAGTGTTGATCGAATCTTCTAAAATGTTATAATCGCAACCTTTGACTAATTTGGCCAAGAAATTAAAGACATGAATTCAAATAAGTATTTCCAACGGTTGTATTGATCCGTCAGATTTATCAGTAAATTCGCAGTGGTCAGTGGGGTCCTCTCTCTCCTGTAGAGTGTAAGGTCTTATGGTCAGTGGGGTCCTCTCTCTCCTGTAGAGTGTAAGGTCTTATGGTCAGTGGGGTCCTCTCTCTCCTGTAGAGTGTAAGCTCTTATGGTCAGTGGGGTCCTCTCTCTCCTGTAGAGTGTAAGCTCTTATGGTCAGTGGGGTCCTCTCTCTCTCCTGTAGATTGTAAGCTCTTATGGTCAGTGGGGTCCTATCTCTCCTGTAGAGTGTAAGCTCTTATGGTCAGTGGGGTCCTCTCTCTCTCCTGTAGAGTGTAAGCTCTTATGGTCAGTGGGGTCCTATCTCTCCTGTAGAGTGTAAGCTCTTATGATCAGTGGGGTCCTCTCTCTCTCCTGTAGAGTGTAAGCTCTTATGGTCAGTGGGGTCCTCTCTCTCCTGTAGAGTGTAAGGTCTTATGGTCAGTGGGGTCCTCTCTCTCCTGTAGAGTGTAAGCTCTTATGGTCAGTGGGGTCCTCTCTCTCCTGTAGAGTGTAAGCTCTTATGGTCAGTGGGGTCCTCTCTCTCCTGTAGAGTGTAAGCTCTTATGGTCAGTGGGGACCTCTCTCTCCTGTAGAGTGTAAGCTCTTATGATCAGTCGAGTCCTCTCTCTCCTGTAGAGTGTAAGCTCTTATGATCAGTGGGGTCCTATCTCTCCTGTAGAGTGTAAGCTCTTATGATCAGTCGAGTCCTCTCTCTCCTGTAGAGTGTAAGCTCTTATGGTCAGTGGGGTCCTCTCTCTCTCCTGTAGAGTGTAAGCTCTTATGGTCAGTGGAGTCCTCTCTCTCTCTCCTGTAGAGTGTAAGCTCTTATGATCAGTGGGGTCCTCTCTCTCTCTCCTGTAGAGTGTAAGCTCTTATGATCAGTGGGTTCTCTCTCTCTCTCCTGTAGAGTGTAAGCTCTTATGATCAGTGGGGTCCTCTCTCTCCTGTAGAGTGTAAGCTCTTATGGTCAGTGGGCTCCTCTCTCTCCTGTAGAGTGTAAGCTCTTATGATCAGTCGAGTCCTCTCTCTCCTGTAGAGTGTAAGCTCTTATGGTCAGTGGGCTCCTCTCTCTCCTGTAGAGTGTAAGATCTTATGATCAGTGGGGTCCTCTCTCTTTCTCCTGTAGAGTGTAAGCTCTTATGATCAGTGGGATCCTCTCTCTCTCCTGTTGAGTGTAAGCTCTTATGGTCAGTGGGGTCCTCTCTCTCCTGTAGAGTGTAAGCTCTTATGATCAGTGGGGTCCTCTCTCTCCTGTAGAGTGTAAGCTCTTATGATCAGTGGGGTCCTGTCTCTCCTGTAGAGTGTAAGCTCTTATGATCAGTCGAGTCCTCTCTCTCCTGTAGAGTGTAAGCTCTTATGATCAGTGGGGTCCTCTCTCTTTCTCCTGTAGAGTGTAAGCTCTTATGATCAGTGGGATCCTCTCTCTCTCCTGTAGAGTGTAAGCTCTTATGGTCAGTGGGGTCCTCTCTCTCCTGTAGAGTGTAAGCTCCTATGATCAGTGGGGTCCTGTCTCTCCTGTAGAGTGTAAGCTCTTATGATCAGTTGAGTCCTCTCTCTCCTGTAGAGTGTAAGCTCTTATGATCAGTGGGTTCTCTCTCTCTCCTGTAGAGTGTAAGCTCTTATGATCAGTGGGATCCTCTCTCTCTCCTGTAGAGTGTAAGCTCTTATGGTCAGTGGGGTCCTCTCTACCCCCCTGTAATGAAGCTCTTATGGTGGGGGGGCCCCCTCCCTGCGTAGAGTGAAAGGGGCCCTTTTTTGATAAAGGGGGCCTATCTCTCCTGTAGAGTGAAAAACTCTAAGATCTTTGGGGGCCCCATCTCTCCTGTAAAAATTTTAAAAACCTTATAACATCAGTCCCCCCCTCCTGTAGAGGGGGAAGCCTTATGATCATGGGGTTTTCTCTCCCCCGAAGTGTAAGCTTTTTTGATCAGTCAGCCCCCCCTTTTCTCCTGTAAAAAGTGAAGCTCTTATGGCTTTGGGGTCCTCCCTCCGTAAAAATGAAACCCCCTTAAAGATTTTTTGGGGGCCCTTCTTTCTCCTGTAGATGTAACCTTATGATCAGTGGGACCCCTCTCTCCCCTGTGGGTTTAAGCTCTTAGGGGCAGGGGGGGGCCTCCCTCCGTAGAGTGAAAAACTCTTTTTGACAGGGGGGTTTTGTTTTTTTTTGGTAGCTGAGGATTTAAAGGGGAAAAAAGGCAATACCCCCAAACATTGGAATCTATGAGATTGAAAATACCCTGACTAACCACCACAACTAAGGCAACCGGGGGGCCCCTTCCTACTTTTTCCCAAAAAGCCCCCCCTCACAGCCTAGAAACTAACTACACCTAAAGAAAAAAGAGGAAAGCACCCCCCCCCGGGGAGCAATCCCCAAAAAACTAAAACCCCCCAAACATGAAAGGCGGTTAGACAAGAAAAATACTGACAAGACAGAAAAAAATATGAGCAAACTTTGGGGGGCCCCAAAATACCTAAATAAAAAAAAAGGGAAAGGGGGACTTCCCCGCAAACCCCAAAAAAAACCCCGAAAAGCACCACCTACTAAAATTTAAAAACACCCCGAGATCACCCCGACCTCACCACCTAAATTAGTTTTCTGGTGTAACAAAACCCAAAAAAGCAGCCCCTGAAAAAAAGGGGAAAAAGCAAAAGACAAACATCAGGGCTGAAAAAAAACTAGAGGGGGGAAAACCCCAAAGGGGCCCCAAAAGGGCCCCCCCCCGAATGCAGGGCAAAAAAACAAAAAAAAAGCACAAAAACAAAAAAAGAAAAAAGTCTTTTTTGTTTTTTAGGAGATCAGAACACACAGCACTACAAAGGGAAAAAGAATCAAGGGTTGAAAACCCCGAACAATTGAAACACCCCCGGGAACCTGATGGGGGAAGGGGGCTTTCCCTTTTAAAGCCAGCAGTAACAAACCCGATTTCCCCCAAAAATCACAATCTTCACTGGACATCCAGTACCCGTTGTAACCACCAGAGGGGCCAAACCAGAACTCTTTTTAAGTCCTTCACAACAGTACCCCCCCCCCGAGGGGGGGGCACCGAACCCCCACTTTTAGCAACCCAGGTCGGTCAGGGTGAGTTCTAAAAAACGCACGGATGAGTCTCCTACAAAAACCCCCGCAAACACCCCCAAAAAATTTTCTTTCCGACCAAACCTCTCCACTTTAAAAAAAAAAAAGGAGTTTTTCCCTCTAGAAAAACGAGAATTCAAATTTTTTCAAAACCCCTTTTCCCTTTTGCCCTAAAACCCCGAACAGGGTCCCGGAGGCAAAGCAGTAGGAAAACCCCTGGCTCAAAAACCTCTTCAAAAAGGGAAAATTGTGGAACACTTATGGACTTAAATGTCCCCCGAAAAGCAAACGAAAAGAAACAGGATTAAGAATCTCCATGATCTTATAAGGTCCAATAACCTAGTTTTAAAAAAAGGGGGATCCCCCTCTCAAGGAATTTTTTTGAGGGAAAAACCAAACCCAAATTTCCCCCCCTTTAAACCAGGACCTCATCCACCCCTTGCAAACCGCGGGGGGGGGCCCCCCTCCTGAGAGGGGAAAACCCCCACTACCGTCCCAAATCTGTTTCAACCCCAAAACAGATCAACACCTGACAACAGAAGCCTCCGTCTGTCCCAAGAAAAACGAGGGGAAAAACCCCCCGAATTACAGAAAAAGGGGGACATCAAAAGGGGGAAGCTACCCCTTTTTTTAAAAACAAAATCAGCCAAAGGCAAAAAAAACCCATAAACCTGATCAGCAGACACAAAGCACCCTTAGAAAAAATCTCCAATGTCTGGTTTTTTCCTCTTTTTGACCTTTTTGGGCTGAGGATGAAACCCAAGGAGAAAGACAATTGAACACCAAGTTTAGAAAAAAAGGGGCCCCAAAAAAACTGGAAAAAAAATGGACCCCTGTCAACAAAATGTTCTCGGGAAAAACGTGTAAACAAAACCCCGGCTGAAGGAAAAAAGGCCCATTCAGAGGAGGAAGGAAAATTGGGGAAATGGCACAAGATTTTCATTTTGGGAAAAACCCAATCACAAATCACCCAGATGAGGGGCTTTCCCCTGAGAAAAAGGGAGGGGGGAAAAGAAATCCTTTGAGATATGGGTCCAGGGTCTCTTGGGCAAGGCAAGGGATCAACAAACCACTAGAGCGAGAGCAAGGTTTGGGACGAGAGCAAGCCCCCGCGGGACGCACAAATTCCCTGACATCACGGGGAAAAGGGGGGGGGCCCCACCAAAAGGACCGACAAACCAAGTCTCGGGTCCCAAAAAAAATTCCCCGGGGATGACCACCCAAACGGGGAACAATGAATCCGACACACACCTTTTTCCAGGTCCGGAAAAAAAATTTTCCCCCAAACGGGGCAGCGCCCCGGCCTACCCCCCTGACCCCCCCCCAGAGCCAGCCCAAAAAATTTTGGGCGAAGGGCAAAAAAGAATACCCCTTTTTTTCAAAAAAAAAAGGGATCAATAACTCAGGAGACCGCAAGCAAACTTCCTCGAGGGGGCATCCGCCTTAACATTCTTAGTGCCGGGAAAAAGGGGAAACCCCAAAAAATTTAAAAAAGGGTAAAAAAAAAGGGCCCACCTGGCCTCCCCGGATTAAGCGCTTGGCAATTCCAGATAAACCCAATTTTTTGGGCTAAGACCACCACCGATGTTTGGCTCCCTCCCCGCCAATGTCTCCACTCTTCAAAAGGGCCCCCCTTTATGGCCAAAACTCCCAAAAAAAAAAAAAAAAAAATTAAACCCCCGTCATAATTACGTTCAGTAGGAGAAAATTTTTTAGAGAAAAAGGCACAAGGGGTTTCTTTAAAGGGGCCCCTGGATCTTTTGGGACAAAACGGAACCGCCCCCCAATTTTTTTAAGGGATCAAAACCCCCACCTGAAAAGGCAGAGAAAAAATAAAGGGTTTTCCGTAGAACGGGGGAGAAGGAATCTCGCTTTTAAAAACCGAAATGCAGAGACTGCCTCAGGGGGGCCAATTTACCACATCAAACCCTTTTGGGCAAATCTTAAAAGGTTTTTAAAAAAAAACCAGAAAAATTTCCAAAAAATTTTTTATAAAAATTGGGGGAAACCCCAAAAAAAATTTTTTGAGCCTTTTTAAAAAAAATAGGTTGGAAACCCCAAACACAATGGCCGAAAACCCTTTACCCCGGGCCATTTCAAAAAAAATGGGGCCCAAAAAGAATCCCAAAAAATTTAAACCCGGGCGCCAAAAAGACACTTTGATCCTTTACATACAGAGCATTCCTCTTTAAAAACTGGAATACAGTTTTTAAAAAGGTTTACATGAGAGTCCCCCGTCATTGGAAAAAATCAAGAAATCATCCAAAAAACAATCGAAATTTAAAACCACCCAAAAAAACCCGAAAATTCATTCATTTAAAGGGCTTTTAAGACAGAAGGGGCATTAAATGAGCCCCAAAAAGGGGGGACAAGGGGGTAAAATGCCCCCCAGGGGTAAAAAAATCCGTCTTTTTCCCCCCACCCCATCTAATCGAATAAGGTTTTTTGCCCCCCTGAGTCAAGCTTGGTAAAAAAAATACCCTTTTTTGGAAAAAAGGGGCCCAAAAAAAAAGGGGAACGGGGGATTTTATTTTACAGTAATATTTTCAAAAAACGATTTAAACAAAAAAACGGCC
>JARQOD010000002.1:4979422-5013150 GCA_033576555.1 Oophaga sylvatica
CCACAGGTGAACACTATTGTTTTTTTTTCTCTCCTCTTCTTCCAGTAATCCTGTCTTAAAAGATCTGGAAAATGGAGGCCCGCATAAAGGAACTTTGCGGAGTGACTGATAATATCCTTGCAGATTTGCAGAATATAAAGACCCGTTTTACAAATCTACAGGACCTCAATAATCACAATTTGCAAGTGGTTGGACAGACTACCCAGGATTTGCGAGCCAGGATTGAGGTTCTAGAGGGGCGAGTCCAGGCTCCTGCCGTAGCCCCGAGTGCTGGGATTCCCAAGTTGCCCCCTTTTCGTTTTGGCGGTGAACGTGAGAAATTCAGGGGATTTATTAATCAATGCAATCTTTTTTTTTCTGCACATGCTTCACAATTTCCCACTGAACGATCTAAGGTGCTTACTATAATTATGTTGCTTACCAACAAGGCTTTAATGTGGGCAAACCCTCTGATTGAGACTGAGGATGATTGTTTGAATCACCTTGATGATTTTATTTCAGCCATGGGCAGGTGTTTGATGACCCCAATTGAGGTGCAACAGCTGAAGCAGCCATGTTAGCTTTGCGCCAAGGTAAGCACTCGGTAGCTGAATATGCCTTGGATTTCAGGAGATGGGCCTTGATACCACCTGGGACAGTTCCGCCAAAAATTCTATTTTTCGAAAGGGGTTATCTCCACTGATTAAGGATGAACTTGCTCGTGCCGACCCTCCCACTGCGTTAGGTGACTTTATTAACTACTGCATCCGTATTGATACTCGTCTGACTGAACGCAGGCAAGAGAGATGGTTCGAAAGCAATCGTACTAACCTTTTCCTACCTTCCTCTCCAGCTAAGGAACCTTTGAGTAGGATTACACGGGAACCTGAACCTGAACCCATGCAGGTAGACTCTTTACAACGACGGGTTAGTGATGCACGCAAGGAACATCGTTTTAAGGAGAATCTATGTTTTTATTGTGGTAAGTCAGGGCACTTCATTATAAACTGCCCCAGCCGTTCTCGTAAGACTACTGCAGCACTCATTCATTGTGAGTGTTGCGAGAGGGGATCTGTCAGGTCCGAGCCTCAGGCTCCAGAGAGATCTGCAGCAACAGATCTTGATTTCTCGGACTTAAACTCCGTTACCTCTGAGGACGTTGACTGTGTAAACGCTGCCATTTTTCAAGTTTCCTCAGCGGTGTCCCAGCTGAGTTGTAAGAAAAACAATTCTCATTGCTTTCTTTCCATCAAACTCTGGGTTGACTCAGCTTGGGTGTCTAGCTCTGCTATGATCGACTCAGGGGCAAGTGGAAATTTTATGGATGTCTCCTTTGCTCTGAAACAGGGAATACGTTCAGTGAAGAAGGCTACTCCAGTACAGATGGAAACTGTGGATGGCTCCCTGCTGACCTCTGGACCAGTGGATCAGGAAACAGAGCCTTTGAGGGTTCTTATGGGTAAAGATCATCAAGAGAAACTGTCCTTTATGCTTATCTCTTCTCCCCACTTTCCCATTATTCTAGGGCTACCATGGCTGCAGGCTCAGAATCCTACCATTAACTGGGAGACCAAGGAATTACACTTTCCAGAGAAACAGATGAGTCCAAAAGTTTCAGCTTGCTCTGTTCCTAAAGGAATCATGTCAGTCCCTGAACTACCAGCTGTATACCAGGACTATGTGGATTTATGTGACAAGAAGAACGCTGACCAGCTTCCTCCTCACCGTCCATATGATTGTCCAATTGAATTATTGCCTGGAGCAGAGATACCTTTTGGTAAGATCTACCCCCTGGCAGGGTCCGAGCTAAAGGCTTTAAAGGATTACATAGATGAAAATCTAGCCAAGGGCTTCATACGCCCCTCTTCATCTCCTGCAGGTGCACCCATCTTCTTTGTAAAGAAGAAAGATGGATCTCTGAGACCATGCGTAGACTATAGGGAACTCAATAAGGTTACTATTAGAAACCGTTATCCATTGCCTTTAATCCCTGAGTTATTGGAGAGAGTGCGACATGCCAAAATTTTTTCTAAACTAGATCTTCGTGGGGCCTATAACTTAGTCCGTATTAGACCTGGGATGAATGGAAGACTGCATTCAGGTCACGCTATGGACACTTTGAATATCTAGTTATGCCTTTTGGTCTGAGTACCCGCCCCAGCCACTTTCCAACACTTGGTGAATGACATCTTCAGGGATCTCCTAGATACATTCGTGGTAATTTATTTGGATGATATTCTAATTTTTTCTAACTCCACAGAGGAACATCATGGACATGTGAGAATGGTCTTGGAACGTCTAAGACAAAATCATCTTTACATCAAACTTGAAAAGTGTGAATTCCATAGGACCGAAATTCAATTTCTGGGGTATGTACTGTCTACACAAGGAATTAGTATGGATGGAAGCAAAACCCAAGCCATCAAGGATTGGCCAAGTCCTAGAAATGTGAAGGAGGTACAGCGCTTCATCGGGTTTGCCAACTTCTATAGACGTTTCATTAGGAATTTCTCTGAGGTAGTGTCACCTATCACTCAACTTACCCGGAAAGAGTCTAGGTTCTCCTGGACTCCCCAAGCCCAGGAAGCATTTTCCCGTCTAAAAGATAAATTTACCACTGCACCTATCCTAGTACATCCCAACCCCGAGCTTGCCTTCATAATAGAGGTGGATGCTTCAGACTGTGCCGTTGGAGCTATACTCTCTCAGAGAACAGGTGAGAAGAATGTCTTGCATCCCTGTGCCTTCTTTTCCCAGCAGTTGTCTTCGGCTGAGAGGAACTACGATGTGGGCAATAGAGAGTTGTTGGCCATTATTGCCGCCTTCAAAGAATGGAGACACCTTCTTCAGGGAGCTGCACAGCAAATAGTCGTCCTGACAGACCATCGTAACCTTGAGTTTATCAGGTCGGCTAAGTGCCTGACCCTCGCCAGGCTCGCTGGAATCTTTTCTTAAACCAATTTAATTTTATCATCTCTTATAGACCAGGATCGCGCAATGGAAAGGCTGATGCACTCTCTAGGATTTACTCAGCAGAGACACGTCCAATTACTCCTCCTAAGACTATTCTTCCTGACTCTAGATTCCTAGGAGTAATTCATAATCAAGACCTACTTAAGGACATCAAGGAAGCATACCATGCGGATTCCTTTTTGGCACAACCCCTAAGGGACGTAAGTCTTGTCTTTAAGAATGGTGTGTGGATTCAGGGACAACGTCTGTATATTCCTGAAACAGTCAGATTAAGAGTATTGCAACTCATTCACGATTCCAAGATAGCTGGGCATAGAGGAATTCTAAAGACACAGGAATTTCTTTCTCGTTTCTTTTGGTGGCCCACTTGCAGGATGGATGTTTTGAATTATGTCACTTCATGTGAGGTCTGTGCAAGATGCAAAACACCTCGCTCCTCACCAACTGGTCTGTTACAGCCTCTTCCCACCCCGTCCCGCCCGTGGGGATCCATTTCTATGGACTTCATTGTGGAGTTACCAACCTCTCAGGGGAAGAACACCATTCTAGTGGTGGTTGACCGTCTAACAAAGGCAGCTCATTTTATCCCTTGTGTCGGCTTACCCACTGCAAAACAGACATCAGATTTGATGATTAAAGATGTGTTTCGCTTACATGGAGTACCGGATGAGGTTATTTCGGATCGAGGGGTGCAATTCACTTCTAGGTTTTGGCAAAATTTCTGTGCAGCATTGGACATTAAAGTAAACCTTTCTTCTGCTTTTCATCCCCAGACTAATGGACAGACCGAACGAACCAATCAAACCCTGGAGCAGTATCTCCGCTGCTTTATCTGCCACCTACAGGATGATTGGGTGGATCTACTTCATTAGCTGAGTTCTCGTATAACAACTCTCAGAGCGCCTTCCACTAAGCAGTCTCCTTTTTACTCTAATCTAGGTTATCATCCTAACATTCTACCACGATTTCCCATAGAAACGCCTTTACCAGCAGTGGCTGAAAGAATCACGTCTTTACAGAAGAATATGGATCTTCTAAAGGAAAATCTGGAATCGGCTCAAGAAAGGTACAAGAAAGCAGCAGATAAATTTCGTAAACCTGCACCAGCTTTCAAGGTAGGAGACTTGGTCTGGCTGTCAACCAGAAATCTTAAGTTAAGGATTCCATCGTCTAAGTTGGGACATAAGTACATTGGACCCTATAAAATCAGTAAAATTATAAGTGCTGTTGCTTGTCGTCTTCAACTGCCCAGAACTATAAGAATCCACCCTGTCTTTCATGTATCCCTACTAAAGGCTGCGACACCCAATACGTTTCCTGGACGTTCCTCTCCTTGCCCTGACCCAGTGCTAGTCGATGGTCAGGAAGAATTTGTGGAAAGGATTTTAGATTCCAGGTTGTATAGAAATCAGTTACAATATCTGATTAAATGGCAGGGCTACCCAGTGGAGGACAACTCATGGGAACCGGTCAATAACGTTAATGCTCCTCGCTTGCTCCGTCAGTTTCATCAGAGGTACCCACACAAGCCTGGTCTGAGGTCATCCGGAGGTTGTCCTTAAGGGGGAGTAATGTAAGGTTCTATGTATATATTCCTGAAACACAGTTTGTTCGTCAGCCATTTTACTTTCTGTCTTGCTGCAGCTATCTTGCCCTCAGTCAAAATGGAGTTTCCAGCTTGCATGTTCCCGCCCTGATTCTCTCCTTTGCTTCTTAAGCAGCCACAGCTGAGCAATCAGTGCTTCAGAATCTAGCCTGCAGTGAACCTGTGACTTGACTCCTGTAAGCCTTGGACCTTGTACTCCAGCTATTCCTACTGAGGAACTCTGAAGCACTTGTGGACTCTGGAACCCTGCTCTTTGAAAGACCCACGTTTGCATGGACTTACGGTAACAGAGAAGAAGATCCTGAACCTGTTTGGAGAGTGATTGCTGAGCTTAGATTACTCTGGCCTGCTGTGTCTCCTGTTTCTGTGTCTGCAAACTGTGTGACTATTTCTGCCAACTTGTATGAAGTAATACAAGACTTTCTATATCAAACCTGTGACTCCTGTGTTTTCATCGCACCCAAGCACAAGACGCTATATGAACTGTACTATATACATTACATACTGAGACTTCTTTACTGTTATTTTTATGTCAGACACATTCGAGCAAAGATTAGTGATTCTTGTATTTATCTGTTATCTCATATGTCTGTTAGAAGAGATTGGGTCGTCTATCGTCTAATTCTGTCTGTCTATAACGGAAATCCTGCGTCGCTGATTGGTCGCACCCAGCCGGACACGACCAATCAGCGACAGGCGCAGTCCGACAGTGAATTGGTGCAGGATTTGAACCACGCACGCCACCGCTATCATCGGGAGATCAGCGGTGCTGCGAGTCATCTCCTGCCGCATGGAGTCATCTCCCGGCTGCTCGCAGCGGAAGTACCCAAACCGGCATCCTTCACGTAAAACCCAGCAGCAGCCTCCACGTACACCCCACCAGCAGCAGCCTCCACATATACCCCCCAGAATACCCGATGCGTTAGAATCGGGCCACCATCTAGTATTTGTATATTTGTTATATAATGCAGCTGACATTGAATTCAATAATAAATTCGTTGTTGACTATGTTAGCCGTCGAGATCCAGCCACTGCACAGGGGGAATCTCGAGCCATGTCCTCTGCGGTCTCCCATTTGTCTTCAGCCGCAAAGAATCCTGCTCAGCAGAGATGTCGGTCCCAGCGTCTTGCTCAGGCTAATGCTATGCGTTTGGTTGCTGCTGCTGCCCTAGGTTCAGCTATAGCAACCAACGTTAGTCAGCGGAGTGCAGATGTTCCTGGAACTAAGTCCTGCTTTTCTCCATCTGAGCATGCCCATGAGATGACCGCTCATTTGTGGTTGGAGGTCACATGCTCAGGTCCTCAAGCAGTTTGGATTGGGCCATCAACAAGGTCCTGGAAGGCTGCGGTTATAAAAGGATCGCACAGCCGCACGGCTGTACGCTAGTATAAATTATGTGGTGTGTGATCGAATGGATACACTACCACTCTGTGTATGCACGGGTGTTTGGGCCGAGAATCTGCCGCACTGTCGGTGTGTATGATCGTCTAGTGTTCCTTAGTCAGGCAGGTTTTTACTCGGCTTGACCTAGCGCCTGTCTCGGGCCTCGTGTGCTGCTTAGCACGGGCTGTTTACAGGGCACAGTCAATCCACTTTCTCTGGCACACACCTTTTGGTACCGCTCTGTGGTCAGTTGAGCTTTTGCTCTTGTTTTTAGTTAGCTGTGTTTTGCTACCACTGAGCACCAAGTAGTGGCATCGCTAGTGCGACCCCGTGCGCATTGTGGGTCTGGTCAGACTCAAGTCCCCGCATTCTAGGGTTTGAGCCTAGAGACCTCACTCGTGCCATATCAGCTGTGTCCTGTGACGTGTAGCAGGGAACAGCGCTCTATTACTTTGTTGCTGCTGCTCTGTGAAGCAACAGAGTTCGCTGCTGTTCATACCAGGTGACATCTAACCCGTGTGTTGTCAGCGTTCAATCGCCGCCTTGTTCCGCTATTGCTTCGCAGCAGGTTCCCTCTCTGCACGGTGGACCCCGGGTTGTGAACGCTCATTATTATTATTATATATATTTCATTTGGTGCGTTCCACCAACCCTAAGGCTATGTGCACACATTGCGGAATTGCCATGGAAATTTCCGCGGCAATTCCGCACCTCCCTGCCGCGGGAAATCCGCATATTATAGGTATGCGTATTCCCGCTAAAAACTAGCGTTTTACAAGCGATCTGACAGGTTGGTCACACGAGTCAAACAAGTGTTTGACTCGTGTGACCAACTTTTTACTATTGATGCCGCCTATATCGCATCAATAGTAAAAAGATCTAATGTAAAAATAATAAAAAAAATAATAAATAGTGATATTCTCACCTTCCGGCGGCCCCCGCAGCTTTCCCGCCTCTCAGCGACGCTCCCGGCCAATCCCGTTCCCAGGAGTCCTTTGCGACAATCACCCCGATGACGTAGCATCACGCGAGACCGCTACGTCATCGGCTGATTCTCGCAATGCATTACTGGGAACGGGATTGGCCGGGAGCGTCGCTGAAGGCGGGAAAGCTGCGGGGGCCGCCGGAAGGTGAGAATATCACTATTTATTATTTTAATTATTGTTTTTACATGGATATGGTACCAGGGCAGAGTCTCCTCTCCTCCAGACCCTGGGTACCATCCGCACATGAACTGCTTACTTTGCGCATGGTGGGCATAGCCACATGCGGAAAGTAATCGGTTCAATGCATTCCTATGGCGGTGGAATCGCCGCGGTTCCGCAAAAAAGAATGAGCATGCTGCGGATTCTCCCGCGATGCGATTCCGCCGCGGGAAAACCTGCAGCATGTGCACAGCATTGCGGAATCCCATAGGCCTTAATGAGTTGTATTGTGTAAGCGGTTTTGCCGCGAAAAACCGCGGCAAAACCACTAGGAATCCGCAACGTGTGCACAGGCCCTTACAGATAAACTCAAAAGTTACTCTTCAGACTTAGGTGACTATGTTTTTCTTCCACCTCAAATTTTAGACAGAGATAGCTTTGAAAATAAGCCCTGATGATATGAATATCTTATTTTTTTTTTGATATGGAAGAAGATTACATCAGTAAAGATCAACGGACCATAAGCCAATCAATTCTTGAATTAAGGCTTGCACGTGTCTGGTACCCATTGGTCTTTATGAGAGATTTTTTTGATGTTTGTGCTGTGCTGTTGTTGACATCTGTAAAAATCATAGCTCAGAACTTCATTAATTAGAAAACCTGAGCAGATTCAAAATGTCCTCCTTCTGCCCCATGTAAAAAGGCCAGTTCTTTAAATGAAGCTTAAATGATAGATAAAAGACCTTATACAGCTTTTACATTGCAGACAGCAAGTTTTTGATACCTCATCTGAGAGCTTCCTGAATCCAACAATGACCCTGAATCCAACAATGTATCACTTAATTAACTGGGTGCAACCATTTTGACATTATCAGAGTGTTTAGGTGCAGCAGGAAGCAGAGCTGAGGAAGCAAACCCCGCCCCTACTAGGCTGAGCATAGACAGTGTTCATTGACACTGAGCTTTTTATCCCAGGAGCGGTGGAGGGCACCTAGTCACAGCAATGATAATGTCATAGTGAAAAAAAACCCTTCATTGTAAGAAAATGACAGCTCAAAGTCTAATAAGTGACACATCTCTGAATTCAGTGTTTTAAACCCTACCTCTTGCTGTCCTCAGATTACATAGCAAAAAACTGTGAACCCTCTGGAGCTGGTCTAATCCTACTACAAGCATGCCTTTAAATGTATTATTTTGTCTATTTATACACCACAGTCTCTATGATTATATGATTATTGTTTTTTTGTCCCTCAGGTGAAGACACAGAATATCTACTCCATCAATGACTCTTCCAACCGTGTCACCGAGTTCATCATCTTCGGATTCCCGAGCCTCGATAACTTCCCCATCCTGTTATTTTGTATTTTCTTTTTTATCTATCTTTTCACCATATCAGGGAATGGACTTATATTTATCCTTGTTACCTTGGAAAAAAGACTGCACACCCCCATGTACTTCTTTGTTAGAAATCTATCATTTGCAGACATGTTGACCACCACTGTGACCATCCCCAAGATGTTGAGCAAGTTCTCGATGCATCTAGACAGAATCTCTTTTCAGGGCTGCTTCTGGCAGATGTACTTCTTTGTGTCATGTAATGCCATTGAGTGTTACCTCCTATCTGTGATGGCCATTGACCGCTACGTGGCCATCTGTTCTCCGCTTCGTTACCACTCCATCATGAACAAGCACATTTATTTATCACTGGCTTTGGTGTCATGGACCTTGGGGTTTATTTCCCCAATTGCAGTGATACTATTAGCTCTTAAGTTGCCTTTTTGTGGCCCCAACGTCCTTCATCATTATTATTGTGATCACCCACCTCTCATTCAGTTGGCTTGTGCCGACACCTCATTTAATGTCAAGGTTGGTTCTTCACTTAGCGCCCTTGTGCTTCTCATTTGTTTCACCATAATAGTGATCTCATATGTTAAAATAATCAGATCTGTCCTACTGATAGCTTCATCCGATGTCCGGAGAAGGACATTTTCCACCTGCGCCTCACACTTCATTGTGGTGAACATGTATTTCTTGCCTTTAATCTTCATGTACATTCGTCCGAAGCCTTCCTACTCTTCAGATATCGATTCATTGGTGGCCATGTTCTACACAGTGTTAACCCCCATGTTGAACCCGATCGTGTACAGCCTGAGAAATAAAGATATTAAGGATTCACTCAAAAAACATATAAGGCATGTTAAGGATACTCCTAAATGATCATTCATAAGATACAATTTTATGGGGCTATTTAACATCGGTTGACTGTTTCAATTTTTGGGGGAAAAGGACAAACCTTATAAAGCTGTACGTTTCTATAATATACATTCATTAAAAGTTTCAAAGCTGCTTTGACTTTTAGGCTTTGGTTTTTTTCCCAAACGCTGTGTAGTCCTTGTTAGCCGGACCCACAGGAAACTGCTTTGTACAGGAACTTCATTAGTTACATGACTTGGCCTCCTCTTCCTCATTCTTCTGTGCAGTATAACACTTCGACTGGTGCTACTTAATCCCATATTGTTCCATCATCACAGAACAGATCGCAGCCTTGATGTTTTGAATTCAAGGCATGTACCACCTGAGAAATAAAGATTTTAAGAGCTCACACCAAAACATGCATATAAATTTAATTGAGGCTTTTCTGGGTGGTTTTATCATCGTGACATGTAATTTGCCAGGTAGGTTTGTCGACTCGTCACTTGCATACATAGTTTGCAAATGAAGCAAACAGACAATTTAAGGATAGCTCTACATATTTACCATTATAATCAGATCCTATGCATCTATACAAAGGTAAATTATGCACTTTATTAAGAGAACAGTGGACAAAGGACTCATTTCAAGCTAATTTTCTAAAACCCTATTAGTGGAATATCCAAAGAAATCGTATTGATACTTCATTCCAAAGATTCACAAATCTTTGTAATGCCCACCTGGATGTCCTATTGTGTCAGGGAGGGGTTCGGTCACTGAATCTCTCTCTCAGGATCTAGATTTCATGTTATGCCCTTTAGCCTATGATTCCCTGTCATCCATTAAAGATACCGGTGACTTTCTTGATACATTATTAGAATTCATTTGGCAAGAAAACTACATGTTGGCTACGGTAGACGTTGCAAGTCTGTGCTGGTGTGCAGGCTTTTAGACATCTACTTTGTGACAAATATACTGACATGGTGTGTGTTGATTTTAAGGTAACTCATTCCAATTTAATGACTGTTGGTATGCCTAGTCAGCTGGTACCGCAATGGGCACGCCGGTGACACCAACTTTTGAAAAAAAAAATTGGGGTCAGTTTGAGATGGACAAGGTTTTTAGTGTATTCAATCCTTTTGCCATTAATATAAAACTTTTTCTATGTTTTGTTAATAACATTTTTATTGTATGGGAATTTTTTAAACTTTTTTGTAACTGGTGTGTTGATTGTAGGCTTTTTACAGTTTTATGAAAAAGTTTGGGCACCCCTATTAATCTTAAGCTTAATGTTTTATAAAAATTGGTGTTTTTGCAGCAGCTATTTCAGTTTGATATATCTAATAACTATTGGACACAGTAATGTTTCTGCCTTGAAAAGAGGTTTATTGTACTAGCAGAACATTTGCAATCTGCATTCAAACAAAATTTGACAGGTGCATAAGTATGGGCACCCTTATCATTTTCTTGTTTTAAATACTCCTACCTACTTTTTACTGACTTACTAAAGCACTTTTTTGATTTTGTAACCTCATTGAGCTTTGACCTTCATAGCCAGGTGTATGCAATCATGAGAAAAGCTACTTAAAGTGGCCACTTGCAAGTTGTTCTCCTGTTTGAGTCTCCTCTGAAGAGTGGCATCATGGGCTCCTCAAAACAACTGTCAAATGATCTGAAAACAAAGATTATTCAACATGGTTGTTCAGGGGAAGGATACAAAAAGCTGTCTCAGAGATTTAACCTGTCAGTTTCCACTGTGAGGAACATAGTAAGGAAATGGAAGAACACAGGGACAGTTCTTGTTAAGGACAGAAGTGGCAGGCCAAGAAAAACATCAGAAAGGCAGAGAAGAAGAATGGTGAGATCAGTCAAGGACAATCCTCAGACCACCTCCAGAGAGCTGCAGCATCAACTTGCTGCAGATGGTGTCACTGTGCATCGGTCAACTATACAACGCACTTTGCACAAGGAGAAGCTGTATGGGAGAGTGATGCGAAAGAAGCCGTTTCTGCAAGCACACCACAAACAGAGTCGGCTGAGGGATGCAAAAGCACATGTGGAGAAGCCAATTTCTTTTTGGAAGAAGGTCCTGTGGACTGATGAAACCAAGATTGAGTTGTTTGGTCATACAAAAAGGCGTTATGCATGGCGTCAAAAAAACACAGCATTCCAAGAAAAACACTTGCTACCCACAGTAAAATGTGGTGGAGGTTCCATCATGCTTTGGGGCTGTGTGGCCAATGCCGGCACCGGGAATCTTGTTAAAGTTGAGGGACGCATGGATTCCACTCAGTATCAGCAGATTCTTGACAATAATGTTCAAGAATCAGTGACAAAGTTGAAGTTACGCAGGGGATGGATCTTTCAGCAAGACAATGATCCAAAACACAGCTCCAAATCTACTCAGGCATTCATGCAGAGGAACAATTACAATGTTCTGGAATGGCCATCCCAGTCCCCAGACCTGAAGATCACTGACCATCTGTGGGATCATTGAAGAGGACTGTCCATGCTCGGCGACCATCAAACTTAACTGAACTGGAATTGTTTTGTAAAGAGGAATGGTCAAAAATACCTTCATCCAGGATCCAGGAACTCATTAAAAGCTACAGGAAGCGACTAGAGGAGCAAAAGGAGGATCTACTAAATATTAATGTCACTTTTCTGGTGAGGTGCCCATACTTATGCACCTGTCAAATTTTGTTTGGATGCAGATTGCACATTTTCTGTTAGTTCAATAAACCTCATTTCAAGGCAGAAACATTACTGTGTCCAATAGTTATTAGATATATCAAACTGAAATAGCTGCTGCGAAAACACCAATTTTTATAAAACATTAAGCTTAAGATTAATAGGGGTGCCCAAATTTTTTCATATAACTGTAAATAGGCGAAGTCCGGCTTTGTGGCGCATGAGCAGGAAGAGGCATGCTTTAGGCGAAACCGCTGTCGCTCGTCTTTGTTCCTCCAGGTCTACGTCTTGTTACCCCAATAAAGTTGCTGTCATAAGTTACCAGTGGTGAGTGCCGCTATATTCCACCTTATCTCTTGTCCTTACATGTACTACTATTTTTCAGTTGAGCACCACCTTAGACTGTTTTTTCCTGATAGCTGAACAGATTTAGGCTAAGTGCACACGTTCAGGATTATTTGCGTTTTTTTTCGCGGTAAAAAACGCGTCAAAAATGCATGAATTAAGCATCCTATCATTTAGAATGAATTCCGCAATTTTTGTGCACATGGTGCGTTTTTTTCTGCGAAAAAAACGCATTGCGGAAAATCTAGCAACATGTTCATTAATTTTGCGGAATTCTAGCGTTTTTCCCGCTTTATTATTGACCTAGAAAGTTCAGGGAAAAATCGCGGTAAAAACGCGTCAAATCCGCGCAAAAAACACGCCAAAAACGTGCAAAATCCGCTAAAACCGCACATTTTTACCACGAAAAAAGTCCGTTTTTGCTCAGGAATATTCTGCAAACATTCCTGAACGTGTGCACTTAGCCTTAAAGTGATACTTCCTGTTGAAAAGTATATTGACTTGTGAGCAGTTCCAGCATTTTATACCTCTACATAGGGTGGCGATCAAAAGTTTAGCATTTTTTTTATGTGAATACTTCTCCATCCAATTATGACAATTCTTAAAGTGATACCTTTATTGGCTAACCAGAAAATTATATGTTCGCAAGCTTTCAGAGCGCAGAGGCTCCTTCTTCAGGTAAGATTACATTTAGAAGGAGCCTCTGCGCTCTGAAAGCTAGCGAACATATAATTTTCTGGTTAGCCAATAAAGGTATCACTTTAAGAATGCTCTTGTCATAATTGGACGGAGAAGTATTCACATCGATTTTTCTGGCTAACACGGTACCACAATATAAAGCATTTTTTTAAAAAACTGTGATTCCTTCTGTCTGGCTGTTGTGTTGCCATTCTCCTGGTGATTTTAGTAAACCAAAAGCAAATGGTTGTCAGCTATAAGGATGAAAATTGTGTTTGACATTGTTTCATACCTTTATGTGTTAGTTTTCAACATGTGCTGGGCCAAATGTTTTTGCATATTTTGTCATGAGTAGTCAAATTTTGCATAATTTTTTTTTTTTTTTTTTTCGGTTAAAACATGGCAAAGACAAAGCTAAATGTATCACCAGATGTCAGGAAAAAGCCAAAAAGAGGGAACTATGGAATTCAACTGCTCTAAGACTCAAGTGTCACGTATAATAAAGAAAGAAAAAGAAGATTATGGAACAACCGGCAAACTTAGAAGTGGACGATCACTGAAAACTTTCTTCAAAGTCGATCACATTGTTAAGACAATGTCAGTATCTGATATCCATAAAAGTGCTCCACAGATTTTGCATGAAATGAACGAAGAATATGGGGTCAAAGTGATTCTCCAAACTGTGGGGCGACGGCTAAGAGCAGTAGGGTTCAATGTACAAGTTCCAGGCAAGAAGCCTTTCATCTCTCCAAAGAACCGGAAGGTCCAAATTGAGTTTGCCAAAGAACACAGCCAATGGAAAGAGACAGATTGGTCTAAGGTGTTGTGGTCGGATGAATCCAAGTTCAATCTGTTTGGTAGTGATGGCAAGCACTATATATACCACCCGATTGGAAAACGTAACGATGTAAGTTATCAAACACCTACAGTGAAGCATGGTGGGGGCAATGTCATGGATTGGGGCTGCTTTTCTGCATCTGCCATTGGCACTCTACATGGAATTGATGAAAATATGAATGCTACCATGTACAAGGCTATACTGGAGATTGTAATGCTGCCACATGGTAAAACTAAAGTAGGCAGGGGCTGGAAATTCCAGCAAGACATTGATCCTAAGCACACATTCAGTTTTCTTTAATTAAACGACCTTATCTATCTAAAGCATTTTGGTTAAAATTAAGGTCTTGCATGATGACAACTTCATTCACTTTCAATTCATCGCTAGGAAAATGGCATCACAACAACCAGACAGAAGTTATCACACTTTAAAAAAAATGCAAATGTTTTGGGCGCCATTGTATGCATATACAATATGAAAGTGTCACTTAACACGGATGCTCGTTATTTCCCTTTATTTTATATATACAATTAGTAAGGCCACAAATAGCAAAACTGCTGAAAAAAAATCTGCAGCAAATTAGTAAGAATCTGCAAGTAAACATATTATTGTATAAGATGTTTAACCCCTTAACGACCGCCGATACGCCTTTTAATGGCGGTCATTAAGGGTACTTAAACCACAGCGCCGTTAATTAACGGCGCTGTGGAAAAAGTGAATAGCGCCCCCCAGAGGCGCATTTTCTCCGGGGTCTCAGCTACCTGGGGTAGCCGAGACCCCAGAGAACATGAATCGGGTCGGTTTTTACCGACCCAATGTTGCGATTGCCGTTATTAACCCTATAACGGCGATCGCAACAACAAAAAAAAATCTGATGTGCCATTTAATTTCTCTGTCCTCTGATGTCATCGGACATCAGAGGACAGCGAAAAAGAGTCCCCGATCCCCCCTTGTGGCCCCCAATGTGCCCCTTGTGGCCCGCGGGCCCACCTGCCTCCTCCGGTGGGCGCCGCCATCTTGAATGGCGGGCGCATGCTCAGTGCGCCCGCCGCGATCTGCCGGGGGGGTGGGCAATTTTCTCTGGGGTCTCGGCTGCCGAGGGTAGCCGAGACCCCAGAGAACATGATCCGGGTCGGTAGTTACCCCGGACCCCGGCGACCGCAAAAAAAAAAAAAAAGATTTCTCTCCCCTCTGATGTGATCGCACATCAGAGGGGAGAGAATTAGGGTCTCCAGGTCCCCCGATCGCCCACCCTATACCTCCCAGTGTCCTCCGTCCTCCCGCAGGCCCCAGGATCCCGGCGTCTTCTTCCTGTAAATAAAAATGGCGGGCGCATGCGCAGTGCGCCCGCCGAATCTGCCTGGCGGCAGATTCAAAAAATGTTTCATTCATTCTCATAAAAGTAGATTTTGATCACTGTGATAAACTATCACAGTGATCAAAATAAAAAGAACAGTACATAACCCCCCCCCCTTTATCACCCCCTTAGTTAGGGACATATAATAAAATATAGAAATTATATATTTTTTTCATTTTTCTGTTAGGGTTAGGGTTAAGGCTAGGGTTAGGGTTAGGGTTAGGGTTAGGGCTAGGGTTATAATTGGGGTTAGGGTTAGGCTGGGTTCATACTGCATTATGGCAGTCCGTAAGACGGACTGCGTTACACAGCGGTATAACGCGTTGTAACGCAGTCCGTTAACGCTGCCATTCACCCCCATTTGAGGGCGCATCGCGACGAATGCCGCAAAGCGGCATGCGTTCGCGACGTGCCATCATTCAGTGACGGAGCCTCAGATGCGGGCTGAAGCGTCTGGGCTCTGTCACCGCTAGCACAGATGAATCATCTGCTGATTCCTCTGCGCTAGCGGGAATCATAGAATCATAGAATCATAGAATGGTAGAGTTGGAAGGGACCTCCTGGGTCATCTGGTCCAACCCCCTGCTCAAAGCAGGATTCTCTAAATCATCCCAGACAGATGTCTATCCAGCCTCTGTTTGAAGACTTCCATTGAAGGAGAACTCACCACCTCTTGTGGCAGCCTGTTCCACTCATTGGATAGCGATCGCGTTATGCTATACCGTTACCAGCCCGTCAACGCTATGTGTTGAAAGGCTGGTAAAATGCAAAATGAACCCAGCCTTAGGGTTAGGGTTATAATTAGGGTTGGGGTTACAATTAGGGTTAGGGTTACAATTAGGATTAGGGCTACAATTAGGGTTAGGGTTACAATTAGGGTTGGAATTAGGGTTGGGATTAGGGTTAGGATTAGGGTTGGGATTAGGGTTAGGGGTGTGTTGGGGTTAGGGTAGGAGCTATAATTGAGGGGTTTCCACTATTTAGGCACATCAGGGGGTCTCCAAACATGACGTGGCGTTCAAAAAGTCAAATGGCGCTCCCTCCATTCCGAGCCCTGCCGTGCGCCCAAACAGTGGTTTACCCCAACATATGGGGTATCAGCGCACTCAGGACAAATTGCCCACCAATGTTGGGGTTCTAATTTCTCTTGTTACCCTTGGGAAAATAAAAAATCGCTGGCTAAAAAAATCATTTTTGAGGAAAAAAAATTTTTTTTTATTTTCACGGCTCTGAGTTTATAAATTTCTGTGAAGCACTTTGGGGTTTAAAGTGCTCACCACACATCTAGATAAGTTCCTTAGGGGTCTAGTTTCCAAAATGGGGTCACTTGTGGGGGTTTTCCACTGTTTAGGCACATCTGGGGCACTGCAAACGGAACATGACCCCCATTAACGTCTGCATTCCAAAACGTTATTACTTCCTTTCCAAGCCCTGCTGTGCGCCCAAACAGTTCCCCCACATATTTGGTATCAGCGTACTCAGGACAAATTGGACAACAACTTTTGGGGTCCAATTTCCTTGTGAAAAATCAAAAATTTGGGACTAAAAAATCATTTTTGTGGAAAATTGTTTTTTTTTTTTCACACCCAGGCATTATAAACTTTTGTGAAACACTTGGGGGTTCAAAGTGCTCACCACAGATCTAGATAAGTTACTTAGGGGGTCTAGTTTCCAAAATGGGGTCACTTGTGGGGGTTTTCCACTGTTTAGTCACATCTGGGGCACTGCAAACGGAACATGACCCCCGTCAACGTCTGTATTCCAAAACTTTATTACTTCCTCTCCAAGCCCTGCCGTGCGCCCAGTTTCCCCCCCCCACATATTTGGTATCAGCGTACTCAGGACAAATTGGACAACAACTTTTAGGGTCCAATTTCCTTGTGAAACATAAAAAATTTGGGACTAAAAAATCATTTTTGTGGAAAATTGTTTTTTTCTTTTTTTCACACCCAGGCATTATAAACTTTTGTGAAACACTTGGGGGTTCAAAGTGCTCACAACAGATCTAGATAAGTTCCACAGGGGCTCTAGTTTCCAAAATGGTGTCACTTGTGGGGGGTTTCCACTGTTTAGGCGCATCAGGGGCTCTCCAAACACGACATGGTGTCCAATCTCAATTCCTGCCAATTTTGGTTTGAAAAAGTCAAACGGCGCTGCTTCTATTCCAAGCCCTGCCGTGCGCCCAAACAGTGGTCCCCCCCATATATGGGGTATCAGCATACTCAGGACAAATTGGACAACAACTTTTGTGGTCTAATTTCTCCTGTTACCCTTGGGAAAATAAAAAATTGGGGACTAAACGATCAGGTTTGTGGAAAAAATATGATTTTTTATTTTCACGCCTGGGCGTTATAAACTTCTGTGAAGCACTTGAGGGTTCAAAGTGCTCACCACACATCTAGATAAGTTCCTTAGGGGGTATAGTTTCCAAAATGTGGTCACTTGTGGGGTGTTTCCACTGTTTAGACACATCAGGGCCTCTACAAATGCGACATGACGCCCGCAGACCATTCCATCAAAGTCTGCAATTCAAAACGCCACTACTTCCCTTCCGAGCCCCGATGTGTGCCCATACAGTAGTTTTCTCCCACATATGGGGTATCAGCGTACTCAGGACAAATTGGACAACAACTTTTGGGGTCCGATTTCTCCTGTTACCCTTGGGAAAATAAAAAATTGGGGACTAAACGATCAGGTTTGTGGAAAAAATATGATTTTTTATTTTCATGCCCGGGTGTTATAAACTTCTGTGAAGCACTTGGGGGTTCAAAGTGCTCACCACACATCTAGATAAGTTCCTTAGGGGGTATAGTTTCCAAAATGGGGTCACTTGTGGGGGGTTTCCACTGTTTAGACACATCAGGGCCTCTACAAATGCGACATGGCGTCCAGCCAATTCTGCGTTGAAAAAGTCAAACGGAGCTCCTTCCCTTGCGACCTCTGCCGTGCGCCCAAAAAGTGGTTTACCCCAACATATGGGGTATCGGCATGCTCAGGACAAATTGCACAAAAAATTTTTGGGGTCTTGTTACCCTTGGGAAAATAAAAATTGGGGTGAAAGGATCATTTTTGTGGAAAAAAAAATGATTTTTTATTTTCACGGCTCTACGTTATAAACTTGTGTGAATCACTTGGAAGTTTAAAGTGCTCACCACACATCTAGATAAGTTCCTTAAGGGGTCTAGTTTCCAAAATGGGGTCACTTGTTGGGGGTTTCCACTGTTTAGGCACATCAGGGGCTCTCTAAAGAGACATGGCATCCAGCCAATTCTGCGTTGAAAAAGTCAAACGGCGCTCCTTCCCTTGCGACCTCTGCCGTGCGCCCAAAAAGTGGTTTACCCCCACATATGGGGTATCAGCATGCTGTACTGCAGCATTTGTTCAGCTCTGCTGTGGAGGTATTGTGCTGTACTGCGGTATTTGTTTTTCTCTGCTGGGGAGGTATTGTGTTGTACTATGGTATTTGTTTAGCTCTGCTGTAAAGGTATCATGCTCTACTGCGGTATTTTTCACCTCTGTTGGGTAGGTAATGTGTTGTACTGTGGTATTTCTTTAGCTCTGCTTGGGAGATTTCATGCTGTACTGCGGTATTTATTCAGCTCTGCCTGTGGAGGTATCGAGCTGTACTGTGGTATTTATTTAGCTCTGCTGGTGAAGTATCATGCTGTACTGTGGTATTTGTTCAGCTTCACTGGGGAGGTGCTTTTCTGTGCTGTGGTATTTGTTCAGATCTGCTGGTGAGGTATCGGGCTGTACTGTGGTATTTGTTTATCTATGCTGTGGAGGTATCATGCTATACTGCAGTATTTTTCAGCTCTTCTGGGGAGGTATTGTGCTCTCCTGAGGTATTTGTTCAGCTCAGTAGTGTAGGTATCGTGCTGTATTGTGGTATTTATCACTGTTGGAGGTAATACAGATGCTGCATGGGAACATTTATTCAGTAGTGATACCTGGCATCACACCGATGCTCTAATGAGGTTCAACCGGATAAAATGATAAATAAAACAAGCCTTCAGTTGAAATCTTTCATTCAAAAGACAGGTGTAACCTGGGGCCTGCAAGATATCCTAGTCATTAATAGTAATTACTGAAAATATTGATGTAGATTGATGAAACCACGGTTAGGACCAATCTCTATATGAATAACTTTGTGAACAGGTCTGAAAATAACGTGTCGTCTTAGCGGAAGATGCAAAACTTTATAGGATAATAAATACTGAGATTGATGACAAAGTGGTAGAAGCATTCAAATGCCTGCTTGCAATCAAGCTAAAACAGGCAGGCTGAGCGTTACACATTGGGGGAACCCACTGACCACCACTGCCGCTACCATACTGCAGCAACCATATGACAACAATACGTTGCCACATTCTCTTTAACACAGCACAGGCAACCAATTCTAGTTGAACACTAATACCTGCCTGTTTTAGCTTGATTACAAGTAGGAATTTGAATGCTTCTGGATCACCCGCCAGGGCAGTGGGGTACTTGGTACCGGGGCCGCTTCTTAAAGGGGAAGTGTCACAGCGGCAGTGACCTGGTCCGTGGCCCTGGCCGTCCAATGAAAGGGGTATATTTACAAGGGATGATAGAGTTTGTAATAAAGTGTTCGTGATGCCACCTGTGGTTTCTGGTTAGAAGTAACCAGCGCTGCAGTGCAGATCCTCTTGGACTGGTGGTGATGCAGCAGAGTTGGTGTAGCTCTCCACAGGCAGAGTTTAGTCCCAGGGAAGATGTAAGATGTAGAGAATGGTAATGTTGGTAGATGTTGCAGTTTTGGATTGGTGACGCAGGAATGATTAGAGGACACCGCTGAGTGCAGTTTCCAAAGCTTTACTCACAGTTCTGGCTGCAGCACAGATGCCCGCTTGGTACCTTGTCCTCCAGGTGAGGGGCTCAGCAAACTCCCAGGTAGTTCAGAATCCACCTTTCCAGGACTCCTTTTAATATGTTCCTTTCTCAGTCGTCTCACAGTGCTGACTTTCCACCTTTCCTTCCTGTCCAACACCTCGCAGTTTTTCCAAGCCAAAACGTTATTACTTCCTTTCCAAGCCCTGCTGTGCGCCCAAACAGTTCCCCCACATATTTGGTATCAGCGTACTCAGGACAAATTGGACAACAACTTTTGGGGTCCAATTTCCTTGTGAAAAATCAAAAATTTGGGACTAAAAAATCATTTTTGTGGAAAATTGTTTTTTTTTTTTCACACCCAGGCATTATAAACTTTTGTGAAACACTTGGGGGTTCAAAGTGCTCACCACAGATCTAGATAAGTTACTTAGGGGGTCTAGTTTCCAAAATGGGGTCACTTGTGGGGGTTTTCCACTGTTTAGTCACATCTGGGGCACTGCAAATGGAATATGACCCCCGTCAACGTCTGTATTCCAAAACTTTATTACTTCCTTTCCAAGCCCTGCCGTGCGCCCAAACAGTTTCCCCCCCCCACATATTTGGTATCAGCGTACTCAGGACAAATTGGACAACAACTTTTAGGGTCCAATTTCCTTGTGAAACATAAAAAATTTGGGACTAAAAAATCATTTTTGTGGAAAATTGTTTTTTTCTTTTTTTCACACCCAGGCATTATAAACTTTTGTGAAACACTTGGGGGTTCAAAGTGCTCACAACAGATCTAGATAAGTTCCACAGGGGGTCTAGTTTCCAAAATGGTGTCACTTGTGGGGGTTTCCACTGTTTAGGCGCATCAGGGGCTCTCCAAACGCGACATGGTGTCCAATCTCAATTCCTGCCAATTTTGGTTTGAAAAAGTCAAACGGCGCTGCTTCTATTCCAAGCCCTGCCGTGCGCCCAAACAGTGGTCCCCCCCATGGGGTATCAGCATACTCAGGACAAATTGGACAACAACTTTTGTGGTCTAATTTCTCCTGTTACCCTTGGGAAAATAAAAAATTGGGGACTAAACGATCAGGTTTGTGGAAAAAATATGATTTTTTATTTTCACGCCCGGGCGTTATAAACTTCTGTGAAGCACTTGAGGGTTCAAAGTGCTCACCACACATCTAGATAAGTTCCTTAGGGGGTATAGTTTCCAAAATGGGGTCACTTGTGGGGGGTTTCCACTGTTTAGACACATCAGGGCCTCTACAAATGCGACATGGCGTCCAGCCAATTCTGCGTTGAAAAAGTCAAACGGAGCTCCTTCCCTTGCGACCTCTGCCGTGCGCCCAAAAAGTGGTTTACCCCAACATATGGGGTATCAGCATGCTCAGGACAAATTGCACAAAAAACTTTTGGGGTCTTGTTACCCTTGGTGTAAGGTTCTGTGTACATGTTCCTGAAACTCAGTTTGTTCGTCAGCCATTTTACTTTCTGTCTTGCTGCAGCTATCTTGCCTCAGTCAAAATGGAGTTTCCAGCTTGCATGTTCCCGCCCTGATTCTCTCCTTTTGCTTCTTAAGCAGCCACAGCTGAGCAATCAGTGCTTCAGAACCTAGCCTGCAGTGAACCTGTGACCTGACTCCTAAAGCCTTGGACCTTGTACTCCAGCTATTCCTACTGAGGAACTCTGAAGCACTTGTGGACTCTGAACCCTGCTCTTTGAAAGACCCACGTTTGCATGGACTTACGGTAACAGAGAAGAAGATCCTGAACCTGTTGTGGAGAGTGATTGCTGAGCTTAGATTACTCTGGCCTGCTGTGTCTCCTGCTTCTGTGTCTGCAAACTGTGTGACTATTTTTGCCAACTTGTATGAAGTAATACAAGACTTTCTATATTAAACCTGTGTCTCATGTATTTTCATCGCACCCAAGCACAAGACGCTATATGAACTGTACTACATACATTACAAGATTCTGAAGCCAAAACGTTAGTGTCTGCTGGGTCTGGAAAGGCTGTGTCTGCTGTAACTGTGGATATCGGATGTCCGGTTGTACTTTCTGTGATGACAGTGGTTGTGACTTCTCACAACCATTCCAGGTGAGCAATTCCCTTAAGTGTTTTTTTTTTCTGCAGTGTTACCACAGGTAAACACTATTGTTTTGTTTTTTTTTCTCTTTTCTCTTTTTTGTCTGCTGTAACTGTGGATATCAGATGTCCGGGTGAACTTTCTGTGATGATAGTGGTTGTGACTTCTCACAACCATTCCAGGTGAGCAGTTCCCTTAATTTTTTTTTCTCTCTGCAGTGTTACCACAGGTAAACACTATTGTTTTTTTTTTCTCCTCTCCTCTTCTTCCAGTACTCCTGTCTTAAAAGATCTGGAAAATGGAGGCCCGCATAAAGGAACTTTGCAGAGTGACTGATAATATCCTTGCAGATTTGCAGAATATAAAGACCCGTTTTTCAAGCCTACAGGACCTCACTAATCACAATTTGCAAGTGTTTGGACAGACTGCCCAGGATTTGCGAGCCAGGATTGAGGTTCTAGAAGAGCGAGTCCAGGCTCCTGCCGTAGCCCCGAGTTCTGGGATTCCCAAGTTGCCCCCTTTTCGTTTTGGCGGTGAACGTGAGAAATTCAGGGGATTTATTAATCAATGCAATCTTTTTTTTTCTGCACATGCTTCACAATTTCCCACTGAACGATCTAAGGTGCTTACTATAATTATGTTGCTTACCAACAAGGCTTTGATGTGGGCAAACCCTCTGATTGAGACTGAGGATGATTGTTTGAATCACCTTGATGCTTTTATTTCAGCCATGGGGCAGGTGTTTGATGACCCCAATCGAGGTGCAACAGCTGAAGCAGCCATGTTAGCTTTGCGCCAAGGTAAGCACTCGGTAGCTGAATATGCCTTGGATTTCAGGAGATGGGCCCTTGATACCACCTGGGACAGTTCCGACAAAAAATCTATTTTTCGAAAGGGGTTATCTCCACTGATTAAGAATGAACTTGCTCGTGCCGATCCTCCCACTGCGTTAGGTGACTTTATTAACTACTGCATCCGTATTGATACTGTCATGTGTGCATCGCCACGAAGATCGTCGCGGTTGCACATTCTGACTTCTCACAGCTGAGTTGCTGTTTCTTTGTGTTTGGCAGTTAGGGAGTTAATTCTGTCTGTGCTCAGTTCTGGGACTGGGTGCAGTTTTCCCGGCTGCAATTAATTATTTGTTGATTGGTTTCCTTTAAATCTCTGGTTTTCTGTTTTGGGAGTTGCCAGTGAAATTCTTCATGCAGACCACAGATAGGATTGTATCTGTATAGACTTAAGTTAAAGAGCTCCTTAGTTGTTTTAAGCTCACCTTGCTTAGAGTTTAATATCCCAGATCATTTATGTTCCTTCTGTGTTTGAGTGTGTATGCAAGTCTGTGTTTTCTCCAGTCTGTCTTATATGTCTAATCTGTGTATTTAGCAGAGATCAGCCCATATCCCTTTGGTGGTAATCAGAATCCTTCTTAGGACTGATTACAGGGTTCAGGGACTGATAGGAGACAGGGTTAGGCTGGAGACTTGGACCTCTGAACCATTATCAGTACCTCCAAGGTGAGGGATTAGTTAGGACCCCAGTTTAGGGTCAGGTTAGACCCCCGGTCCTCCTCTTTCCTGTGACAGTGTATCAAGTCCTCAAGATTAACCCTGAGTTCAACGGATATCGTGTCAGGTAAATCTATTCTATATTACATGCTGATGTTGCTAATCTATATGTTGTATAGAGTGTTGTTCTTTTAAGAATAGTTTACTGACATCGTACACATATCATAAGACCGCGTGACATTTTCACTGGCCACTAAAATTATTCCCAGTTGCCATGGATCCAGTAGCCCAGCTGGCTCTGCAGTTGCAGGGATTATCCATGGAGCTGACGGACATTAAGTCCAAAGTTTTGTCTCCCTCGGAGCAAACCAGATTTGAACCTAAAGTAGCTCTCCCGGACAGGTTCACTGGTGGGCGAGACAAATTTTTTACCTTCAGGGAAGCATGTAAATTGTATTTTCGGCTTCGGCCTCGATCATCAGGGAGTGAAGAGTAGAGAGTGGGAATTGTTATCTCGCTCCTACAAGGGGACCCTCAATCCTGGGCCTTCTCCCTTCCTCCGGGATCCCCGGCTCTACAGTCAGTAGATCGGTTTTTTACTGCCCTGGGTTTGGTATATGATGACCCAGATCGGGTCTCTCTTGCTGAGACAAAATTACGTAAGATACAGCAGGGAGATCGTCCGGCGGAGGAATTTGCTTCTGAGTTCCGTAGATGGGCCACAGATACTCTGTGGAATGACCCAGCTCTTAGGAGCCAGTTTTGTCATGGGCTTTCTGACAAATTAAAGGACGTTTTGGCTCAGTATGATTCTCCTCCATCACTGGAGGCTGCTATGGCCCTAGCTATCCGTACTGATAGACGGCTCCGGGAGAGGTGCGAGGTAACTCCGCCCCCTGTTGTTACTCCACCTACTACTAAAGTCCCTTATGTTGAGGTTCCCCTTGTCTGTTCGGAGGAGCCTATGCAGTTGGGAGGGACATCATTTCGTAGGAGGGGATTGGCGGCACGCCGCAGGACTAGAAGGTGTTTCTTCTGCGAGAAAGAGGGACATTTAGTTGGGGGATGTCCATCCCGTGCCTTGTTGAGCAAAAAGTCGCCGGAAAACTGTTAATCCCAGGTTGTGTGGTGGACGACAACCTGGAGTATGTATTTCGTCCGCTAGTTCTTCTCAGTTCCTTGTACCAGTGGAGGTGGTGGTTGGTACGAGAGTGGAGAGATTTTCTGTTCTTCTTGATATTGGGTCCGGGGCTAATCTGGTTGACGCTCAGTTTGCTCAGGCTCAAGGTATACATCTGAGTGTATTGGTCAAACCGATCCCTATATTCTCCATTGACGCCAGGCCTCTTGGCCAAGGTAGCTTTGTTCATGAGGTTCATAACATTGACCTTCAGGTAGGGGCAATACATAGGGAACTATTATCTTGTTATGTGTTGGAGGGTCTACCTACTCCATTGTGTTGGGACTTCCTCGGTTGGTTAAACATAACCCTGTGATTAATTGGCAGTCCAGAGAGATAAGCCAATGGGGTGAGTTTTGCAAAAGTAACTGCATGAACACAGTCATCAGTGCGGTCGTGCCTAGTACTTTGCCTCCTTTTTTGGAGGACTTTGGGGATGTGTTCTCTGAGGAGGGGTGTCAGGAGTTGCCTCCTCATCGCGTGTATGACTGCTCTATTAATTTACTTCCTGATGCTAAGTTACCTAAAGCTAGGTTATATAACCTTTCTGGTCCTGAGAGGCAGGCTATGAAAGATTATATTTCGGAAAGTCTGGCCAAAGGGCATATTAGACCTTCATCTTCCCCAGTGGCCGCGGGGTTCTTCTTTGTGAAGAAAAAAGATGGAGGCCTACGCCCTTGCTTGGATTTCCGCGAACTTAATCGGATTACTGTTCGAGATCCGTATCCACTCCCTCTGATTCCTGATCTCTTCAATCAAATTGTTGGCGCCAAATGGTTCTCTAAATTGGATCTCAGGGGGGCGTATAATCTGATTAGGATAAAAGAGGGGGATGAGTGGAAAACGGCGTTTAACACGCCGGAGGGACATTATGAGAACCTTGTCATGCCTTTTGGTCTGACTACTGCACCAGCTGTATTCCAACATTTTGTTAATGACATTTTTCGTCACCTTGTGGGGCTGTTTGTGGTCGTATATTTGGATGACATTTTAATTTACTCACCAGATCTTGTGTCTCACCAGGAGCATGTGAGACAGGTGTTGCAGATCTTGCGAGACAATAAACTATACGCCAAACTGGAAAAGTGTGTATTCGCCGTACAGGAACTTCAGTTTTTGGGTTTCTTGGTGTCAGCCTCCGGTTTCCGTATGGACCCTGAAAAGGTGAGAGCAGTGCTTGAATGGGATCAGCCAGAGGATCTTAAGGCTCTGCAGCGTTTTCTGGGGTTTGCTAACTACTACCGGAAATTTATTTGTAATTTCTCATCTGTTGTCAAACCTCTCACTGACATGACAAGAAAAGGGACGGATTTTTCTAAATGGTCGGACAAAGCTTGCCAAGCTTTTTCCTCTTTGAAAAAATGTTTTGCTTCGGCACCCGTTCTCATCCAACCAGATGCATCACAGCCGTTCGTTGTGGAGGTGGACGCGTCTGACGTAGGGGTGGGTGCAATATTGTCCCAGGGTCCGTCCCCTGGTAAATGGCATCCGTGCGCTTTCTTTTCTAAAAAATTGTCGTCCGCCGAAAGGAATTATGATATCGGCAATAGGGAACTTTTGGCCATTAAGTTGGCTTTTGAAGAATGGCGTCACTTTTTGGAGGGGGCAGTCCACCCGGTCACCGTCATTACTGATCACAAGAACCTGCTGTATTTGGAATCTGCTAAGCGTCTGAATTCCAGACAAGCTCGATGGTCGTTGTTTTTTACCAGGTTTAATTTTGTTGTCACTTATCGCCCTGGATCTAAGAATGTTAAGGCGGAGGCCTTGTCTCGCAGTTTCCCAGGGGCCGGGAAAATGGATGACCCGATTCCTATCCTTCAGGAGGGGGTGGTAGTGTCGGCTGTATGTTCTGAGCTTGAGGAGGAGGTATTAGAGGTTCAGGGGGACGCCCCTGCAGGACCTCCAGGGAGACTGTTTGTCCCAAATCAGTTGAGACAAAAGGTTATTGAGGCACATCATAATTCTGCTTTAGCAGGACATTCAGGGAGTAAGGCTACTTTAGATCTCCTTTCTCGCCGGTTTTGGTGGCCTAACGTTAATAAAGATGTTTTAACTTTTGTCGCGTCCTGTGGGGTTTGTGCTCGCTCTAAGACCCCTCATACCCGTCCGTCTGGGACCCTCTTACCCTTGAAACTTCCGGAGCGTCCATGGACTCATTTGTCTATGGACTTCATCACGGACCTTCCTCAGTCGTCAGGGAAGACTGTCATACTGGTGGTTGTTGACAGGTTCAGTAAGATGGCACATTTCATTGCTCTTCCTGCCCTCCCTAATGCTAAAACTCTGGCGCAGGTGTTCATTGGGGAGATTGTGAGACTTCATGGGTTGCCTTCTGATGTGGTGTCAGATAGGGGGTCTCAGTTTGTGTCCAAGTTTTGGAGGGCATTTTGTTTACGTTGGGGGATGCAATTGTCATTTTCCTCGGCTTTTCATCCGCAGACCAATGGTCAGACAGAGCGTCTGAATCAAAGCCTAGAGACTTATCTTCGGTGTTTTGTCTCAGAGAACCAGGAGGACTGGTCTTCTTTCTTGCCTCTGGCAGAGTTCGCTCTTAACAACAGGCGGAGCGAGTCCACTGGTAAGTCCCCGTTTTTTGGGCATATGGTTTTCATTCCCAGTTTTGTACTTTCAATGGGGGGGTCCTTCTGGGGTTCCTGAGGAGGAGCGTTTCTCGTCGTCACTTGCTTCAGTGTGGAGAGGTGTATTGAATAATCTGAGTGCTATGGGGAACCGTTATAAACGTATGGCTGATAGGAGGAGAGTTTCTGGTCCAGATCTTAATGTGAACGATCTGGTATGGTTGTCTACCAGGAATATAAAACTTAAAGTTCCCTCCTGGAAGCTGGGCCCCAGATTCATCGGGCCGTACAGGATCAGTTCCATAATTAATCCTGTGGCATTTCGTCTGGACCTCCCTCCTACGTTTAAAATCCACAATGTGTTCCACAAGTCATTACTTAAGAGGTACGTGGCACCAGTCATACCATCACCTCTACCTCCTCCTCCAGTGGTGGTCAATGGTAACTTGGAGTTTCAAGTGTCAAAGATCATTGACTCACGTCTGAATCGCCGGTCCCTTCAGTACTTGGTGCATTGGAAGGGGTATGGTCCAGAGGAGAGGACGTGGGTTCCTGCGTCTGACATTAACGCAGATCGTTTGGTGCGGACCTTCCACAGAACTCACCCGGGCAAACCTGGCCCTGAGGGTCCGGAGGCCCCTCGTAGAAGGGGGGTACTGTCATGTGTGCATCGCCACGAAGATCGTCGCGGTTGCACATTCTGACTTCTCACAGCTGAGTTGCTGTTTCTTTGTGTTTGGCAGTTAGGGAGTTAATTCTGTCTGTGCTCAGTTCTGGGACTGGGTGCAGTTTCTCCCGGCTGCAATTAATTATTTGTTGATTGGTTTCCTTTAAATCTCTGGTTTTCTGTTTTGGGAGTTGCCAGTGAAATTCTTCATGCAGACCACAGATAGGATTGTATCTGTATAGACTTAAGTTAAAGAGCTCCTTAGTTGTTTTAAGCTCACCTTGCTTAGAGTTTAATATCCCAGATCATTTATGTTCCTTCTGTGTTTGAGTGTGTATGCAAGTCTGTGTTTTCTCCAGTCTGTCTTATATGTCTAATCTGTGTATTTAGCAGAGATCAGCCCATATCCCTTTGGTGGTAATTAGAGTTGAGCGATACTTTCCGATATCCAAAAGTATCGGAATCGGAATGGTATCGCCGATACTCGAAAAATATCGGCGATACCCGATACCGATACCGGAAATACAATGTAAGTCTATGGGAACAAAATATCGGAATTAAAAAAAACCCATTCTTGCCTTGTTGGTTAATTGTACATGAAGGAAAACAACAAAGAGTAATGTAGAATGTATTGGGGAAGGTTGAGGAGACATTAAAGGCATAGATGTTTAACCCAATCAAATGGAATAGCATAAATATTTTTTTTTTTAAAGATGTTCGGATTGACGAAGAAATTGACAATGTTGTTCACGTTTTTTCTATTTTGGCAAATATGTATATTTCACAACTTCCATGCTTTTCACCTTTTTAACTTTTGACACACTTTCTCCTTCATAATCTTCAGCAGCATCATCTTTTTCATCAAATTATTCTTCATCTTCACCTTCTTTATCTTCTTCTTAAACTTCTTGTTATTCATCTTTTTGTTAACATTACTCATATTCTTCTTATTAAACTATTATTCTAATTCATATTGTACTTCATCTTCTTCATCATATTCTTATTTGTGACAGAGAATCCTGTACTTGTAATCTGTCAAAGTATGAATTTTTCATTCTTCCGTTCTTGCTGTCACAAAAGATTTAAATTACAACAGTATTTGTCCGTGTTCAGTTTAGCCTGCAGCAGCATCAGGCATTTTCCAGGGGCACCACGAGGAGGAACGGACTCACCCCCATACACTGCTTAGTCTTCTTCTGCTTATAATTTAGAGCATATATTTTGCTCTTCATTTTGGTCTTATACTTAATGTTCTTCTGCTTTTTGATCTTCTGCTTATTGTTCTTCTGTGTCTTGTTCTGTATCTTGTAGTTTGTCTTAACCTTCTTTGTCCTGTTGGTGATGGTACAAAAGCCAATGGAAGTAACGAGGACCAGCTGACTGTGCTGGAACCCGGAGGGTTAGCAGAAGGAAAAGAGCCAATGGCACAACCGAGGACCAGCTGACGTTACTGGGACACGGTTACTAAGCAGGAGGTACCTGTGCTCCAAAGCACTACCAAGGACCAGCAGACGTTGCTGGAACTCGGATACCGACATGGAGGCACCTAGGCCAAAGGCACTGCGGAGAACCAGCTGACGGTACTGGAACCCGGATGGGTAGCAGAAGGTACAAGAGCCAATGAAAGTAACGAGGACCAGCTGACTGTGCTGGAACCCGGAGGGTTAGCAGAAGGAAAAGAGCCAATGGCACAACCGAGGACCAGCTGACGTTACTGGGACACGGTTACTAAGCAGGAGGTACCTGTGCTCCAAAGCACTACCAAGGACCAGCAGACGTTGCTGGAACTCGGATACCGACATGGAGGCACCTAGGCCAAAGGCACTGCGGAGAGCCAGCTGACGGTACTGGAACCCGGATGGGTAGCAGAAGGTACAAGAGCCAATGAAAGTAACGAGGACCAGCTGACTGTGCTGGAACCCGGAGGGTTAGCAGAAGGAAAAGAGCCAATGGCACAACCGAGGACCAGCTGACGTTACTGGGACACGGTTACTAAGCAGGAGGTACCTGTGCTCCAAAGCACTACCAAGGACCAGCAGACGTTGCTGGAATTCGGATACCGACATGGAGGCACCTAGGCCAAAGGCACTGCGGAGAACCAGCTGACGGTACTGGAACCCGGATGGGTAGCAGAAGGTACCCATGAAATAAAGTGAGGCAGCAGGACTTTTTGCCGTTAACACGCAGGGAACAGTGACATTACTGAACCCGTAACCAGGAGCAAGTGTAGACTGTGTAAAGCACTGAACAAGGCGGTGTAACCGTGAAGCGTGGTGTGTCCAAAGATGAGAACACAACAGGGATGGGGAACCAGGATGACAGACGTGTGGGCAGACGTTCGTCAGCAGGGGACAGCTGACATTATGAACCAGTAACACGGGCAGTGTTAACGTGCAAAGCACTTCGGAGAACAAGGCGGTGTTGTAACCAGGGATGAGACGAACAGTGGAGGCACAGGACTTTGCGTCACACAGCAGGGAACAGCTGCATTACGAACCCAGTAACACAGGAGCAAGTGTAACTGTGCTAACAGCACTTCCGAGAAACAACGGCGGTGTTGTACCCAGGATGAGAAAGAGAACATGGGCAGCACCAGGGACAGCTGACTTACTTGGACAACGTTCACTAAGCCAGGAGGAACAGGTGACATTCACGAAAGCACCCCAGTAACACAGGAGCAAGGTACTGTGCTAACAGGCAATTCGAGAAATGCGTACTGGAGAGACCAGGCCAAGGACTGCGTCACAGCAGGGAACAGCTGACGTACTGGTAACACCGGCATGGATTAAAGCATGAGAAGGCGGTGAACCCAGGGATGAAAGAGAACTGGAGGCAGCAGGACTTTTTGCCGTTCACACAGCAGGGGAACAGCTGACATTACTGAACCCCAGTAACACAGGAGCATATGTGCTAAGATTCGGACAACTGCGTTGACCATGAGAACTAGCACAGGATTGCCGAGAACAACAGCTGACTGTACTGGTAACCCAGGGATGGAAGTAGAGGAGACCCTGGAAAAAGGTGAGGCAGCAGGACTTTGCGTAACAGCAGGAACAGCTGACATTACTGAACCCAGTAACACAGGAGCAAGTGTAGACTGTGCTAACAGCATTCCGAGAAACAACTGGCGGTGTTGTAACCAGGATGAAAGAGACAGGTGGAGGCAGCAGGACTTTGCCGTTCACACAGCAGGGAACAGCTGACATTACTGAACCCCAGTAACACAGGAGCAAGTGTAGACTGTGCTAACAGCACTTCCGAGAAACAACTGGCGGTGTTGTAACCCAGGGATGAGAAAGAACAGGGTGGAGGCAGCAGGACTTTTTGCCGTTCACACAGCAGGGGAACAGCTGACATTACTGAACCCCAGTAACACAGGAGCAAGTGTAGACTGTGCTAACAGCACTTCCGAGAAACAACTGGCGGTGTTGTAACCCAGGGATGAGAAGAGAACAGGGTGGAGGCAGCAGGACTTTTTGCCGTTCACACAGCAGGGGAACAGCTGACATTACTGAACCCAGTAACACAGGAGCAAGTGTAGACTGTGCTAACAGCACTTCCGAGAAACAACTGGCGGTGTTGTAACCCAGGATGAGAAGAGAACAGGGTGGAGGCAGCAGGACTTTTTGCCGTTCACACAGCAGGGGAACAGCTGACATTACTGAACCCCAGTAACACAGGAGCAAGTGTAACTGTGCTAACAGCACTTCCGAGAAACAACTGGCGGTGTTGTAACCCAGGATGAGAAAGAACAGGGTGGAGGCAGCAGGACTTTTTGCCGTTCACACAGCAGGGGAACAGCTGACATTACTAACCCAGTAACACAGGAGCAAGTGTAGACTGTGCTAACAGCATTCCGAGAAACAACTGGCGGTGTTGTAACCCAGGGATGAGAAGAGAACAGGGTGGAGGCAGCAGGACTTTTTGCCGTTCACACAGCAGGGAACAGCTGACATTACTGAACCCCAGTAACACAGGAGCAAGTGTAGACTGTGCTAACAGCACTTCCGAGAAACAACTGGCGGTGTTGTAACCCAGGGATGAGAAGAGAACAGGGTGGAGGCAGCAGACTTTTGCCGTTCACACAGCAGGGGAACAGCTGACATTACTGAACCCCAGTAACACAGGACAAGTGTAGACTGTGCTAACAGCACTTCCGAGAAACAACTGGCGGTGTTGTAACCCAGGGATGAAAGAGAACAGGTGGAGCAGCAGGACTTTTTGCCGTTCACACAGCAGGGGAACAGCTGACATTACTGAACCCAGTAACACAGGAGCAAGTGTAGACTGTGCTAACAGCACTTCCGAGAAACAACTGGCGGTGTTGTAACCCAGGGATGAGAAGAGAACAGGTGGAGGCAGCAGGACTTTTTGCCGTTCACACAGCAGGGGAACAGCTGACATTACTGAACCCCAGTAACACAGGAGCAAGTGTAGACTGTGCTAACAGCACTTCCGAGAAACAACTGGCGGTGTTGTAACCCAGGGATGAGAAGAGAACAGGGTGGAGGCAGCAGGACTGTTTTGCCGTTCACACAGCAGGGAACAGCTGACATTACTGAACCCCAGTAACACAGGAGCAAGTGTAGACTGTGCTAACAGCACTTCCGAGAAACAACTGGCGGTGTTGTAACCCAGGGATGAGAAGAGAACAGGGTGGAGGCAGCAGGACTTTTTGCCGTTCACACAGCAGGGAACAGCTGACATTACTGAACCCCAGTAACACAGGAGCAAGTGTAGACTGTGCTAACAGCACTTCCGAGAAACAACTGGCGGTGTTGTAACCCAGGATGAGAAGAGAACAGGGTGGAGGCAGCAGGACTTTTGCCGTTCACACAGCAGGGGAACAGCTGACATTACTGAACCCCAGTAACACAGGAGCAAGTGTAGACTGTGCTAACAGCACTTCCGAGAAACAACTGGCGGTGTTGTAACCCAGGGATGAGAAGAGAACAGGGTGGAGGCAGCAGACTTTTTGCCGTTCACACAGCAGGGGAACAGCTGACATTACTGAACCCCAGTAACACAGGAGCAAGTGTAGACTGTGCAACAGCACTTCCGAGAAACAACTGGCGGTGTTGTAACCCAGGGATGAGAAAAACAGGGTGGAGGCAGCAGACTTTTGCCGTCACACAGCAGGGAACAGCTGACATTACTAACCCAGTAACACGGAGCAAGTGTAACTGTGCTAACAGCACTCCGAGAAACAACTGCGGTGTTGTAACCCAGGGATGAGAAGAGAACAGGGTGGAGGCAGCAGGACTTTTGCTACACGGGAACAGCGATTCTGAACCAAACGACAATGATGCACAACTCGAGAACATCGGTTGTAACAGGATAAGAGACGGGTGAGGCAGGCTTTGCCGTTCACACGCAGGGAAATGAATATGAACCGAACAGAAATGTGACTTCTAACGCATTCGAGAACAGCGGTGTTGTAACAGGATGAGAAGACAGGGAGCAGCAGATTTGCGTTCACACAGAGGAACTACATATGACCAGTAACACAGGAGCAGTGTACTGTCTAAGCCTTCGGAAACAACTGGTTTACAGGTGAAAGAACAGGTGGGCAGAACTTTGCGTTCACACGCAGGGAACAGTGACATTACGAACCCTAAAACGTAGACGTCACACACTTCGAGAACAATGCGTGTTGTAACGTGAGACAGGTGAGGCCAGC
>JARQOD010000002.1:5013250-5067774 GCA_033576555.1 Oophaga sylvatica
GGGAACGCACTAACCTGCTGCTGTCGCTGCTCCCAGTCGTTTTCTATCGCTGACAGTTGGGTCTCCTCCGGTGTCCCTACCGGGGAACTGTAATCTGCTGCAGCCTCTTGGCCTAGCTGGCACTCCGGAACAGGCAGGACCTCCTCAGCCTCCTTCTCTTCCACCGCTCCATCGGTGGGGTCAGGTACAGCTCTTTTGGGGGCGGCCTCCGGTTTTCCTTCAGCTTTCTTCAGCAGGGACATAGGAAAGTCAGGTGATGGCGTTATGCCTGTGGGAGAGAGCACTGCGTCCCACAGCAGCCGCTGTGTCTGGGCACGCCAGCGTCTCCGGTCTCCTCCATGTCTGCCTGGCTCTGTATCAATTTCTTAAGCGCTGCATTCTCCTCCTTGCACTCCAGCAAGGTTTGCTGAAGTTTCTGTATTAGGGATGGCTCCGGTTCAAACAACAGCTTCTCGGGGAGCAGGGCCTGCGCTCCACCGCTCCACTGCATAGCTGCTCTTGTCCTTCCGCCATCTCTCTCCAGGCCAGACTGTGGTTTCCATCAGGAACAATCTGGTCTCTTCCGTGGAGGCGGGATTTGCGCTTCCTCTTTTTTGCATAGAAGATTAAGAGGAGGCGGATCTCCCTTGCAGTGGGGTAGGATCTCACATTATAGTAGCATTTTGAGAGGGCGGCCATAACTTTCGGCCACAGGGGGGGTACACGCCCACGAATACACGCCCACCTTCTTCACCAGCACCTCAGGGCGCGAATATGGCGGCAAAATGGCGGAAAATGGCGCCAAAAATCACAAAAACGCTACACAGTCTTTTTGCACAAAACAGTTCAATAGGCACACAGGACTCACATCCAGTAAGCTTCGTATCCTGTTGTGACGCCAAAGATGACGGCACCACAATGGTGGTACCAGGGCTATGGGGTACTCGGAACCGAGCCCATGGAAGTCTATGGGGAATGTCACTGGCAGCAGAGCTCGGTCCGTGGCCCTGGCGGTCATGCAATGGGGTATATTTACAGGGGATTGTAGTTATAGTTCGTGACGCCACCTGTGGTTTCTGATCTAATTGACCAGCGCTGCAGGGTAGATCTCTGAGGGGATGTTATGGCAGCTAGGTGTTAGGTCCCCCACAGGTGGACTGGTCCCTCAAAGTCTATGGTGGTGATGCAGGGTGCAGATAAGAATTCAGTCACACACAATGCAATCTCTTTCCATACCTTTACTTGTAGATGTTGCAGGTATGTCCCGGGAAGCTGGTTAGGTTGGAGAATGCACATTCAGGAGAACTGTTGAGCAGGTTAGAGGCCTCCTTTCTCCCTTTAATGTGTGTGAGTACAACTTGCATAAAGTCAAGTGCAACTCTTTTAATAGCAACTGCGCCCGGCCAACATTGTGGTGGAGCCTTCTATGTCTCTGATTATCAGATGTTGAGAGAACTAAGTCCTTACTTTTGTCGTGCACTGACTCAAAGTCCCCGTTCTCCCTGACTCCGGTTACGTATCAGCGCTTAGGGCTACCTTCTGCGACTTGTAGTCCAGAAAGGCCTCCGGTTTTCTTATTACTAGACGTGAAGCACTAGCAACGCTTCGGACCCCGGTGTCCGTTAACTGAGTGAGGGTGATTTGTCCCTTTGTCACTCTTACTTCTCCACTCGCCCTTCGCCCTGCTCTCGCCCTTAACATAAGCACGTGTAGCAAGCGTGCCAAGGTCAGATTTCCTTCAGTGCTCACTGACCTGTTCTCAGTTGGCTCTTTGATATAACTGCTGTAATTCCTTTCCTTCCTCCTTTCTTAGGAACACGGGCAGCTTGTTCTGAGTAGCAGGTTAAGGGGTAGCTCTGACTAGGCTAGGATGATTCACTTCACCCGTACTAGCCTCCACTTTCTTGTCAGATGAGCTACACAAGCTCTGTGTGGGTTCCGTCTTCTCTCCTCTCCCTCAAGACTAATCACTGGAATCCAGATGGATGGGATGACTCACTCCTGAGCCACCCTAGGCTTGACTGCACTGTCCTAAGACAGGAAACAGACTGACTGACTGAACACTAACTTTGCTACGTCACACTACTAAATAGTCTGATATGCCTCTAGTGGCAATGCTGAGAAGTGTGCGTGAATGAATATCAAGCTTTACAGTTACCTTCCTGTGCATTTTCCAGGAGACAGGTGTGCCTTGCGAAGCTGGGCCACACAAATGCATGGGTCAAAGTGGGTGCTGTACGGTCAGAGTCAGGAGTATTGCAGATAAACACCAGGATTTGTAGCACACTTTCTATGTTACCCATGATTTCTGCCCTGACACATTTCCATTGTGCATAATTCAAAGTGTGTGATGTGTGCAGTAGTGCTGCAAAATTGATGCGCCCCAGGGTTCCTGAATATGGCTTTAAATTGTGTTCAGGGATGTCTTGTTTGTGCAAAAAAATAACTCCGGTAGGCCTATTCTCACAAAAATACACACCAAAACCAGATTAGTTATTTCTGAAACTGCAGGTGGTCTACATACAGTTACCTGGTATGCATTGACATCTTCTCTTGGCGGCCTGAAGCTGGAGCCATGGCCAAAGCTATGGACCAATGTGTTGTGAACGTATTGGAGACGACTTCGGAGCTGAATCTCCCTCTGGTGGTTCTGAGGGTATTGAACCTATGTTGAACACCAAGAGTCCTACACCTGCAGATAACGAGTGGTTGTCAGGTGGTACTGACTGGCCTGATATAAGTGAGCTGACCTCCCATGATCCTCGTCGGTGATCAATTGTTCTTCCTGGTCTAGGTTGGAATTCAGCTTGCTTTTCTGCTGTCTCCTGCTTGCATTCAGATAAGTCTCTTTCAGTTTTTTTTTTGCTGTGATTTGAATTCCTTGCTTTTTGCTGCATTGCTTTTTGTCTTCAGCCGGGTCCCCTTTGAGGGGCTTTGGCTGGTCTCCGTTCGTTTTTTGTATTTGTTCATTTGCTCAGTTCTTGTGATATTTTTCTGCTGGGTTGCTACGTGTCCACACCAGAGATCTGATATAGGTGGTCGAGACCGTGTGGTCTCAGTGTTTTTGGATTCAGAAGTGTTGGAGTTTTTCCTAGGCTTTTTCTGGGTTGCAGTCAGTATTCTCTCCTGTGCTGTCCTATCTAGACAGTTTTGGGCCCCAGCGTTTGCTCAATCTATTTTCTGTCTGTGTTCGTATTTTCATCTTTTCTAACCGCCATTATATATCTTGGGGCTTCCTATTCTTTTGGGGTCTACTCCGGGGCAGTTAGCTTTCCTCTTTCCATCTTCAGGGATAGCTATCTCTCCGGCTGTGCCAAGGCGTCTAGGACCACCGTAGGTATGCTCCACGGCTGCTTCTAGTTGTGCGGTTAGTTTAGGGGTCTGCAACCTATTAGTTTCCAACCTCTCTGGTGTTAGGCTGCCTATGCGGTTTTTTGCTCCTGCCTCCTCAGCTACCTAAACATAACACCAATGCTAAGAAACTGATAATCTAGATGGTCTGCAGATATGGGGTACCCAAAGAGGCACTGACTTCACTGGGGAATTGATGAAACAGATCATGGCCACTCTGGGGATAGAACAGGCTTCAATGTTCCCTATCACCCATAAAGTAGTGGGAGGTTGGGACGCCTTAATGGCACTCTGAAATTAAAAATGAAGAAGTGCATGCAAGAAACACACTTGTACGGGGTAGATTGTCTGCCTATTGCACTATATTCAGTGAAGAACACCTTAAGGCAGGGGTGGGGAATCTTTGTTCTGCCAAGGGCCATTTGGATATTTATACCATCCTTCATAGCCGTACAAACTCAGCCCACAAAGTACATCCTGACTTTGGCACTGTGTCAGGACGTAATCTTTCATTGCATGCCCTTCAGTGTTCAGTAGTGAACACTGCGTGTGTGTGCTCACAGAGCAAGAAGAAATTAATGAGCTAGTGGCAATCAAAATACAGCTCCCTGCCAAAGCACTGCGGTCCCTGAGAATCTGCCCGGTGGCCGGATAAAAGGTCATCGAGGGCCGTAAATGGCCCTGGGCCTGAGGTTCCCCATCCCTGCCTTAAGGGATAGCGAGAAGCTGTAACCATACGAAATACTCTGGTAGTGTCCCAAAGACAGGCTTCCTTTGTTTCTCTCACTGAATATGTCTTGGAGTTGCACAAAGTTCTTTCCTTCCTCTCAGACCCCAACTGTGTCTGTATAATCATCACACACACACAGGCACCAAGGGACTGGGTCGTGGGCTGGAGACATATGACAAGACCACTGGTATCCAGATATAGTGAGCCATTTCAAGTACTACTGACACAACTGCCACTACTGTCAAGCTCCAAGGCAAAAAACACTTGGGTCCACACCAGCCACTGAAAAACGTACCTAAATCCCTGCAGCATCAAAGATGATGACCCTGCCCCTGTGGACCAAGCTGATGGCAATTTCATCCTGTGCCTTAACACTCAAAGAGGTACTGAAAGAAGCCAGGGACAACAAATTGATAAAGCATCACTAAGTTCTGCTCCAAGACATAAACTCTAAAGACGTTCCTTAGAACTGCTGGATATGCACTCTTAGCCCAATATCCTTTTATACTATTACACGTCTCAAAATGCCACTAAGCCCATATGAGGCTTTCAGCCATAGCTGTTTTCAGGAAGAGACTTTTCATTCCTCTCATTACAGAGGAAACCTTCAGCCAAGTGTTTTCGGTTCAGATTGTGGAGTGGTGGAGAGTCCATGATTACAGAAAAATCTTACGTGTAGCTTAAAACGTTGGTATGGGCTTGACCTAGTGAAAGGTAAATTTATAACACACAGATCTAAGAAATTTCCGGTAGGTGAGATTCTAGTAAAGGGGTCTAAGTTAATCCTGCGATGCCCACGCTCCGAGGACTGGAAAAGTTGTGAGAGCACTTCTATGATATGTGATGATAGTTGTGTCTAGAAAAGTAACCAAGGATATTTGAACAAAAGTGAACTGTGCTTTACAGATACTGCTTAGACTCATAGCGGCTTGCAAAAATATTCACCACCCTTGGCTTTTTACCTATTTTATGACATTACAACCTGTGTTTAAATATTTTTGAAATCCGATTTGTGTGTGATGCATCGGAACTAAATAATCTAAGCTGGTGAAGTGAAGTGAGAAAAAATATAGGCAAAAAATGTAATTGATAGGATAAAATAAATAAAAATTGGCATGTGCATATGTATTCACCCCTTTTTCTATGGAGCCCCTAAAAATTTATGGTGCAAGCAATTACCTTCATAAATCAGAAGCTTAGTGAAAGGAAGTCCACCCGAGTTCAATCTACTATAAGTGTCACATGGTCTGTCAGTATATACACTTTACATTTTCTGAAAGGCCACAGATGCTGACACATCATTAAGCAAGAGGCAAAACTAACCAAACAACACCATGAAGACCAAGAAGATCTCCAAACAAGTCACAGACAAAGTTGTTGAGAAATACAAATCAGGGTTGGGTTATAAAGCGCGCTGCCAGGAGACCTGTGTTGAGTATGCTGACGATGGGACATGGGAGTCGGAGCAAGGCGGCTGGGGCGCTGAGTGAGTTCTACGTCCCTGCCGGTAGGCAGGAGCGTAATCATGCAGGAATGCTCACATTAATGTAGCAGTGCTGTATGTGCCTATATGTGCATGTAGCAGAGCTGTGTGTATGTATATGTGCATATGTAGTGTTAGGGTCTGCGGAACGCACCAAATATAAGATGTGGAGAGGTGCGTTCGCAGCCCGGGTCCACCGTGCAGGCGGAGCCTGCTGCTAGTAAAATGGCACAAGAAGCGAACTCTGTTATCCCGCAGAGTCGCCAAAATAAACGCCGTAACGCGCTGTGGCAATATGTGCGAACTCTGTTAATCCACAGAGCCGCTAGAAGGAGTGCCGCAGCGCTATATGGCGATGTGTGCGAACTCACTAGACACAACTGAGTCGCAAAATAAAGACGCTAGGGCGCTGTCTAGCGTTGAAAGCGAACCCTGTTACGTCACAGAGCCGCTGAGACAAACTTCTGTGTCCTGTCAGGCACCCAGGTACACAGTGAACAGCTAAGCGAACATAGAACGTGATCATGCGCTAATGTCCTCGCGGGAGTCACCCGCAATCTATGGCGTCTGAACGCCAGGCCTTGAATACGGCAATCAAACTCCTTACCGGTTATGCCGGTAATCTAGGGCATCTAGGACACAGACCCTGACCAGCTAGCATACCAAACTCCTCACCGATTAAGTCGGTATTCTAGGGGCTTATTTCAGCCGGGCCCTAACCACACACACGCATGACCACACTGGCGCAAAGCATATGACGATTGATATTAGCGCATGGCTGCCCAGCCATGCCACCCTTTTATAGCAACAGCTACAGGACCTGCCAGAAACAAGGACCAATGAGAAACTGTTCCAAACACATGTAGTTTCATGACCTTCCTGGCGGACCAATAGGAGCTGCTGCAGCACCTGAACATGTGACCCCCGATCTCCAATGAGAGATCTTACCCTGGGCATGCTCAGAAGGGGAAACGCAGGACTTCGTCCCAAAGACGTCTGCTCCAGCACTGGCTATAATAGCAGATCCAGGAGAGGCAGCAGCAAGTCTCTGCACAGTACTGGAATGGGCAAGACGCTGGGACTGACGTCTCTGCTGAGCAGGCTCCACTGCGGCCGGAGACGAATGGGGGACTGCAGCGGGACCGGTTTGAGACTCCCTTGTGCAGCAGTGGGAACTCAAACCCCAACATGTAGCAGAGCTGTGTGCATAATAGACACTGCAAAGACACAAACAATAGATTTATTTCCTCCCTATTTTACCCAAGTACATTACAACTAGTGATAATGACCCCTCTACTTTACACCGCCAAGGAAGTTTTAATTAATAAGAAAAATGTTTTCCTATTTTCTGCAGTCTAAATATGGGGTTCCTCTTATGATAAAGTGTGCCTTACAGTCCAAAGAATACAATATACAGTATATATACAGTATATACAGTTGAAACCAGAAGTTCACATACACTATATAAAATTACATATCTACTGATTTTTCTCAATATCTCACGTGAAATCAGAATAAACCTTACCCGTATTAGGTCAATTAAGATTACCATAATTATTATTATTTGCCAAATGCCAGAATAATGAGAGACAGGGAATTTTTTTTATAACTTACTGCAAAGTCAAAAGTTTACATACATTTCATTAGTATTCGATACCATTGCCCTTAAACTGAGTGACTTGGGTCAATCATTTGGGATCAAGCTTCTCACAATAGTTGGTTGAATTTGGGCCCATTCCTCTTCACAAAACTGGTGTAACTGATACAGGTTTGTAGGTCGTCTTGCTCGCATCGTCCTTTTTAGCTTTTCCCATAAATTTTCAATAGGATTGAGATCAGGGCCTTGTGATGGCCGCTCCAAAACATTGACTTTGCTATCCTTAAGCCACTTTGTTACCATTTTGGCAGTATGCTTCGGGTTATTTTCCATTTGGATGACCCATTTCATCTCAAGCTTTAACTTCCTGGCTGATGTCTTGAGATGTTGCTTCGGTGTTGCCAAATAATCTTCTTTTCTCATGATGCCATCTACTTTGTGAAGTGCACCAGTCCCTCCTGCAGCAAAACAATCCCACAACATGATGCTGCCTCCCCCATGTTTCACAGTTGGGATGGTGTTCTTAGACTTACAAGCTTCTCCTTTTTTCCTCCAAATGTAACGATGGTCGTTATGCCCAAAAAGTTCAATTTTAGTTTCATCAGACCACAGGACATGTCTCCAAAAATTAAGGTCTTTGTTCCTGTGTGCATTTGCAAACATTACTGGCTTTTTTATGTTTCTTTTGTAGTAATGGCTTCCTCCTGGCAGAGTGGCCTTTCAGCCCATGTTAATACAGTACTCGTTTCACTGTGGATATTGACACAATCTTACCAGCTTCCGCCATCATCTTCACAAGGTTTTTTGTTTTTGTCCTTGGGTTGATATGCACATGTCAGAGCGAAGCACATTCATCTCTAAGCACAGAACATGTCTCCTTCCTCAGCGGTATGATGCTGGACATTCCCATCTTGTTTGTACTTGCGTATAATTGTTTGTACAGATGAACGAGGCGTCTTCAGGTATATGGAAATTGTACCCAAGGATGAGCCAGACTTGTGCAAATCCACAATTCTCTTCCTGATACCTTGGCTAATTTCTTGAGACTTTTCCATGATGCTACACAAAGAAGCAGTGTGTTTCAGGTGTGCATTATAATACATCCACAGGTGTCTCTAATTAATCAGATGTTGCCAAAGAACTTCCAAACACAAGACATCATCATACGGGCAGTTCAGAATTGTGTAAAGGCAGAGTAATCTTAGATTGTGTAAACTTTTGACTTTGCAGTAAGTAATAAAAATGCCTTAAAACATTCTCTCTCTCATTATTCTGGAATTTGGAAAATGTTAATAATTATGGTAATCCTAATTGACCTAAAACAGGAAAGGTTTATTCTGATTTCATGTCGGATATTGAGAAAAACATGCAGATGTTTTTTTTTTTATATAATGCATGTAAACTTATAGTTTCAACTGTATATATACATATATATATATATACACTACTCACAAAATCTTAGAGATATTTGGCTTTCAAGTGACATTTATGGAAAATTTAAAAATTTCACACTGCTGTGATATTTTATCATGAAAGCAGGCCTTCTATTTATATAATCGTCTTATCCTGTCTGTCTGTCTGTCCAGGAAATCCTGCGTCGCTGATTGGTCCGGCCGCGGCCAATCAGCGATGCAGGCTAACTCTGCCCATGTGGTCATGTGACTCACCAACTGCCCATGATGTACTTAACATGTTTTGTCAGTCACAGTGTCTGATGTACTTCTGTCAGGTTTACTGAACACGGGTAATACACAGTGACATGAGGTAATACACAGTGACATGAGGTAATACACAGGTAACATGAGTTAATACATAAGTAACATAAGGTAATACACAGTAAAATTAGGTAATATACAGTAACATGAGGTAATACACAGTAATATGAGGTAATATACAGTAATATGAGGTAATACACAGGTAACATGAGGTAATATGAGGTAATATACGGTAGCATGAGGTAATACACACTTATATGAGGTAATACACAGTAATATGAGATAATACACAGTGACATGAGGTAATACTCAGTAACATCAGCAATGCAGGGCTAACTCCGCCCATGTGGTCATGTGACTCACCAACTGACCATGATGTACTGAACATGTTTTGTCAGTCACAGTGTCTGATGTACTTCTGTCACGTTTACTGAAGACGGGTAATACACAGTGACATGAGGTAATACACAGGTGACATGAGGTAATACATAAGTAACATAAGGTAATACACAGTAAAATGAGGTAATATACAGTAACATGAGGTAATACACAGTAATATGAGATAATACACAGGTAACATGAGGTAATATACGGTAACATGAGGTAATACACAGTGATATGAGGTAATACACAGTAATATGAGGTAATACACAGTAATATGAGGTAATACACAGTGACATGAGGTAATACACAGGTAACATGAGGTAATATACAATAACATGTGGTAATATACAGTAACATGTGGTAATATACAGTAACATGAGGTAATACACATTAAGATGAGGTAATATACCGTAACAAGAGGTAATACACAGTAATATGAGGTAATACACAGGTAACATGAGGTATTATGAGGTAATATACGGTAACATGAGGTAATACACAGTAATATGAGGTAATAGACAGTGACATTAAGGCAATACACAGTAACATCTATCTAATATATATAATTGTCTTATCCCGTCTGTCTGTCTTTCTGTTCAGGAAATCCCGCGTAGCTGATTGGTCTGGCCACGGCCAATCAGCGATGTGGGATTTCAGAAAAAAGATGGCGGCCATTAGTGGCTTATCTGCCGCACGGAGGTCAGCGGCGATGCAGCCGGGAGATGACCGACGCTAGCCGGACATCTCCCTGCTGCTCGCAGCAGAAGTACCCTGACCGGCGGCGCAGCTGACCTACATATTCTAGAATACCCGATGCGTTAGAATCGGGCCACCATCTAGTTTTATTAGAAGCATGCAATGGTGATTTCCTCATCTCAAACAATTTATTGAAACAAAAGCCGACAACAGTGGAGGGTATTGTTAGGGTTGCGGAACGCACTGAATAGAATATTTAATAGAGAGCGTTCGCAAGCCGGGGTCCACCGTGCAGAGATGGCAAACTGCAGCTAATCTAACCAATGGCAAACTAAGGAAGCGATCCCCAAGTACACATGGGGTTAAACGTCACCCTGTGGAGTAAGCACGGGTCACCCTGTTCTGATTACTTCTCAGACAGGAGATCACCGGCCAGGGGACCCAACTCGGCAAACTGCTGAGAGGTAGCAAAAACAAACTCTAACTAAAGCGCACCACGGGGTGGCGCAAAACAAGAGCACAAGCTCAACTGACCGCAGAGCAGATACAGGTGAGATTGGGCACAGGAATTCAGGCTTCCTTCCTCCTTAGTACATCTCCTCTTCTGTTCTGGCACACAATCCTTCTGGACTACCCTCAAGCCTGCTGACTCTATCAGCCTCAGGAATTTGTTGTCTACTCTCGAAGTGCACCAGGGACTGGCCACCTGACCACCAGACCACCATGTAGCTCCAAGTTTACCGACCTTGTGATGTCAGCAGAGCAGGCCTGCTTCATCGTACCTGGCACGAGTCCTAGGCTCCAGACTTTGTTGGAATGTCCATTAGGTATCTTCATTTGGCCGCCCACAGCCCTGAACATTTGGCTCTTGCTGCCACTGGCAAAACACCCCACCTGAACCTGAACTCTCCTCCACACTTCACTGGCTGACACTGAACTCCCTCTCACAAGAAAGTTCCCTCTTCTTATCAGGACTGGTGCTCTCACTATGGGCTAAACCTAACCTTAAATATTTCCTATTGTTACAAGATTCCAGGATTTCATTATTTCTAGAATTTCAGATATGGTCTCCAGAGATGTCATAATTTTTCATGTTGTGCCCTTAGAAAAGGTAAGACTACCACATGGCTATTAGTCCCTTGCCTCTGTAGCCAGTGCACGTGCACGACTTGCAGGCATGACAATAACTCACAATGCTTTGTGTACTGAGAAAATCATCCAGCCCCTTTTTAACTTCTGATATAGTATCTGTCATTACTACCTTTTGGGGTCGGTCATTCCACATTAATTCCAATGAATTTATGCTGCATTTTAGGAAATTTGCTGAACCAAGCAAATTTGAAAAAAAGTTATATTCAATTTGCAAAAAAAAAGAAAATGGCCACGAATATTTCACAGAAAGTAGAACATTGCATCGGCTGTAGAAGATTCACATGACCTTGGATGCAGCCTCCTGGGCTTCCCTATAAGGCTATGTGCACACGTTGCATTTGTACTATACTTTATCACACGGCATGTACCCACTTTGTCCTATATCCAGGTATACCCACCTAGTGCCTTTTCCAGTGGTTTTGTGTCGACCCGCCACCACAATTGTGGATTACCAGGGCAATGGGGTACTCAGAGCCGAGCCCATGGAAGTCTATGGGATTTGTCACAGGTAGCGGTGGCTCGGTCTGTGGCCCTGGCGGTCTGGCGTATGTTGTTGGGAATATTTACAGGGGATAGATTTATATACAGTTCGTGACGCCACCTGTAGTCTTCTGGTAATTTGTACCAGCGCTTCTGTAGATCTCTGAGGGGATGGTGAGGCAGCTAGATGTCGGGTCCCCTACAGGTAGGACTCTTCCCTCAGGACGGTAGTTAAATAGGGATTGTGCAGGCATGCAAGTAAATAACACAGTCTCACACGGTCAGCGTCTTTCCATACCTTTACTTGTAAGATGGTAAGGCAGGTCCCAGGGAGGCTGATCCAAGGAGAATGTATTTCAAGATAGCAGCTGGACAAGTTAGGGGCCTCCTTTACTTTCACAACGATGAGTACAACCAGCATGAAGCGTAGTTCCCTCTATTAACTCCAGCTATTCCAAAGCTGTACTGCCCAGTCAGTTTTGTGGTCGGAGCCTTCCTGTGAGAGAGCTGAATTCCTATCTTGTCCTGCAGAGACTCAAGGTCCTCACTCCCCCTGACCCCAGTTACGTACCGACTATTCAGGGCCGCTTGCCACGACCTAAGGTCCGATAAGCCTCTGGTTTTCCTACCACTAAGCGTGAAGCTTTAGTGATCCTTCGGTCCCCAGTGACCGGTAACAATGTGCAGGACTTCTTCAATCCAAAAGCACTTTTAAATATTCCTTCCACTGTGCCTTTCGCCTTGTCCGCGCTTGTAGCATAAACACTCACACTTGCAAAAAGTCATATAATCACTCCCTTCTTCTCTTCCTTCAGAGTTAGTTGCCAGACTCTCAGTAATCCACTAGGCAGGAGCACGTCTCTGAACCTTCACTGTCCTTGAGACAGGAGACTGAAGTATTTCTGTACTAAACTCTTCTTTCTTTATCAATGTCTTCAAGTGAGGTACAGCTCTGACCAGGCTGAGGTGATCTATATCTCGCCCTTACTGGCCTCCACTTGCTGAACTGCTGATAGAACCAGGCTGGACTGCTTCCTCCCTCCAAGTCCCAGCTAGACTCCACACGTCTACTCTGTCCGAAGACAGGAAACTGACTCCTGAATCACTCAACGAATATACACTGACCACTCCCTGACAAGTGACTAAACTACCCTAAGGGTGTGTCTAGTGTATGTTGAGTGAATGGGTATAGAGCATTGAACTGCTATCTCTCCACACATTCTCCAGGGTACTGCGTGTGCCTTACACCAGGGCTACACATTCCCCCATGGTAAAAGACAGCACTCCCGGGCTGTAAAATACAAAGAGACAATTTTGTTTATGCATTAAACATCAACATTAAACATTAATTCGTCCCGTCCGGGAGGTAAGGATGTCTTGAACGTTGCAAACAACACATTGAATATAGAAAAATACAACAGTATTAAGGCATCAAAACATTCAATAAATACACAGTATTCTTGTGAAGGACCCGCACCAAACCTTCAACGTGGGTCCTGGGTGGGCTGCAGGACATCCGAATGCAGACCTCACTCAGTGCCACACCACACGGGTTTTTGTATTCAGAGGTAGTTGTGCTGGTTTTATGTAAAACCAATATTAGGCACCGAAGCGCAACTATATACAGATAAGTTCTGGGCTGGCACAGTCCTCAGCCTCTGAGTCCATAGTAGAACGACACATATTATATCACATTATAATAATAAAGTGCAAAACTTTTTTTTCTGTTTACCCAGCCGGGCATTCTACTAAATATAGAAAACATAGAAATTATCTCTAGCAATAAAGTGCAAGATTAGCAAACATTCTTAAACTTTTTACAACAGTACATATGGTAGACCCCTGTCTGGATCTTACCGGTTCTTTTTACTATTTATTTACTTCAACTACATTTTCCACCCCGGGGGCTGGAACAATGCGATGGTCCCTAGATCCCATTACTAACAAGTCGTGACCTGCTATTAGGGTCTGAGTCGCCACAGTTCTCGTGCGAACCTCTAGGGGCGCAACGGGTACATTCTCCTTGCGAGACACCGATTGCGTTTCAATCTGAGTCACAGTTAACGATATTGATCGTGTCATGGATTGCGATGGAAATTGGGTCGCTAGTTGCGATGTGGAAGGATAACGGTATACAGGTGTCGCTTCCACTTGCGAAGTACCTGCAGGGGGCGATGCTGGGGCACGGCCGGATACTGCTTGTGCTGGAGACAGGGACGCTGTGGTAGTGGTGACGTTACCTGCGTCGGGGACGGGGTCACGGACGACTGTGACGTTAAGGGCATACCATCCCTTCATACCCCAGTGCCGTGTATACGTGACAATGTCTCCATTTACTAGGTCCCTCCCGGGATGGCCTTGCGGTAGGTGGGATTCCACGTCGCGTCTGCTGACAAAGACCCCTGGGTAGAGGCCCGGTTCTCTTATGAAGCCCCAGCCCTTCCGGAGCTGGAACTCAGTCACACACCCCTGCCGCCGCGGTTCCCTCAGAGTACCTTTCTCTCTACGGACACTCTCCTTGTCCGCGATCAGCTCTGCATGCTGCCGCTGACGGTTCCGCTGAGCTTCCCGCTCTTCCTCCTGCTGGCGTTTCTGCTTCTCCTCACGACGCTGCCACTCATATTCCCACTGGGCGGTGTAGGCGACGTCGTCCAGGCGCGCCATCTCGTCCCAGTCGACGTCTGGTAACGACGGACAGGACCCCTCCGGTGTCCCTGCCGGGGACCGATCATCTGCTGCGGCCTCCTGGCCGGGCGGGCGTTCCGGAACTGGCGGTACCTCCTCAACCTCCTTCACCTCCACACGCTTCACCGGTGGGATCAGGATTGGTACTTTCGGGGGCAGCCTCCGGTTGCTCCTTTGCCTTGGGCAGCAGAATTTTCGGTAACTCGAATCGTGGGGGTCGTTGAGGGGAGAGAACACCACGTCCCACAGCCTCCGCTGCTCCTGGGTACGCCGGCGTCTCTCGATCTCTTCAAATCCAGACTGGTGCTGGACCATCTTTTTCAGGCGTGCATTTTCCTCCTGAATTTCTAGCAACGCTTGCTGCAGGTGCAGGACCACGGATGGTTCCGGTGCTGGTGGCAGCTTGGCTGGGGAGCGGGGCCTGCCTCCCTCCGCTTCCCTGCTCGGCTGCACACGTCCTGCTTCCATGATGTTCCAGAGCGTTCTTTCTTCTTCTTTCAGAGACATCCGGTCTCTTCCGTGGAGGCGGGGTTTGCGTCTCCTCCTCCTCGCAGGGAAGGTGAAGAGGAGGCGGACCTCCTTTGCTGTAGGGCAGGATCGCATGTTGTAATAGCACTTTGAGAGGGCAGGCATTCTCTTCGCGCCACATGGGGGTACACGCCCACGAAAGTACGCCCACCTTCTTCTCCAGCGCCTGAGGGCGTGAATATGGCGACAAAGATGGCGATTTTTGGCGCCAAAAGTGCAAACAGTCCTTTTTCACAAAAACAATTCCATAGGCACACAGGGCTCGCAATTTTGCGAGTTTCGCATCCTGTTCGTGACGCCAATTTGTAGTTGTTGCGACCACGCACCACAATTGTGGATACCAGGGCTATGGGGTACTCGGAGCCGAGCCCATGGAAATCTATGGGAGTTGTCACTGGTAGCGGTGGCTCGGTCCGTGGCCCTGGCGGTCGTGCAATAGGGGAATATATTTACAGGGGATATTTAGGATAGGTAGTTCGCGACGCCACCTGTGGTTTCTGGTAATTGTACCAGCGCTGCTGTAAGGGTCTTCACAGGGGATGTTATGGGGCAGCTTGGTGGCAAGTCTCCCACAGGTGAGACGTGTCCCTGGAAGTCTATGGTGGTGATGATGCAGGGGTAGTAAGAATTCAGTCACACACAAGGTAGTTCCTTTTCATACCTTTTACTGATGGTAGTTCAAGCAGATCCCGGGGAGCTGGTCGGGGTGAAGAGTGCACTTTCCAGTAACAGCTGAGCAGGTTAGAGGCCTCCTTAACTTCAATGTACATGTGAATCCAACTTGCCTTAAGCGAAGTTAATTCTGAATCCCCAGCTTTCTCAATAGCTGTACTGCCCGGCCAATATTGTGGTGGAGCCTTCCTGTGAGAGAGCTGAATTCCTATCTTGTCCTGCAGAGACTCAAGGTCCTCACTCCCCCTGACCCCAGTTACGTACCGACTATTCAGGGCCGCTTGCCACGACCTAAGGTCCGATAAGCCTCTGGTTTTCCTACCACTAAGCGTGAAGCTTTAGTGATCCTTCGGTCCCCAGTGACCGGTAACAATGTGCAGGACTTCTTCAATCCAAAAGCACTTTTAAAATTCCTTCCACTGTGCCTTTCGCCTTGTCCGCGCTTGTAGCATAAATACTCACACTTGCAAAAAGTCATATAATCACTCCCTTCTTCTCTTCCTTCAGAGTTAGTTGCCAGACTCTCAGTAATCCACTAGGCAGGAGCACGTCTCTGAACCTTCACTGTCCTTGAGACAGGAGACTGAAGTATTTCTGTACTAAACTCTTCTTTCTTTATCAATGTCTTCAAGTGAGGTACAGCTCTGACCAGGCTGAGGTGATCTATATCTCGCCCTTACTGGCCTCCACTTGCTGAACTGCTGATAGAACCAGGCTGGACTGCTTCCTCCCTCCAAGTCCCAGCTAGACTCCACACGTCTACTCTGTCCGAAGACAGGAAACTGACTCCTGAATCACTCAACGAATATACACTGACCACTCCCTGACAAGTGACTAAACTACCCTAAGGGTGTGTCTAGTGTATGTTGAGTGAATGGGTATAGAGCATTGAACTGCTATCTCTCCACACATTCTCCAGGGTACTGCGTGTGCCTTACACCAGGGCTACACAGTTTTCTCACACTCTTTTACATATGTCTTTTTATTGTTTTTATATATTCATTAAATAAAAATCACGCTTTTTAAACTTTGGCCTTGTGTAACGGTTCCTTTTCTTTGGAGATTGTTATGTGTTTTGCTTTATGCCTCATTTATAGAGGATACATTATTTGGTGTAAAAAAAATCAGTGTCAAAGGTTCTAGATTCAGAGGGATGGCTTAAACTCCATGCATTTGGTCTCCAGGTATTACAGGCCGTTAGAGCTCATTGAACCAGAGCCATGTCTGCTCCATGGGCAGAGCAGAATTGCATGCCAGATGAGTGAGATGAGTAGATCTGTAAACCAACCTCTTGGAGCTCCTCACACATATTTCTTAGGAATTGCAGCCTGGATTTCTGAGGTTCTGGAGAATCAATCTTTGGCAAAACTGACCTACTGTCACGCTGTCTAATGATATGTATACAATGTCAGTAAACTATTAATACAGGAACAACACTCTATACAACAACTAGTATAGCAACATCAGCATGTAAGTATAGAATAGATTTACCTGACACGATATCTGCTGAACTCAGGGTTAATCTTGAGGACTTGATGAGCTGAAACAGGAAAGAGGTGGACCGGGATCTAACCTGACCCTAAACTGGGGTCCTAACTAATCCCTCACCTTGGAGGTACTGATAATGGTTCAGAGGTTCAAGTCTCCAACCTAACCCTGTCTCCTATCAGACCCTGAACCCTGTAATCAGTCCTAAGAAGGATCCTGACTACCACCAAAGGGATATGGGCTGATCTCAGCTAAATACACAGATTAGACATATAAGACAGACAGGATAACACTCGCTTGCATACACACTCAAACACCAAAGGAACATAAATGGTCTGGGAAATAAACTCTAACCAAGTTGAGCTTAGAACAACTAAGGAGCTCACAACTAAAGTCTATACAGATTCATTCCTATCTGTGGTCTGCATGAAGGTTTCACTGGCAACTCCCCAAGCAGACAACCAGGAATTTAAAGGAAACCAATCAACAAATAATCAATTGCAGCCGGGAGAAACTGCACCCAGTCCCAGCACCGAGCACAGACAGAATTAACTCCCTAGCTGCCAAACACAAAGAAACAGCAGATCAGCTGTGAGAAGTCAAAATGTGCAACCGCGACGATCTTCGTGGCAATGCACACATGACAGTACCCCCCCTTCTACGAGGGGCCTCCGGACCCTCAGGGCCAGGCCTGCCCGGGTGAGTTCTGTGGAAGGTCCGAACCAAACGATCTGCGTTAACATCAGACGCAGGGACCCACGTCCTCTCCTCTGGACCATACCCCTTCCAATGCACCAAGTACTGAAGGGACAGGCGATTCAGACGTGAGTCAATGATCTTTGATACTTGAAATTCCAAGTTACCATTGACCAACACAGGAGGAGGAGGTAGAGGTGACGGTATGACTGGTGCCACATACCTTTTAAGTAATGACTTGTGGAACACATTATGAATTTTAAACGTAGGAGGGAGGTCCAGACGAAATGCCACAGGATTAATTATGGAACTGATCCTGTACGGCCCGATGAATCTGGGACCCAGTTTCCAGGAGGGCACCTTAAGTTTTATATTCCTGGTAGACAACCATACCAGATCGTTCACATTCAGATCTGGACCAGAAACTCTCCTCCTATCAGCCATACGTTTGTAACGGTTCCCCATCGCACTCAGATTATTCAATACACCTCTCCACACAGAAGCAAGTGACAACGAGAAACGCTCCTCCTCAGGAACCCCAGAAGGGCCCCCCCCATTGAAAGTACAAAACTGGGGATGGAAACCATATGCCCCAAAAAACGGGGACTTACCAGTGGACTCGCTCCGCCTGTTGTTAAGAGCGAACTCTGCCAGAGGCAAGAAAGAAGACCAGTCCTCTTGGTTCTCTGAAACAAAACACCGGAGATATGTCTCTAAGCTCTGATTCAGACGCTCTGTCTGACCATTGGTCTGCGGATGAAAAGCCGAGGAAAATGACAATTGCATCCCCCGACGTAAACAAAATGCCCTCCAAAATTTGGACACAAACTGAGACCCCCTATCTGACACCACATCAGAAGGCAACCCATGAAGTGTAACGATCTCCCTAATGAACACCTGCGCCAGAGTTTTAGCATTAGGGAGTGCAGGAAGAGCAACGAAATGTGCCATCTTACTGAACCTGTCAACAACCACCAGTATGACAGTATTCCCTGACGACGGAGGAAGGTCCGTAATGAAGTCCATAGATAAATGAGTCCATGGACGTTCCGGAAGTTTCAAGGGTAAAAGGGTCCCAGACAGACGGGTATGAGGGGTTTTAGAGCGAGCACACACCCCACATGACGCGACAAAAGTTATAACATCTTTATTAGCATTAGGCCACCAAAACCGGCGAGAAAGGAGATCTAAAGTAGCCTTACTCCCTGGATGTCCTGCTAGAGCAGAATTATGATGTGCCTCAATAACCTTTTGTCTCAACAGATTTGGGACAAACAGTCTCCCTGGAGGTCCTGCAGGGGCGTCCCCCTGGCCTCTAACACCTCCTCCTCAAGCTCAGAAAATACAGCCGACACTACCACCCCCTCCTGAAGGATAGGACTCGGGTCATCCGTTTTCCCGGCCCCTGGGAAACTGCGAGACAAGGCATCAGCCTTTACATTCTTAGACCCCGGGTGATAAGTGACGACAAAATTAAACCTGGTAAAAAACAACGACCATCGAGCTTGTCTGGAATTCAGACGCTTAGCGGATTCTAAATACAACAGGTTCTTGTGATCAGTAATAACGGTAACCGGGTGGACTGCCCCCTCCAAAAAGTGACGCCATTCTTCAAAAGCTAACTTAATGGCCAAAAGTTCCCTATTGCCGATATCATAATTCCTTTCGGCGGACGACAATTTCTTAGAAAAGAAAGCGCACGGATGCCATTTACCAGGGGACGGACCCTGGGACAATATAGCACCCACCCCTACGTCAGACGCATCCACCTCCACAATGAACGGCTGAGATGCATCTGGTTGGATGAGAACGGGTGCCGAAGCAAAACATTTCTTCAAAGAGGAAAAGGCTTGGCAAGCTTTGTCCGACCATTTAGAAAAATCCGTCCCTTTTCTTGTCATGTCAGTGAGAGGTTTGACGACAGATGAGAAATTACAAATAAATTTCCGGTAGTAGTTAGCAAACCCCAAAAAACGCTGCAGAGCCTTAAGATCCCCTGGCTGATCCCATTCAAGCACTGCTCTCACCTTTTCAGGGTCCATACGGAAACCGGAGGCTGACACCAAAAAACCCAAAAACTGAAGTTCCTGTACGGCAAATACACACTTCTCCAGTTTGGCGTATAGTTTATTGTCTCGCAAGATCTGCAACACCTGTCTCACATGCTCCTGATGAGACACAAGATCTGGCGAGTAAATTAAAATGTCGTCCAAATATACAACCACAAACAGCCCCACAAGGTGACGAAAAATGTCATTAACAAAATGTTAGAATACTGCTGGTGCAGTAGTCAGACCAAAAGGCATGACAAAGTTCTCATAATGTCCCTCCGGCGTGTTAAACGCCGTTTTCCACTCATCCCCCTCTTTTATCCTAATCAGATTATACGCCCCCCTGAGATCCAATTTAGAGAACCATTTGGCGCCAACAATTTGATTGAAGAGATCAGGAATAAGAGGGAGTGGATACGGATCTCGAACAGTAATCCGATTAAGTTCGCGGAAATCCAAGCAAGGGCGTAGGCCTCCATCTTTTTTCTTCACAAAGAAGAACCCCGCGGCTACTGGGGAAGATGAAGGTCTAATATGCCCTTTGGCCAGACTTTCAGAAATATAATCTTTCATAGCCTGCCTCTCAGGACCAGAAAGATTATACAACCTAGCTTTAGGCAACTTAGCATCAGGAAGGAGATTAATAGAGCAGTCATACACGCGATGAGGAGGCAACTCCTGACACCCCTCCTCAGAGAAAACATCCCCAAAATCCTCCAAAAAAGGAGGCAATGTACTAGGCACGACCGCACTGATGACTGTGTTCATGCAGTTACTTTTGCAAAACTCACCCCATTGGCTTATTTCTCTGGACTGCCAATTAATCACAGGGTTATGTTTAACCAACCAAGGAAGTCCCAACACAATGGGAGTAGGTAGACCCTCCAACACATAACAAGATAATTGTTCCCTATGTATTGCCCCTACCCGAAGGTCAATGTTATGAACCTCATGAACAAAGCTACCTTGGCCGAGAGGCCTGGCATCAATGGAGAATATAGGGATCGGTTTGACCAATACACTCAGATGCATACCTTGAGCCTGAGCAAACTGAGCGTCAACCAGATTAGCCCCGGAACCACTATCAAGAAGAACAGACAATCTCTCCACTCTCGTACCAACTACCACCTCCACTGGTACAAGGAACTGAGAAGAACTGGCGGATGAAATACATACTCCCAGGTTGTCGTCCACCACACAACCTGGGATTAACAGTTTTCCGGCGACTTTTGGCTCAACAAGGCACGGGATGGACATTCTCCAACAAAATGTCCCTCTTTCCCGCAGAAAAAACATCTTCTAGTCCTGCGGCGTACCGCCAATCCCCTCCTACGAAATGATGTCCCTCCCAACTGCATAGGCTCATCCGAACAGACAAGGGGAACCTCAACATAAGGGACTTTAGTGGTAGGTGGAGAAACAACATGGAGTGGGGTTACCTCACCCCTCTCCCGAAGCCGTCTATCAGTACGGATAGCTAAGGCCATAGCAGCCTCCAGTGAATGAGGAGACTCATACTGAGCCAAAACGTCTTTTAATTTATCAGAAAGCCCATGACAAAACTGGCTCCTAAGAGCTGGGTCATTCCACTGAGTATCTGTGGCCCATCTACGAAACTCAGAAGCAAATTCCTCTGCAGGACGATCTCCCTGCTGTATCTTACGTAATTTTGTCTCAGCAAGAGAGACCCGATCTGGGTCATCATATACCAATCCCAGGGCAGTAAAAAATTGATCTACAGACAGTAGAGCCGGGGATCCCGGAGGAAGGGAAAATGCCCAGGATTGAGGGTCCCCTTGCAGAAGTGAGATAACAATTCCCACTCTCTGCTCATCACTCCCTGATGATCGAGGCCGAAGCCGAAAATACAATTTACATGCCTCCCGGAAGGTGAAAAATTTGTCTCGCCCACCAGTGAACCTGTCCGGGAGAGCTACTTTAGGTTCAACTCTGGTTTGCTCCAGGGGAGACAAAACTTTGGACTTAATGTCCGTCAGCTCCATGGATAATCCCTGCAACTGCAGAGCCAGCTGGGCTACTGGATCCATGGTAACTGGAGATAATTTTTATGGCCAGTGAAAATGTCATGCTGTCTAATGATATGTATACAATGTCAGTAAACTATTAATACAGGAACAACACTCTATACAACAACTAGTATAGCAACATCAGCATGTAAGTATAGAATAGATTTACCTGACACGATATCTGCTGAACTCAGGGTTAATCTTGAGGACTTGATGAGCTGAAACAGGAAAGAGGTGGACCGGGATCTAACCTGACCCTAAACTGGGGTCCTAACTAATCCCTCACCTTGGAGGTACTGATAATGGTTCAGAGGTCCAAGTCTCCAACCTAACCCTGTCTCCTATCAGACCCTGAACCCTGTAATCAGTCCTAAGAAGGATCCTGACTACCACCAAAGGGATATGGGCTGATCTCAGCTAAATACACAGATTAGACATATAAGACAGACAGGATAACACTCGCTTGCATACACACTCAAACACCAAAGGAACATAAATGGTCTGGGAAATAAACTCTAACCAAGTTGAGCTTAGAACAACTAAGGAGCTCACAACTAAAGTCTATACAGATTCATTCCTATCTGTGGTCTGCATGAAGGTTTCACTGGCAACTCCCCAAGCAGACAACCAGGAATTTAAAGGAAACCAATCAACAAATAATCAATTGCAGCCGGGAGAAACTGCACCCAGTCCCAGCACTGAGCACAGACAGAATTAACTCCCTAGCTGCCAAACACAAAGAAACAGCAGATCAGCTGTGAGAAGTCAAAATGTGCAACCGCGACGATCTTCGTGGCAATGCACACATGACACCTACCCTAAATGGCTAAATACCATTCAAGGTGGTGCTGCTTCTAAAGGACAAGGAAAGTGTAATTTCTTAGTTCAAAGCAGCAGCACTAATATCCTTCTCGATAACTACATTGGGTCAGGTAGGCACTCTTCATAGGGCCTCTAATGGAAGTGAACCCAATCAACAAGTAGGTACTTGGCAAATAGCCTTATAATGTAAAGGCATGTCCATTGGCTTCATCGGCAGATCTCGTGTGATGGTTTTCTGCTTAGTCTTTATAAGAACACAATGAGGCTGCTCAGTAGTCGACTATATAGGTTGACAATTCACTTGATTAATTATTATTACTTTTCCTAACACTGCAGGAAAATCTCCCAAATGTGGGTGGTTTTGGTGCAAAAGGAAAGAGAATGTATGGTAGGAAATTACACTGTTTTTCAGTCAATGGAGTGGAATGAGTGATGGATCTATCAAAGAGTGGGTAAAAGGAGGGACAGTGGGGAGGATCTAGAACTAAAAAGAACAAAAATGTGAAGGAGAGAGGACCAAACAACCAAATGATTTCCTGATGCAGAAGTTTGGAGAAGCAGTTTCTTGTGTGTTGGCTACCAAGTACCAAATAGCTCCAGAAAAAGCCAAAAATGGCCAAAAAGTCAAGGTGCAGCAGCTTCGGAAATTTCTAAGGAATTTAAAAAATAAATTTTTGTTAATGTATTGAATGAATTGAACTTTTTTATTGGAATTTTACATTTCCAAATATTTTCTTTAAAAACAGGAATTTCTCTTCAATGACCTAATACCAAAATTTTCTGAAGGATCAATTAGGATTATCCCTAATATTCAATATATCTTTTTTAAGTGAATTCTTAATATCTTTATTTCTCAGGCTGTACACAATGGGGTTCAACATGGGGGTTAACACTGTGTAGAACATGGCCACCAGCGAATCGATATCTGAGGAGTAAGAAGGTTTTGGACGGATGTACATGAAGAAAAGAGGCAAGAAATACATGTTCACCACAATGAAGTGAGAGGCGCAGGTGGAAAACGTCTTTCTACGTCCATCGGATGAAGCTATCTGCAGAACAGACTTGATAATTTTTACGTAGGATATCACTATTATGGAGAAACATGTGAGGAGGACAAGGGCACTGAGTGAAGAAACAATCTTGACATTGTATGAGGTGTCGGCACAAGCCAACTGAAAGATTGGTGGGTGGTCACAATAATAATGATGAATGACATTTGGGCCACAAAAAGGTAATTTATGTGCTAATATTACCATTGCTAGTGGACAAACAAACCCCAAAGTCCATGATACTAAAGCCAATATAATATAAAAGTGTCTGGTCATAATATTATGGTAGCGAAAAGGAGAACAGATGGCCACGTACCGATCATAAGCCATGACAGAGAGAAGGTAACACTCAATGGCATTAAAAGATACAAAAAAATACATCTGCAAGAAGCAGCCCAAAAAAGAGATTCTATCGAGATTCATAGAGAACTTGCTGAGCATTTTTGGGATGGTCACGGTGGTGGCCATCATGTCCACACAGGATAGGTTTCTGACAAAGAAGTACATGGGAGTGTGAAGTCTTTGTTCCAAGTCACAATTATAAATATCAGACCATTCCCCGAGATAGTAGAAAAATAAATGAAAAGGAAAATAAAAAATAATAGGGTGGGGAAGCCATCAAGGCTCGGAAATCCAAAGATGATGAACTCGGTGACAATTCTGGAGGTGTCATTGATGGAGATGATATTTGTAATTTTCACCTATGAACGAAAAAAACAATAATGAAGACTGTGGTGCATAAATGTGAAGGAATCTAGAATAGTTAACAGGTTATAACCTCTATTTCAGACATTTGGGCTCCTGCTGCCAACGCCCAATCGGTAATGGGACCTTCAGCTATCTTGCATCATTTTTGTTACTGACCTCTTTGCATGGGGCAAAGGGATTTTTTTGGATTCGCTCATTCTCTGACTTCAGAAGATCTCTGGTCTGGATAATGTGATGAACTATTCAAAGATTAGTACTTGTTATACTTGGAGAGGAATTATACCAGGTAGGGGAATAGGATGCAGGACATTATTATAGGAAGGGAACATAGGTTGGGCGACATTATTACAGGAAGCTCCCTGGATCGGGGACATTATTGCAGGATGAGGGGCATTGTCATATGAGAGAGACACATTTATTTTTATTTATTATTTATTTTTGTGAACACATATGTCTTCACAGGATCTAGAAGGCTACAAAGGCCTATACATCTGATGAACTTGAAGGTGGGGGCCAGGTACAAATTTTGCACTAGGGCCCATCAGACTCTAGTTACGCCACTGGTAAGTAATACCGTAATAATACTAAATTTACCTATACTTTTACGGTTACTACTTTAAAAAGGCTTTCCATTTTTTGGGGCGCACAAAATAAGCAAAATACAATGACGCTGGCATTTCATTTTTTTTCTGGGATAAATATAATATTTTAATAATTTGTACAGCAACAAAGTGATACTAAATATCATAATTTTTAGATTAGTTTTATTTCAATTTGGAGAAAATGGGGTTGATTGTAACTTTTACATGTTTTGTGCTTTTCACACTTTTGTCAAAATATTAGCTACAGTTGATGGCAAGAGACAGCTCCTGTGGACACCAACAACACAAATGCACAAAACATACAGTGGGGGAAATAAGTATTTGATCCCTTGCTGATTTTGTAAGTTTGCCCATTGACAAAGACATGAACAGTCTATAATTTTACAGATAATTTTAACATTGAGAGATAAAATATCAAAAATAAAATCCAGAAAATCACATTGTATAAATTATATAAATTTGAATTTTGTAGTGAGAAATAAGTATTTGATCCCTCTGGCAAACAAGACTTAATACTTGGTGGTAAAACCCTTGTTGGCAGCGCAGCAGTCAGACGTTTCTTGCAGTTGATGATGAGGGTTGCGCACATGTCAGGAGGAATTTTGCTCCTCTCCTCTTTGCAGATCATCTCTAAATCATTAGGATTTTGCGGCTGTCACTTGGCAACTCGGAGCTTCAACTCCCTCCATAAGTTTTCTATGGGTTACGGTCTGGAGATAGCTAGGCCACTCCATTACCTTAATGCACTTCTTTTTGAGCCACTCCTTTGTTGCCTTGGCTGTATGTTTTGGGTCATTGTCTTGCTGGAAGACCCAGCCACGACCCATTTTTAATGTCCTGGAGGAGGGAAGGAGGTTGTCACTCAGGCTTTTACGGTACATGGCTCCATCCATTCTCCCATTGACGGTGAAGTAGTCCTGTGCCCTCAGCAGAGAAACACCTGAACCTCGTCCCCTTGGGCATGTGCGGCCAGTGGCTGAATTTCTTTCCTCGATCCATTTGCGACTGGTGCATGAATCAGTATCCGAGACCCGTGTATCTGAACGTGTGCCTATCCGAGTGTTCCGTGTATGTGGACTGCTAGAACCAGTGTCCGAATCAACCTCTTGTAAGACAGTGTCAGTAACTATTCTATGAAGAATCCTGAACCTAGTAGTCTGAACATAGCTCAAGTCTGTCTCCATGTCAGTAACTGTTCTGCAAAGGATCCAGAACCTAGTAGTCTGAACGGAGCCCTAGTGTGATAGAAGCTGACCCATGAGGTCAGCAGCTGCAGTATCAGGGACTGTCTAGAAGTGGTACCTGGTGGCTACCTGCAGCTCCAGCCTGTCTCCACCATCAAAAGTTCCAGTGAACACCAGGTAGCCGCTTAGCTACGCCCCTACGTAGGCAAGCCTAGCACTGTGGCACAGTAGGTCCACGAACCACGTGCACGACTCGCAGGCATAACAATAACTCACAATGCTTTGTGTACTGAAAAAATCATCCAGCCCCTTTGTAAATTCTGATATAGTATCTGTCATTACTACCTTTTGGGGTCGGTCATTCCACATTAATTCCAATGAATTTATGCTGCATTTTAGGAAATTTGCTGAACCAAGCAAATTTGAAAAAAAAAAATGCTATTCAATTTGCAAAAAAAAAGAAAATGGCCACGAATATTTCACAGAAAGTAGAACATTGCATCGGCTGTTGAATGTTCACATGACCTTGGATGCAGCCTCCTGGGCTTCCCTAAAATGCTTTGTAGCTAACACATCCCATGATATAGCATAGCCAATCAGGAGGCACTATCATAACCCATGTAAGCGCTCATTCAGATGTCCATGATTATTATTCATATATGCAAAAAACTGGTTCTAGTACAGTCAGGGCCAGAAATATTTGGACAGTGACACAATTTTCGCGAGTTGGGCTCTGCATGCCACCACATTGGATTTGAAATGAAACCTCTACAACAGAATTCAAGTGCAGATTGTAACGTTTAATTTGAAGGGTTGAACAAAAATATGTGTTAGAAAATGTAGGAATTGTACACATTTCTTTACAAACACTCCACATTTTAGGAGGTCAAAAGTAATTGGACAAATAAACATAACCCAAACAAAATATTTTTATTTTCAAAATTTTGTGGCGAATCCTTTGGAGGCAATCACTGCCTTAAGTCTGGAACCCATGGACATCACCAAACGCTGGGTTTCCTCCTTCTTAATGCTTTGCCAGGCCTTTACAGCCGCAGCCTTCAGGTCTTGCTTGTTTGTGGGTCTTTCCCTCTTAAGTCTGGATTTCAGCAAGTGAAATGTATGCTCAATTGGGTTAAGATCTGGTGATTGACTTGGCCATTGAAGAATGTTCCACTTTTTTGCACTCATGAACTCCTGTGTAGCTTTGGCTGTATGCTTGGGGTCATTATCCATCTGTACTATGAAGCGCCGTCCAATCAAGTTTGCAGCATTTGGCTGAATCTGGGCTGAAAGTATATCCCGGTACACTTCAGAATTCATCCGGCTACTCTTGTCTGCTGTTATGTCATCAATAAACACAAGTGACCCAGTGCCATTGAAAGCCATGCATGCCATGCCATCACGTTGCCTCCACCATGTTTTACAGAGGATGTGGTGTGCCTTGGATCATGTGCCGTTCCCTTTCTTCTCCAAACTTTTGGCTTCCCATCATTCTGGTACAGGTTGATCTTTGTCTCATCTGTCCATAGAATACTTTTCCAGAACTGAGCTGGCTTCTGGAGGTGTTTTTTCAGCAAATTTAACTCTGGCCTGTCTATTTTTGGAATTGATGAATGGTTTGCATCTAGATTTGAACCCTTTGTATTTACTTTCATGGAGTCTTCTCTTTACTGTTGACTTAGAGACAGATACACCTACTTCACTGAGAGTGTTCTGGACTTCAGTTGAAGTTGTGAACGGGTTCTTCTTCACCAAAGAAAGTATGCGGCGATCATCCACCACTGTTGTCTTCCGTGGGCTCCCAGGTCTTTTTGGATTGATGAGTTCACAGTGCTTTCTTTCTTTCTCAGGATGTACCAAATTGTAGATTTTGCCACTTCTAATGTTGTAGCAATTTCTTGGATGGGTTTTTTTCTGTTCTTGCAGCTTAAGGTGGCTTGTTTCACCTGCATGGAGAGCTCCTGTGACCACATGTTTCCTTCACAGCAAAACCTTCCAAATGCAAACACCACACCTCAAATCAACTCCGGCCCTTTCATCTGCTTAATTGAGAATGACATAACAAAGGGATTGCCCACACCTGTCCATGAAATAGCCTTGGAGTCAATTGTCCAATTACTTTTGGTCCCTTTAAAAATAGGGTGGCACATGTTAAGGAGCTGAAACTCCTAAACCCTTCATCCAATTTTAATGTGGATACCCTCAAATGAAAGCTGAAAGTCTGAACTTCAACTGCATCTGATTTGTTTTGTTTCAAATTCATTGTGGTAATGTCTAGAACCAAAATTAGATAAATGTTGTCTCTGTGCAAAAATTTATGGACCTAACTGTATATGAATGATACAAGTGTCATCAGTGTTTTCAATGTGACTTTCAACAGTGTTTGGTCCATGTGCCAGTTTTTACCATACTGTAGAATTGTATTGATACTATTTATCTGTGACGCTGATAAAAATCAGACATATCTCCATTATTTTGCAGAAACTTATGGTCCATGTAAAGACACAAACGTGAATATCTCTATTCATTATAATGGGCAAAGATTTTATCCGGGAAAATCATGAATACAGCATGAACATGAAACACGGATGTCTGACTGAGGCCTAAAAGCCAAGGCAGGAAGTGCAACAGCCACTTTAGAGTCATCCTAGATAATGAGATGATGTCAGAGCGTTTAGAAACTCTATATAAATATATAACGTGACACTACTGTGTAGGTGCTCAAGTAGGTTACCCAAACTAGATAAATAGTATAAAAACTTGGCACTCAACTTATGTCTTGTTATGATAATTTTTATTCTGCAGTCCGTAAAGAAACGCTTCGGTCCCACATGGACGTTCTTCAGTCAACGGCTTGAATTAGAAGAAACAGGTTTGAAAACGAAGATGAAAAGACAAACTTAAAAGTGTGCGCCCCAGGGGTTCAGTCGCCACAGAGGTATTGCACCTCATCCAGAGTGTGATACCTCACTCTCAGGTAAGGAGGGGGCACCACCCAGGACTCTAACACTTGCACCCAACACATACTATAGCACCGGGCACCCTGGACGTACCTTCGGAGGAGGTCCATCCCAGGCTGGGTAGGAAAAGTAGTTGAGAGGTGGGTGGAGAAAGTAAGAAGGAGGGAAATGAAGCTTAGAAAGAGGGAAAGAAAGTCTTTAGGGTCAGAATAGGAAGGACCTGAAGTTGGTAACAGCTTGTCCCCAACGGAGAAAGTTAGATAAGAAGGAACAGAGAGAGAAGCTTTTGCAAGGATGGAAGGGGTCCTAGGGGCACGAATATTATTATTATTATTATTATTATTATACATTTATATAGCGCCATTTATTCCATGGCGCTTTACATATGAAAAGGGAAAAATATAGACAGATACAATAAACATGTGCTAGACAAGGGACACACAAGTACAGTGAGAGAATAGTGAGTGATCCATCTGTGGGGCCCGATCCAATAGTGAAGGGACCAGTCACAGAAGGACACCGCCCTAGCCTATTGGAAAACTCTAAGACTCAGCTTCAAGCCGGTGGCAGTGGCATCTTTAGGTGCCTCAGCTACAGAACCGCAGTTATCTTCTCTGAAAACGTAGCCATAAGGGAGCAAGGAGACGCAGAGAGGACGTCATCCGCCAAGGTTCGCGGCTACTGGCTTGGAAAAACTGCGAGGTTTGGACAGGAAGGAATGGTGGAAAGTCAGCACTGTGAGACGACTGAGAAAGGAACATATTAAAAGGAGTCCTGGAAAGGTGGATTCTGAACTACCTGGGAGTTTGCTGAGCCCCTCACCTGGAGGACAAGGTACCAAGCGGGCATCTGTGCTGCAGCCAGAACTGTGAGTAAAGCTTTGGAAACTGCACTCAGCGGTGTCCTCTAATCATTCCTGCATCACCAATCCAAAACTGCTACATCTACCAACATTACCATTCTCTACATCTTACATCTTCCCTGGGACTAAACTCTGCCTGTGGAGAGCTACACCAACTCTGCTGCATCACCAACAGTCCAAGAGGATCTGCACTGCAGCGCTGTTTTTGGAAACTATACCCCCTAAGGAACTTATCTAGATGTGTGGTGAGCACTTTGAACCCTCAAGTGCTTCACAGAAGTTTATAACGCCCGGGCGTGAAAATAAAAAATCATATTTTTTCCACAAACCTGATCGTTTAGTCCCCAATTTTTTATTTTCTCAAGGGTAACAGGAGAAATTAGACCACAAAAGTTGTTGTCCAATTTGTCCTGAGTATGCTGATACCCCATATATGGGGGGGGGACCACTGTTTGGGCGCACGGCAGGGCTTGGAATAGAAGCAGCGCCGTTTGACTTTTTCAAACCAAAATTGGCAGGAATTGAGATTGGACACCATGTCGCGTTTGGAGAGCCCCTGATGCGCCTAAACAGTGGAAACCCCCCACAAGTGACACCATTTTGGAAACTAGACCCCCTGTGGAACTTATCTAGATCTGTTGTGAGCACTTTGAACCCCAAGTGTTTCACAAAAGTTTATAATGCCTGGGTGTGAAAAAAAGAAAAAACAATTTTCCACAAAAATGATTTTTTAGTCCCAAATTTTTTATGTTTCACAAGGAAATTGGACCCTAAAAGTTGTTGTCCAATTTGTCCTGAGTACGCTGATACCAAATATGTGGGGGGGGGAAACTGTTTGAGCGCACGGCAGGGCTTGGAAAGGAAGTAATAAAGTTTTGGAATACAGACGTTGACGGGGGTCATATTCCATTTGCAGTGCCCCAGATGTGACTAAACAGTGGAAAACCCCCACAAGTGACCCAATTTTGGAAACTAGACCCCCTAAGTAACTTATCTAGATCTGTGGTGAGCACTTTGAACCCCAAGTGTTTCACAAAAGTTTATAATGCCTGGGTGTGAAAAAAAAAAATAATTTTCCACAAAAATGATTTTTTAGTCCCAAATTTTTGATTTTTCACAAGGAAATTGGACCCCAAAAGTTGTTGTCCAATTTTTCCTGAGTACGCTGATACCAAATATGTGGGGGAACTGTTTGGGCGCACAGCAGGGCTTGGAAAGGAAGTAATAACGTTTTGGCTTGGAAAAACTGCGAGGTGTTGGACAGGAAGGAAAGGTGGAAAGTCAGCACTGTGAGACGACTGAGAAAGGAACATATTAAAAGGAGTCCTGGAAAGGTGGATTCTGAACTACGTGGGAGTTTGCTGAGCCCCTCACCTGGAGGACAAGGTACCAAGCGGGCATCTGTGCTGCAGCCAGAACTGTGAGTAAAGCTTTGGAAACTGCACTCAGCGGTGTCCTCTAATCATTCCTGCGTCACCAATCCAAAACTGCTACATCTACCAACATTACCATTCTCTACATCTTACATCTTCCCTGGGACTAAACTCTGCCTGTGGAGAGCTACACCAACACTGCTGCATCACCACCAGTCCAAGAGGATCTGCACTGCAGCGCTGGTTACTTCTAACCAGAAACCACAGGTGGCGTCACGAACACTTTATTACAAACTCTATCATCCCTTGTAAATATACCCCTTTCATTGGACGGCCAGGGCCACGGACCAGGTCACTGCCGCTGTGACACTTCCCCTTTAAGAAGCGGCCCCGGTACCAAGTACCCCACTGCCCTGGTGGGTGATCCAGAAGCATTCAAATTCCTACTTGTAATCAAGCTAAAACAGGCAGGTATTAGTGTTCAACTAGAATTGGTTGCCTGTGCTGTGTTAAAGAGAATGTGGCAACGTATTGTTGTCATATGGTTGCTGCAGTATGGTAGCGGCAGTGGTGGTCAGTGAGTTCCCCCAATGTGTAACGCTCAGCCTGCCTGTTTTAGCTTGATTGCAAGCAGGCATTTGAATGCTTCTACCACTTTGTCATCAATCTCAGTATTTATTATCCTATAAAGTTTTGCATCTTCCGCTAAGACGACACGTTATTTTCAGACCTGTTCACAAAGTTATTCATATAGAGATTGGTCCTAACCGTGGTTTCATCAATCTACATCAATATTTTCAGTAATTACTATTAATGACTAGGATATCTTGCAGGCCCCAGATTACACCTGTCTTTTGAATGAAAGATTTCAACTGAAGACTTGTTTTATTTATCATTTTATCCGGTTGAACCTCATTAGAGCATCCGTTGTGATGCCAGGTATCACTACTGAATAAATGTTCCCATGCAGCATCTGTATTACCTCCAACAGTGATAAATACCACAATACAGCACGATACCTACACTACTGAGCTGAACAAATACCTCAGGAGAGCACAATACCTCCCCAGAAGAGCTGAAAAATACTGCAGTATAGCATGATACCTCCACAGCATAGATAAACAAATACCACAGTACAGCCCGATACCTCACCAGCAGATCTGAACAAATACCACAGCACAGAAAAGCACCTCCCCAGTGAAGCTGAACAAATACCACAGTACAGCATGATACTTCACCAGCAGAGCTAAATAAATACCACAGTACAGCTCGATACCTCCACAGGCAGAGCTGAATAAATACCGCAGTACAGCATGAAATCTCCCAAGCAGAGCTAAAGAAATACCACAGTACAACACATTACCTACCCAACAGAGGTGAAAAATACCGCAGTAGAGCATGATACCTTTACAGCAGAGCTAAACAAATACCATAGTACAACACAATACCTCCCCAGCAGAGAAAAACAAATACCGCAGTACAGCACAATACCTCCACAGCAGAGCTGAACAAATGCTGCAGTACAGCATGCTGATACCCCATATGTGGGGGTAAACCACTTTTTGGGCGCACGGCAGAGGTCGCAAGGGAAGGAGCGCCGTTTGACTTTTTCAACGCAGAATTGGCTGGATGCCATGTCTCTTTAGAGAGCCCCTGATGTGCCTAAACAGTGGAAACCCCCAACAAGTGACCCTATTTTGGAAACTAGACCCCTTAAGGAACTTATCTAGATGTGTGGTGAGCACTTTAAACCTCCAAGTGATTCACACAAGTTTATAACGTAGAGCCGTGAAAATAAAAAATCATTTTTTTTCCACAAAAATGATCCTTTCACCCCAATTTTTATTTTCCCAAGTGTAATGTATGTAGTACAGTTCATATAGCGTCTTGTGCTTGGGTGCGATGAAAATACATGAGACACAGGTTTGATATAGAAAGTCTTGTATTACTTCATACAAGTTGGCAAAAATAGTCACACAGTTTGCAGACACAGAAGCAGGAGACACAGCAGGCCAGAGTAATCTAAGCTCAGCAATCACTCTCCACAACAGGTTCAGGATCTTCTTCTCTGTTACCGTAAAGGTACTGCCACACTAAACAATCCCGCTAGCGATCACAATAACGACGCATACTAATGCGATCGCTAGCGGATTGTTTCTATATCGCTAAATGCGGCCACATTTAGCGATATAGTTAACAACGCTATCGCCGTTAGCGATCTTCTTAACGATTTTAGCGGTACAAAAGTACCGCTAAATCGCTAAGAAAAGGTGCCACACAGCGATTAGATACTTACCCAGCGGGAGCGCCGACGAGAAAATAGGGTCCGGAGCGATTCCAGCGACGAGCGAGATCACAGCAGGAAGCTCGTCGCTGGAAGCTGCCGCACTGAACAACATCGCTAACAGGATCGCTAAATAGTGACGTTTTTTTAGCGATCCCGTTAGCGATATTGTTTAGTGTGGCATACCCTTAAGTCCATGCAAACGTGGGTCTTTCAAAGAGCAGGGTTCAGAGTCCACAAGTGCTTCAGAGTTCCTCAGTAGGAATAGCTGGAGTACAAGGTCCAAGGCTTTAGGAGTCAGGTCACAGGTTCACTGCAGGCTAGGTGTAATGTATGTAGTACAGTTCATATAGCGTCTTGTGCTTGGGTGCGATGAACATACATGAGACACAGGTTTGATATAGAAAAGTCCTGTATTACTTCATACAAGTTGGCAGAAATAGTCACACAGTTTGCAGACACAGAAACAGGAGACACAGCAGGCCAGAGTAATCCAAGCTCAGCAATCACTCTCCAATACAGATTCAGGATCTTCTTCTCTGTTACCGTAAGTCCATGCAAACGTGGGTCTTTCAAAGAGCAGGGTTCAGAGTCCACAAGTGCTTCAGAGTTCCTCAGTAGGAATAGCTGGAGTACAAGGTCCAAGGCTTACAGGAGTAAAGTCACAGGTTCACTGCAGGCTAGTTTCTGAAGCACTGATTGCTCAGCTGTGGCTGCTTAAGAAGCAAAGGAGAGAATCAGGGCGGGAACATGCAAGCTGGAAACTCCATTTTGACTGAGGGCAAGATAGCTGCAGCAAGACAGAAAGTAAAATGGCTGACGAACAAACTGAGTTTCAGGAATATATACATAGAACCTTACATTACTCCCCCTTAAGGACAACCTCCGGATGACCTCAGACCAGGCTTGTGTGGGTACCTCTGATGAAACTGACGGAGCAAGCGAGGAGCATTAACGTTATTGACCGGTTCCCATGAGTTGTCCTCCACTGGGTAGCCCTGCCATTTAATCAGATATTGTAACTGATTTCTATACAACCTGGAATCTAAAATCCTTTCCACCACAAATTCTTCCTGACCATCGACTAGCACTGGGTCAGGGCAAGGAGAAGAACGTCCAGGAAACGTATTGGGTGTCGCAGCCTTTAGTAGGGATACATGAAAGACAGGGTGGATTCTCATAGTTCTGGGCAGTTGAAGACGACAAGCAACGGCACTTATAATTTTACTGATTTTATAGGGTCCAATGTACTTATGTTCCAACTTAGACGATGGAATCCTTAACTTAAGATTTCTGGTTGACAGCCAGACCAGGTCTCCTACCTTGAAAGCTGGTGCAGGTTTACGAAATTTATCTGCTGCTTTCTTGTACCTTTCCTGAGCCGATTCCAGATTCTCCTTTAGAAGATCCATATTCTTCTGTAAAGACGTGATTCTTTCAGCCACTGCTGGTCAAGGCGTTTCTATGGGAAATCGTGGTAGAATGTTAGGATGACAACCTAGATTAGAGTAAAAAGGAGACTGTTTAGTGGAGGCACTCTGAGAGTTGTTATAAGAGAACTCAGCTAATGGAAGTAGATCCACCCAATCATCCTGTAGGTGGCAGATAAAGCAGCGGAGATACTGCTCCAGAGTTTGGATGGTTCGTTCGGTCTGTCCATTAGTCTGGGGATGAAAAGCAGAAGAAAGGTTTACTTTAATGTCCAATGCTGCACAGAAATTTTGCCAAAACCTAGAAGTGAATTGCACCCCTCGATCCGAAATAACCTCATCCGGTACTCCATGTAAGCGAAACACATCTTTAATCATCAAATCTGATGTCTGTTTTGCAGTGGGTAAGCCGACACAAGGGATAAAATGAGCTGCCTTTGTTAGACGGTCAACCACCACTAGAATGGTGTTCTTCCCTTGAGAGGTTGGTAACTCCACAATGAAGTCCATAGAAATGGATCCCCACGGGCGGGACGGGGTGGGAAGAGGCTGTAACAGACCAGTTGGTGAGGAGCGAGGTGTTTTGCATCTTGCACAGACCTCACATGAAGTGACATAATTCAAAACATCCTTCCTGCAAGTGGGCCACCAAAAGAAACGAGAAAGAAATTCCTGTGTCTTTAGAATTCCTCTATGCCCAGCTATCTTGGAATCGTGAATGAGTTGCAATACTTTCAATCTGACTGTTTCAGGAATATACAGGCGTTGTCCCTGAATCCACACACCATTCTTAAAGACAAGACTTACGTCCCTTGGGGGTTGTGCCAAAAAGGAATCCGCATGGTATGTTTCCTTGATGTCCTTAAGTAGGTCTTGATTATGAATTACTCCTAGGAATCTAGAGTCAGGAAGAATAGTCTTAGGAGTAGTAATTGGACGTGTCTCTGCTGAGTAAATCCTAGAGAGTGCATCAGCCTTTCCATTGCGCGATCCTGGTCTATAAGAGATGATAAAATTAAATTGGTTTAAGAAAAGATTCCAGCGAGCCTGGCGAGGAGTCAGGCACTTAGCCGACCTGATAAACTCAAGGTTACGATGGTCTGTCAGGACGACTATTTGCTGTGCAGCTCCCTGAAGAAGGTGTCTCCATTCTTTGAAGGCGGCAATAATGGCCAACAACTCTCTATTGCCCACATCGTAGTTCCTCTCAGCCGAAGACAACTGCTGGGAAAAGAAGGCACAGGGATGCAAGACATTCTTCTCACCTGTTCTCTGAGAGAGTATAGCTCCAACGGCACAGTCTGAAGCATCCACCTCTATTATGAAGGCAAGCTCGGGGTTGGGATGTACTAGGATAGGTGCAGTGGTAAATTTATCTTTTAGACGGTAAAATGCTTCCTGGGCTTGGGGAGTCCAGGAAAACCTAGACTCTTTCCGGGTAAGTTGAGTGATAGGTGACACTACCTCAGAGAAATTTCTAATGAAACGTCTATAGAAGTTGGCAAACCCGATGAAGCGCTGTACCTCCTTCACATTTCTAGGACTTGGCCAATCCTTGATGGCTTGGGTTTTGCTTCCATCCATACTAATTCCTTGTGTAGACAGTACATACCCCAGAAATTGAATTTCGGTCCTATGGAATTCACACTTTTCAAGTTTGATGTAAAGATGATTTTGTCTTAGACGTTCCAAGACCATTCTCACATGTCCATGATGTTCCTCTGTGGAGTTAGAAAAAATTAGAATATCATCCAAATAAATTACCACGAATGTATCTAGGAGATCCCTGAAGATGTCATTCACCAAGTGTTGGAAAGTGGCTGGGGCGGTACTCAGACCAAAAGGCATAACTAGATATTCAAAGTGTCCATAGCGTGACCTGAATGCAGTCTTCCATTCATCCCCAGGTCTAATACGGACTAAGTTATAGGCCCCACGAAGATCTAGTTTAGAAAAAATTTTGGCATGTCGCACTCTCTCCAATAACTCAGGGATTAAAGGCAATGGATAACGGTTTCTAATAGTAACCTTATTGAGTTCCCTATAGTCTACGCATGGTCTCAGAGATCCATCTTTCTTCTTTACAAAGAAGATGGGTGCACCTGCAGGAAATGAAGAGGGGCGTATGAAGCCCTTGGCTAGATTTTCATCTATGTAATCCTTTAAAGCCTTTAGCTCGGGCCCCGCCAGGGGGTAGATCTTACCAAAAGGTATCTCTGCTCCAGGCAATAATTCAATTGGACAATCATATGGACGGTGAGGAGGAAGCTGGTCAGCGTTCTTCTTGTCACATAAATCCACATAGTCCTGGTATACAGCTGGTAGTTCAGGGACTGACATGATTCCTTTAGGAACAGAGCAAGCTGAAACTTTTGGACTCATCTGTTTCTCTGGAAAGTGTAATTCCTTGGTCTCCCAGTTAATGGTAGGATTCTGAGCCTGCAGCCATGGTAGCCCTAGAATAATGGGAAAGTGGGGAGAAGAGATAAGCATAAAGGACAGTTTCTCTTGATGATCTTTACCCATAAGAACCCTCAAAGGCTCTGTTTCCTGATCCACTGGTCCAGAGGTCAGCAGGGAGCCATCCACAGTTTCCATCTGTACTGGAGTAGCCTTCTTCACTGAACGTATTCCCTGTTTCAGAGCAAAGGAGACATCCATAAAATTTCCACTTGCCCCTGAGTCGATCATAGCAGAGCTAGACACCCAAGCTGAGTCAACCCAGAGTTTGATGGAAAGAAAGCAATGAGAATTGTTTTTCTTACAACTCAGCTGGGACAACCGCTGAGGAAACTTGAAAAATGGCAGCGTTTACACAGTCAACGTCCTCAGAGGTAACGGAGTTTAAGTCCGAGAAATCAAGATCTGTTGCTGCAGATCTCTCTGGAGCCTGAGGCTCGGACCTGACAGATCCCCTCTCGCAACACTCACAATGAATGAGTGCTGCAGTAGTCTTACGAGAACGGCTGGGGCAGTTTATAATGAAGTGCCCTGACTTACCACAATAGAAACATAGATTTTCCTTAAAACGATGTTCCTTGCGTGCATCACTAACCCGTCGTTGTAAAGAGTCTACCTGCATGGGTTCAGGTTCAGGTTCCCGTGTAATCCTACTCAAAGGTTCCTTAGCTGGAGAGGAAGGTAGGAAAAGGTTAGTACGATTGCTTTCGAACCATCTCTCTTGCCTGCGTTCAGTCAGACGAGTATCAATACGGATGCAGTAGTTAATAAAGTCACCTAACGCAGTGGGAGGGTAGGCACGAGCAAGTTCATCCTTAATCAGTGGAGATAACCCCTTTCGAAAAATTGATTTTTTGGCGGAACTGTCCCAGGTGGTATCAAGGGCCCATCTCCTGAAATCCAAGGCATATTCAGCTACCGAGTGCTTACCTTGGCGCAAAGCTAACATGGCTGCTTCAGCTGTTGCACCTCGATTGGGGTCATCAAACACCTGCCCCATGGCTGAAATAAAATCATCAAGGTGATTCAAACAATCATCCTCAGTCTCAATCAGAGGGTTTGCCCACATTAAAGCCTTGTTGGTAAGCAACATAATTATAGTAAGCACCTTAGATCGTTCAGTGGGAAATTGTGAAGCATGTGCAGAAAAAAAAAGATTGCATTGATTAATAAATCCCCTGAATTTCTCACGTTCACCGCCAAAAAGAAAAGGGGGCAACTTGGGAATCCCAGCACTCGGGGCTACGACAGGAGCCTGGACTCGCCCCTCTAGAACCTCAATCCTGGCTCGCAAATCCTGGGTAGTCTGTCCAACCACTTGCAAATTGTGATTATTGAGGTCCTGTAGATTTGTAAAACGGGTCTTTATATTCTGCAAATCTGCAAGGATATTATCAGTCACTCCGCAAAGTTCCTTTATGCGGGCCTCCATTTTCCAGATCTTTTAAGACAGGATTACTGGAAGAAGAGGAGAGAAAAAAAAACAATAGTGTTCACCTGTGGCAACACTGCAGAGAGAAAAAAAAATTAAGGGAACTGCTCACCTGGAATGGTTGTGAGAAGTCACAACCACTATCATCACAGAAAGTTTCAACCAGACATCTGATATCCAGAGTTACAGCAGACAAAAAAGAGAAAAGAAAGGAGAAAAAAAAAAACAATAGTGTTTACCTGTGGTAACACTGCAAAAAAGAAAAAACTTAAGGGAATTGCTCACCTGGAATGGTTGTGAGAAGTCACAACCACTGTCATCACAGAAAGTACAACCGGACGTCTGATATCCACAGTACAGCAGACACAGCCTTCCAGACCCAGCAGACACTAACGTTTTGGCTTCAGAATCTTGTAATGTATGTAGTACTGTTCATATAGCGTCTTGTGCTTGGGTGCGATGAACATACATGAGACACAGGTTTGATATAGAAAAGTCCTGTATTACTTCATACAAGTTGGCAGAAATAGTCACACAGTTTGCAGACACAGAAACAGGAGACACAGCAGGCCAGAGTAATCCAAGCTCAGCAATCACTCTCCAATACAGATTCAGGATCTTCTTCTCTGTTACCGTAAGTCCATGCAAACGTGGGTCTTTCAAAGAGCAGGGTTCAGAGTCCACAAGTGCTTCAGAGTTCCTCAGTAGGAATAGCTGGAGTACAAGGTCCAAGGCTTACAGGAGTCAAGTCACAGGTTCACTGCAGGCTAGTTTCTGAAACACTGATTGCTCAGCTGTGGCTGCTTAAGAAGCAAAGGAGAGAATCAGGGCGGGAACATGCAAGCTGGAAACTCCATTTTGACTGAGGCAAGATAGCTGCAGCAAGACAGAAAGTAAAATGGCTGACGAACAAACTGAGTTTCAGGAATATATACATAGAACCTTACACTAGGTTCTGAAGCACTGATTGCTCAGCTGTGGCTGCTTAAGAAGCAAAAGGAGAGAATCAGGGCGGGAACATGCAAGCTGGAAACTCCATTTTGACTGAGGGCAAGATAGCTGCAGCAAGACAGAAAGTAAAATGGCTGACGAACAAACTGAGTTTCAGGAACATGTACACAGAACCTTACATTACTCCCCCCTTAGGGACAACCTCCGGATGACCTCAGGCCAGGCTTGTGTGGGTACCTCTGATGAAACTGACGGAGCAAGCGAGGCGTATTAACGTTATTGACTGGTTCCCATGAGTAGTCCTCCACTGGTAGCCCTGCCATTTAATCAGATATTGTAACTGATTTCTATACAACCTGGAATCTAAAATCCTTTCCACCACAAATTCTTCCTGACCATCGACTAGCACTGGGTCAGGGCAAGGAGAAGAACGTCCAGAAAACGTATTGGGTGTCGCAGCCTTTAGTAGGGATACATGAAAGACAGGGTGAATTCTCATAGTTCTGGGCAGTTGAAGACGACAAGCAACGGCACTTATAATTTTACTGATTTTATAGGGTCCAATGTACTTATGTCCCAACTTAGACGATGGAATCCTTAACTTAAGATTTCTGGTTGACAGCCAGACCAAGTCTCCTACCTTGAAAGCTGGTGCAGGTTTACGAAATTTATCTGCTGCTTTCTTGTACCTTTCCTGAGCCGATTCCAGATTCTCCTTTAGAAGATCCATATTCTTCTGTAAAGACGTGATTCTTTCAGCCACTGCTGGTAAAGGCGTTTCTATGGGAAATCGTGGTAGAATGTTAGGATGATAACCTAGATTAGAGTAAAAAGGAGACTGCTTAGTGGAGGCACTCTGAGAGTTGTTTATAGAGAACTCAGCTAATGGAAGTAGATCCACCCAATCATCCTGTAGGTGGCAGATAAAGCAGCGGAGATACTGCTCCAGGGTTTGATTGGTTCGTTCGGTCTGTCCATTAGTCTGGGGATGAAAAGCAGAAGAAAGGTTTACTTTAATGTCCAATGCTGCACAGAAATTTTGCCAAAACCTAGAAGTGAATTGCACCCCTCGATCCGAAATAACCTCATCCGGTACTCCATGTAAGCGAAACACATCTTTAATCATCAAATCTGATGTCTGTTTTGCAGTGGGTAAGCCGACACAAGGGATAAAATGAGCTGCCTTTGTTAGACGGTCAACCACCACTAGAATGGTGTTCTTCCCTTGAGAGGTTGGTAACTCCACAATGAAGTCCATAGAAATGGATCCCCACGGGCGGGACGGGTGGGAAGAGGCTGTAACAGACCAGTTGGTGAGGAGCGAGGTGTTTTGCATCTTGCACAGACTTCACATGAAGTGACATAGTTTAAAAATCCTTCCTGCAAGTGGGCCACCAAAAGAAACGAGAGAGAAATTCCTGTGTCTTTAGAATTCCTCTATGCCCAGCTATCTTGGAATCGTGAATGAGTTGCAATACTCTCAATCTGACTGTTTCAGGAATATACAGGCGTTGTCCCTGAATCCACACACCATTCTTAAAGACAAGACTTACGTCCCTTGGGGGTTGTGCCAAAAAGGAATCCGCATGGTATGCTTCCTTGATGTCCTTAAGTAGGTCTTGATTATGAATTACTCCTAGGAATCTAGAGTCAGGAAGAATAGTCTTAGGAGGAGTAATTGGACGTGTCTCTGCTGAGTAAATCCTAGAGAGTGCATCAGCCTTTCCATTGCGCGATCCTGGTCTATAAGAAATGATAAAATTAAATTGGTTTAAGAAAAGATTCCAGCGAGCCTGGCGAGGAGTCAGGCACTTAGCCGACCTGATAAACCCAAGGTTACGATGATCTGTCAGGACGACTATTTGCTGTGCAGCTCCCTGAAGAAGGTGTCTCCATTCTTTGAAGGCGGCAATAATGGCCAACAACTCTCTATTGCCCACATCGTAGTTCCTCTCAGCCAAAGACAACTGCTGGGAAAAGAAGGCACAGGGATGCAAGACATTCTTCTCACCTGTTCTCTGAGAGAGTATAGCTCCAACGGCACAGTCTGAAGCATCCACCTCTATTATGAAGGCAAGCTCGGGGTTGGGATGTACTAGGATAGGTGCAGTGGTAAATTTATCTTTTAGACGGGAAAATGCTTCCTGGGCTTGGGGAGTCCAGGAGAACCTAGACTCTTTCCGGGTAAGTTGGGTGATAGGTGACACTACCTCAGAGAAATTTCTAATGAAACGTCTATAGAAGTTGGCAAACCCGATGAAGCGCTGTACCTCCTTCACATTTCTAGGACTTGGCCAATCCTTGATGGCTTGGGTTTTGCTTCCATCCATACTAATTCCTTGTGTAGACAGTACATACCCCAGAAATTGAATTTCGGTCCTATGGAATTCACACTTTTCAAGTTTGATGTAAAGATGATTTTGTCTTAGACGTTCCAAGACCATTCTCACATGTCCATGATGTTCCTCTGTGGAGTTAGAAAAAATTAGAATATCATCCAAATAAATTACCACGAATGTATCTAGGAGATCCCTGAAGATGTCATTCACCAAGTGTTGGAAAGTGGCTGGGGCGGTACTCAGACCAAAAGGCATAACTAGATATTCAAAGTGTCCATAGCGTGACCTGAATGCAGTCTTCCATTCATCCCCAGGTCTAATACGGACTAAGTTATAGGCCCCACGAAGATCTAGTTTAGAGAAAATTTTGGCATGTCGCACTCTCTCCAATAACTCAGGGATTAAAGGCAATGGATAACGGTTTCTAATAGTAACCTTATTGAGTTCCCTATAGTCTACGCATGGTCTCAGAGATCCATCTTTCTTCTTTACAAAGAAGATGGGTGCACCTGCAGGAGATGAAGAGGGGCGTATGAAGCCCTTGGCTAGATTTTCGTCTATGTAATCCTTTAAAGCCTTTAGCTCGGGCCCCGCCAGGGGGTAGATCTTACCAAAAGGTATCTCTGCTCCAGGCAATAATTCAATTGGACAATCATATGGACGGTGAGGAGGAAGCTGGTCAGCGTTCTTCTTGTCACATAAATCCACATAGTCCTGGTATACAGCTGGTAGTTCAGGGACTGACATGGTTCCTTTAGGAACAGAGCAAGCTGAAACTTTTGGACTCATCTGTTTCTCTGGAAAGTGTAATTCCTTGGTCTCCCAGTTAATGGTAGGATTCTGAGCCTGCAGCCATGGTAGCCCTAGAATAATGGGAAAGTGGGGAGAAGAGATAAGCATAAAGGACAGTTTCTCTTGATGATCTTTACCCATAAGAACCCTCAAAGGCTCTGTTTCCTGATCCACTGGTCCAGAGACAAAAAACCTGACTGGCACTTCCAGACTAATGTGAACTAGGTGCAAACCAAAGGGAGCTACCCTCATGTAAAACATCCAAAAAAAGGCTGCACTCAAGCATACTAAAGCATGACAACATAGAATACATGAAATTTTGAATAGCAATATGGCTTTGGAATATAAGGAAAAATTTGAGACGCTTAGTATAAACATTTGGCCAAACATTTTAAAGCCCAACAACCATCGTCAAGGTGGTCTCAATTCTGTTGAGTCCCTAACCTAATGTGAACATACCTCTATTAGGCTGATATCTGAATTTCTGGGTGAATATGCACCTGTCAGTAATGCCTGCATTTATGGGTAAAGTAGGGACCTGGTGTAATTAAAATCACCACCTGGTGGGGGCGGAGTGCTCGGTCAGCAAGCTAACATTCAAAAGACAAAAAACCTGACTGGCACTTCCAGACTAATGTGAACTAGGTGCAAACCAAAGGGAGCTACCCTCATGTAAAACATCCAAAAAAAGGCTGCACTCAAGCATACTAAAGCATGACAACATAGAATACATGAAATTTTGAATAGCAATATGGCTTTGGAATATAAGGAAAAATTTGAGACGCTTAGTATAAACATTTGGCCAAACATTTTAAAGCCCAACAACCATCGTCAAGGTGGTCTCAATTCTGTTGAGTCCCTAACCTAATGTGAACATACCTCTATTAGGCTGATATCTGAATTTTTGGGTGAATATGCACCTCTGTCAGTAATGCCTGCATTTATGGGTAAAGTAGGGACCTGGTGTAATTAAAATCACCACCTGGTGGGGGCGGAGTGCTCGGTCAGCAAGCTAACATTCAAAAGACAAAAAACCTGACTGGCACTTCCAGACTAATGTGAACTAGGTGCAAACCAAAGGGAGCTACCCTCATGTAAAACATCCAAAAAAAGGCTGCACTCAAGCATACTAAAGCATGACAACATAGAATACATGAAATTTTGAATAGCAATATGGCTTTGGAATATAAGGAAAAATTTGAGACGCTTAGTATAAACATTTGGCCAAACATTTTAAAGCCCAACAACCATCGTCAAGGTGGTCTCAATTCTGTTGAGTCCCTAACCTAATGTGAACATACCTCTATTAGGCTGATATCTGAATTTCTGGGTGAATATGCACCTCTGTCAGTAATGCCTGCATTTATGGGTAAAGTAGGGACCTGGTGTAATTAAAATCACCACCTGGTGGGGGCGGAGTGCTCGGTCAGCAAGCTAACATTCAAAAGACAAAAAACCTGACTGGCACTTCCAGACTAATGTGAACTAGGTGCAAACCAAAGGGAGCTACCCTCATGTAAAACATCCAAAAAAAGGCTGCACTCAAGCATACTAAAGCATGACAACATAGAATACATGAAATTTTGAATAGCAATATGGCTTTGGAATATAAGGAAAAATTTGAGACGCTTAGTATAAACATTTGGCCAAACATTTTAAAGCCCAACAACCATCGTCAAGGTGGTCTCAATTCTGTTGAGTCCCTAACCTAATGTGAACATACCTCTATTAGGCTGATATCTGAATTTCTGGGTGAATATGCACCTCTGTCAGTAATGCCTGCATTTATGGGTAAAGTAGGACCTGGTGTAATTAAAATCACCACTGGTCCAGAGGTCAGCAGGGAGCCATCCACAGTTTCCATCTGTACTGGAGTAGCCTTCTTCACTGAACGTATCCCCTGTTTCAGAGCAAAGGAGACATCCATAAAATTTCCACTTGCCCCTGAGTCGATCATAGCAGAGCTAGACACCCAAGCTGAGTCAACCCAGAGTTTGATGGAAAGAAAGCAATGAGAATTGTTTTTCTTACAACTCAGCTGGGACAACCGCTGAGGAAACTTGAAAAATGGCAGCGTTTACACAGTCAACGTCCTCAGAGGTAACGGAGTTTAAGTCCGAGAAATCAAGATCTGTTGCTGCAGATCTCTCTGGAGCCTGAGGCTCGGACCTGACAGATCCCCTCTCGCAACACTCCAATGAATGAGTGCTGCAGTAGTCTTACGAGAACGGCTGGGGCAGTTTATAATGAAGTGCCCTGACTTACCACAATAAAACATAGATTCTCCTTAAAACGATGTTCCTTGCGTGCATCACTAACCCGTCGTTGTAAAGAGTCTACCTGCATGGGTTCAGGTTCAGGTTCCCGTGTAATCCTACTCAAAGGTTCCTTAGCTGGAGAGGAAGGTAGGAAAAGTTAGTGCGATTGCTTCGAACCATCTCTCTTGCCTGCGTTCAGTCAGACGAGTATCTGTCACGCGGTCTTATGATATGTGTACGATGCCCAGTAAACTATTCTTAAAAGAACAACACTCTATACAACATATAGATTAGCAACATCAAGCATGTAAATATAGAATAGTTTTTACCTGACATGATATCCGTTGAACTCAGGGTTAATCTTGAGGACTTGATACACTGTCACAGGAAAGAGGAGGACCGGGGGTCTAACCTGACCCTAAACTGGGGTCCTAACTAATCCCTCACCTTGGAGGTACTGATAATGGTTCAGAGGTCCAAGTCTCCAGCCTAACCCTGTCTCCTATCAGTCCCTGAACCCTGTAATCAGTCCTAAGAAGGATTCTGATTACCACTAGTGTTGAGCATTCCGATACCGCAAGTATCGGGTATCGGCCGATATTCGCGTTATCGGAATTCCGATACTTAATTCCGATACTTTTTCAGTATCGTATACCGGAATCGGAAGTTCCCATAATTCTTTGAGAGGCAATGTGATGTTAGTCAGCCAATGAGGAATCCTACGAAGTGTGGGCACATCCTGTAATGCTGCGGTCATCTTAACTAATGGCATGGCTGTGATTGGCTGCTGAAATGATGTCAGAATGCACTATAAAAGGCGCCGCAGCCATTTTAGCGTCCTATGCTGTGAACTCAGTAAGGGACAGAACGCTACTCTGCTTACTCTGAGGGACAGTTAGATATAGCGATTTTGTGTACTACTGTGCTTTAGGCAGGCTAGTTTACCAACCGCTGTGTAAAGCTTCATTTTGCCAGTGTTGTTTTTAACAGCTCTGTCAAGGTGTGTGTGTGACAGTGCAGGTGACGCTGCAGTTTGCTCTGCATCCACCGCTGTTTGTAGGCATCTGCACGTGTCACTGACTCTTTTTTTTTTTTTATTTTATTTAGTGGAATTGGTGCAGCTCCATTATATTAGAAAAAAATCAAATCTATTAGTGTGACGTGCTTCCATCCGTATACAATACATTGGTTGCAAACACTATAGAAGTACAGAAAGGGCCTTTCACAGCTACTGAACAGTTGTCTGCAGGTTTACTGTAGTCTGTGAGCTTTTCATTTTGTGAGTGCAGATTACGCTCCAGTTTGTTCTTCAACCACTGCCGGTTGTAGTCTGCTGAGCGTGTGTCACTGCCTCATCCTTCACATTTTTCTCTAATTGGTGCTGCTCCATTTTAGTGGAAAAAAAATCTAATCTATTAGTGTGACGCGCTTCCCATCCGTATACAATACATTGGTTGCAAACACTATAGAGTAGACAAAGGGGCCTTTAACAGCTACTGAACAGTTGTGTTTCAGTGTTCACTGTAGTCTGTGAGCTTTCATTTTGTGAGTGCAGATTACGCTCCAGTTTGTTCTTCAACCACTGCCGGTTGTAGTCTGCTGAGCGTGTGTCACTGCCTCACCTTCACATTTTTCTCTAATTGGTGCTGCTCCATTTTAGTGGAAAAAAATCTAATCTATTAGTGTGACGCGCTTCCATCCGTATACAATAAATGGTTGCAAACACTATAGAAGTAGACAAAGGGGCCTTTAACAGCTACTGAACAGTTGTGTTTCAGTGTTCACTGTAGTCTGTGAGCTTTTCATTTTGTGAGTGCAGATTACGCTCCAGGTTGTTCTTCAACCACTGCCGGTTGTAGTCTGCTGAGCGTGTGTCACTGCCTCATCCTTCACATTTTTCTCTAATTGGTGCTGCTCCATTTTAGTGGAAAAAAAATCTAATCTATTAGTGTGACGCGCTTCCATCCGTATACAATACATTGGTTGCAAACACTATAGAAGTAGACAAAGGGGCCTTTAACAGCTACTGAACAGTTGTGTTTCAGTGTTCACTGTAGTCTGTGAGCTTTTCATTTTGTGAGTGCAGATTACGCTCCAGGTTGTTCTTCAACCACTGCCGGTTGTAGTCTGCTGAGCGTATGTCACTGCCTCATCCTTCACATTTTTCTCTAATTGGTGCTGCTCCATTTTAGTGGAAAAAATCTAATCTATTAGTGTGACGCGCTTCCATCCGTATACAATACATTGGTTGCAAACACTATAGAAGTACACAAAGGGCCTTTCACAGATACTGAACAGTTTGTCTGCAGGGTTCACTGTAGTCTGTGAGGAATAACCACACTTAGGCCTTATAACTTTTCTGACTTTCTTTATCAATCTACCAAGATGAAAAGTCAGTGAGTAAGGCACGTGGTCGTGGTCGTGGCCGTGATTTTGCAGCAGGGAGAGGAGGGGATTCCGTGGCTGCTGCCGCACCCAGTGACACAGCATCCACCAGTTTTTCCCCCGTGAGCGTTCCTTTATGCGCACTTTTTGTAGGAGCTCAGCGTACCCCCCTGCTGCGTGAAGAACAAATTGGAAGCCGGTTGTTGGTTGGTGCAGCCAATGCATCGACTTCAAGTTTCCACCTCCTCTCAGGCCACAGCCTGTTGAACAACCATCAGTCCTTTCACCGCCTGCAAATTGCCCGGCTAGGAGCTCGTAAAGCCAGCTGGTCCTCTCTGCTCGAATCTTTGGCTTGGAAACAGGGGCCCACCCAAGAGCATTCTGGAATGTGAAAAGAGGCAGTTGCGTATGGCAACAGCTGTGTCTTCTAATCTGAAGAGGGGGGAGCCATGCCGTGGTCACACACCGCAGAACGCTCTGATGTGATGAGACTCATTTGCCAGTTTCTGTTGAGCATGGTGCTGGCAACCACCCAACAACACAGGTATTGGAAGAGGGTAGTGGGGGGAGATATGAGGTCCAAGACCCAACATGGCTGAGGAACAGGAAGGGGGGAGCAGCCTGAGGAAGAGATTGCACCAACGGCCAAACAGTAGGGAGAGGTGGCTGCGACTCGCTTGCCTTAGGCCTCCAGTTTGGCACCCGTTCGGAGCAGTTCCTTCCAACAGCCAAAGGGCCTCCCAGGACTTGCCTGCGGGTCCTTTTTGATACAGTTGCAGATGAATTTGCTATGCCCCAAATGCAAGCTGGTAACACAAATTAAAAGAGGTAAAAGTGTCATAACCTTAAAAACAACAAATATGTGGAAACATGTGCGGTCAAAGCCTTTGTTGGTTACAAAAACACGGAGTGTAGGCCAACCTACACCCCTACTCTTCCTCGTGTTGGAGCCTCTTCCTCCAGTTCACAAACAGCTGGTTCGGCTTCCTAAAAAGGATCGCCATGGAAGAACCTGCCTGTTGTCCAAGACACAGTTTATTCCACCCACAGCGGAATTCCCTGTCACCCACACCCCAGGCCACAAAACAGCCATCGGTAGCACAGGCATGGGATAAAAACGGCCATATGGCAAACCATCCACGAGCACAGGCTTGAATGCTGGCATTGCAAAACTCCTGTCCCTTGAAAAGCTTCATTCAGGCTGGTGGAGACTGCAGTTTCGGAATTAATGGCATTGGCAGTCCCACAATCAATGTGCCCAGCCGATTTTTTCAGCAGGCAAGCCGCCCGGTCTGCCAAAAGCATGTTGAGCAAAAATTAAACTGCCTACTAAACGCCGCATAGCAAGGTCCCCTGACCACCGATGCGTGGACCATACCCGGCCGGAGTACCTTTCCATCATGCCCATTGGGTGATTTTGTGGGCCGGGTACAGATCTTGCGAGGGCGCTGTACTGTTCGGCCAACCCAAGGATTGCCGGAATCAAGTCTGTCCACATTGATCCTCCTCCTACTCCAGTTCCTCAAATCATCGCTGCAGGAGCCGTCACGTCTACCTCCACATGACCCGTGGACGCTTCCCCTGATGCGACCGTATGGCACACCGTGGCCAAACGGCAAACAGGCCGTTCTGAAATTAATTCCCATGGGGAATCGAAGCCACACAACGAGGAGGTCGGAATGCCTCAAGAGGAGGCGACGGGGGTTTTTTTTGCCAGCGAATCTCCAGCCAGGCTTGGTGGTGTGACAATGGCCGAAATCTGGTGGCAGCTCTGGGCCGGCAACCTCACCACATACCTGTCGGCACTGTGTCAACTTGGCTTGCAAGTTTTTTTGAGGGACTATCCGGTTTCTTGATCACTGTGCCAAGGGGGTCCGCCTAGATGCGTCACTTGCCGTTCCAGCATGGCCAGATCGCGCATTGCAGCCTGCAACGCAGATTGCCCTTCCTGAACATCGCATCATAGTGGTACCACCAGGTGGAATTCAACTTACATATGTTGGAGCGGTTGTGTGGCAGCAGCCAGCATTTGGAGTATCAGCGCATCAGGCGCAATCAACCGCAATTGCGCCGTCCCACTTCACCATTAATGAGTGGCCAATATAAGGACGTGCCAGTTTTGCGTGCGTTTTTGATCAACGCGATGGCGAGTCAGATGAGCATAGTCAGCCTGACTGTCCCCCTTTAATCTGCCTGCTTCAAAAAAACTGCAACAATAAGGGATGAGGTTTTGGAAGAGGTGGAGGAGAGGGTCCCAAATTTCCATCACCTTCTGGAAAGTCAGGCAACGTGGTTTCTCACAAAAGGCGGGCGGGCCACTTTGTGAGGAGGAATGAGGAGGAGGAGTCAATGGAGGAGGAAGACATCGCTCCAGAGGGAGGTACACAACGCTCTAGTCAGTATTAGAGCGAGGGTGGGGTGATGCAGAGCAGGCGCGATAACGTCTTTGCAGAGGACAGCGTTCTTTGCCATTGGGAGTCGCAGCACATGGTTGATTTCACTGCAGTGCCTAAAAACGCCGCCGCCGCCCCATTTCACGACGTTGATTATTGGGGTACCCCTCCTAACCCTCCTACCCCCGGGACAAGTCAAAAGCCTCACACAACCCCTTGAACCGGGAGCTAAAAAGCGGGAGTACCAAGACACACTGGTGCAATCCCTAAGTTCTACCTTATGCCGAGAGCACTGCTGTGCTATGCTTTACAAAGCAGCTCTGTGGTCGGGCAGTGTAGAAGCTCGCAACAAGAGGGAAAAACGCAGTGCCTCTGCCAGGGAAAGACCAGTATGTTAAAATGTGGCAAGTTTTGGGCAGCGCCACAAATGCTACACCATCCGAGAGGGCTCCAGTCAGCGGGAGGCAACGATCCTCAGAGTACAGACTACTTGGCTTTGCCTCTCATGTCCCCAGATGGCTCTTCCCCCATTCAAGTTTTGGGTCTTAAGCTGGATACAGGCCAGAGCTTAGCCAGTTGCATTGGAGGTGTGGTTCCCTGCGCCAGTGTATTATCGGGCGGTCTTTTGTGCGCAGGTGGTGTACTAAAGACCGCGCCGACTATCCTGATAAGTGACCCGGCTTACTTTTCTGAAAATGAACAGGCATGGTCTGCCAGAATTTGTCTGCCGTTTTGATTAAATAACTGGTTCGCAAACGTTATCCATGTCTCCTGTTTTTCATCTTCTACCCCGAACTCTATCCCGGGCTCCAAACAGCATTGCGCTCGAAGGTCGGCCACAAACAAAACACAACTCTACTGTTGGGGGTTCTTAACCCAGCTGTTCCCCTCTGTGTGAACGGCAAAAAAGCCCTGTTCCGACACTGGACAGAAAAACACAGACCAACATGCCCAAAAGGGAAACCGTCACCCTGCTTGTTATGGCTGAAAAAAGAAATTGGGAATTTTTTGCAGGCCTAGAAGATAAATTTTTTGACAATAGGAAATAATAATTTTCATCACAGCGCATATCTGCACATGTCTATTAAAATGGTAACAAAAAATAAAACTAGTCTCTCTTCACATTCTGAAAAAAATGCATAAAAGTACATTCATACTTATGAATAATGCTTTTAAGGAACTTTTCTGACCTGTAAATAATGCAGTCAAGGTTGTCGCATTAATCCTCATCTCACATAGAGTTTTATTAATGACAACATTATTAAAAAACATCTGATCAAACTGAACTTCAAAGACCATTATGAAATGGGCCCGCGTAAAATGGTAATAATGCCTAATAAAATTATTACATCTAGAAAGGGCATATGCATACTGACATAGGTAGTTAAACCTCAAGTGCGTTGAAACAACCCCCAAGGTTAATTAATCGGATATGGATCACAGGCTTTTACCATGGCAATGTTGTGTAATACGTATCTAATTTAAGTCAGGCCCATTAGGCTTTTAGTCTTTACATTGTTAAAGGGGAAGTAATTTTTTTTGTTTGCAAGGTGAGTATTACAAAATAAATTATTACGCTGATTTTTTTTTGCGTCCCTATGCGCAAAAACGCAGTAACCTCACATTTAAGTCAGCTAATTGCCACCCGCTACCCTCCCTACCGGACATAGGAAGGTAGTGTTACGGATAAACTTTGCGCAACCGACATTCTTTTAAACCCCTTCAACACTTACAAGCAAAAAAAATGCTTTATTTCACCGCAGACTTTATTGACGTACTATAAATCGGCTTACCCACAGAGGCGTCCCGTCTGAACAACAGAGAATATACCTTTGCTATCCTTGCCTTTGTTTCACCTACACTTGCAGGCACACACTTAAATTGTAACAAACATGCCTAATGTTTTTTTAAATGGGTTTTTTTTTATTGTAATTTTGTGTCTCAATCACATTGATGGTCCATGCTGGACATGTAACATGCTAATAAATTTACGATTTTAGAAACTTAAATAATTAAATGTCTGTGCTGTCCAAAAATTTGCGTGATGTGATGATGACTATTACAAAATCCATTGTTTCACTTGTTATGGTTTAAAAAAAGGTTCCTTAAGCTTATTCATAAAAAAATAATGGACTTTTATTCTTAAATTTAAAACCTATATTTTGTTACCAATTTTTTGGGGTTGTGTTGTTCCTTTATTTTTGGCATTGCTATATGCGTTATATTTGTATTTTCTTTATTTTTCCCTTCGAAATTAGAAACTGGTTATCTTTGTACGTGTTGCCAGTAAAAAAAATATTTTAGACTTCAGAGCAGCATGGTTGATACCTTTTTAGGGGTAACGAAAAGATGGAAACAAATTGCAAGTTTTCAAGGCTCCACTTCTTCACAGCAAAGACAAAAAAAAAATGAAGCACACATATTTTCTATACAACAGAACAGGAATAGTGCAATAGGTAAACAAGTAAGTGACTGTTCAAACTGTCATTATTACAGGATGAACATAAATTTGGAACGTTCCTACATAAGGATAGAAAATTTGATTGCCCTCCCCATTGGCGTCTTTTTTTTGGTTTTCATGAACCCCCCCCCCCCCGAAGGGATGACGCGATTCCCTAATTGTATAGAATGACATAAATCCATGTGATCATTATTCCATCACTAACAGTGTCAAAGGTCTGATGGCTTATTTCGAAACTTTGTACGTTTCTCATATTGAAGTTATATTTTAATACCAGTAATTCCATATCCACTGCTTGACCGGGCATACAAAGTTTTTGCCACAGGTAAATTCATTAATTTATCTGTGATTGTGTGGCGTGATAATTCATCCTTGTTCTCCTTTTTGTTGCCGGTCCCCCTCATGTCCCTCCCTATTGTCTTAGCTATTCCTTTGTCCTGTTTGTGTTAAAATCTGTGTTTTCATTTTTGGTTTACTCTTAGCCTGAGAAAAAATGAGAGTCCTTGAAACTTTGAATTTGTTACCATATTTTCTTACCATTTAAACGTTATCAACCAAGAGGACTGTCAAGTATAATATTTTTTTTATTCTTGAAATTGAAATTCATCATTTTATTGTCTAGTAAAACTTCATTTTTCTTGTTTGAAGTACTTCATTTGCAATGGAGGAACAAGGCAATAACTCAATATTTTATGCCTACACCCTCCCTTGACCCTGGGATTCAACAACGCCAGTTGCTGCTCAGAAGTGTTAGATCACAATGAAAAACAATCGCAGTGTTTTTCTGGGGTCAGAAACGCCTGGTTCCCCTGCTGTTGTGTTGGCAAAAAGTCCGCTGCCTCCACCATGTTCTGTTTATCCCTGGGTTCCACCGCGTTGTTTCTCGGAAGTGTGTTAGCACGTCTACACGCTCCGGTTACTGGGGGGTTTAGTAATGTCAGCTGTTCCCCTGTGTGTAACGGCAAAAAGTCCTGCTGCCTCCCTGTTCTGTTCCATCCCTGGGGTTTCAACACCGCCAGTTGTTTTTCTCGGAAATGCTGTTAGACGTTAAAACACTGCCCCCGTGTTACTGGGGGTTTATAAAATCAGCTGTTCCCCCGCTGTGTGAAAAGGCAAAAATCCCCGCTGCCTCCCCCTGTTTTTTTCATCCCGGGGGTTTCAACACCCCCATTGTTTCTCGGGGGTGCTGTTTGCACAGTCTACACATCCCTGTTTACTGGGGTTCAGTTTCAGCGTTTCCCCGCTGTTGAACGGGAAAAAGTCCCCGTGCCTCACCCTTTCTCTTCTATCCCCGGGTTACAACCCGCCAGTTGTTTCTCGGGAATTCTGTTAGCCATCTACACTTTTTCCTGTTTACTGGGGTTCAGAATGTCAGCTGTTCCCCTGCTGTGTGAACGGGAAAAATCCCCTGCCCCACCCGTTCTCTTTCATCCCCGGGGGGGGGGGGGGGGTTTGGGGGGGGGGGGGGCGTTACAAAAGGGTTTTTTAAATTCTGTGGTTACTGGGGTTCGTAATGTCGCTGTTCCCCTGCGTGTGAAAGGCAAAAAGTCCTGCTGCCTCCCCCCGTTCTCTTCTCTCCCGGGGGTTCAAAACCCCAGTTTTTTTCTGGGAAAGGGTGTAGCACAGTCACACTTCTCCCGTTTACTGGGGTTTTTAGTAATGTCGCTTTCCCCTGCTGTTTGGGGAAGGCAAAAAATCCTGCTGCCTCCACCCCGTTCTCTTCTCATCCCCGGGTACAACACCCCCAGTTTTTTCTCGGAAATGCTGTTAGCACAGTTACACTTGCTCCTGTGTTAGGGGTTCAGTAAAGTCACTGTTCCCCCCCTGTGTGAACGGGAAAAAAATCCCCCCTGCCTCCACCCCGTTTCTTCTACCCTGGGGTTTCAACACCCCCATTGGTTTTCGGAGTGCTTTTAGCACAGTCTACACTTTCTCCCGTGTTTCGGGGGTTCGTAATTCGCTGTTCCCCCGCGGGGAACGGCAAAAGTCCTGCTGCCTCCCCCTGTTTTGTTCTCATCCCCGGGGTTTCAAAAACCCCCAGTTTTTTCTCGGAAGTGCTGTTAGG